>JARYHS010012519.1:110037470-110062327 GCA_031002005.1 Vandiemenella viatica | reverse complement strand
ATCGACCAATACTTAGAGAAGCTTATAAAATAGGTATGTTGCCATTTACCTTATTCACTTTGTTATGTGGTCGGTACCAATTTGTGACAGGAATAGATATTAGTTATGATAGACTACGACTGGTAGAGGCACTAAAGTACCTTGAAATTTGGTATGTAAAGAATTCTGGACTTGAGATTACTGACGTAAATCATGATACCGTTGCTCTTATAAAAACAAATGAAACACATTCGTAATCACTTGCATCAGTGGTGTGTGAATTCATTAACACAACGCTCATTTATTAGTCGTGTTACCATTGCCCGTAACGAGAATTTTCATTTGTTAACAGCGTTAGCCTTTGAGGTAGTGGCAACAGTTACATGTGTTGTGTGATTACTGATATGATGGAACAGATTAGCCTGAAAGAGGCCATCAGTTATTCGATTCGAATAATTTCCGAGCGTTGTGTTTCACATTGTTTGATGTTGTGTGAGTCTAGAGTATTTTTTTTAATATAAATTGAGCTTCATATTTTTAAAGGTTAGATTTTTATGTTGTAGGTTTATCGTAGTGTAATTCTGGCAGCAAGACTAAATTCACAATTACATGATACAAAATAGTTGTTCTATAACTCTAATTTGGGTAATTTTGCTACTGCGAGTGTAACTGGCAGAACAGTGTGTCACCAGGGTATGCTTTCAAAGTGAATGCAGGTATGTGAAATTAGTAATAATAAACATGACACTGGGGCAGCTTTTGCTTTGGATATTCGCTCTACGGTTAGCGGTTTGTTATAGTTTTAAGAATGTTCTCGAAGCCGTCTGTGTTTCTCGAGCCTTGGAGAAACAAACGAGATCTGAAAGGAACCCCATGAATAAGAAGAAATAAGTAAGAAAATAGTAATAAGCTTGAGTTTCCATGAATGTTGTAGTTACAAATTCTTGTAGCTAAGAATAGAAACAATTCATAGATCAGCCACAGCATTTAATGCACTTTTTATAATTGATGTCGCAGTATGATTGTTATGGTTGTTATGGTGATGGTAATGATGATGTAGATGCTGCTGATTAATATTGTTATTAGTCTGACTGTGGTTATGACGAAATAGAGGAAGTTGTAACGAGACAGCTTAAAGAGGCTGCTCTCACAGTCTCGGATAATAATACCAATTATTCGTGATATTGACGTTGACGGTTTGCGTTCAATATGCGAGGTTTGGCGGATGGAAATACCAGGAGTCTGCATGGTCAGAGCCCTTAACAGTAAATCTTCGTCGGATTACATGGAATGCACTCAGACGCCCAGGTCAGAACAGCGTATGAATGGAAGGGGGTCCTATCCTTTCGCAGCGCACAAACAAGCGTCCTGTATTTCCTGAGGACCCTTATGTTAGAGCTGGGAAGTCGGCTATTTGACAGTAGGGAGCGTCCATAAACAACTTATCTCCATTTTGGCCTCCTGTGAACCTCCACTTACCCCTCTCCCCCTAGTAACCCGACGTGACTTTTGTCCTCAACCTCCCCCCCCCCCCCCCTTCCACCTAGCATGTAGCTTTTTTCCCTTTTGATTCAAGAAGACATTTTGTACTGTTTTCTCTTGTCAAACTATTGTAAATTACACACTGAGATAATTAAATGAAATAAATAAATATTCACATGCTGTTATGTGTTCTGTACCTCATTTTAGCTGTGATAAATAATATGAACGAAAAGCTACGTGCTGTGTCTCGAATCCCCCTCCCCTCCCCCCACGTAGCGCAGAGTAGACTTCCAGCCAACCCCTTCCCCCCCCCCCCTAGACCGAACAACGTTGTTTATGGACGCTCCCATATCATCAACTTGGCTCAAAGCAAAGACCGTTCAACTGGAACGGGAAATTTGCTAGCACGGGAAATAATCCCGAAGATGGGCTATCTTGCGTGAAGTAAAGAGCTCCTTACGAAACCGTATGAATGTCACTTGATTAAAAACATCCCAGTATTACCCAATAAACTATATGACTAGCTCTTCTTTGAATTTTCTATTCGCCTGTTCCGACGAATCTACGGAATGGTGCATCGAGAAATCTGAAGGGAGAAGGAAATGTGCAAGTCGCAAAGTGACGGCTTATCGGGGTATTCGGTTGAGAGAGGAAGTGCTGACGTCATCAGAAGTGCGCCGGTTTTTGTCGACATTGCAAAAACCGCAATTACTCGTACAATTACCGCAAGCGGGTAGTATGGCACCACCAGACTACGTGCTTTAAAGAGTATCACTTGAGCAAACACTTATTGTGGTTCCAAGCTGCCTGAGGGTAGCAACACCACGATGGCGCAGTCTTTGCGTCTACGCAGAACTGTACAGTCGCTTCCAACGGTAAAATATTTTGCCATCCGTAAAGACTCAGTGTGCGCATCCTCAGTTTCCTTGAAACAGCCCTGTAACGGCTCTATGAGAAGTCTGCTCGATTAAGAGTATCAGTCTCCAGTGAACAATAACTGAGCATAACTAATAGATGTGAGCAAAAATGATATGATACGGAAAGACTTTATCAAATATTCCTATCAATCGATAACTTGTACTACTAGGTCTAGGATTTTATGGCGCCCTAATTTCATTAAGAATGAAATCATTTGTTTCTTTGTAAAGTTCTAATCGTAATTGGAATAAATTGTAAAAGCAATGTACTGTCTTGTTAACTCTTCATGTCACGCTAGGATTTTACGTGGACTTTCTTATGGCATTTTGTTGGTTCTTAACAGTTAATGGTTTTTACGTGTAAGACAAGGTGTTGCTCTTTGAAAAATCTTTCATAATTCGTGTATTCAAATAATGATAAATACAACTATGTCTCTTATTTTGAAAGAATAAACTGTCATTTTTAGTTTTAATGATATAATATTATTTCACACCCACTTCCTTCATAATCAAGTTATCAGAGTATTTAAATGATTATTGAATATAAAATATGAATATTAATGTAATATGTTTAATCATACGACCCAGAAGGGACATTTTATTACTAAGTATACAGTACAATCAGAAGTATCCCAATCGAATAATGTTACAAACTACTATATTCATATGTACAAACATGTCTCCACGCCATACAGGAATGCGATGAATTAAACCATGTGTCTCTGAAACAGATATTCAGAACCTTAATTTTTCACTGTAAACAATACCTGTAGGGCCGAGATCCGTCTGGTAAGACTGCTTTCCCAGTTGTGACGAATTCTGACGTAACTGTGATGTCAGTTGTCGGCGGGAACTCTGATGCGATTACAAGCCCTCCGGCGTGAAGCAGGTTTTGATGTAGCCAGCGGCTTTGTCGGCAAATATCGTGTCGCAGGGCAGTATCCTAAGCCGCTAAGGGGGAGGGTCCGAGTTAAGACCACAACGAACGGTTGGGCCTCAGATCAAAGGCAATGTTTTACGGCCAGATGGCGTGCTCAGTTTTATGGAGCGCTGCGGAGGGGAAGGAAGAGGGGAAGGGGGCATATTTGATTCACGTCCTCCAGTGACTACAGCTAACAAAAGGGCTGAACCGATGTTAACACTTCCAATTAATTCGGTTCGGCATCGACTACAATTAACAGAAAACTTTTATACGGCTTTTAGATTGTAGTATATGTCGTGAAGCTTCAAGAGCGTTACTGCAATTTTAAATGTCGGTTTTGTGCTGTACCAGCTTAAACAATATTATCTCCGTTCTGTAATTGGATGCATCTAAAATGAACAGCAAGACAGCGTTTACAGTCCTGTAAATTACCTGTTTGTTCTCATCAGTTTTTTAAATCTGGTACTAATGTTTATTTTACCCAAAAAATTCAATACTTTCATCAAAGATTGTCGAGTATTTTTACTTCTTTTCACAGTTCTCTGTATCATAGGAATTAGCACTTAATATATGACTACATTTTCTCGTAGTTTCATAGTAATGCAAGAAGATTTTTTCGTAATCCGTAGCTATTAAAAAGTTTGTTATTTTAGTAAAGTCTACTTATTGCTAGGAAGCGGCGTTTTCAGAGCTTTTACTAATTTATCTCTATTGAAATTAGAGTATTTATTTTATAGAGAGAAATCTGTAACCATTCCTCGAGATATTTTAAAAGAAGTCGTGAAGATCAAACCCCAGTGCCTAAGGTCACAGCTTTTTCCTCCGGTTATCTATGTTTTTGACGCGTCCTGGAGTGATACAAGATTTTCAGCGCCCCGTGACTGCTTTGAAGAGTGTAGAGAGTAACCAATATGATTCACTTAGCTAACATAACACATGAATAACGATTTAAGTTTTTGCTATCAATTTATCGATATTTTCTTAACGAAATCACTTAAAGGCTTGGGGGATTGCGTTGTTACAAAGAATTTTCTGTGGATGATCTCTGTCCTTTGATGAATCACCTGAAGACAGGTACATGGCGATTTTATTTGTAAATTATAAAACTATTAACGAGAATTTGTGAATAAGTTTGTAATGACATTCTGTAAAGTTAGCATTACGTCATAGAATAATATATATCGGAGGTAGAGAACTTTTCAGAAATCCGTTGTATCATTATATCAAGTTTCGAGCAAGTTATTTTTAAAAAATGCATCAAAAGCGTATGAATGAATGGCCTTAAAACAGGAATGCTAGTACCAAAATCTAATTATTCGCGGAAGAACGTGGAATTTTGTTAGAATGCTATGATTACACTGGAGTTAGTGTCTGCAGAAATATATCATAAGCAAAGAGAAGTGTAGGCGTTAAGAAAATTTGAAATGGGGAAATACAAATTTTGCACGAAACATTGGTTTATTGAAGTTAAAATGTGCACCAAGAAGGTTGTGCTCGTAACTTTCATTCACCATCTTTTTAATAACACGTGTGCTCTGCCGTGTGATGTGGTTACGGAGAAAACTGACCAGTTCGCGAAGACTGCAACAGTTGTAAATGGTTCATCTGAAACAAGGTGTTTCCTCTTCGTGACTTCTATGCCGCGTTACAATGCCGCTTGCTCTGGTTTCCGCCAGTTCTCTGAGCGTCTGAAATTCAATCTCGTTAAATGGATATTCCCTGTTTTAGAGAGAAGAGAAGCAGAGGACCACTGTTATTACTCCAGTGTTTGTCCGTCTCTCATAGACCTCTAGCTCGTAAACAGAAAATATTGCAGAGCTCAAATTTGCACATATTGCACTGGTCCAAAACGGAATATCATATTTCATTTTTTTTTAAATTTTCTTGGGAGGAGGGAGGAGCGGGACCTGTTCTGTGGTTTGAAAGATAATCGAAAAAATCTTTTTGCACGCCAATGTGTGGAGTATAACTGTTTTGCAATTCCTATTACACCTTGTATTTAATCAGAATATACGTAGAGTTACAGGCGTGAACTGGAAGAGGGTGGCTCAAGATCGATCAGCCTGGAAAGAACTACAAGAAAACTATGTAGAATTAAATTCTAATATATAGCTCACTAGACTTAAAGAGGCTACATCCTGAAATAAGGATTGATATAGCTGTAATAATAATAATAATAATAACTTGTTCTTAAATTATGATCAAAGTGTTTTTTATTGTGTTAATACTTTAATGTATAATACTATTTTATTAAAAGTGGTCTTGCATCGGAGCTCCGCATCTGCAAGTGCGGAACTTCCGTCTGAAATCGTAACTACACTTCCGCCTCCGCACCGCACGTTATAAAGCGGAGGTATATCGGAGGTATATCGGAGGGTTTTAAACAGTGTGATATATATATTATAAACCTCATTCTTTTATCTTTATACCAAATTCTGCCCATCGTTGCTTGGTTGATTTCTCGTACCGTCCAGCAGCAAGAGTAATAATGAATTGATTAGCGTTGTTACGGATTGAAAGTTTCAACATGCATGTAACGTAAAGCGGCCCATCCACAGTCCAACGCGTAGGACCTCCCTGTAGGACTACCGTTGGATGCGCTCGCCCATTGATGTTTCTCCAGAGGGTCCAGCAAGATGTTCCAACCAGTCCACTTTACTCGTACTATCTCGTGGCTCACTTGATGGAACCTCTTTCCGACCCAACGCTGTAGGATGTTGGACGGGAGGGATCTGCGTTGGCTGGTTGGGGAGTCCAACAACAACCAAAACGTGCCACGGTCCAGGAAAAGAGTCCTAAATCGGATCATCGTAGATCCTGCAAGTTGGACTGTGAATTGGCCGCCAGAGGAATGGAAAGGCGGGTGTCGGGCACGGTAATGTGCGGTGGCGTGGCCTTGCGCTTGTCGTTCGAATGAGTTGAGCTGCGAACTACTTTAAGCTCATACGACAAAGACTATTTTGTTTGCGCTTGCGTGATTAGGTATCTGATTTAATTCACTTGTGAAATCATCGCGCATTTCTTTGTTGTTGAAAGATGAGGCAAAAAAAATCAATCTGGCAGTATTATATGGAAATAGACCGTGCTTACGCAAAATGTAGAATTTGTGATAAAAAATATACTTCCGTTGATTTTAAGTTTATTTTTATTAATACATTAAATTCCAAATAGTTATAAATTTATTTTTCCACTTCCTCCTCCGCTTCCGCTAAACCTCGTCTTCTGAAGTGGTCAAGCATTAAACTTCCACAGCCGCAAAGATGACCTCCGTTACAACTCTAATTGAAAGGGATTTTGTTCAGAGTCCATTAAATCCCATTGGATGGAATAATTATTACTTACCAGATAATAAAAAACTAATCTATTTAGAACTGAATGCATGCACCAGAGGCGTGGGTGGCAACGCATCGCGGTGGTTGTGGGGCATGGCGCTGGTTGTGATGGGCGAGTCGCTACGCCTAGTACTACCTACCAGAGCCAGCAACCTGTGAGGACGTGCGCATATGTCAAGAAATGATCTATGCGCCAAGCAACCGCCGTCTGATCAAACACGTCCACATCTGTTAAGGTCATCAGAGAAGGGAACGTTGATTGCACGAGTGTCGGCTTGCACTCTGCCGATTTTATTTTCTTACCTAGCTTAGGACTGACCTGGGCGCTAGTAACCTCGACGTTGACGCGCCCTAAAGCCCGAAAAACAACAACAACAGGACTGGCCGGTAAAAGTTTGGCTGTTCAAATGAAGCGTCGCGTCGCCGAGAGGCAGTGAAGTTGCGGGGTTACTGTCTCCAAGGAAGAAAAGCTCTTAGATCAACGCTGAGAAGAATGACATAGAGATAGACTTTTGGTGACCGATACCAAGCGATAGAAGGGTTTTACGGCTGACTTTCCTCTATATCTGAATACGTACCATTGCCATGCCTAAAGTAGTATCATCATAATATTCTTCTCCACTTTTGGGTCTCGGGGCCTTCCACGTTTACCGGTATTCTTGGTACTCATTTCTAACCGTGGATAGTCTATCCAGCAGCGTCGGACTTGGTTCACATGCTGAAACATTTTTTTTTCTTCAATGGTGGACGTTATCGACCGTGGATTTTGTTAAAATTAGTCCCTGCTATGGCCAGCTCCTAGAGTGTGTTAGTGGCGAAAGAACAGTGGGTTACTACTAATATTTAATTTGCTTTTCCACTAAAACCTTGCAAATTTGGCCGATTCCTTCCAGTCTCTTCTCAACAACTCTGCCCCTGGACTCAGAGTTGATGAACCTCAGGTCCCAATTACAAAAGAAAAACTAATTGGTTACGCTGTGAGATAGTGTAAGCTCGATCTATGTTGTAAACCCTCTCTCCCTTTCCGGATTCCGTGGTCGAAATAGCAAAGGCAGATACTTCAAATTCCATCATATTCTCCCGTATGTTTGCAGCTTTTTAACTGATTTTAATGAAATATTGCAGAAAAATGTATTTCTTTGAACGAAAAACAGAACCGGAAACAAATGCACACAAAAAATTACAGTACCATCGACCCCACTTAAAAAAAAACGCAGATAAATTTTTTATCGTCCCCAATGGAATGCAGAATCGCTGAAAACATATTAAAATAAAGTCGGTGTTTTTCAAATATGTCACATATTGTATTAAATTTGGGATTTAAAATATTATCTGAATATGAAATTTCATCCATATATATTAAGTCAATTCGGACTTACTGCTATCCCAAACTTCTATGTGATGACGTTATAAAACAGCGCTAGTTTTTAGTAGAATCGAATTTTTTCAGAAAAGGCACCTATTTAGATAAATTTGGACAGCAAAACGATATCTAAATATGAAATTTCATCCAAATTGCAGAGCCATTTCCAAGATACCAATGTCTGTACGCGTATATATAAGAATTGTTGATTAAAGTTTATACGAAGTCGTCAGATATTAGAGAGTTGGTTTGGCTTGTGGTCAGTGTGCCGAGGCGTATCGATTGCTGACTGCTGCCGCTGGGGCACCCCGTCTGTTTTTAGACCTGTCTGTCTGCCGCCAGCCGGCCGGTCCCGCGCATTAATATTGTGGGCGGGGCGTAGCCGTCTACAGCAGACCCACGTGCCGCGGTGTACAACACTCTCAGCTGTCACCTTGAAATGCACTGCGCTTGCTAGTGCCACTGATCATTGCTCTGCCATCCAACACTCGTTAACGGGGGATGTAACCGACCAGAGTTAGAACAAATTGATTTTTTGTAAATTATGTTTTCCGATTATATCGTTATTTATCTGTATTGTGTAAAAGTTTTGGGCTTTTAACGCAATTGGATGTATTTTATCTTTTGGTACCAACTACAACAAATGTAAGTAAAAAATCTCCGTAAGTTTTGAGTGCCGTTTTCTCAGATGTCTGTTTTTTAGTACGTAGGAACAGTTTTCTTGACTTCAATAAGGAATACATGGGTGAAATTTTCGGGGAGGGGGCTTATAGATTGTAGGGACAAATATTTATGAAGAATTGTGCATACTTTTATTCCTTTAGAGGACATTAAAATTTTTACAACAGTTTAATACTTCCATAATTAAAATTAAGGTATAAATTCTATTTGTACTTTTTTTTTCTCCAATCTTCATGTAGTTAGAGATATTTATATAGATTTCATGGTGGTCAAGAATGAGAACAATATTTCTTATAATTTTGCTGAAACAAGTACCTCCATCGGAGAGGTCAAAAAAATATTGTAAGTGATTGTACAAGTTTCATTTTCTCAGATAGGGCCAGTGTACTATGTCATAGAAAGGAGTTAACATACATGGTCCATACCAAAAGTAGTAGGTCTGATTTTTTTTAAAATAAATTATTGAAGATATGTTTACAATTCCTTAATCCTCTTCGAAATAGCACCCTTGGGCAGCTACACACCAAAAATTACGCTGCTGCCATTGGCCTTACGCCTTCTGGAAGTCAGTTTTGGGGACGCTGTTGAGAGCCCTCGTCGATGCTGCTTGAGCGTCCTGAATCGAGTCAAACCGCTGTTCCTTCAGCTGCTTTTTCATCTGTGTGAGTAAGAAAAGTCAGATGGAGCCAAATCAGGACTGTAGGCAGGGTGCAGCAACGCGGCAATGTCAATTCGGGCTAACAGTTGGCTCATGACGGCGCGCCGTGGCACGGCGCATTGTCGTGATGCAGAGTCCAGTTGGCGGAGATGACTGGTCGGACGCGATTCACTCGGTCTCGCAGGCGGGCTGACACTTGCACGTAAAAGTTCGAATTGACAGTTTCCCCAGGGAAAACGAACTCCTTATGAATCACCCCGCGACTGTCAGAAAACACGATCAGCATCGTCTTGATCTTTGATTTGCTCATGCGAGCCTTCATTGGACGGGAGGATGAAGAAGGCAACTGTTGGCCCAATTCAGCGTTGCCACATTGCTGCACCCCACCTACAGTCCCAATCTGGCTCCAACTAACTATTTTTTTTTTACTCACACGGATAAAAAAGCAGCTGAAGGGACAGCGTTTTGACTCGACTCAGGACGTTCAAGCAGCATCGACGAGGGCTCTCAACAGCGTCCCCGAATCTGACTTCCAGAAGGCGTAAGGCCAATGGCAGCAGCGTAATTTTTGGTATGTAGCTGCCCAAGGGTGCTATTTCGAAGAGGATTAAGGAATTGTAAAGATATCTTCAATAACTTTTTTTTTTTAAATCAGTCCTACTACTTTTGGTATAGACCTGTATAATGGTGGCCTCGCAGATATTTTAAAGCTAGTTATGCATTTACGGTTACAGACGTTGCGTTTGTTATCTTTACTCATCACAAACATTTTCCAATTTCTTTGGCGGAAGATTAAGTACTTTTTTCCATATGAAGAATCTAATTTTTTCTTTGTACCTCCCAATTTTGGGAGACTTATTTCAGCACATAAATATGATTTTTCACGGTTTAAAAAAATTGGATGACACTTATACCTTAACCTGTTACAGTATATCGTTAAAAAATTACTTTGGTAGCGGCTTGACGCCTGTCTGGTATGAGTACGATGGATCAGTTTTGGGGATATTTACCCCGAAATTTCAATTTTTCCCAAGAAACACTCACTTCGTTGAGCCTAAGTCTACATCGATACATAAAATACATTTTTTAAAGATATTTTTCGTCTGAATTTATAACTCGGGGATCCTGAAAATGCGTTGGTTACCACTCACACCCCTCCCTTCTTTTACAGTAATTAGGTGAACTTAGGAAGTTGCTTTTAGCAACGTTATTCATGGCAAATGTTTTGTAATTTGTTTGGTGAAAACTCATTTTTGTCCAGTGGAAGGATTTGATTTTTGTTGTTGTTTGTAATTTCACCCTCTATATATGGTGTACCGCTTTAAAAAAATAGTGAAACTTGACCTGCTTTAACATATCAGTAATAAGTTTAATTTGGAAACGACGTCTCTGGTATTGGGCTGATGGGGATATTTACCTCCTAAATTTGAATTTTTTGAAGAAATGCCCAAGTCCGCCGTCTTTAGTTCTCACAGATGTTTGAAGATTTTTTGTTTGAATTAACAATTTTTATGCGAGAATTCTTAAATGGGCGGTAGCAGACACCCTTCTTCCAAATTAGTTGAGTGCGTTGAGGAAGTTTGCAATCCTTGTACCAAACATTTTGCGTTTTGTTTGTTAGAAATTCTTTACTTTTTCCCATATCATCTCACTCTCTATTTTGGGTTCCTTATTTCACTTCCTACACACGATTTTCGGCAAGTGAAAGAAGTCTTTGCATCTTAGTTTTCATTCTACTATAACATAGCTATATCAATAACGTAATTTGAAGGCGGCAAGCCGACGTCTCTGGTATAGGAGGTATTATCCCCTCAAAACTTCCGATTTTTCGAAATACCAAAAAAACCAGTAAGTTATTTTTTTTATTTTAATTTTTTTTTGGTGGGTGCACTCACCATATATTTTCGTCTTTTAATTACCCCTCATCACATACATTTTGCTGTTTGTTCCGTTCCAATACAAAAATTAAAAAAAATAATAATATTAGACTACGAAATTTTCAGTTGACACTCCCAAATTTGGGAATTTTTGTCGGATAAAAATAAGTACGCCGAATTTAGAATTTAGACTGGTTTAACACATCTCAGAATTGGTGATTTACGCATGGCAAATCTTCATTGTCATATACGGGCGGTTTCCTGCCGATCGCCCTGGTCATTTCACTCGGAAAATTGATTAATCGCTCACGATTTTTAAACGCTAAGTATCTAGGTTATATTGATCACTGCATCTAAACGGCAGGTATTTTTATCTTGTAGTTTGATCCGGTTGGTCAGGAATATAAACTAATAGTTCACGCGAGTGACGATGTTTGTCCTAATTCAATTTAATTCATTGTTGTAATGACGCTAGCTAGCAAATAGTGCTCTAAGCGAAAGAATTGCCAATTACCTATTTGTTATTCCGTTTAGTGCTAGTGCAGGGGTGGCCAATCCGCGGCCCGCAAGATCATTTGGGTTGGCCACCCCTGTGCTAGAGGCTAGTGATGGACGGACAGACAGCGGAGCATCAACTGTAGAGCTCCATTTCCTTCTGCTTATGACGGTGCGCCGTACAGTAGACCCTTATTAACAGACTTCAAGAAAGGAGGATATTCTCAATTCGATTATGAGTTTTTTTCCCCCCTGTATGTTCAGCATTATCTTCGCAAATTGTAAACCGATTTCAATTATTATTTATTAGGTAGGGTACACTTTCAAAATGGTCTCATGTAAATTTCATTGAGATCCTATTATTTTCTTTTTGAAGCCACTTAATTCCGAAACTGAAATATCGGAAACATTAATCCTCGATTCCGCGATGGTGTAACTCAGAATTCAGGAATTCATGTTCTAGTGGTTTCATGCTAATATTTAGCCGACTTGGAATTAAGTCTCAAGTTGACCGTATTGCATGTTAAGGTTAGATCAAAGTATCACTACACGCCTTGCGCCGCGTCTACGCTGCCATAACCACCGTCTATCATCTTTGGTCGGTTGTGGAATGTCAACCCGCAAAAAAAAAAAAAAAAAAAAAAGAAAAAAAAAAAAAAAAAGAGAGAAAAAAGGAGAGAGAGAGAACGCAGCCTCGTCAATTTTGTGAGAGCTTTCTAATCGTGTGGACTATTTAATAATATATCGTGTATAAAGCCGAGCCGGTGATCGTGACGTTTCATTACGCCGGATAAAATTTTTGTAAGCTCTCATTTGTGAAAGCACGCTGCTCATTAGTTTCTTTTGAAATATTGGTTGTATTTACTTCCCCTGTTACTTCTCATATGATCATCCCTTTCGTCACTAGTTTCATTTGAACGGCACTATCTCATTCGAGTAGCGTGTTTGGAAGGCCTACCCATATTTAAAATACAAAACATAACTAAACTACTAAAAATTTAATAATATTTTTTCCAAAAAAATAAATAAAAACTGCCATCATAAAAATGCTGACACTCAAAATTTTAAAATAAGTTTATACCTTGCTTAAAAGAAAACAAATCTAATAGACAATATTTTGCATTACTGTTATTGAAATTTCAACATCTGTTATTTTTGGAGTCGGTGCCAGCCAAGAAAAAAAATGATAATAAAAACGTATGACACTAATATATTAGATTAACTGTGAAGCTTTTACCGTATAGCGTCTGCCGGCCTACACTGTTAGCGTCAGAGATATGCCTCGAACACCAACGAGGCCGAGCCACAGATTAAAATACCGTCTAATGTGTTTCGCTAAATTTTCTCCCGCAAAAATAATTTCCGCCTCGTTATATGCGATAATATATTCGGAATTTTTGTAGGTACTCCCCATGTCGCTTCGAACAGCAAATACAGTTCAGTAATTGGTTCCTCGCGATGGAAGGCTGATTCTGAATGACAGCTGGCACCGAAATAACTGATTAATGTTAAAGTTTCAATAATAGTAATTAAAATATTTTCCATTTAAATTCAATTTCTTCTAAGCAAGGAATAAACTTATTTTAAAAATTTTTAGTGTGTTATTTGAAGGTGGTTTTTATGTTTCTTGTAATAGTTTATTTTGTCTTTTACATTTACAGAGAACAACTTTACCATGCGCTTGATAACATAATAAATGACAGCAAAACCGGAAGCTCTAAACTCAATTGCACAATGAAAATCCTTAAAAGCCTTGTTGCAGTGGAGTAGGTGCTTTCTGGAACAAAGCAAATATGTTGCTGTGTGGTAGCACCATATAGGAATGCATAGTGACCGTGCTATAGATTTTTCTCTCTTGCGTGTTGGGTCGCGGTAGGTAAGTAGTGCAATACCTTTTTTACGATGTCTTGATTGCGATTTGCCTGTAAAACCGGCGTAGTTGTATTTGTTGTTTTCTTGGTATGCGATCGAGTTGTACCGTTTTCTAATAAAGGTTTTCGGAGACTAATCAATTTCATTGGTTTTTGACTCTCATAGCAGTTGAAGTATTTTTTTCCCGTTGTGCTCTCTATATGTTACAGATTTTGTCACTGATTGTTGGCTTAAGGTCAAATTCTGTTCTCTCATATTTCTTTTTCCGGTGCAGTGTTATTCTGTGATGGTTTGTGTCATCGGTTACAGTCTTTTTTACACTTTCGCGGTGCTGCAGATTCTAACATATCAGATTATTTTTATGCCTGCTTCAGTTCAGTGGTTGAAACAGTTAAAAGATGAAATTACAAGTGGTAAACATTTTTTTTCGCTCGTTACATCTTTCATTATGCTTTAACGTACTGTATGGCCTATTGATACAGTAGTAATAATTAATGGTGACAGTACAAGCGGGCTGTCTTTTATTCAATTACTTGCAGGAGAGTGGCAAATGATATATAACTCGTAAATAAAAAGCAGATAATGAAAAAAAGTAACCACTCTTCATAAATGTTACTGTCGAAATCAGCTTTTGTCTTTAGAAAATCCAGTTCATACTACTTCGGATAAATGGTTGATGATTTATTTGTGAATTCAATTACAACGTGAATTCGAAATGACGTGAGTTCGATCCACGGACCGACCAGAATGATATAAATCAGTCCATGTGAATGCTGGGATTGTTCTTTCAAAAATAAATTTCGTCCTTTTCCTTGTCCTATCTTCTCGCAGCTTTTATGATTTCTACGACGAATAGCCATCTTAATATATAAAAATAAATTAGAATACGGATACGTTGGTGAAATCTGATTACTTTGACTGTTGAAATGAATGAAACCAACTTGGCAGAGAGTTATTAGATTTTAAATCTACAGAGAAATCCGAATTATGAAGTTCGTTAGATTCCACACCATTCGTGTCTGAAAGTATTCGACCGTTGTATATTGCGCGTCTGAAGTTCTAGCGGGCCTCGCTTGGTGATCCATCTTCATCTGCACTCAGAAATTTACAAGTATCGTGGATGGCAGAGAGTGCACCAAAACTAATATCTACTCCGTACATTCCAATCATAATCTGCAACAGGGAAGAAAGAATTCGTACAAGCATCAGTACGGCATCATAATATCTATTCTCGCCTGTTTTGCGACCCAAATACGTTGATGAACAAGTATTCCATCGCACTCGTAAATGAAAGAAGATGTTCGCATCTTTGTCAATCAATTCAAACTAAACTTACGTCGTCTTTCTGCCAATCCCAGCCCAATCTATGTAGCAATTTTGTTAGGGCTGTAGGACGCAGTCACATATCGAGCGGCTCCTCTCTGTACTTTATCTGTACAGCCAATCCCCTTCAATACGGATCCCGAACTCCACAACAGTAGTCCAGGTGTGCACGAGAGATTTGTACAATTTTTCAAAATACGACCTATGTATCGCAATCTAGAATTAACTTTACCTATGACCAAAGTTATGTGCAAGTCCCATTTAATGTTGCTTTGTGTTATTACTCCCAAATACTTCAGGGAATCAACTATGTCATTAACAATGGTTCACTTTGTACTCACGAAGAAACTGATTCTTTTTTTTAGTTATGCACATTGCCTCGCATTTTCTGCGATTTTGTGTAATTTGCCGTTGATCGCGCCACGTCGAAATAACGTCCAGATCGCGCTCATTTTCTAAGCATCCCTCAGAGTTTATTTACCTATAGATGACTGCATCATCAGTGAACAATCGCAAACTGCTATTAACGTTGTCTCCGAGATCGTTTATAAAAATTAAGAAAAAAAAAGTGGTTCTATTACACTTCCTTGAGGGACGCCTAATGTAATACCTAGATTACAAGAGACATCTGTCGACAACGACATACTGCAACCGACCAGTTAGAAAATCTCGTATCCATTTACAACCTTGATCCGATATACCATACCCTCGAATCTTGACCAAAAAGTAGTTGTATGTCAGAGAGTCGAAAGATTTGTTTAAAAAAATCCTCGTTAGCCTGCTTCAATAATCTTCAATGTGTAGTGCGAAAATAGGGACACCAGTTATCTGTTCTTTCGAAATCCATGTTGATTTGGTGTAAGTAATTTATTTTCGTTTAGAAACTTAAGTGTTCGAGCGTATAACAGACTCCAGAACTTAATGCAACCAGATGTTAGAGACATGGGACGATAATACGTAGCTAGTATCTTTCTCGAATCCTTACATGAAAATGGGAATTACCTGGACGACTTACCAGTCGGAAGGTACATTTTTCTCTTCTAAGGATTTACAGAATCTATCGGACAAAAATGGTTCCATTTCCGTCGCGTACCCTTAAAATACTTTTACTGGTATACCATCGGGATCCGGTGCTTTCCCCCAGTTAGGAGCTTTAATTGCTGTATAATACCTGCAGAATATATTCTTAGCGAATCCATTTCTAACTCCACACCATGTGGAAAATTGAATGTTAATGAATATTTAAATTCGGTGCTAAATACGGTCGCCTCATCGCCGTTTTCGTTAACTTCCCTTCCGTCTTGTATTAGTACTGGGATATTTTTTTTTCTCTAAAACTTACTTTTTTTAACTACGACCAGAATTTCTTTGGTTTATCTGTGACGCTCCAAGTCACAACGGCACCTCCTCCTAGAGCGCGCTTATCCTCCATTGCTTTTTTTATTACTCTTTTAATTTTATGTGTATTTCACGGTGGATCATTCCCTTCCTTGATTGTCCATTTCGGTACATACATGTCGATTGCTTCCCTGACTAGATGTATAAATCGATGTCACATCTCCGCAACGGTGCCACTTGTTGCTTTGAAGGTATCGTAATTATCTCTCAGGTCGGCATTTGGAGTCGATTGCGAGTTGGACATGGTCTGGGAGAACAGCATTCTGTAGTTTGTGTCGCTTTACCTATTTGATAGTAACTGCAAGATTTTATACCGGAAATTGTGGACCAAGTATGTCGTATTCTCAAGAAGGAACGAAAATGAAGGGTACTGCAAGTCTCATAGGCAGGGAACGAATTCAATGGGCGAGTTAGGTGACATATTTATAAAGTTTAACACGAGCATTCAAAACAGTGTCACATAGTTATACACAACAACATAGCACACTTATACGAACCAATCTTCCTAAATTACAATAAATGAATTATTATCTTTCCTTTCCCCCCCCCCCCCCAATTTCGCCAACAAGGACCATTCGGACACTGGCCACCTGCTTATACAGGTTGCCAATGTGAATCATGAGAAGAGGGTAGGATAAGGGGCGGAGCTCCTGCCCCAAGGGTTTAACCAAGCCTGATAGGCCTGGCGTACTTAACTGGAGGAAAGTCTGTATTGTTTCTACCTGCGAAACCAGTAACTTCGTGTGTTCATGTTTATGCTTATGTAATGTGTAGTTTTATGAGGCGGAGATTGTAGACCATTCCAGCATTCGCCTAAATGATTGCGGGAAACCATCTAAAAATCAGGTCGGCCGGTACGCTTGTCCTAGGCTCGTACTCGGTCCCGTTGTACCTCCACGATCCACTGTGCGGCGCCTCAGTCTTTTGCTTATGGCTTTACGTTATTAGAGGCGAGAAAGGATTGGGTGCTAGGAACGGGAAGGAATTCGGCCATGGCCTATTAAAGGAAGCATCCCGGCATTCGCCTGGAGGGTTTTGGGGAAACCATGGAAACCCAAATGTGGATGCCCGGATGGGGATTCGCACCCACGTCCTCCAAAATACGAGGCCAGAGTGTTACCACCCACCCACCATGCTCGGTCGGGTTGAACTATTAGCTTTATTTTGTACATAATTGATAGTTGACGGAAGGGTAATGAAGGAGAACTGGTTACAGCTATATATGAACAAAAGACGTTTAGGATTTTCCGAATGTGCTTAATCCCACTCGGAAATTTATGTATCTGTTCATAAATTGGGCATTTATTGCTAGTTTCCCCCCCTTCCCCCCGTCATCTATCTCTCGACTGGTTGGATGCAATTCTCCATCCCTTCCTATCTTGAGCAAATCTCTTCATCTTAACATACCCCCACATCTTCAGCTATCTGCTGCATAGATTCTAATTTTTGTCTACCTCTACAGTTCTTACCTTCGACTGTTCTCTCCGTTACCAAATTAACCAATCCCGGATGCCTTAAAATATGACCCACCTTCCTGTTTCTTCCTTTTGTATGACTTCTTTCCTCGCCAATCATTTCCAGAACTTTTTCGTTTCATACTTTATCTATCCGCTTAATTTTCAGCATCTTTCTATAGCACCACATTTTAAGTGTTTCAATTTTCCGTTTCTCTGGTATTTCTGAACTCCATGATTCCCTACCATAAGGTGCTGTGCTCCACACATACAGTTTTAAAAGTTCTTTCTGAATCTTAGATCAATATTTGAAACTAAAAGATTTTTTTTTCATGAAAGCTCTTTTCGCTAATACTATTCTGCTTTTAACATCATTCCTGATTCGGCCTTCAGTTGTAATTTTACTACCTAAGTACCAGAATTCATTTACTTCTTGTATTGCATCCGATCATATTTTTATACTTAATACACTAGTACTGCTATCATTTCTACTGCGTTTTATCAATTTTGTCTTGCTTTGTTGTATATTTAGTTCAAAATATAACTTCAGTATTTTATTCATGACATTTAGCTTGTATGAATGTAATTCCTAGTAATGTTACATGTATTGCGTATCTGATATACGCTGAATAAATTTTTGTTTCTGCTGTGGTTCCCTGAGGTGGAACCGTAAAGAGTGGTTCTATTGCCCCGCTATAAATAAATCTACCAATGTAGGCATCTTAATTGGCTTCATCAAACTACGGAGAAAGAAAACTTTCCAGCAACCACGAATATTCCTCAGTAAATGATTTGTAAAAAGCTCGCAGCTCTTCTTTTCAGCATATTCTGTATTCTGAATTGGTCGTTTACGGCACGACGAATGAGAAGGCCAGACGCTTTCAGAGCCGTAAATATTTTGATTCCTTTTCGCCGAGCAAGAAAGCTGTTTTGCGCTGGGTCGACGCTCTAATTGAACAGGGTCCAAGACGGTCCATTGATCCGGAACGCGAAAATGTCAAAAGATGCTTAGTTGCAAACCTATAATTGACGGGCGGGCCGTGCGACGCTGGCGCCGTTATTGCGGCCCTTTTTAACGGTAGGGGTGACAGACTGCTCGCTTCCGAGTCGGCACCTTAAAGTCCGCTCGAAGAAATCTGCAAACTGGGTCAGCACAATAGGGCGTCAGCGTCCTCGCGCCGCAGCCTAACTAATTGCAGCAATTAGGAGGACCTTCCCCTGAAGGCTTTGCGCTCGCGCTGAAAGGGCCCGGCCCATTGTTGGCCCTCCTGCCGAATTCCTAGCGGGTGAAGGGCGCGCGCATTTATCTTTGGTCGCCGATGCGGACGCACAGTAATTACTTCGGACTATTGGCAGAGTCGGCGCGGGATGCATTATAAGGCAAAAAAAGCGCAGCCCTGCCGCTTTCTCTTTTTTTTCCTCCCCGCGCCCCAGGGCCGCCAATAAATAGTCTTTTGCTCCTTTTTCAGCTGCATGAGTGTTAGTGCTTCCGATACGAAGCTGTTGACATTTCGCTCGTGACTGAAAATGAAAGGGCACCGAGTTGTTGTTCCAAACGCAGATAATTGAGCAGATAACTCCCCCCTGCAGTAGCGGGTAACTTCTTGTTTCGGGAGACACTTTTATTTGTGGGCAGTGAGTGCCAATGGAGGAGGTAAGGGCGGATTGGTATATACCTGATTTAGGGAACCAAAATTTTTCTGCTGTCTCGCAGCAATTAGACTTGTGTCATTATTGCCGTTAGAAAGGTATCTAAGAATTATCATCTGGGTATTGTGGGCCATTTCCTCAATTGCGATAGGATTAATTTTGTGAATAATTGTAACGCCAATGCAATTGAAATTGTTGTTTTATTTTCCGAACGCGTTTCGCTTCATTTGCGAAGCATCTTCAGCGGTTCTGTCTGTGGGTATTTATACATAAGAATTATCATCTGACAATGAAATGACTACCAACAAAGTACTTCCCTGCAAATTAGCGGAAAATCGTCACGATTTTAGCGTCTGTTGTGACGTCTCAAGTCTATTCAAGTCACGCGATAAAGCACTGAACCAAACTCGTCGCTATAGAGATAACGGAGGGATTATTGAATGGTATTATTTGAGCAATATATCTCATTTTTTCTTAAGTAGTTCTGATGCACAAGTTCTTCCCAGTAAGCTAATGAAATAAATAAAAGGTAAAGGCTCGTGTGGTCGTAATGATCTGGTGATGAGGTTTTTATTGGCTGTACCTTTCGTCCCTATCGTAGCCGCCTTAACATCTCTCGGTAATCATACCGGGTATAGGGCACCTGCAGTTTAACGTGGAATATGAACCACGGAAGCGTTCTGCCGTACTTCACGTTACACAACAAACAGTACCAGAGATGAAGGTCGGGTGTAGGGCATTTTAAAATTCACGCCGTGGCAGTGATTCGAACCGGGGACCTTTCAACTTCCCGTCAGACTCCTTAGCCATTCAGCCACCAGGCCACTGAATGAGAGAAATGATTCAGTATTATAGCCACGTAGCAAGAGTTAGCAAATGTTTCGGGCCCCGCGCCTTCTGTGGGTCTCTGCGGCCTTTGGGGGGTCGCGCGCCTTCTGGGGGCCCCGCCGCACCTAGGTTTCTCGGGGCGGGGGACTTCCCATCAGGCCAGATTATTACTGATGGTATTTGTACCAGTTTGAAAAACGTGTTTTCAAAAATGAAAGCATAATGTTATGGCACAAATTTTATTTACGAAGTCAAAATTAAGTCATAATAAGTCAAAAATTAATCATAAATCCATTTCTTTTCAGTTTGAATGGTTTTAAACACTGTTTTCCATTTGAACGCTCCATACTTCAAGGGAACAAAATTGTTTGTGTATGAAGCATTTGCATCTCTTAAAGATGCAACACCCAACATAAAAAGTTTTGTCATGGACGGAGGATGTTATAAGGAATAAGGTTATAAGGAATCGTAGTGAAGACCTTGGCTGCATCTGTGGAAAATATGAAGCCTACTTGACAACGCACTATTGACGAACATCACAGTTATATTTGACAGATATCGAAATGATGCTGCGCAGAGAGGAATAAAGTCATCTGAAAGGTTTTGTAGTTTTAAAACATCAGATACTTAAGTAGCCATAATTTTCAGCTGCAAACAAGCGCTGCAATGATGCAGCAAGAACCGTGTAATGTTGACACTAATGTAAAAACTGAAAAAGGAGGCTTCCAAGATCAACAAGCAAAAGAAGATGCAGCTGGATTGATCGTTGACGCAGCTATTTCCCAAGCAGCAAACAACGACAGTGTGATAATTCTAAGTGAGTGTATTGGCTTTCTCATTCTGCTATGGGCCTTGGTAAGTTGTACTTCCATAAACCAGGGAAAGGCAAGGAGGCAGGTTTATCGTACTCAACCACTTCCTGCAAGTTTGAACCCAGACATATCCTCTTCATTCATGCATTTTCAGGATGTGATATAATATCAGTATTTTTTGACTATGCGAAAGAAAAATTCTGCTGCCTCATTCAATACCAACCACATCTGAAAGTAACAAGCTTTCTAACTTTTCGAAGCCCTTAGCCTCCGGAGACTAGCATCTGGCAGGGGAACATCTCATCTTAGAACGGTACAGACAAATTGCTTGTGGAACTTTGGAAGGCTCAGATACCAAATGTTTACGAAATCTGCCCAAAAAATACATTCAAGCTACCAACATCAGATGCAACAACGTTTCACTAAATATGCACCTATCGCCAAGTGCAAGCATGGTTGGGTTGAGAAACTTACCCATTGCCATGGGGATGAAGGAAAGGGTCACCCAGCCTTATTACAGTTATGATAATAAAAGAAGCTGCACCTGAGTTTACTCCGAAGGTTGTACCATGTTCCTGTAAGAAACCTTGTACTCCAACCATACAGCTGTCGCAAATCAAGACTGCACTGTTCAGCTGCTTGTAAAAACTGCTCTAGCGTGTCTCGCGAAAACATTCCTGAGAATGAAGTAGATAAAGGAGATGAAGAGTTCTTCGACTTCGAGGAAGCTGTACCTGATGCAATGGATGAATGATACACAATTCATTGATAAGTCGGGACAATCCAAATGGAAAAGAAATTGATTTATGATCAATTTTTAACTTATTACGAATTTATTATGACTTAATAACTTTGCGTCATACCATTATGTATTCATTTCCGCTCTATTATCTTCAGTAACAGAGCGATCTGGTAGCTCAGTGGTTAAGGCGTCTGACTGGAGATCGAAATCCCGGTTTCAGCTGTGATTTTCAAAGGCCATTAAGCCGACCTTTACCTCTATCACAGCTTGCTGTGTAATATGAAGTAAGCCTGAATGATTCTGTTTTGTATTCCACGGCCGTAGGTTCTCTATACCCGCTACGATTATCTGGTAAGGTTAGATAACCACAAAGAGACGCATTGCGCGGCGTATCGAAAACACTGTCCCGTGGCGACCGAACAATCCTTCGTGATCTCCCGGTCAACAATGCTATATGATTATTGAATTGACCATCAATAATAATAGTACTTATATATACTATTTCATACAGAAATACATATACAGTATATCAATTATATATATATAGGTGTTCCAGGTCATTTTGATCGGCAAAACAGGAAAAAAACGCAACTTTTAGGAAAAGTGTAAAATTTTGCTGATTTTCGACGAACTGTAGCTCGCTTGGTTTCGAGTTTAGAAAAAAGTTTGAACTACAAAAGTTCTAGGAAATGTTGTCCTCTTTCAAATTGGAAACAAGGTATTACTTGCCAAGACTCATCAGGAAGGAGTTATAGACGAAAAATTGAAAAAAGTACCACAATTTTGACGTTTTTTGGCCACAGAAAATTGTGCCGAGGGTGTTGGAGGCCGAAAAGTTGGTTTCTGCATACTCTCACCAATATATACAAGATAATAATAAAAAAATCTTCTACGTGATATACTGCAAGGTAAAACTATCCCGTTACTGGACTAGTAGTACCACCTTATAAAAGGTACAAAATGCTTGTCGTCATGCAGCCGTAAAACCAAAGCTTCAAAATTGACCATGCCGCCGATGAATAAAACTCGTCATAGGCAGCCGACCCAAAGATAATGCGAAAATGTGATGAAGATGAAGATGAAGAAGCGGTTGCTTAGATCAGGAAAGTTTTTTTTTTTGAAAACTGCAAAGTGGACGTAAATGTGGTCTGTTTATATCGCACGTCCAGAGCAAGATTCACTACAGAGTCCCACGCTTTGCGACGAGTGTCACTGGCCTGTTGTGCTTAATCTTTTTCTTTCTTTTTTCTTTTCTTTTTTTTTTTTTTTGATCCTGTTTTGGTATCGTTGATAAATGACATGTGCCTGAAATGTGAAGGTTGGTGTCCACACTAGTTTTACTAACTAATTTTTTGTTTTTAATTACGGATGCCTTGGATGCAGCAGTAATCACGGGTAATTTAATTTTTATGTAGTCAAATTTTGACTGTCCTAAAGGATATACTCGCGAGGCAATTTCCATAAACACCAATTTTCCATTTTCTTTTTTTTTTTTTATCTTAAATTCTTGGAGTTCAATTTTCCAATCGACCTACTTTTACTCTTAATGAATTTTAATTTTAAATTCTTTCAGTGTTTTTGTAAACAGTTTCCTTAGTAATTTATTCCAATCCCCGACTGCCTGACCTACAAAAGAAAGTTTTCCGACTGCTGTAGGCCCGAAATCGAGCGCCAGCTTGTAGTCATAGTCATGTTTTCCGTTCCATCTACTATTCCAAATTCTTGTACTAACATCCTTCCAAGCCTCATCACTAGTATTTGCCTTGTTCACTCCCAGCGCTCTATTTCTGCTCCTTTCGTCTTCCAAAGACTCCCTATCTAGCTGCGATCCTTTCAGTCTCCTTTAGGGATAGTAGGAGGTAGTAGCCGATTCAAGCCAGAAACCGGGAAAACCCGTGACGTCACTAAGTGGTGGGGGGACCTCCCTTGGCGGGCTTTTTGAATCAGCCAATGGCGGCCAAGGTCGTATGACGTCACACGTTAGTTCATCGACCTGTCGCACAGATGGCGGTAGCTGCCGGGCTTGCGCATATGTTAGTTCCCCGATCTGCAGATAGATGGCGCTGCACCGTTAGTTCCCCGATCTGCGGATAGATGGCGCTGCACCGCTAGTTCACAGATCCGCTGGCAGATGGCGGTAGCTGTCGGGCTTGCGCATATGTTAGTTCCCCGATCTGCGGATAGATGGCGCTGCACCGTTAGTTCCCCGATCTGCGGATAGATGGCGCTGCACCGCTAGTTCACAGATCCGCTGGCAGATGGCGGGCTTGCGCTGCACAGTTAGTTCGCCGATCCGCTGGCAGATGGCAGCCCCCGTTAGTTCTTTGGCATGTATCATTTTGGTCTCCGACAAATATTTGCCACTGCTATCCATCCTGTTCTTGAATGCGGACGTCAGACAAAACTATGGATTCGTCTATCACTTTAGTTCCTAGTGGTCGTCGGGTGTTGCGTATTCCAATTCCACCTTTACCGAGTAACTTAAATATAATTAAAGTCTTATCTTCGAGGAGTTTAAATGGACCCATTGGTTTAAGTAGACAATGGACGATTAGTTCATCCATTAATCGGGAAATCGAGTATGATGGTCTCCATGATGTCACGAATCCACTTCCTCTCAGATGTATACTGTTTGATACAGAAGTGGGTGTTGACGTCACTGCCGGAGTATAAAGGCCATCACACCAGCCAGCTAGCCCTCAGTTCCCGGTCGGCGATCGTCAAGTCCAGTTCACTATGGCTAGTGAGGTTCTCCTGTTTTCAACATGCTACAAGTTAAACAGCAGTGACACCAAGCGTATCACTGTTGGTTTGTCACCTAAACTGGAATTTAATCCAGTAGTTGTACTCGAAAAAGTTGGGTACAATAAAGTCACTCTCACACATGAAGAGTGGGATGTACTGAGACAGATGGTCTATACAATTGGTGGCTTTTTCAACAACACTGAGCATCTGCAAACGAGTGTCTCGCTCGGCAACCACACCATCTCTTCCCGAACAGTGGCTGGAGCGAAAACTATATGGTTTTACAACAATGCTGTGCCTGCCTATGGTGTGTTTCTCGGCGAATCA
>JARYHS010012519.1:109780045-110036470 GCA_031002005.1 Vandiemenella viatica | reverse complement strand
AAACATTCGTGCGGTTAAAGACATTATTGACGTCGATCGACGGGCGAGAGTATCAGAAATTGCAGAACAAGTCGGAATCAGTTAGAGCTGTCAAGCAATCATCACAAAACACCTACAGTTCCGTAAAGTGTGTCCAGATGGAACCGAAAATCTGAAGTTGAGACGTTTGGAAGTGTGTCAGAGGCTTACAGCAAGGTTTGCGGAAGAAGGTGATGCATTTTTGAGTCGGATCGTCACCTGCGATGAAACATGGGTTCACCACTACACTCCAGAATCCAGAGAAGCCAGCAACGAGTGGCGGAGGAAAGGGGAGGCAGCACCAGTGAAAGCCAAGACTCGACTGTCAGCTGGCAAGGTTCTTTCAACCGTTTTTTTTTTTTTTTCGATCGGCGAGGCATTTTGCTGATTGATTTTTTGCATGAGCGACGCACAATCAATGCTGCTTACTACTGCGAGTTGTTGAACAAGGAGGCGAGAGTTGCATATCGCCGCAAAAGAAGAGACCAACCGATTCTCCTCCACGATAATGCGCGACCTCATACTGCATCTCTAACTGTCTCTAAACTACAGGAAATGCACTGGACTACACTTGATCACCCTCCTTACAGTCCGGACTATCGCCTGCGATTTCCATTTGTTCGGACCTCTAAACAAGCTCTAGGAGGGCAACGATTCGAAGATGACGTGTGGAAGACTTCGTGCACAACTGGCTGGTGACACTACCCTGTTCTTTTTATGATGAGGACATCAAAAAGCTGCCCATACGCTGGGAAAAATGTATTTCCAAAGCAGGAAACTATGTGGAAAAATAAATTGTAATTACCTTGTGTTTTTCAATAAATGAATTTGAATAAAAAAATAAAATCCCGTTTATATTTGATCCCCCCTCGTAGTTTACATGTGGTAAATACGATAATTGACGGAGCATAAATGTAACAAAGCAGGTAAATGCAGGAAAGTTAGCGGGGTTATGTAATATAGCGGGCAGATGCGGGAAGATGGCCAGCGTGTTTGTTCTGGCGGTTAGCCGTTCGGGCGAACGCTACGTGGTAGGTGTAAATGAACCTGTGTGTAACAAGACCCTGCATGCGAAAATTATGCAACCGGTACAAAAAATCTGCTATAACCCTCCTTCCCGGTAGAAGAGTATTAAAATGGTAACACAATTGTGGAAGCATTATTACGTCGAGGTAAAGTAAATATTTCGCTAATTCTGTTAAACATATTGTTATTACCGCTATTCGATTTACAGTGTTAGAAAAATATGTATCTTACACGTTCGAAAAGACAGATAGATCTCAACTCAATACACACAAAATTATTTTGAAGTTCTAACAAAGCATAGCAGCTGAAATTTTTTGTCTTTATTAATTTTCGAACATCCTTGTCCATTATAAGAACAATTTCGTAAAATATACCTGTACGTAATTCTTCGCGAACTACTGTGTTATCGTGGTGTAGATAACTAGTTCATTCGACTCATTACTAAACTAATCCTAAAATTAAAAAGGAAATTGGTTAAGTTCAGTTTCAAGAAGCTTTTCTTAGTTGATTCTAGGGAAAGGAACAAATCACGAGGGGAAAAAGACTTCGAAAATCACATTTTAGGAGCTGTTAACATATTCAAATACGAAAGATATTGTTTAACAAATTCAGAAGAAAAAGCTAAAGATTTCAAAACTCTAAATTTTAACAGAGCACTGAACAGAATCAATAAAGTGTTTAATCCAACTAAAATCCGAAGACATGTTAGAATTAAGAGTATGACAAGTCCAACATTCATACTTACGGCTCTGAAGCAGCAGGGACAATAAAAGAGCAAGATGAGCGCCGATTCATTGCAGTTGGATAAGAGGTTCTACAGAACAACCGCAGGACACGTTGATAGACCATATGAGGAACAAATCAATCAGAAACAAATCACAAATAATAACTGCTGACGAATAGGTCCAGCAGTGCAGAGAAGAAAGACTGCAACATGTGAACAGAATGGAGAGATGCAGAATGCCACGACATATGCTCCGTCACAGTCCCAGACGGAATAAAAAGAATACCAAGAAGACCAGCTAAAAAATGACGGGAGAATGCAACAGACCACCAGATCTAACACTGGTTAGGAACATAAAGATTACGGTTAATGTTATCCATTTCACGAAAAGACTCATGCAGGTCTAATACTTTGAACAAAAAATGTAAACTGGAAGATTTCTCGGGCGTGCAGCCGGGTCAATTGATCGCAGATGTACGAATTGACCCGGCAGCACGCCCGAGAAATCTTCCAGCAACAGTTCCGCCGCGAAAACTTACGATCACACAAAAAATGTAAACTGCAGAACACAGTAGCCAGTAGGCGTATACACAGTTGAACTCAAGGTCTCATGGACTCAACTTTCGATCAACAGTCGCATCTGTGTCGACCAAGGCTGTGTGTGAATCATTCACTGAACACAATACAAGTGACGCAATTGGCCGGTTAGCTCCAACATCAGTCATCAACCCCGATCAATTGTATTGCTGCGGCCTGAACAATAGAATCGCTGTCGCTAGTATCTCCCACACTTCCCGACAAGTGGTATTGCTTTTGACTGTATGTAGGCCAACTAGATAATTTTCCGATCACTGCTGTAAAATCGCAGGAGAAAATTCTGGGCATAAACACTAAAGTTTGTTGCAGCATTTCGTTAGTTTTTCGTGAATAGTGCATCACAATTAGGTAGTAACGGTCTAAAGTTTAGACGGCATGTTTAGATTCCCATCCTTTTTTGGCCTACCGCGCCCTTTCGAAAAAACAATTACTACCGCCCCTTTTTCTAAAAAAAAAAACGTTAGTCACCGCCCCCTTTTCGAAAAAACAATTAATCACCGCCCTTTTTTCGAAAAAAGAATTACTCCCACCCCATTTTGAAAAAACAATTAACCAACACCCCTTTTCGAAATAAAAACAATTAATCACCGCCCACTTCTCAGAAAAAACCACATTGACTCTTCGTGTGTGTTCCATTATTGACAATTTATTTGTTTTCTTAGCTATTAAATTGCAGACTATGCTACATCTTCTTCATTTTTCTTCTGGCTTTACGGCTCATCGATGTCGAAGTTATTAGAGGCGGGAAAAGACGAGGGCAAGGAACGGAAGGAATTCAGCTGTGGCCTTTCGAGGGAACTATCTCAACAGTCACCTGATGTGATTTGGGGAAATCATGGAAAATCCTGGATAACCGGACGGGGATTAGAATTCGCGTCCTCACAAATCGAGGCCAGAGCGTTATCGCTCACCCTCCACGCTTAGTGTATGTTAAGAACTCTTTTGGCTACGTATGATCAAGGAAATGCAATTAAAAACTTGTTTGGTGCAGCCATTAAAGCCGGATATAGACGTAATATTGGAAAGCAAGTGGTGGCGGTTAGTCGTAAACGCCCCTAAATTCACCTTGAACCAGAAACGCCCGCTATATTAATCTGTTGAACAGCCACAGATCCAAATTACCGCATCACCTACACCAAGCACCAGACACCATCTCTCACTTGGAGACCATCAGACCTGTTCAGAACGGATTTCGATCCCCCGAGTATATGTTGAAGGGTAATTACTCCATATGTTGTGTTACAATTATTTCTTCAAAATGAGCCCTAGGTATTGAGAAATTAACGCGGAAACATATGTGAAAATCTTTTAAATAATATGATTTTAATACATTGTTTAACAGCTTCAGCCTGGTGTATGCGGTAAGGTGTCAACTTCCCATTTTGCGAACCCGGGTTCAAATCCCCATACTGCCAAATATTTTTACTTCTTTTTTTATATGCAGTAACTTCCGCGTTAATTTCTCGATACCTAGGGCTCATTTTGAAGAAATAATTGTAACACAGACATATGGAGTCAATACCCTTCAACATATACTCGGGGGATCAAAATCCGTTCTGAACAGGTCTGATGGTTCCCAAGTCAGATTTTTACTCAGATATATTTACTACTTTTGTCCTCTCAGATGAAAGAAAATCTGAAGACCTATAACCAGCGAAAGCGCAACTGATCAGTGTGGGTGTCAGGTACTTAACAATGTAATACTATACGAGAAAAATGCTGTATACCTTGTTCACTCCGTACTGATGGGTCAAGGTCATGTTCCCGTAGCCCTGTTCCTGACCTCACCACCCTGCTGTCTCTCTGAAATGACCGCTGTGTCCATGTGAATGGTGGCACTTCGCATGTAGGGTTAATGGAAGCGGAGTGGGGTTAGAGCGGATGACCTTGAACCGCCTCAGTTAACTGAACGGGCTATAACAATAGCTGCAGGTCGTACCGCCAGTAACGAGGAGGCGCAAGTAACGAGCGCGTGACCGATAAAGGGGCGCAAACTGCAGCTGGCAAAGGTCGACTCAACACCACCCTGTCACGATCACTAACTACTAACACCATCAATACCTCAATCTTTTATTATCATGGCCAAACTCTTTAAAACAGAAAACTCAGATTTCAAAGCACTTTTTTTTTTTCGGTCAGAAGCCGAAAAAAAAATTACAGAGAGACTTGTACATTTTTAAAATTAATCGTTGATTATTGCAGTCTTGAAATATCAGAAATCAAAACAAAATTTGTGTGAATTATTCATGTCACGCCAGTGTAATTGAATTTGTTTATTTATTTTCCCGCAACGCGTTTCACTTCATACTCTGAAGCAACTTCAGCGGTTTTGTCTGTTGAGAGTGTTTGCATGTACTTATTTTGTTTTACACTGCGAAATTATGGTAAAAATATAAACTTACTTACATTTTCATGGTTTCACATATGCCTACAATCTACACATCGAAATTATGATAGACTATAAATATAAACTAACTTACATTTTCATTGATTCACACTTATATTTACAAGTTTATATTTACACCATAATTTCCCTGTGTAAATTGTACGTTAAACAAAATAATATAAGTGTACACACTCAGCAGATAAAACCACTAAGACGCTTCAGAGTACGAACTGAAATCGCGTTCGGGAAAAATAAATAAGAAATTAACAAATTCAATTGTATTGGCGTGACGTTAATTGTTCATACAAATTGATTATATCGCAATTGAAGAAATGGCCCACGACATACAGTTGTTAAAAAATCATGGACTTCTGTGGAAAAAAGGCAATGAGAATGAAATAATTATAAACAACAAAGTGCGGATTAAATTTCAAGACATAAATGTACGTTATTCTCATAAGAACTTAAGACACACTAGGATTTCCAAGAAAAACCAAAGCTGAGAAACTGAAACTGTAGCAAGAAAGAACATCGACAGCGAATCCGTGCATTCTGAGGAAAAATTAAAGGGCAAAGCAGAAAGTTTTAGAAGTAACGTGGTCCATACCTGGCAGAAAAGGGGGGGGGGGAAATAAAGAAAGTTTGTGACATGTATACCAAACCCCTGTACATTATTTTTTGTTATTGAATAATTATTTTATTGCTAATACTATGTGCTTATTATTGTTCTGAATATGATTAATGTAAATATTTGTAATTAAATGTAACAGAGTTTCCACAGATAGTATAGCGAGTGGGATAAAATATTATCTTAGTTTGTAAGACGGCGGTTCGAATCCCCGTCCGGACATCCAGATTTGGGTTTTCCATGGTTTCCCAAATCACTCCAGGAAAATGCCGGGATGCTTCCTTCAAAAGGCCATGGCCGAATTCCTTCTCATTCCTTGCCCCCCATCCTTTCCCGTCTCTAAAGACCTCGCTGTTAGAGAGACGTTAAGCAGATTAAAAAAAAATAGTTTGTAAGAATAGTTGAAAGTATCTTTGGTTGAGAGGAGCCGTGTTCGAGTGTTCGCGTGGTTTGGCTCGCAAGCGGACGTTGCGAGTGATTGATAATGTTAGCGGCGAATAATCTAAATTGAAATCGTGTTAAGCCGTGGTTGCTATTCAAATTATTAAATTTACGTAATTTTGATTCGAGCTGTGTGTTTTTCTTTAAAAGATTCATTAAGAGAGCCTTTCTAATCATCACGTGGGCATAACTGCTGACCCAGTGATAATTATCATTAATCAAACAATAACTGTCGGCTTGCAGTGTTAGAGGCGGTCGTAGGGCCAACCAACCACAACACGTCGTACCTTAGTTTGGATGTGGAACGAGATTTCGATAGTAAAGCTGTTGGCTTACTACATGCGCACAGGCTCAACAGAGCTAATAGCAGAGTTCAGCTACCGACTAAATTACGAAGAAGCGCCACATTACAAACGGGCTCCAGTTTACAAGTTGAGGAGGAAGTAATGAATTTCAACTATTTTGAAACGTAGGACAAGAAAGGATAAATCTTAAGACATTATTAAAAAACTGAAATTGTTCCAAAAGATTTGGGGCACCGTGAAAATAGTGAATATCGAAATAGAAGAGACATTTGTTTGAAATTCTATAAAATATTGTCAAAGCGATCTGGTAGCGCAGTTGCTAAGGCGTTAACCTTCAAGATTTAAGGAGCCGAGTTCAAACCCCGGTACGGCCAGGAATTTTTACCAACATGTACTACGCCACTAAGTTCGGATTTCAAGTTACGCAGGCCCTCGAGGAAATGAACTGAATATCTTATTTCTGACAGTAGTAAAACTCATTCAGAGTGACTAAAACATTGGAAAATGGTTGCGAATTTTGTCGCTAAAAAAACTCCGGAACGACCCGAAAGCAACGACGAAAATGTTACAAACTTGTGTGTACCGTAAGAGAAAATCAGATCATTTTAAATGCAAGACAATCAAAGCAAGAAAAAATGAAGAAACGTAGCAGAAATTATACGAATACTGGTAGATTAAATATAAAAATAGGATCGGAAGCAATAGGAGAAGTAAGTGAATTCTGCTACTTGGGAAGCAAAATTACAACCGATGGCCGAAGCAAGAATGATGTTAAAAGCAGAATAACACTAGCTAAAAGAGCCTTCATGAAAAAGAGAAATCTTTTAGTTTCAAACTATGATCTATGAATTAGAAAGAACTTTTTAAAACTCTACTGTGAAGCACAGCACTTTATGGTAGCGAAACATGAACTTTAGGAATACCAGAAAGAAAGAAAATTCATTTTAAATGTGATGCTACAGAAGACTGCTGAAAATTAAGTGGATAGGTAAAGTACGAAATGAACGAGTTTTGGACATGATGGGTGAGGAAAGAAGTTTGTGGAAGAAGCTTACAGAAAGAAAAGACAGGCTGGTAGGTCATATTTTGAGACATGCTAGTTTGATTAATTTTTTGTGGAGGAACAGTAGAAGCTAAAAACTGTAGAGGAAGACAGAGATTAGAATATATGAAGCAGATAATTGAGCACGTGGGTTATAAGGGATATGTAGGTTGGCACAAGACAGGAAGGGATGGAGGATTGCAACAAACCAATTGAAAGACTAATGACAGCAAAAAAAATGGGGGCCAATAGAGATTATTCCATACTAGCTGGTACCCACGACTTCGTTCGTGATTGTAAAGAATTCATATTGACAGCTATAGACATCTAACCACCCTAGTGCACGATGGGAGACTCGATACTATAACCACACACAAGTACCAATCTTCTGCGTTATGTAGTTCCGGCAGCAAGGTAAAATTTACGGATACACACAAGTCTTTGGATGAAACACGAAAATATTCATGATCGACCAATTTCAAACACCATATCTCACACACTCCCACAGTTACCGAATTTCGGCCAACGTTGTGATCGATGGGAGACTCTGTGTTACTACCACACACAAACGCCAGTGATCTGCGATTGATAGTTATCACTTAAGTGATACACCGTGACACATGCGTCTTTGGCAGAAATATGAAATTGCCGCAGGTCGACCATTTTCATCCCCCATATCTTCCACACCCCCATAGCTACAGACATCTAACAACCATAGTGCACTACATGAGATACGATTCTACTACCAAACACAAACACCAATGCTCTATGCTATGTAGTTGTGGCAGAAAAGTGACAAATGCGGAGACAGTCGAAATACGAAAATATCCTTGGTCGGCCAATTACAACCACCATATCTACCACAGTACCACAGTTTCTGAAATTCGGCCGCTGTTGTGATCGAAAGGTGACTCTGTGCTACTACTACTCACAAACGCCAGTTATCTGTGATCTATAGTTTTCGCTGAAAAGTGATACACCATGACACTTTTGTCTTTGGTAGAAATATGAAACTGCCACAGGTCGACCACTTTCAACCCCCATTTCTCCCACACCCCCATAGTTACCGACATCTAACAACCACAGTGCACTACATGAGCTACGATTCTACTACCAAACACAAACACCAATGCTCTATGCTATGTAGTTGTGGCAGAAAAGTGACATATGCGGAGACAGTCGAAATACGAAAATATCCTTGGTCGGCCACTTACAACCACCATATATACCACAGTACCACAGTTTCTGAAATTCGGCCGCTGTTGTGATCGAAAGGTGACTCTGTGCTACTACTACACACAAACGCCAGTTATCTGTGATCTGTAGTTTTCGCTGAAAAGTGATACACCATGACACTTTTGTCTTTGGCAGAAGTATGAAATTGCCACAGGTCGACCACTTTCAACCCCCATTTCTCCCACACCCCCATAGCTACCGACATCTAACAACCATAGTCACGACAGGAAAGACGATTCTACTACCACACACAAACACCAAAGGTCTATGTTATGTAGTTGTGGCAGGAAAGAGAAGTATACGGAGATACGAATTTTTGGTCGAAATATGAAAACGCTCTGCACTGACCAACTTTAATCATTATATCTCCCACATCCCCACAGCTATCGGCATTCGGCTAACGTTGTGCACGACAGGAAACTCCGTGCTACTTCCACCCACAAACATCAGTGATCTGTGCTAGGTAGTGGTGGCTGGAAAGTGAAATATAGGAAAAAACACGTCTATATATATATATATATATATACTAGCTGGTACCCACGACTTCGTTCGTGATTGTAAAGAATTCATATTGACAGCTATAAACATCTAACCACCATAGTGCACGATGGGAGACCCGATACTATTACCACACACAAATACCAGTCTTCTGCGCTATGTGTAAATTTACGGATACACACAAGTCTTTGCATGAAATACGAAAATATTCATGATCGACCAATTTCAAACACCATATCTCACACAGTCCCACAGTTACCAAATTTCGGCCAACGTTGTGATCGATGGGAGACTCTGTGTTACTACCATTTTCAACCCCCATATCTCCCACACCCCCATAGCTACCGACATCTAACAACCATAGTGCACTACATGAGATACGATTCTACTACCAAACACAAACACCAATGCTCTATGCTATGTAGTTGTGGCAGAAAAGTGACATATGCGGAGACAGTCGAAATACGAAAATATCCTTGGTCGGCCACTTACAACCACCATATCTACCACAGTACCACAGTTTCTGAAATTCGGCCGCTGTTGTGATCGAAAGGTGACTCTGTGCTACTACTACACACAAACGCCAGTTATCTGTGATCTGTAGTTTTCGCTGAAAAGTGATACACCATGACACTTTTGTCTTTGGCAGAAGTATGAAATTGCCACAGGTCGACCACTTTCAACCCCCATTTCTCCCACACCCCCATAGCTACCGACATCTAACAACCATAGTCACGACAGGAAAGACGATTCTACTACCACACACAAACACCAAAGGTCTATGTTATGTAGTTGTGGCAGGAAATAGAAGTATACGGAGATACGAATTTTTGGTCGAAATATGAAAACGCTCTGCACTGACCAACTTTAATCATTATATCTCCCACATCCCCACAGCTATCGGCATTCGGCCAACGTTGTGCACGACAGGAAACTCCATGCTACTTCTACCCACAAACATCAGTGATCTGTGCTAGGTAGTGGTGGCTGAAAAGTGAAATATAGGAAAACACACGTCTATTTTTATATATTTATAAGATTTGAAGAGCTGTGTCGTAAGGCTTTCTAGTTTGTGTTGTGTCACGAGTGAGTCCAGCAGACCCTCAGCAGCAGCCGGACGTACGAGCAGCCCAGTCACGTGCTCCACTCACCATCAGTCACTGTCAGCCTGTCCTCAGGTGTTATCCACGTGCCTCGGCTCTGCTCCTCTCAAGGTTTCGACGACGCTCATCTTCTGTTCTCAAACGACACAAATGAAGAGAGATGGAAAGATATTAAATCGCCAGTTAATATATTGCTACTCGCTTTGAAATTAACGGTTCCTCAGGTGAACAAGTATTCACTGGGATAGAATACTTTTAGCCTTTTACATTAGAATTCAATGAGTTAAAACACAGTCCCTTTGGACAGCAATAACAACACGTAACAACTGAAGGCAGGCGCTATACATTTAGTTTCAATGGTTGAGACTAAATATTGGTTTTTACTTACTCGATATCTTTTTACTTACAGATTTTCGTTTAATGAAAACAAATCTTACTAGCTGGAGGCCAAATCGGTTTTTTTAGTACCTTGCAAGTACATTATAAGCCGAGAATAAAGAATACAATCACGTCTATACTGAGAAAACTGATGACATAAACTCCGTTTATGCCTCAGTTTAAATTAAGTACAAACGAAACATTACTTCCTAACTCTTAAACATTTGGAAGGCTCCTTCGTACCACTTGTTATTAAGTAAAACTATTGCAGTCTCCAAGTAACTTCCAGGATTTACTACAACACTACTAAAAATCAATATTATCTCTGAGGTTAATCTTTTTTATGCATTTACGCCTCGTTGACGCCGAGGTAATTAAAGGGGAGAAAGAACTAGGGCAAGGAACGGAAAGGAATTCAGACACTGCCTTTCGAAGGAACCATTCGCCTGATGTGATTTCGGAAAACCACAGAAAATCGTAATGTGAATGGCCGGACGGGAATTCGAACCTGCGTTCTCTCGGATGCGAGGCCAGAGCGTTACCGATCACAACGCAATTCTTAACCAGACGTCATAATCTTATCAATTTAAAGACATTTATTTAATGGCGAAACTGTGGAACAAATGACTTAATTAACTAAAAGTAAGACCACTATTTAAGCGATAACGGCAGTCCATTAAAAGTTCGTGTGGTCTTAACGACCTGGTAAAAAAGTTTCAATTTGCCGCGCATTCCGCCCCTGTCGTTAATACCCCGAACACCACAAAAACCGATTGGGTAAAGTAACTTAAACTTTTACTTGGAATGAGAAGTACAGAGCATTCCAGCGTACTCCCAACAACAAAGTAAAGCTTTGTCAAATGGGGAAAGTTGGTTTAAAGGCCCATAAAATTTTCGACAGGACCATAATTCGATCTTAGACCAGTTCGTTAACACTTAGATACAATAATATTATTAACATCTGTAGTTATTTCCAAGAGACCCACCCCGTTGGCTCAAGCAGTTACGGAACCATGAAGGTTATCTGTGGCTGAAACGGGATTAGCTAGTTCGAGTAACAGTTGTGGAAGAAATTTTCATCATCATGACTTAATGGTTAGTACTAATCACCAGATTGTGTACCATACCATTGGGCTAAATCTAAAACCAGTGCGTATGGAGTAAGGGTATACGACACTTTTTTTTTTTTTTTTTGCTTATGGTTTTACGTCTTGTCGACGTCATTAGCAGCGAGAAAGAACGGGGGAGGGATTAGGCACGGGAATTAATTCGGCTATGGCCTTTTGAAGGAACCATTCCAGCATTCAACTGGAGTGATTTGGGGAAACCATCTAAAACCCAAATCTGGATGCCCGGACGGGGATAAGAATCCGCGTCCTCCTGAATGCGGGGCCAGAGCGTTACCGCTCACCCAGCACGCTTGGTACGACGGTAATGTCGACGGATGGGAATGTGGAAGGCGGTGGACCCCAAGGTTTCTTTCGGAAGAGTAGGTCTGAATAGACCGGCACCGGGGTTTTCCCCCTTCTTTCTTTCACCCCTCATTAAAAAAACACACAAAATTCTATACTGAACACACATACCATCACAGTCATCCAAATATACATCATTTAAGAACACTTTCACTCTGGGAAAAGCAAGGGGTAAAGACCCCAGTTACATCTTCCCAGGACGTTATTATTGCGACATAAATGTCTACGTCCGGAAATCGTGTATGGCACACACTTTACCTTGATTGTTACCAAAAGGAAGACCACTATATTGATACGACAAAGACATACGCAGGGTCGCTCCAGATTGCCGATAGAGAAAATTGAGACAGTTTTATATACCTGGAAAAGACTTGTAAGGTACATAGTCCTTACCGTAAATATATTTTAACTTTGATAATTTAGTTTATAGGTGAAAGACGTCCATAAAAGACAGTGCGGAGGATTCTTTTTTTTAAAAAAAAAAAAAAAGAAAGAAAAAAAAAAGAAATAGTTGTGATTAAATAAAATAAAGAGTTTCAAAGACAAAACTATCAGTGAAGTTGTTTTTTGAGAAGTAATGTGTAAATGTTAAATGTAATGTACACAGAAATGAAAAAGAATTAATGTATGGTTTGTAAGACTGTGTAATAATAGGAAGGAATGTATCATGAAAATCAACCGAAGATAAGTATAAAATGTATATTATCTTGTTAATATGAATTACAGCAATAAATTGCTTGCTTAGTGATCTAAGGAAACTGAACGAAGTATTCCATAAAGTAAATAAATGAATGAAAACTTCAATGACATTAAAGTAAAGACTTTTCAGATGTTAAGGTGTCGGATTGAATCAGATATTTAAGGCCTGCAAGAAGCAATTCGAATAACGATAAATATCTACTAAATATATAGAAGGAAGAAAAAAAAATGAAAAAAAATACGTGAGGAAGGGAGTAGAGAAAATAGTGCTACCCACCAGCAGCAATAACGCCTCAGACTGTTGAAATCCTCCCTGATTAAATGACTTTAAGATACCACATCATTGCGTGATTTAATTGGCTGGTAAATACGATAATTGCTTTAGTGAAGTTCTCCAGGACGTTTGGAGAATGCATGATGGCACATAAGAATTCCAAACACTCACATCAGTAATCTTCAAATCAATTTGTTTTTAAATGACGAACGAGAAACTAGTGCGAAGAAAAATTATTATATGTTGTCGACTAGTGTACGCCGTTTCCAAGTATTTCATAACGGAGTGTCGGTATAAATCTCACACTATACAGAGAAATCCAAAGAAAGATTGCCGTAAGCCATACATGGACTTAAATGTGAATACGACGAGTAAACATTTTAATGTGGCTTTAACGCGTAGCAATCATGCTTAAATAACAGCCACACCTCGTGCATTTATACTGTTTAAGAGTTTCCAAAATACCCACCGCTCTGATTTCCCAACAAAAATCACTGTTGATCTCCTGCCACTTTTGTCGTTACATCGCCTACATTTCACATTACGCGAGAGTTTGTATTCGCTTTTGAAAGGTCGCGCAACACTCAAAAACAATACAAAACAAAAAAAGTCAATAGTGAACTAGAAATGAAATGGATCTGTAACTCAAGTTTTCTCTGGAAAGTACACCTCATATCTGGGAAGTCGATAACTTGAGTATGAAACAGGAACCATTAATTTTAAGATTAATTAGTCAATTTATCGAGCTCTACTAAGTTACCAACACCTTTCACGAGCAATGATATCGAGTTACCACCTTCTCTCGGGTTTCCTTTGCATCAGACAGTCGTGAATACATAGGAAATCAACTATATAATTTCGTAAGCTCACTCTTTCACTCACCTCGACAGCTATTGACTGGAGAAAGGTGTCACGTGTTAGTCTTCACTCGCGACCAGAGATATCATTAGAAGAAATTCGTGGTTATGTCCACAATTTAATAATAACATTACAATATTTAATTAAATTGCGATGTAGTGCACGCTCAGGTGGCAATTTCCCTACACAGCATTCTTTCCCCTTTCCTGCACCCACCTACATTAGCCCTCTGCAAATTTTAGCTTTAAATTCTTTCAACGTTGTTGGTAAATTATTAATCATTTATCTTGGTAACTTACTCCAATCCCTGACACCCTTACCCAAAAAGAAAATAATAGCTAAGTAACTGCTACCAAATTAATTGCCACAATACTTTCATTAAGATTGCTTTTCGTAGCGTTTCATAGTTTAAAAAATATTGATAAATTTTGCGACTGAAAAAACCTGGATCTGTTTTCAGTAACATGTTGCTAACAGAAACAACTTCTAAAAACTGTTTAAAAAATTAAATTACTCATGTTATGTGCTGTAACCACTTATGCCAATTGTGATTCAGACTTAAGATAAATTTCAATTTAATTAAAACTTTTACTAATGATGTTGGTTGACCAAAGTTTGTGCATTACGGTTAATTTGCTTTTTCGGCATTTTACTGACCACTTTCGTTAATGGTCTTTGTTCATGTTAGCTGTACGTGAGTTATTAGGTAATTTTAAGTGGACATCCGACCAAATATGTTACCGAATCGACTATTCTGGCAATTCATTTGTTCGGTGTTGCTCAACTGTTTAATAATATGGATTGTATATTAAGTTCTCTGGCCGTCACAGATACTAGGCCCAATGATTTACATTAGTGATTGCCCAGTCTCAATAAAAAAAAAACTACTTGATGCTTTCGAAACAAACAGGAATTTTCCAAAGTGAATTTTAAGAGTCAAATACAAGTAAAGGTTGTGATATTTAAACAAGTTCGAGTCTACGACCTTTGAAACAATTATACCATAGCGCGATCGTTCCTGTCCGTGTTTAATACCTGTCTCTATTAATACTTCTGAGTTCTTCAAGCTCAAGAGATTTTATTCACCCTGAAACACAGGTCAAGTTATATTTGGTCAAATCAGGTCAACCTGCCATAATCTTTCATCCTAAACACTGGAACTATTCTAGACCCGTGACTATACGCAAAAAAGGGTCACGGACTTATACTAGTTCCTAATAAAACTGATTAGCACCCGCTTACTTGCAGTCAATAAACCTGCTTTGGGAATGGATTCACAGCGGATTCGGCTGCATATATACAACGAGTTTTGGTGTAGAGAATCGATCTGACAGAAGAACTGAGCCCAGCCTGTATTTCATACAAAATACACGCCTGCTGCGTCGGTACATCGAGTGATAAAGACTGGTCATGACTTTCACACAACATTTAATTTAATAGCCCGAATGACATAGCATAGTATCTTCCACAGAGCAGCATCCTCTGAATGGTAACTTCAATATGGAGAACAGAATATAAACACAGACGGATATAACTGGAAAGCCGGACTCATTACTGAGAAACCATATAATCTCACACAAAAATTTCCATGATCATTCTTTCACCAATGTTGTATGTCTTTTTAGCTAATCAGTCAGCAGTTTAATCATTAGGTTTCATATTTAGATCGATTGTTGTGGAGGTATGTATCGAGAATGTAGTTGAAACCTGACCAATGTTTCGAATACAGAAAAATAAAAACCAGTTTCACTACATAGTTGTTATTGAGTACAAACTATGTGCTTTCTCTATGCTGTTGCTCATGGTGAAAATAATTTTTTTTAATTGTTAAGATGCACAGTATAGTGTCACGCCATTGACCGGATCTTTCACAGCCGGGTTAGTCATGTGGGCCAGGAACGTGTCATTTGTTTATGTGCAGAGTAGCGAGTGTTTTGGAGGCGCAGTGTGGGCAGTCGAGGTCGACTCGGCCAGATCGATAGACAAAGCGACGACTACTGCCCGGCAACAACTGGGACGCCAGACTACCGCCACGGGAGTCGAGTGTACAAACAGACCTGTCTGCCGACTGGCTGCGCTTTGGCGTATCTCACACCTGTTAGACAGTACCTACACTGCAAAGTACAACAAACACATGATGGACCCCATCATTTCTCACGACTTCTGACTGCTCCAAAAATCAGCGCTAGCTGCACGAACTGAAGGCCACCAGATAAAGAAGGGATTCGATAAGAGAATATGGAAATTAACTGGAGGCTCATTATAATGACTAAAAACAGATGAAAACGGTCTCTTAACCCAGAATTTAATTAAAACAGTAAAATCCAGTTTAGGTCCAGATTAGCAGCGTATTATCATAAAGCAGCACCGATGCTGCCTTTGCTTTATTTGTGGGCAAAAACTATTTTTTGGTAATGCTCTAATTCTTCGGATTTGTGTTTGAAATTTCATTTTGTTGATGTAACAATCATACACAAGTATATTATTTCTAAAAGGTATTTTTTTTGGACAAAAGCCAGTATCTCCGTTCATACCACACCGAAATCGATAAATGAGGTATCATTTTAAAGATTAAGGTATCTGCTTTGGTCACAAATTTTAAGAAAGAAATTTTTCCAAATTCGACACTTAAAAGGGCAAAAATGTCAATATTTCTAAAATGCAGTCTTTTGAGTCACGAGCCATTTATCTCAATTGATACCTAACCGAAATCTATAAATCAATTGTCATTTTAAAGATTAAGATCTCCGTTTTGGTGACAGCGTATATTAAGACAGAACTTATTCAGAATTCGACCCTTTAAGGGCAAATGTATCAATATTTCTACGCCGCGTTTTTGTGCCACGATCCATTTATTTCCCTTGATAACTAACCGAAATAGATAAATGAAGTATCATTTTAACAGGAAAGGTAAAGGAACATTATACATTTAAGAAATATCCCCGGCATGCCATCCGAGTTCAAAGATTTGTTGCAGTTCACCAATCGTTACTGGTTTCAATTAAAACAGCAATTTGCGTCGCGCTATTTATGAAAATAATTACAACAAAATTAAACCATAAAACTATATGGTATTTTCTTATAAACATTCCGATTCGGTCTGGTGGGTCTGAACGCGATATGATATTATGGTGATCACAGACATACTCTTTTCGCTAGAACAGTAACACAACAAACACTTTAATAATCATATACCTAACTCAAATCTCGAGAAAAACAAAAACTTTTTTTATGGATTTACGCCTCGTCGACGCCGAGATCATTAGAGGCGGGATGGGACTGGGGGGCAAAGAACGGGAAGGAATTCGACCATGGCCTTTTTGAAGGAAGCATCCCGGCATTCGCCTAGAGTGATTTGGGGAAACCATGGAAAACCCAAATCTGGATGCTCGGAAGGGGATTTGAACGGCGTCCTCCCGAATGAGAGGCCCCCTCCCCCCAACACTTGACATAAGACACTCCATGATCTGTAAACAACAGACTTGGATCAGAAATAAGTGACCGAACTAACTTGGAGACATTTTTTCTTATGGTTTTATGCCTCATCTACATCATTAGATGCGGTTAAGGTCTGGGGGAAGAAACGGGAGGGAATTCCGCCTTGACTTTTTGAAAGAAGCATCCCACCATTTGCCTCTAGAAATTTCATGAAACCATGTAAAACCGAACTTTTATTGGCCGAACGAGGATTCGAACCTGCATCCTTCCAAATGCGAGGCCAGAGCGTCACTGCTCACCCACCACTCTCGGTAACCGCATATCTACTCCGGGGATAAGCGGTCTTCGACATTACTTCTTTCAATCTCTGTGCTCATTTTATCCTCTGTTCCGTAAATGCCCAATGAGGGAAAATAACCGAAAGAATTAAAGTGTTTAAGTAAAAGCGACGGTGAAATTTAATGCATCCTTGTTTTAATGTCTTCGGTATTCCCATGTGCAATTTCTAGCAAGTGGTACAGCCGACCTCACTGCTGATTGCATCTATTTCCGCCACGTTTTATTATGGCCTGAATGGTGAAGTTATACGTTCTTTTGTTCGCTGTATATGAGCAATGTGTTGTGTGACGCAAGCCGTCGAGAACAGCCAAGGATCGTCCTCTCAATGGGAACGTTAATCAGAGGCCCGAACAATAGTTAGCAACGAGAAAGAGCTCCGCATTAAAGACAATAAGTGACAGAGGAAAGAGACGGTAAGCATGTACAATGGCCGGATATATAAATATTACCATACATTTATAGCCTTTAAAAACAGTCCAGAAAAACTAACGGTTTTGTGACCATGCTAAATCAGTCGAAGTTATTTCTCTGCATGTATATCCGTGGCCTGTACAAAACTGTGTGCAAGAGAGAGCTTTTGACCAAAACTAATCTCTTATCTGTACATTCGATCCACAAACATGGGAGCAGAGAAAGAATTCATGCAAAAATCAGTAAGGTACCTTATTTGTCTGACCTTATGACTTCTGTCATTGTGATCCGAATAAGTTGATGGGATATTTCATCGCACTCGTAAACGAAAGTGCATCTTTTCCCGTTATAAATAAATTTTAGCAGAAACTTTTATATCAGCAAGACCTGTGACAAGTAGTCATAAAAGGCACGGCTCTTGTGTCCACTTTTTGTACCATTAACGCCTTCCGATACGGATCCCATACTTTACAATTTTAAAGACGATTTAGTTTGGATCAACGTTAAATTTTTTCAAAATTTGCCCAAAGAACCTCAATCTAGAAATATTATTAACTTCGATCGAAGCTACGTGCTAATAACATATTCATGTTTTTTCTACAATTACACCGAAACACTTCATGGTTTCAACTTCACCAGGATTCAACAACTTTTTATACTAGTTACAAGTTGGTGAATAATTATTTTCAGATCTTAGTCCTCCAAAACACTTTCAAGGAATGAGTATTAATCAAATTTATTTCGCAGCTACCAATAAATACTAGAACCTGATGCCAATTCAAGTTACACTAGAGAACCCCCAATTTATTATTATAACGCGTACTATTCCTGACGCTTGGAATAATAACCTATAACCAATAATATTAACTGACAACCGCAATAAATTAATTAGCACTTGGGTGCAATCAATTAGTCCATAACTGTGCACGGTGAAATATCAAAATCATTTAACAAATGTAAATCAATTGTTCTGTTGAGTCCTACGCAGCATAATTAATTAATTAATGCGGATTATACATCACGGGGTACTTTTTTTTATTACGCGTAGACATGTTTTTGCTGCATCCCAATTTCTGCTATTCTCATTGCGTTACGAGGGCACCATAGAATGAATAATTAAAACATCAGTCAGTTTTGCTGGATCTGAAATTTTTGTTTTGTGTATCTACTTGTTTTTTTTTTTCCACATCTTGCTTTTTTGTGACGGGAGGGTTTTACAACCGTGGTCGACGAGGTTATCAGATCCACAACAGGATTTGGGGGAAGGAGGTTCGGGGATTCAAAGAACGAAAGGGAACTCGATCATGGTCTACTGAGGGAACCATTGCTGCATCAGCCTAAAGTTATTTCAGGGAACCACACAAAACGAAATGTAGATGACCAGACTGGATATCGAACCCGCATTATGCAGAATGGCACTACGGGACGCCCATCCACCAGACTAGGTTTCTTAAATCATAACTGACTCTTTTTAATACATATATCCTGCAGACTGCAGTGTCAACTGTAACTAGAATGGATGCACAACGAAACTTACTAGGAAGCTTTCGGTTGAAAATGAATGTTTCCTTTTTTGGCGTAACCAACTATAGCGCCATAAGACATAGGGCGGTTACTTCAGTATCAAACAATTTCTGTATACAGAGTAAACGGAAAAATTTATCCAGGTAGGAATATAACACCACATACCGACTGAAAATCAGCATGCATCGCTTTATGGCTGCAACATTTTTAGGCTTTCCGCGGTCATCTTTTGATCGCGATTTGAATTTGCTATTGGCATAATTTTTTTCGATATTCCATATCGATTTACGTGATATACATTTTTTAATAAAAAATTTCGCATACCTGTAGTCAACACCGCATTCATTACGTTCTCGAAATGATTGAATAAAATCATGCATAGTTTATGTTTGAAACACATTAGGCAGGAATTTCATTATCGCCTCCATTAGAATAAACGCAATGCAGTTAGTGCAGCATCATGTCAAAAACCAGGCAAGCGAAATAAGTACTACGCTGTTAAGGCTAGAGAGCACAGGAGCCTATAAAGGAGACTAGGGGGTGCACTGACCGCTCCTCTATTCAGATCCCTCCCCTTTGTACAGTGGGAACAAAAGACGACGAAAAATACGCTATTCAGAATGATAAGCGAAAAAAAGCGGATGGGGTCCCGAAGGGGAAAAACATCACCAGATGAGAATCTTTGGACAACTAATTACCATAAAGCGATTCCAACAACTTTAAAAACAGGGTGCATAATTCTTAACAAAGTAACTAAAAGTATTGACAATTTCTACTAAAGTTAACTCATTACAACTTACAGCAAAAATTCTCAGGTATTAACGTATATTTGTTAGAACTTTATGGCTCTTTAACAACGAGATTATATCAGCCGGGAGGTCAACCAAAACGGGGTAGCAGTGAAAGGCGCCCGAAAATAAACATACTTTCTATGAAAGTTATTTAAACTATAATTTATTATTATGACAAGCAACTGCGTAAAAATGGGGGGCAACAACAATAAGTAAGATAAAACACTTTCTCATATAAGCATAGTAGTTTAGCCATTAAAAGCAAACAAACAAGATTTTTTTTTAGTTCTTGTTTGGGGTTGGTTATGAGTTCAAGCGCGCTATACCATCGTACTATAAGAACTACCTTGAACGTAGCCAGAAATAGTTCGACGAAGCAAGGAACTTCACTATGCTGTCTGTCTATCGGAAGAGTGATCAATATAATGAAAGTCGGAAAAGAAATCAAATGGCTCTAAGCAATAATAACAAAAATAACGTCCGTTCGAAACTTTGCACTGTTACTGGATTTTGTAGATTCTGTAAAAACTTGATACAGTTTATGAACTGTATTAAAGAATAGAACAAAAGAGAAGAACACACACACACACACACACACACACAGAGAGAGAGAGAGAGAGAGAGAGAGAGAGAGAGAGTGAAAACCACTTAAACAATCCTCAAATACTAAAGGTCGTTAAAATCTATAAATTCTACAGTACAATATAATGCATGTTCACTGTAAAAAGAAAAGATCTTACAGGCTGACATCACAGTTACGTATTACAGCATGATGAACACAAGACGAACAATGACCGAGCGTGGTGGTGTAACGGTTAGCGTTCTCGCCTCGCATTCGGGAGGACGCCGGTTCGAATCCCCGTCCGGGCATCCAGATTTTAGTTTTCCAAGGTTTCCCAAATCACTAGAGGCAAATGACGGGATGTTTTCTTCCAGGGCCATGACCGAATTCCTTACCATTCCTTGCCCCCCATCCCTTCCCGTCTCTAAAGACCTCGCTGTTAAGAGAGGTTAAGCAGTTAAAAAAACCTAACAATGATCACCACCTTTCCCTAGCATGGAATATCGCAAATTCTTAACGAAATTATGGTTGAGTCGAAAACTGTTAACCAGAATACACGGAACAATTTATATACATCTTCATTTCTTCATTAAGCTAAAAGGAAGTAAAAATCTAAGAATAAGAAACTTGAGATTAAATCAAACGAAGAAAATAAAAAAAGAGGACGTGACTTATCTGTATTGGAGCCATTCCGTACAATGGCTAACCTCGGTTGGGCCAGTTTTTTGATCATATCTAAAAAACATTTTTTTCTGTGTCTGAATAATTTACACAGAATAAATTTTATAAAAAAGTTTCCAAGGTAATTAAAAACATCGAATAAACGCGAAAGGGCCGTGCTCTTTTGCTCTTTGAAGAGGAAAAGCACGAAAGGAGAGCTTCCCCTTAAATGCGAAAGCGCAGCGGAGTGAATATACACATAAAAGGTATGCTGCAACACAACAAGACGGAAAAGGGAAGGGAGCAAAAAAAGGCGAATACTACCAGTGCTTTCATGCCGAATCGGATGGACCACAACTCACTTCGCTACATCAATACAAAGCTGAGTTGCGGAACATGCGAGCGCGGCAGAGAACGAAATATCGGTACTTGGGGGGCATAGGCATTCACCACGCTGGCATACGTTCAAATGTGGAGAGCACCCAGCAACGATCTTTCTGCCGAAACAATAGTCTACAAACGGAGAAAAATTTCCAACTCGAGAGATACACTGATGCTACGGCAACTTATCCGAAATGTATGGGGCAAAAGGGGGAGGCCAATAAAATGCCGAGTGCTCGACGCTGAAAAAGAAATTGACCAATTCTTCCCGCTCCTACTTTACTGGATACAGAATCGCGCTACACGATTTCTTTATACTTCACGCGCAAATATAATCTAAATCTTAAAACTCTACCAAATGTGATAAAATTTAATTTAGTGGAAGAAAATTATTTACAAAAATGGAGCGTGTTATCAGTATGTACGCACGCAAAAAATTAAACTTATAAGTATTTTTCCTGTATACTTTTCCTGTATACTTTTCCTGTATACTTTTCCTGTATACTTTTCCTGTATACTTTTCCTGTATACTTTTCCTGTATACTTTTTCCTGTATACTTTTCCTGTATACTTTTCCTGTATACTTGTTTCGATGTATTCGTATTTTTGAAGTGAAAACTTCTGAAGGTAGGTGCTGTTTTGACGGGGGTATATCCATGAGTTCGCAACTTTTCGTCACGATTCGCGTATGATATGCGCATTGGACGCATTTTTGATGGGTAAAATCTTATGAATTTGCATCACCAACATCCTGTAAAAGTAGTATTTGTGTGGCTATAAGTATGACACGTTTCGCTTGGACAATAGTGAAAGTACAGATTATACTTGTATCTAATATATAGAAATTAATGGGTTTTTTTTTTCCAATTCTCTTCATACAAACCCTAAGTTTTCATTCGATTTTGATGGAACTTTGCATACGTATACTTTAAATCAAATACAATACGTTTGATTTACAAAAACCTAAACCTACTCCTCCTCCCCTCTTTACATACCAGGTCAAATTTGATGGTATCCCTAAAGGAGACTGAAAGAATCGCAGCTAGATAGGGAGTATTTGGAAGACGAAAGGAGCAGAAATAGAGCGCTGGGAGTGAACAAGGCAAATACTAGTGATGAGGCTTGGAAGGATGTTAGTAGAAGAATTTGGAATAGTAGATGAAACGGAAAACATGACTATGACTACAAGCTGGCGCTCGATTTCGGGCCTACAGGAGTCGGAAAACTTTCTTTTGTAGGTCAGGCAGTCGGGGATTGGAATAAATTACTAAGGAAACTGTTTACAAAAACACTGAAAAAATTTAAAATTAAAATTCATTAAGAGTAAAAGTAGGTCGATTGGGAAATTGAAGATTAAAAAAAAAAAAAAATGGAAAATTGGTGTTTATGGAAATTGCCTCGGGAGTATATCCATTATGACAATCAAAATTTAACAAAATAAAAATTAAATTGCCCGTGATTACTGCTGCATCCAAGGCATCCGTAATTAAAAACAAAAAATTAGTTAGTAAAACTAGGGTGGACACCAACCTTCACATTTCAGGCACATGTCATTTATCAACGATACCAAAACAGGATAAAAAAAGAAAGAAAGAAAAAGATTAAGCACAACAGGCCAGTGACACTCGTCGCAGAGCGTGGGACTCTGTAGCGAATCTTGCTCTGGACGTGCGATATAAACAGACCACATTACGTCCACTTTGCCGTTTTCAAAAAAAAAAAAAAAAAAAAAAAAAAAATAAAAAAAAAGTCCAAATTTCTTTCCTGATCTAAGCAACCGCTTCTTCATCTTGATCACCTTTTCGCATTATCTTTGGGTCGGCTGCCGATGACGAGTTTTTTTCATCGGTGGCATGGTCAATTTTGAAGCTTTGGTTTTACGGCCGCATGACGCCAAGCTTTTGTAGCTGTTATAAGGTGGTAATACTAGTCCAGTAACGGGATAGTTTTACCTTGCAGTATATCACGTAGAAGATTTTTTTTATTATTATCTTGTATATATTGGTGAGAGTTTGCAGAAACCAACTTTTCGGCCTCCAACACCCTCGGCACAATTTTCTGTGGCCAAAAAACGTCAAAATTGAGGTACTTTTTTCAATTTTTCGTCTATAACTCCTTCCTGATGAGTCTTGGCAAGAAATACCTTGTTTCCAATTTGAAAGAGAACAACATTTCCTACAACTTTTGTAGTTAAAACATTTTTCTAAACTCGAAACTAAGCGAGCTACAGTTCGTCGAAAATCAGCAAAATTTCACATTTTTCCTAAAAGTTGGGTTTTTTACCTATTTTGCCGATCAAAATGACCTCGAACACCTATATATATAATTGATATACTGTATATGTATTTATGTATGACACAGTATATATATGTACTACACTTTGATTACTGATGGTCAATTCAATAATCATATAGCATTGTTGACCGGGAGATCACGAAGGATTGTTCAACCGCCAGGGGACAGTGTTTTCGATACGCCGCGCAATGCATCTCTTTGTGGTTATCTAACCTAACCAGGTAATCGTAGCGGGTATAGATAACCTACGGCCTTGGAATACAAAACAGAATCATTCAGGCTTACTTCATATTACACAGCAAGCTGTGACAGAGGTAAAGGTCGGCTTAATGGCCTTAGAAAATCACAGCTGAGACGGGGTTTTTGATCTCCAGTCAGACGCCTTAGGGGGCATCCACAAATTACGTGAGATGTTTTTCCGGATTTCTGGACCCCCCCCTCCCCCCTGGTGAGATTTCGTGACATCTGGCCGGACCCCCCCCCCCCTCTGGTGAGATCTGGTCCGTGAGAACCCCCCCCTACAAATCGCCCTGGAAACTTTTGTAGACCTTTTTTTTTAGATCACACCCTAATTTTTTTGACGAAATACCTTCTAAAATCGACTTTGGCGCAAATTGTAGCCCTTTTTTTGGCTCTACTGTCCCCAAATTTTTCGTAAAATCTCACGTGAGATTTCCGTAGACCCCCCCTCCCCCTGGTGAGATCTGGTGAGATTTCGCCGGACCCCTCCTCCCCCCTATTTCACCTCACGTAATTTATGGATGTCCCCTTAACCACTGAGCTACCAGATCGCTCTATTACTGAAGATAATGGAGCGGAAATGAATACATAATGGTATGACGCAAAGTTATTAAGTCAAAATAAATTCGTAATAAGTTAAAAATTGATCATAAATCAATTTCTTTTCCATTTGGTTTGTCCCGACTTATCAATGAATTGTGTATCATTCATCCATTGCATCAGGTACAGCTTCCTCGAGGTCGAAGAACTCTTCTCCTCCTTTATCTACTTCATTCTCGGGAATGTTTTCGCGAGACACGCTAGAGCAGTTTTTACAAGCAGCTGAACAGTGCAGTCCTGATTTGCGACAGCTGTATGGTTGGAGTACAAGGTTTCTTACAGGAACATGGTACAACCTTCGGAGTAAACTCAGGTGCAGCTTCTTTTATTATCATAACTGTAATAAGGCTGGGTGACCCTTTCCTTCGTCCCCATGGCAATGGGTAAGTTTCTCAACCCAACCATGCTTGCACTTGGCGATAGGTGCATATTTAGTGAAACGTTGTCGCATATGATGGTGGCTTGAATGCATTTTTTGGGCAGATTTCGTAAACATTTGGTATCTGAGCCTTCCAAAGTTCCACAAGCAATTTGTCTGTACCGTTCTAAGATGAGATGTTCCCCTGTCAGATGCTAGTCTCCGGAGGCTAGGGGCTTTGAAAAGTTAGAAAGCTTGTTACTTTCAGATGTGGTTTGTATTGAATGAGGCAGCAGAATTTTTCTTTCCCATAGTCAAAAAATACTGATATTATATCACATCCTGAAAATGAACGGATGAAGAGGATATGTGTGGGTTCAAACTTGCAGGAAATGGTTGAGTACGATAAACCTGCCTCCTTGCCTTTCCCTGGTTTATGGAAGTACAACTTACCAAGGCCCATAGCAGAATGAGAAAGCCAATACACTCACTTAGAATTATCACACTGTCGTTGTTTGCTGCTTCAGAAATAGCTGCGTCAACGATCAATCCAGCTGCATCTTCTTTTGCTTGTTGATATTGGATGCCTCCTTTTTCAGTTTTTACATTAGTGTCAACATTACACGGTTCTTGCTGCATCATTGCAGCGCTTTTTTGCAGCTGAAAATTATGGCTACTTAAGTATCTGATGTTTTAAAACTACAAAACCTTTAAGATGACTTTATTCCTCTCTGCGCAGCATCATTTCGATATCTGTCAAATATAACTGTGATGTTCGTCAATAGTGCGTTGTCAAGTAGGCTTCATATTTTCCACAGATGCAGCCAAGGTCTTCACTACGATTCCTTATAACCTTATTCCTTATTACATCCTCCGTCCATGACAAAACTTTTTATGTTGGGTGTTGCATCTTTAAGAGATGCAAATGCTTCATACACAAACAATTTTGTTCCCTTGAAGTATGGAGCGTTCAAATGGAAAACAGTGTTTAAAACCATTCAAACTGAAAAGAAATGGATTTAAGATTAATTTTTGACTTATTATGACTTAATTTTGACTGCGTAAATAAAATTTGTGCCATAACATTATGCTTTCATTTTTGAAAACACGTTTTTCAAACTGGTACAAATACCATCAGTAATAATCTGGCCTGATGGGAAGTCCCCCGCCCCGAGAAACCTAGGCGCGGCGGGGCCCCCAGAAGGCGCGGGGCCCCCAGAAGGTGCGCGACCCCCCAAAGGCCGCAGAGACCCAGAGAAGGCGCGGGGCCCGAAACATTTGCTAACTCTTGCTACGTGGCTATAATACTGAATCATTTCTCTCATTCAGTGGCTGAATGGCTAAGGAGTCTGACGGGAAGTTGAAAGGACCCCGGTTCGAATCACTGCCACGGCGTGAATTTTAAAATGCCCTACACCCGACCTTCATCTCTGGTACTGCTTGTTGTGTAACGTGAAGTACGGCAGAACGCTTCCGTGGTTCGTATTCCACGTTAAACTGAAGGTGCCCTATACCCGGTATGATTACCGAGAGATGTTAAGGCGGCTACGATAGGGACGAAAGGTACAGCCCATAAAAACCTTATCACCAGGTCATTACGACCACATGAGCCTTTACCTTTTATTTATTTCATTAGCTTACTGAGAAGAACTTGTGCATTAGAACTACTTAGGAAAAAATGAGATGTAATGCTCAAATAATACCATTCAATAATCCCTCCGTTATCTCTATAGCGACGAGTTTGGTTCAGTGTTTTATCGCGTGACCTGAATAGACTTGAGACGTCACAAAACACGCCAAAACCGTGATGATTTTCCGCTAATTTGCAGGGAAGTACTTTGTTGCTAGTCATTTCATTGTCAGATGATAATTCTTATGTATAAATACCCACAGACAGAACCGCTGAAGATGCTTCGCAAATGAAGCGAAACGCGTTCGGAAAATAAAACAACAATTTCAATTGCACTGGCGTTACAATTATTCATAAAATTGATTCTATCGCAATTGAAGAAATGGCCCACAATACCCAGATGATAATTCTTACATACCTTTTTAACGGCAATAATGACACAACCGGCAAAAATGTGTGAAGTCTAATTGCTGCGAGATAGCAGAAAAATTTTGGTTCCCTAAATCAGGTATATACCAATCCGCCCTTACCTCCTCCATTGGCACTCACTGCCCACAAATAAAAGTGTCTCCCGAAACAAGAAGTTACCCGCTACTGCAGGGGGGAGTTATCTGCTCAATTATCTGCGTTTGGAACAACAACCCGGTGCCCTTTCATTTTCAGTCACGAGCGAAATGTCAACAGCTTCGTATCGGAAGCACTAACACTCATGCAGCTGAAAAAAGGAGCAAAAGACTATTTATTGGCGGCCATGGGGCGCGGGGAGGAAAAAAAAAAGAGAAAGCGGTAGGGCTGCGCTTTTTTTGCCTTATAATGCGTCCCGCGCCGACTCTGCCAATAGTCCAAAGTAATTACTGTGCGTCCGCATCGGCGACCAAAGATAAATGCGCGCGCCCTTCACCCGCTAGGAATTCGGCAGGAGGGCCAACAATGGGCCGGGCCCTTTCAGCGCGGGCGCAAAGCCTTCAGGGGAAGGTCCTCCTAATTGCTGCAATTAGTTAGGGTGCGGTGCGAGGACGCTGACGCCCTATTGTGCTGACCCAGTTTGCAGATTTCTTCGAGCGGACTTTAAGGTGCCGACTCGGAAGCGAGCAGTCTGTCACCCCTACCGTTAAAAAGGGCCGCAATAACTGCGCCAGCGCCCGTCAATTATAGGTTTGCAACTAAGCATCTTTTGACATTTTCGCGTTCCGGATCAATGGACCGTCTTGGACGCTGTTCAATTAGAGCGTCGACCCAGTGCAAAACAGCTTTCTTGCTCGGCGAAAAGGAATCAAAATATTTACGGCTCTGAAAGCGTCTGGCCTTCCCATTCGTCGTACCGTAAACGACCAATTCAGAATACAGAAAATGCTGAAAAGAAGAGCTGCGAGCTTTTTACACATCATTTACGGACGAATATTCGTGGTTGCTGGAAAGTTTTCTTTCTCCGTAGTTTGATGAAGCCAATTAGGATGCCTACATTGGTAGATTTATTTATAGCGGGGCAATAGAACCAATCTTTACGGTTCCACCTCAGGGAAACACAGCAGAAACAAAAATTTATTCAGCGTATATCAGATATGCAATACATGTAACATTACTAGGAATTACATTAATACAAGCTAAATGTCACGAATAAAATACTGAAGTAACATTTTTAACTAAATATACAACAAAGCAAGACAAAATTGATAAAACGCAGTAGAAATGATAGCAGTACTAGTGTATTAAATATAAAAATATGATCGGATGCAATACAAGAAGTAAATGAATTCTGGTACTTAGGTAGTAAAATTACAACTGAAGGCCGAATCAGGAATGATGTTAAAAGCAGAATAGTATTAGCGAAAAGAGCTTTCATGAAAAAGATAAATCTTTTAGTTTCAAATATTGATCTAAGATTCAGAAAGAACTTTTAAAACTGTATGTGTGGAGCACAGCACCTTATGGTAGGGAATGATGGAGTTCAGAAATACCAGAGAAACAGAAAATTGAAACATTTGAAATGTGGTGCTATAGAAAGATGCTGAAAATTAAGCGGATAGATAAAGTATTAAACGAAAAAGTTCTGGAAATGATGGGCGAGGAAAGAAGTCTTACAAAAGGAAGAAACAGGATGGTGGGTCATATTTTAAGGCATCCGGGATTGGTTAATTTGTTAATGGAGAGAACGGTCGAAGGCAAGAACTGTAGAGGTAGACAAAAATTAGAATCTATGCAGCAGATAGCTGAAGATGTGGGGGGTATGTTAAGATGAAGAGGTTTGCTCAAGATAGGAAGGGATGGAGAATTGCATCAAACTAGTCGAGAGATAGATGACGGGGAAAAATCATAAACGTCCTTTGTTCATATATAGCTGTAACCAGTTCTCCTTCAATTCCGTCAACTATCAATTATGTATAAAATAAAGCTAATAGTTCAACCAACCCGACCGAGCATGGTGGGTGGGTGGTAACACTCTGGCTTCGTATTTTGGAGGACGTGGGTGCGAATCCCCATCCGGGCATCCACATTTGGGTTTCCATGGTTTCCCCAAAACCCTCCAGGCGAATGCCGGGATGCTTCCTTTAATAGGCCATGGCCGAATTCCTTCCCGTTCCTAGCACCCAATCCTTTCTCGCCTCTAATAACGTAAAACCATAAGCAAAAGACTGAGGCGCCGCACAGTGGATCGTGGAGGTACAACGGGACCGAGTACGAGCCCAAGACACGCGTACCGGCCGACTTGATTTATAGATGGTTTCCTGCAATCATTTAGGCGAATGCTGGAATGGTCTACAATCTCCGCCTCATAAAACTACACATTACATAAGCAGAAACATGAACACACGAAGTTACTGGTTTCGCAGGTAGAAACAATACAGACTTTCCTCCAGTTAAGTACGCCAGGCCTAACAGGCTTGGTTAAACCCTTGGGGCAGGAGCTCCGCCCCCCTTATCCTACCCTCTTCTTATGATTCACATTGGCAATCTGTATAAACAGGTGGCCAGTGTCCAAGTGGTCCTTGTTGGCGGAATTGGGGGGAGGGGGGGAGGAAAGATAATAATTCGTTTATTGTAATTTAGGAAGATTGGTTCGTATGAGTGTGCTATGTTGTTGTGTATAACTATGTGACACTGTTTTGAATGATCGTGTTAAACTTTATAAATATGTCACCTAACTCGCCCAGTGAAGTCGTTCCCTGCCTATGAGACTTGCAGTACCCTTCATTTTCGTTCCTTCTTGAGTATGCGACTTGGTCCACAATTTCCGGTATAAAATCTTGCAGTTACTATCAAATAGGGAAAGCGACACAAACTATAGAATGCTGTTCTCCCAGACCATGTCCAACTCGCAATCGACTCCAAATGCCGACCTGAGAGATAATTACGATACCTTCAAAGCAACAAGTGGCACCGTTGCGGAGATGTGACATCGATTTATACATCTAGTCAGGGAAGCCATCGACATGCGTGTACCGAAATGGACAATCAAGGAAGGGAATGATCCACCGTGGAATACACATAAAATTAAAAGAGTAATAAAAAAAGCAATGGAGGATAAGCGCGCTCTAGGAGGAGGTGCCGTTGTGACTTGGAGCGTCACAGATAAACCAAAGAAATTCTGGTAGTAGTTAAAAAAAAGTAAGTTTTAGAGGAAAAAATATCCCAGTACTAATACAAGACGGAAGGGAAGTTAACGAAAACTGCGATGGGGCGACCGTATTTAGCACCGAATTTAAATATTCATTAACATTCAATTTTCCACATGGTGTGGAGTTAGAAATGGATTCGCTAAGAATAGATTCTGCAGGTATTATACAGCAATTAAAGCTCCTAACTGGGGGAAAGCACCGGATCCCGATGGTATCCCAGTAAAAGTATTTTAAGGGCACGCGACGGAAATGGAACCATTTTTGTCCGATAGATTCTGTAAATCCTTAGAAGAGAAAAATGTATATTCCGACTGGTAATTCGTCCAGTGTAAGGATTCGAGAGGGATAGCAGCTACGTATTACCGTCCCATGTCTCTAACATCTGGTTGTATTAAGTTCTGGAGTCTGTTAGATGCTCGAACACTTAAGTTTATAAACTAAAATAAATTACTTACACCAAATCAACATGGATTTCGAAAGAACAGATAACTGGTGTTCCTATTTTCGCACTACACATTGAAGATTATTGAAGCAGGTTAACGAGGATTTTTTTTTTTTTTTTAAGAAATCTTTCGAGACTCTGACATACAACTACTTTTTGGCCAAGATTCGAGGGTATGGTACATCGGATCAAGGTTGTAAATGGATACGAGATTTTCTAACTGGTCGGTTGCAGTATGTCGTTGTCGACAGATGTCTCTTGTAATCTAGGTATTACATTAGGCGTTCCTCAAGGAAGTGTAATAGAACCACTTTTTTTTCTTAATTTTTATAAACGATCTCGAAGACAACGTTAATAGCAGTTTGCGATTGTTCACTGATGATGCAGTCATCTATAGGTAAATAAATTCTGACGGATGCTTAGAAAATGAGCGCGATCTGGACGTTATTTCGACGAGGCGCGATCAACGGCAAATTACACTAAATCGCAGAAAATGCGAGGCAATGTGCATAACTAACAAAAAGAATCAGTTTGTTCGTGAGTACAAAGTGAACCATTGTTAATGACATAGTTGATTCCCTGAAGTATTTGGGAGTAATAACACAAAGCAACATTAAATGGGATTTGCACATAACTTTGGTCGTAGGTAAAGCTAATTCTAGATTGCGTATTTTGGAAAAAAAATTGTACAAATCTCTCGTGCACATCTGGACTACTGTTGTGGAGTTCGGAATCCGTATTGAAAGGGATTGGCTGTACAGATAAAGTACAGAGAGGAGCCGGTCGATATGTGACCGCGTCCTACAGCCCTAACAAAATCGCTACATAGATTGGGCTGGGATTGGCAGAAAGACGACATAAGTTTAGTTTGAATTTATTGAAAAACATGCGAACATCATCTTTCATTTACGAGTGCGATGGAATACTTGTTGATCAACGTATTTGGGTCGCAAAACAGGAAAGAATAGAAATTATGATGCCGTACTGATGCTTGTATGAATTCTTTCTTCCCTGTTGCTGATTAGGATTGGAATGTACGGAGTAGATATTAGTTTTGGTGCACTTTCTGCCATCCATGATACTTGTAAATTTCTGAGTGCAGATGAAGATGGATCACCAAGCGAGGACCGCTAGAACTTCAGACGCGCAATATACAACGGTCGAATACTTTCAGACACGAATGGTGTGGAATCTAACAAACTTCATAATTCGGATTTCTTTGTAGATTTAAAATCTAATAACTCTCTGCCAAGTTGGTTTCATTCATTTCAACAGTCCAAGTAATCAGATTTCACCCACGTATCCGTATTTTAATTTATTTTTACATATTAAGACGGCTATTCGTCGTAGAAATCATAAAAGCTGCGAGAAGATAGGACAAGGAAAAGGACGAAATTTATTTTTGAAAGAACAATCCCAGCATTCACATGAACTGATTTATATCATTCTCGTCGGTCCGTGGATCGAACTCACGTCATTACGAATTCACGTTGTAATTGAATTCACAAATAAATCATCAACCATTTATCCGAAGTAGTATGAACTGGATTTTCTAAAGACAAAAGCTGATTTCGACATTAACATTTATGAAGAGTGGTTACTTTTTTTCATTATCTGCTTTTTATTTACGAGTTATATATCATTTGCCACTCTCCTGCAAGTAATTGAATAAAAGACAGCCCGCTTGTACTGTCACCATTAATTATTACTACTGTATCAATAGGCCATACAGTACGTTAAAGCATAATGAAAGATGTAACGATACCACTTTTAATTTCATCTTTTAACTGTTTCAGCCACTGAACTGAAGCAGGCATAAAAATAATCTGATATGTTAGAATCTGCAGCACCGCGAAAGTGTAAAAAAGACTGTAATCGATGACACAAACCATCACAGAATAACACTGCACCGGAAAAAGAAATATGAGAGAACAGAATTTGACCTTAAGCCAACCAACAAAATGATTCGATAACAATCAGTGACACAAAATCTGTAACATATAGAGAGCACAACGGGGAAAAAAAATACTTCAACTGCTATGAGAGTCAAAAACCAATGAAATTGATTAGTCTCCGAAAACCTTTATTAGAAAAACGGTACACTCGATCGCATTCCAAGAACAACAAATACTGTACAACTACGCCGGTTTTACAGGCAAATCGCAATCAAGATATCGTAAAAAAGGTATTGCACTACTTACCTACCGCGACCCAACACGCAAGAGAGAAAAATCTATAGCACGGTCACTATGCATACCTATATGGTGCTACCACACAGCAACATATTTGCTTTGTTCCAGAAAGCACCTACTCCACTGCAACAAGGCTTTTAAGGATTTTCATTGTGCAATTGAGTTTAGAGTTTCCGGTTTTGCTGGCATTTATTATGTTATCAAGCGCATGGTAAAGTTGTTCTCTGTAAATGTAAAAGACAAAATAAACTATTACAAGAAACATAAAAACCACCTTCAAATAACACACCAAAATGTTTTAAAATAAGTTTATTCCTTGCTTAGAACAAATTGAATTTAAATGGACAATATTTTAATTACTATTATTGAAACTTTAACATTAATCAGTTATTTCGGTGCCAGCTGTCATTCAGAATAGGCCTTCCATCGCGAGGAACCAATTACTGAACTTTACTTGCCGTTCGAAGCGATATGGGGAGTACGTACGAAATTTCCGAATATATTACCGCATATAATGAGGCGGAAATTATTTTTGGGGGAGAAAATTTAGCGAAACAAATTAGACAGTATTTCAATCTGTGGCTCGGCCTCGTTGGTGTTCGAGGCATATCTCTGACGCTACAGTGTCGGCCGGCAGACTGCATCATACGGTAAAACCTTCACAGTTAATCTAATATATTAGTGTCATACGTTTTTATTATCATTTTTTTTTCTTGGCTGGCACCGACTCCAAAAATAACAGATTAATGTTGAAATTTCAATAACAGTAATGCAAAATATTGTCTATTAGATTTGTTTTCTTTTAAGCAAGGTATAAACTTATTTTAAAATTTTTAGTGTCAGCATTTTTATGATGGCAGTTTTTATTTATTTTTTTGGAAAAGATATTATTAAATTTTTAGTACTATAATAGTATGTTTTGTATTTTAAATATGGGTAGGCCTTCCAAACACGCTACTCGAATGAAATAGTGCCGTTCAAATGAAACTAGTGACGAAAGGGATGATCGTATGAGAAGTAACAGGGAAAGTAAATACAACCAATATTTCAAAAGAAACTAATGAGCAGCGTGCTTTCACAAATGAGAGCATACAAAAATTTGATCCGGCGTAATGAAACGTCACGATCACCGGCTCGGCTTTATACACGATATATTATTAAATAGTCCACACGATTAGAAAGCTCTCACAAAATTGACGAGGCTGCGTTCTCTCTCTCTTTTTTTTTTTTTTTTTTGCGGGTTGACATTCCACAACCGACCAAAGATGATAGACGGTGGTTATGGCGGCGCAGACGCGGCGCAAGGCGTGGAGTGATACTTAGATCTAACCTTAACATAATACGGTCAACTTGAGACCTAATTCCAAGTCGGCTAAATATTAGCATGAAACCCCTAGAACATGAATTCCTGAATTCTGAGTTACACCATCCCGGAATCGAGGATTAATGTTTCCGATATTTCAGTTCCGGAATTAAGTGGCTTCAAAAAGAAAATAATAGGATCTCAATGAAATTTACACGAGACCGTTTTGAAAGTGTACCCTATCTAATAAATAATAATTGAAATCGGTTTACAATTTGCGAAGATAATGCTGAACATACAGGGGGGAAAAAAAACACACAATCGAATTGAGAATATCCTCCTTTTTTGAAGTCTGTTAATAAGGGTCTACTGTACGGCGCACCGTCATAAGCAGAAGGAAATGGAGCTCTACAGTTGATGCTCCGCTGTCTGTCCGTCCATCACAAGCCTCTAGCACAGGGGTGGCCAACCCAAATGATCTTGCGGGCCGCAGGTTGGCCACCCCTGCACTAGCACTAAACGGAATAACAAATAGGTCATTGACAATTCTTTCGCTTAGAGCGCTATTTGCTAGCGAGCGTCATTACAACAATGAATTAAACTGTGAATTAAACTGAATGAGGACAAACATCGTCACTCGCGTGATCAATTAGTTTATATTCCTGACCAACCGGATCAAACTATTATATAAAAATACTGGGTGTTTAGATGCAGTGACTAATGTAACCTAGATACTTAGCGTTTAAAAAATCGTGAGCGATTAATCAATTTTCCGAGTGAAATGACAAAGACGATCGGCAGGAACCCGCCTGTATCTGACAATGAAGATTTCCCATGCGTAAATCACCAATTCTGAGATGTGTTAAACTAGGCTAAATTCTAATATTGGCATATTTATTTTTATCCAGCAAAAATTCCAAAATGTAGGAGACTCAACTGAAAATTTCGTAGCTTCATACTGATTTTTCATTTTTTTTATTGGAACGGAACAAGTAGAAAACTGTATGTAATGAAAAGACGAAAATATATGGTGAGTGTCCCCCCCCCAAAAAAACCCCACCAAAACCTCACTTACGTGTTTTTAGGATATTTCGAAAAATCGGAAGTTTTGAGGGTGAATAGATCACTCATATACCAGAGACTTCGGCTAGCCGCATTCAAATTACATTTGATATAGCTATGTTATAGTAGAATGAAAACTAAGATACAAAGATTTTTTTCATCTGCCGAAAATCGTGAAATAAGGAGCAGAAAATAGAGGGTGAGAAAACAAAAAAATTATGATTTTCATGTGGTAAAAGGTAAAGAATTTCTAACAAACAAAACTGCAAAAGTTTGCTACAAGGATTGAAAACTCACTCAACTAATTTGGAAGAAGGGAGAATCCTACCACCCATTTAAAACTTCTCGCATAAAAATTGTTAATTCAGGCAAAAAAATCAGCAAGAACTATGTGCTAAACATCTGTGCGAACTGAAAACGACGGACTTGAGCTTTTCTTCAGAAAATTCAAATTTAGGACGTAAATATCCCCATCATCCCCATACCAGAGACGTCGTTTCCAAATTAAACTTATTACTGATATAGGTTAAGGTTTAAGTTTCACTATTTTTAAAAAGCGGAAAACCATATATAGAGGGTGAAATTACAAACAAAAAGGGGATGACAAAAAAAAATCCAATCCTTTCATTTCATTTTCTACCAAACAAATTACAAAATATTTGCCATGAATAACGTTACTAAAAGCAACTTCCTAAGTTCACCCAATTACTGTAAAAGAAGGGGGGAGGGGTGAGTGGTACCGAACGCATTTTCAGGATTCCCGAGTTGTAAATTGAGACGAAAAATATCTGGGAAAAAAAATGTATGTTATGTATCGATGTAAATTTGGGCTCAACAAAGTGTGCGTTTCCTGGGAAAAAATTGAAATTTCGATGTAAATATCCCCAAAATTGATCCATCGTACTCATATTAGACAGGCGTCAAGCCACTACCAAAGTGATTTTTTAACGATACATTGTAACAGATTAAGGTATAAGTGTCATCCAATTTTTTTAAACCGTGAAAAATGATATTTATGTGCTGAAATAAGTCTCCCAAAATTGGGAGGTACAAAGCAAAATTTAGATTCTTCATATGGAAAAAAGTACTTAATCTTCCGCCAAAGAAATTGGAAAATGTTTGTGATGAGTAAAGATAACAAACGCTACGTCTGTTATCGTAAATGCATAACTAGCTTTAAAATATCTGCGAGGCCACCATATACAACATGAAAGACTGCAACTTTGTATCTTACTGTGATATGTTAAATCCCTTCTATGACATAGTACACTGGCCCTATCTGAGAAAATGAAACTTGTACAATCACTTACAATATTTTTTGACCTCTCCGATAGAGGTACATGTTTCAGCAAAATTATAAGAAATATTGTTCTCATTCTTGACCACCATGAAATCTATATAAATATCTCTAACTACATGAAGATTGGAGAAAATAAAAGTACAAATAGAGTTTATACCTTAATTTTAATTATGCAAATACTGTTGTAAAAATTTTAATGTCCTCTAAAGGAATAAAAGTATGCACAATTCTTCATAAATATTTGTCCCTACAATCTATAAGCCCCCTCCCAGAAAATTTCACCCATGTATTCCTTATTGAAGTCAAGAAAACTGTTCCTACGTACTAAAAAACAGACATCTGAGAAAACGGCACTCAAAGTTTACGGAGATTTTTTACTTACATTTGTTGTACTTGATACCAAAAGATAAAATACATCCAATTGCGTTAAAAGCCCAAAACTTTTACACAATACAGATAAATAACGATATAATCGGAAAATAATTTTCGAAAAATCAATTTGTTTGAGCTCTGATGTGTTGGATGGCAGAGCAATGATCAGTGGCACTAGCAAGCGCAGTGCATTTCAAGGTGACAGCTGAGAGTGTTGTACACCGCGGCACGTGGGTCTGCTGTAGACGGCTACGCCCCGCCCACAATATTAATGCGCGGGACCGGCCGGCAGGCGGCAGACAGACAGGTCTAAAAACAGACGGGGTGCACCAGCGGCAGCAGTAAGCAATCGATACGCCTCGGCACACTGACCACAAGCCAAACCGAACTCTCTAATATCTGACGACTTCGTATAAACTTAAATCAACAATTCTTATATATACGCGTACACACATTGGTATCTTGGAAATGGCTCTGGAATTTGGATGGAATTTCATATTTAGATATCGTTTTGCTGTCCAAATTTATCTAAATAGGTGCCTTTTCTGAAAAAATGCGATTCTACTAAAAACTAGCGCTGTTTTATAACGTCATCACATAGAAGTTTGGGATAGCAGTAAGTCCGAAGTGACTTAATATATATGGATGAAATTTCATATTCAGATAACATTTTAAATCCCAAATTTAATACAATATGTGACATCCTTGAAAAACACCGACTTTATTTTAATATGTTTTCAGCGATTCTGCATTCCATTGGGGACGATAAAAAATTTATCTGGGTTTTTTTTTAAGTGGGGTCGATGGTACTGTAATTTTTTATGTGCATTTGTTTCCGGATCTGTTTTTCGTTAAAAGAAATACATTTTTCTGCAATATTTCATTAAAATCAGTCAAAAAGCTGCAAACATATGGGAGAATATGATGGAATTTGAAGTTTCTGCCTTTGCTATTTCGACCACGGAATCCGGAAAGGGCGAGAGGGTTTGCAACATAGATCGAACTTACACTATCTCACAGCGTAACCAATTAGTTTTTCTTTTGTAATTGGGACCTGAGGTTCATCAACTCTGAGTCCAGGGGCAGAGTTGTTGAGAAGAGATTGGAAGGAATCGGCATAATTTGCAAGGTTTTAGTGGAAAAGAAAATTAAATATTAGTAGTAACACCACTATTCTTTCGCCACTAACACACTCTGAACAAAATGGTGAGATCCATTGTATCTGGTCCTAAAATGAGTACCAAGAATATCGGTAACCGTGGATGGCGCTCTTGATAGGCCCCGAGACCCAAAAGTGGAGGGGAATATTATGATGATACTACTTTAGGCATGGCAATGGCACGTAGTTAGATATAGAGGAAAGTGAGCCGTATAACCCTTTTATCCCTTGGTATCGGTCACCAAAAGTCTATCTCTATGTCACTCTTCTCACTGTTGATCTAACAGCTTTTCTTCCTAGCAGACGGTGACCCAGCAACTTCACTGCCTCTCAGCGACGGTTCATTTGAACAGCCAAACTCTTAGCAGTCAAAAATGATAGGGCTCTTACAGTCCTAAGCTACGTTAAAATAGAAAATAGGCAGAGTGCAATGAACGTTCCCTTCTCGGATGACCTTAACAGATGTGGACGTGTTTGATCAGACGCATAGATCACGCACGTCCGTTTAGGATAGTGCGTCCTCACAGGTTGCTCGTTCTGGTAGATAGTACCAGATGTAGCAACTCGCCCATCGCAACTAGCGCCATGCCCCAAAACCGTCGCGATGTGTTGCCGCTCACGCCACTGGTGCAGCCATCAGATTTATTGTTTTATTATCTGATAAGTAATAATTATTCCATCCAATGGGATTTAATGAACTCTGAACAAAATCACTTTCAATTAGAGTTGTAACGGAGGTCATCTTTACGGATGCGGATGCAGATGTGGAGGTTTAATGCTTGACCACTTCAGAAGCGGAGGTTTAGCGGAAGCGGAGGTTTAGCGGAAGCGGAGGTTTAGCGGAAGCGGAGGAGGAAGTGGAAAAATAAATTTGTAACTATTTAGAATTTAATGTATTATTAAAAATAAACTTAAAATCAACGTAAGTATATTTTTCATCACAAATCCTACATTTAGCGTAAGCGTCGTCTATTTCCATATAATAATGCCAGATTGATTTTTTTCTTGGGTTCATCTTTCAACAACAAAGAAATGCGCGATGATTTCACAAGTGAATTAAATCAGATAACCTAATCACGCAAGTGCAAACAAAACAGTCTTTGTCGTAAGACCTTTGCGGAGTTCGCGCCTCAACTAATTCGAACGACAAGCGCAAGGCCACGCCAGCGCACATCACCGTGCCCGCCACCTACCTTTCGATCGCTCTAGCGGACAATTCACAATCCAATTTACAGGACCTACGATGATCCGATGTGCGACTCTTTTATTGGACCGTGGCACGTGTTGGTTGTTGCCAACGCGTATCCCTCCCGTCCAACATCCTACAGCGTTGGATCGGAAAGAGGTATCATCAAGTGAGCCACGAGATAGTACGAGTAAAGTGGACTGGTTGGAACATCTTCCTGGCCGTTTGGATAAACATCAATTGGCGAGCGCATCCAACGGTAGTCCTACAGGGAGGTCCTACGCGTTGGGCTGTGGATGGGTAGCTTTACGTTACATGCATGTTGAAACTTTTATTTCGTAGCAACACCAATCAATTTATTGTTACTCTTGCTGCTGGACGGTAAGAAAAATCAACCAAGCAACGGTGGGCAGAATTTGGTATAAAGAGAAATATACCTCCGCTTTATAACTTGCGAATGCGGAAGTGGAGTTACGATTTCATACGGAAGTTCTGCACTTGCGGATGCAGAACTCCGATGCAAGTCCACTTTTAATAAAATAGTATTATACATTAAAGTATCAACACAAAAACACTTTCTAGTTTTGATCACAATTTACGTACAAGTATTCTGGTTAAATACGCGGTGTAATAGGAATTTCAAAACAATTATACTCCACACTTTGCCACGCAAACACATTTTTTCGAATATCTTTCAAAGCACAGAACAGGTCCCACTCGCCCCTCCTCCCAAGAATAATTTTTAAGTATGATATTCCGTTTTGGACCAGTGTAATATGTGCAAATTTGAGCTCTGCAACATATTCTGTTTACGAGCTAGAGGTCTATGAGAGACGGACAAACACTGGAGTAATAACGGTAGTCCTCTGCTTCTCTCTAAAACAGGGAATATCCATTTAACGAGATTGAATTTCAGGCTCTCAGAGAACTGGCAGAAACCAGAGCAAGCGGCATTGTTACGCGGCATAGAAATCACGAAGAGAAAACACCTTGTTTTCGATGAACCATTTACAGCAGTTGCAGTTTTAGCGAACTGGTCAGTTTTCTCCGTAACCACATCACACGGCAGCCTTTAAGTGATTTCGTTAAGAAAATATCAATAAATTGATAACAAAAACTTCAGTCGTTATTCATGATAGCTAAGTGAATCATATTGATTACTCTCTATACTCCTCAAAGCAGTCATGGGGCGCTGAAAATCTTGTATCACTCCAGGTCGGGTCAAAACCATAGATAACCGGAGGAAAAAGCTGTGACCTTAGGCACTGGGGTTTGATCTTCACGACTTCTTTTAAAATATCTCGAGGAATGGTTACAGATTTCTCTCTATAAAATAATTACGCTAATTTCTATCGAGATAAATTAGTAAAAGCTCTGAAAACGCCGCTTCCTAGCAATAAGTAGACTTTACTAAAATAACAAACTTTTTAATAGCTACGGATTACGAAAAAATTTTCTAGCATTACTATGAAACTATGAGAAAATGTAGTCATATTAAGTGCTAATTCCTATGATACAGAGAATTGTGAAAAGAAGTGAAAATACTCGACAATCTTTGATGAAAGTATTGAATTTTTTTGGTAAAATAAACATTAGTACCAGATTTAAAAAACTGATAAGAACAAACAGGTAATTTACAGGACTGTAAACGCTGTCTTGCTGTTCATTTTAGATGCGTAAAATTACAGAACGGAGATAATATTGTTTAAGCTGGTACAGCACAAAACCGACATTTAAAATTGTAGTAACGCTCTTGAAGTTTCACGACATATACTACAATCTAAAAGCCGTATAAAAGTTTTCTGTTAATTGTAGTCGATGCCGAACCGAATTAATTGGAAGTGTTAACATCGGCTCAGCCCTTTTGTTAGCTGTAGTCACTGGAGGATGTGAATCAAATATGCCCCCTTCCCCCCTCCCTTCCCCTCCGCAGCTCTCCATAAAACTGAGCACGCCATCTGGCAGCAAAACATTGCCTTTGATCTGAGGCCCAACCGTTCGTTGTGGTCATAACTTGAACCCTCCCCCCTTAGCAGCTTACGATACTGCCCTGCGACACGATATTTGCCGACAAAGCCGCTGGCTACATCAAAACCTGCTTCACGCCGGAGGGCTTGTAATCGCATCAGAGTTCCCGCCGACAACTGACATCACAGTTACGTCAGAATTCGTCACAAGTGGGAAAGCAGTCTTACCAGACGGATCTCGGCCCTACAAGTATTGTTTACAGTGAAAAATTAAGTTTCTGAATATCTGTTTCAGAGACACATGGTTTAATTCATCGCATTCCTGTATGGCGTGGAGACATGTGTGTACATATAAATATAGTAGTTTGTAACATTATTCGATTCAGATACTTCTTATCATACTTAATACTTTGTAATAAATGTCCCTCCTGGGTCGGATGATTAAACATATTACATTAATATTCACGTCTTACAGGTAAATAAGAACCAACAAAATGCTATAAGAAAGTCCACGTAAAATCCTAGTGTGACATGAAGAGTTAACAAGACAGTACATTGCTTTTATAATTTATTCAAATTACGATTAGAACTTTACAAAGAAACCAATGATTTCATTCTTAATGAAATTAGGGCGCCATAAAATCCTAGATTCTAGTACAAGTTATCGATTGATAGGAATATTTGATAAAGTCTTTCCGTATCATATCATTTTTGCTCACATCTATTAGTTATGCTCAGTTATTGTTCACTGGAGAGTGATACTCTTAATCAAGAGCAGACTTATCCTCACAGAGCCGTTACAGGGCTGTTTCAAGGAAACTGAGGATGCGCACACTGAATCTTTACAGATGGCAAAATACTTTACCGTTGGAAGCGACTGTACAGTTCTGCGTAAACGCAAAGACTGCGCCATCGTGGTGTTGCGACCCTCAGGCAGCTTGGAACCACAATAAGTGTTTGCTCAAGTCATACTCTTTAAAGCACGTAGTCTGGTAGTGCCATACTACCCGCTTGCGGTAATTGTAATTGCGGTTTTTGCAATGTCGACAAAAACCGGCGCACTTCCGATGACGTCAGCACTTCCTCTCTCAACCGAATTCCCCGATAAGCCGTCACTTTGGGACTTGCACATTTCCTTCCCCCTTTAGATTTCTCGATGCACCAGTCCGTAGATTCGTCGGAACAGGCGAATAGAAAATTCAAAGAAGAGCTAGTCATATAGTTTATTGGGTAATACTGAGATGTTTTTAATCAAGTGGCATTCATACGGTTTCGTAAGAAGCTCTTTACTTCGGGCAAGATCGCCCATCTTCGGGATTATTTCCCGTGCTAGCAAATTTCCCGTTCCAGTTGAACGGTCTTTGCTTTGAGCCAAGTTGATGATATGGGAGCGTCCAACGTTGTTCGGTCTAGGGGGGGAAAGGGTTGGCTGGAAGGCTACTCTGCGCTACGTGGGGGGAGGGGAGGGGGTTCAGAGACAGACCACGTAGCTTTTCGTTCATATTATTTATCACAGCTAAAATGAGGTACAGAACACACAACAGCATGTGGATATTTATTTATTTATCTCAGTGTGTAATTTACAATAGTTTGACTAGAGAAAACAGTACAAAATGTCTTCTTGAATCAAAAGGGAAAAAAGCTAAGTGCTAGGTGGAAAGCGGGGGGGGGGGGGGGGGGGTGTTGAGACAAAAGCCACGTGGGGGAAGGGGGTAAGTGGAGATTCACAGGAGGCCAAAATGGAGATACGTGGTTTATGGACGGACGCTCCCTACTGTCAAATAGCCGACTTCCCAGCTCTAACAGAAGGGTCCTCAGGAAATACAGGACGCTTGTTTGTGCGCTGCGAAAGGATGGGACCCCCTTCCATTCATACGCTGTTTTGACCTGGGCGTCTGAGTGCATTCCATGTAATCCGGCGACGATTTACTGTTAAGGGCTCTGACCGTGCAGACTCCTGGTATATTCTGGCATTTCCATCCGCCAAACCTCGCATATTGAACGCAAACCGTCAACGTCAATATCACGAATAATTGGTATTATTATCCGAGACTGTGCGAGCAGCCTCTTTAAGCTGTCTCGTTACAACTTCCTCTATTTCGTCATCACCACAGTCAGACTAATAACAATATTAATCAGCAGCATCTGAATCATCATTACCATCACCATAACAACCATACTGCGACATTGAATTATAAAAAAGTTCCTTAAATGCTGTGGCTGATCTATGAATTGTTTCTATTCTTAGCAATAAGAATTTGTAACTACAACATTCATGGAAACTCAAGCTTCTTACTACTTTCTTACTTATTTCTTCTTATTCATGGGGTTCCTTTCAGATCTCGTTAGTTTCTCCAAGGCTCCAGAAACACAGACGGCTTCGAGAACATTCTTACAACTATAACAAACCGCTAACCGTAGAGCGAATATCCAAAGCAAAAGCTGCCCCAGTGTCATGTTTATTATTACTAATTTCACATACCTGCATTCACTTTGAAAGCATACCCTGTTGACACACTGTTCTGCCAGTTACACTCGCAGTAGCAAAATTACCCAAATTTGAGTTATAGAACAACTATTTTGTATCATGTAATTGTGAATTTAATCTTGCTGCCAGAATTACACTACGATAAACCTACAACATAAAAATCTAACCTTTAAAAATATGAAGCTCAATTTATATTAAAAAAAATACTCTAGACTCACAACAACATCAAACAATGTGAAACACAACGCTCGGAAATTATTCGAATCGAATAACTGATGGCCTCTTTCAGGCTAATCTGTTCCATCATATCAGTAATCACACAACACATGTAACTGTTGCCACTACCTCAAAGGCTAACGCTGTTAACAAATGAAAATTCTCGTTACGGGCAATGGTAACACGACTAATAAATGAGCGTTGTGTTAATGAGATTCACACACCACTGATGCAAGTGATTACGAATGTGTTTCATTTGTTTCTGTAAGAGCAACGGTATCATGATTTACATCAGTAATCTCAAGTCCAGAATTCTTTACATACCAAATTTCAAGGTACTTTAGTGCCTCTACCAGTCGTAGTCTATCATATCTAATATCTATTCCTGTCACAAATTGTTACCGACCACATAACGAAGTGAATAAGGTAAATGGCAACACACCTCATTTTATAAGCTTCTCTAAGTATTGGTCGATCACTGAGGAGCGTGAGTTTTATCCTGTTCCTAGTAGTATCCAGTTCCCAATGCAATTTTATACGTTTCAGGAACATAACAGCATAAATAAACGATAATTAACCTACATGTTAAACAATTCAAGTAAACAGTAAGAAATACTGTTGCTCGAGTTGATCGTTTACTGTGTTGTAGATTAAGATTTTGTCAGTATCGAAATTATTACGATCGGAGATATGACGAAGAAAGGAAACAATAATAACTTACAGCAAGAAATCATTCTTGTTTCCATATCAACCGATTTTGTAGAACCAGCAATAACTGGCAAGGATATCGCACGATTCGAATCAGAAGACATGTTCATTACGACCACTTTGCTCGTTTTAAAATGATAGTAAATTGCAGTAACTGAGCGCAAAAAAATCAACCATAACTTTAAACTGATCAATAATATTATAATACTAAGTTCTGTTCACAGTGCTGAGACGAAACTAACCGCTGTTTACTGAACATGCTGAAAATTTCGTACAATAGTTGAAAACAAAATATCGCTTTCTTTACAGATAAAATAGAATAAATAACAGAAGTCGAAATATTGTTTACACATATCCTAAACTATAGTACAGTCTAGGGATGTTCATCCAAAAAATACATCGATGTTTTGTTCGATGTGATGCATCGAAACGTTGCATCGATGTTTTACGATGCATCGAATAAAAACATCGATGTTTTCGATGCATCGAATAAAAACGTCGATATATATATATATATATATATATATATATATATATATATATATATATCCGGTTATTTAATGTTAGGAAAGCTTAAAAATGAGACAAAGATTAGGAAACTAGCAAAATGAAGTATTTATTTGAATTATATTTTTAATTAGTCTTTTACAAAGGCAATTTGCAATTACTGGGATTTATAAATTAGAAATTCGAATAGAAAGATAGAATAAAAGTAAAACGAGGAACGCTGAAAGAGAGGCAGTGTTGGGATTCTAATCTAATTGGAATTCATAAATTCCAATATTTTCTCTCTAAACTTTGCACAAATAAAATTTTATTAACCCGCTTTCCTTGAATTCTGTTTCGTTGTTGATTTAAAACTTGTACAGCTTTCGAAAAAAGTATTTCTGATGGCACTGAGCTGGCTACCAAAGTTAACTATTTATAAGCTATTTTGTACAATTTTTGAAACTGTTGTTTATAATCGTACCATACTTCTAACGGATTTTCACTAAGCCAGCCAACCGGAGTTCTCAAGTAGACAGACATCTCGTCGGAAACACTTTCTTCGGTCTTGTTGATTTCCAATTTCTTTGAACTAGTTTGTGATGATCGGTCCAAAGACTGAAATCTTCCGATGTTTTGTCTGAACTATCTGAATCAGATTCTGTTCTCATTTCTTCATCATATCTTTGATCTTTTGAATAGCATTTGAAGCCATCGGGTCTTCAAAATGTAGTTTTTTTGAACCGTGGGTCCAATAAGGTCGCGATAGCTAAAGAAGAAACTTGTTCGATAGTACCCATCCGTTTGTTGATTTCTTTTAGGACGAGCTTATGTACTTCCATCACTAAAGGTTCATCAGTCTAAATGATTTGAGTTTTGAAAGCATGCAGTGCACTAAAAGGATCATTTTACTGCTGGTACAATATTTATCCCCAGACTTTTCTTTAGTTGCTGCTTCAAGTGGGCGTCGTATGTTAAGAAGAAATGTCGCGATATTTAATTCCAAACCAGTCAGCATTGGAGGTGCTGTTTTATGGCAAATCAATATATCTCTTACAACATTTTAAGCTCCAAAAATCTTTGAATCATATAATATGTGCTATTCCAGCGTGTTGGCAGGCCTTGTATTAACTTTATTTCAGCACTTACTTGTCATCAAGCCACCGTGTCACAGTTGCTCTGCTGGGTAATTTATAATGAGGAACAGTAACTTTAAGCACATCTTTGAAGCCCTGGGCCGGCGTTAGGGAGGGGTAAGCGGGTCAAATGTACCCGGGGCCCGCCGGCTGATGGGGGGCCCCGATCACCGGCTGCAGGGGCCGCCCATTGTCACCCGGCTAGTTTGTAGAGCTAAAAAAAAAAAGGTCGCCCATTTTACCCCGGGCCCGAAATTCCTAGCGCCGGCCCTGTTGAAGCCTACTAGGTACTTATAGCCTTGCCCTAAGGTGTACTTCCGTCCTACACTGTCGGGAAATTTCATGTCAATTGTATTTTTTTGTTTTATCAAAATTAAATTAAAAGAAAAATGTGATGTGATTTTGTAGGTGACAAAATAAAATATAACAATACAATTTCCTATTTTTTTTTTTTTTTTTTTTTTTTGCTTTTTCAAACCAATCATATAACGTAGTTTTTTGTAGTTTTATCCAAGTTAAAAAAAAATAATGAGATTTTGTAGGTGACAAAATATCGCATAGCGATACAAATTCCTGTTTTTTTGTTTTGCTTTAAAACCAATCGTATCGCGTAGTTTTTTTCTTGTTTTATGCAAGTTAAAAGAAAAAATTTAATGTGATTTTGTAGGTGACAAAAATCACGTATAGCTATACAATTTTCCCGTTTTTGTTTTGCCTTAAAACTAATCGTGTTGCATATGTACTTGTTTCTTTTTTATTCAAGTAAAAAAATGTAATTTGATATTTTAGGTGACAAAAATAACATATAGTAAGTAATACAATTTTCAGTTTATGTTTTGCTTTAAAACTGATTCTATCACGTCGAAGAAACGCATGTATTCTTTCGATGTATCGAATGAAAAACATCGATGCATCGTTAAACATCGAAAGCAAACGATGCATCGTATTGATTCGATGCATCGAATAGTAAATATCGATGTTTTCGATACATCGATGTATATCGAGCATCCCTAGTACAGTCTAAACTATGAACAGTTGCAATAGCAATATCTTCGCCTTAAGTTTTAAGCAGAAACTAAAGAATAGAATGCTAAGGAGAGAAAGAGCCAACCAGTCCCATCGGCGGAGACATTAAACGCAGAAAATACCCAAATGCAGCCTGAGAGGGGAGGAGGGGGCGGGGTGCTTTGAATAATGTAACGACTATCGACTAGAAGACAGCCCTGGGAACCGATACCACCTCCCAGCAACAAGAGGCGGTTAAGGGACTGGTCGTAATGTCCTTTATGGACAGCCATTTCAAATATCAGGAGCGGTCTTTAATTAAGATTTTACTTTTTCAGACAAATGATAAGTATCCTAATAGAAGAAATAATTATAATACAGCCAAAATGGTGAAGACAAATAGCTGCGGTGATATTCATCAATTAACCAATCACCATGGTGTTTTAAGCTACTCAATGCATAGTATTGAAGATGGGACGAACTAGTTTAAGTGAATGCATGTTTAACCCTCTTTGGTGTCGAGGTCATTAGAAGTTGAAGGAACCATCATGGTTACATCAAAAACCACTATAACCAAAACCAAGGATTTGATGCGTCGCGGAACAATCGAGGGTTTTGCCACAAAAATATGTATTTTATTTAATCTAATTTAACAAATATATATATAACACGATATTTCTTCTTTAAAGACAATTTTCTAGGAAAAACCCTGATACCTCCTTCTGGATAAATGTAAGAGCAGAGTAACCAGAAATCTCTCAATTAGTTCTTGATGCCGTTCAACTCGTCATACTTGTGTGAAAGAGCTTTTTCTACTTTATTATTGTTGAAAAACGAATACAGAAATAAACTATGTGTAGAAAGAGACTTAAGGTTAAAATTAATCAGTGTTAACCCTGATATCAATGCCTCATCAGTAAACATCAGTGCCAGAAATCTCACTGATTGTAAAGTTGTGTTTTTATAATAATTAAACGTATTTTTCATTATCTTTGTAATAAAGCGGGGAGCGGCTGCACAAAGCATCACCTCATCGAGTTGACCGCTGAAATTCCAGGATTAGTTAAAACTCGATTTGCAAATTAAAATGCCACTGATGTGCCAAGTCATATATTGGTGTAAAACACCTACAAATCCCATTTAAGTGGTTGACTGATAAGTTTACCATTGTGTTTTCCTGCTCCCAGTGTTCCATATTATCACACATTTGGGTGCAGTACAATACAAGGATAAACCTACCAATCAACCACTAAAATCGGGTCTGCAGGTGGTTTCCACCAACAAGCGACTTGGCAGACCAGTTGCATTTTATTATGCTGATCGCGTTACTTCTAATTTCTTGGAATTTCAGCAGTCAACTTGATGAGGTGATGGTCTGTGCAGCCACCTCCCGGTCTATAATATGTTTGTTGTTTTGCACAATAAAAAGAAATAAGAAAAACCAAACACAAGGCAAAAATAAAAGCCGCTGTGTTGACGGTTCACAAGTTAGTGTGTTTATGATACGAAAACTCCCCTATGCCATAGCAATGTTCAATACCACTAATTAGGCAAGCCGCTGTCAGATAGCTAACTTGTTAAGGAGGAAATTGCTGCCTGGAGTAACTTCTCCCCCTGGATTTCATCCAATCAGTTGACATCATTCATTTTGCAAGCCAATCACAAGGGTCGACACAACTCGGCTGAGTACCTACCATCAGGGGCTCAGCCAGAAAGCTCTTCGTGATGTATTAACAATGCCTCCGCAGCATACAGCGCGCTGGATCAAGTACTTTCCATCACCGCCGAATAAATTTCCTCAGAAATAAGAACATTTTTCTTTTGCTCATACAAGTAACTGTGAAAATGAACAAATCAATAAAATCTGAAGATTTATCAGAAATAATACTTATGACTGTACTTTGAGTCTCATCGTTGATAGTATGCTTATTCCGTTATATGCATGTACACATTTAAGTCAGGCAGTAGTACTTCTTTTCCATCAAAGCATCGTGGGACAAAAATTGTATTTAACAGAGTATCATGCTTGGTTTCAAGGTAAAACTGTTCATGCATCACATGACAAAAGATTCACATGAATCCAGGTCAAAATAAGACTGTCATGAAAGTTAAAAACACAAAAGTCCCTCCTGATCCTCGTTAAATCAGTCCTCCATCTACATCTACCAGGAATTTTTAGGGCCTAATTTTTCCCCGTATGCGATAGATCGCAAAAGACAAAGTGCAAAATGTCATTATATCAACGTTTTTTGGTCAACTGAAGCCATTTTTACAATTCTTTATATGAAAAAAACTAAAAATTTCATGGTTAGTAACAGCTAAAATGATCATAATAGGCAATCTACCATGATGATAAAATTTTCAAGAAATATAGTTTTATGCCAATCTCACACTCACCTTCAAAATCTTCAAAAGCGACTAACGCAAAGTGGTAGAAATTATTAGAAAAGATCTCCAACAATTTGAAATTGACTTCATCGAGATTTTCGACAGGGATAAATATAGATTCTTAATTAAAGCGTCCAACTCTCTCCAGTCACAGCCAGAACACTGCGCCCTGTATCTGGGGTGAAATGAGCCCAAGAAAGAAAAATACAGTGCAAGGAGGAAGGAAACTGAGCTAAGAAGAAAGCTCGCCAGAGTTAAGAATCACGTGGTCCATAGTTAGGTAAAACGGTTAAATAAGAAAGGACATTTCAGAACTCCTACCGTACAGACTGCCAGCATATTTTATGTATATGTCGTGTTTTTACAACAGTTCACAATTCAGTCATAACAAACGCACTTACGGATCGTTCATAAACAACGTGGCTCAATTCTGGTCTCTCTTGAACCTCCCTCCCTGCACGTAACCTGACGTGGCTTTTGCCTCGACCCTCCCCCTCACCCCTACTGTGTGACATGTAGATTTTTCCCACTTATTAATTCCAGACGACATTTTGTACTGTTTTCTTTTAACACACTATCGTTAAATTTATTGGATAGGTAATGAACCATATCGATATTTCCGTTATGTACTTTTCTATAATGATAAATATTTTATGAATGAAATGTTGACACAAGCCATTCTCGCAAATGACCAATTGTTGGGAAAAACTTCTTTCTCACTTAGTCAGGGATCTTTTTCTTCTTGACGTATTAATAAAAACATTCTCATTATTTTATTAATCACTGTTCATTAATTGATAAAATAGAACAAACTATAACTACCCCTGAAAAAAAAACTAAGAAAGGTTGCATTTTTTATTTTATTTTGCTTCAGTTCTGTCACCTTTCTTTCTACTTTACCAGGGAATGTTTCTTTGATCTGTTTAAAAGATTTATAGAAATCATTGGATAGTGAAAATCTTTGGAAACCATTTTCGATAAGCATCGTAAAGTTTATTGTACAGCGTAACTTCACACCGCACTTTTAACTGGAAGCAACACATCATTTTTTATTTTATTTTTTTGCTTTTGGATTTTCGCCTTCGACGTCGAGGTCATTAGAGGCGGGAAGGGATTGCGACAAGGAACGAGAAGGAATTCTGCCATGCCCTTTTGAAGGAAGCATCCTGGCTTCTACGTGGACTGATCTGGGAAACGAAGTAAAACCTAAATCTGGATACCCGGACGGGGATTCGAACCGGCGTCCTCCCGAATGCGAGGCCAGAGTGTTACCGCTCACCCACGAAGCTCGAATTCACTTGACAGAATCAAATTAGAATTATTTTATCAACGAGCGGAATGTTCACACGCGGGCGATCCTAATCAAAGCAGCTTTATTTCAAAACATCAAAATAATACAAACTGGTCAATGCCTTGGAACTCACAGGTGACATCTGTATGTCTAGGTACGGGTTGTAGTATATTGAGAGATTTTAGCTATAATATATTCTAACTTTCGCTCGGGATAATTTTTCTCAAGCTGCAGCTATGTAATGTAACTCCACCCAACGAAGCAGAGCTCAAGGTTGGGCAAAGTCACTTCCCGTGGGAAGCAGACCCCCTACCATGTTAGCCCAGAAAGCCCTTAGCAAGGGATTTTAGACGAATAGGACTAGGTCACATGACTTCTCCCCACCACGTTTCTACTCTGGAGAGGCAGTCTGGAGCAGCCTCCAGGAGCAGTCGATTCGCCGATTCAAAGGATGGACCACGTCGCCATACGGCATGCAGATTTTATTAGGTAATGGCTGATGCAATTTATACCCTCTGGCTGGCTGAGAAAGAATATCCCGAGTGGCAGGATTTTATTAGTAAGAGATGCCTTTTATGAGAGCTAGTTTATGCAGTATTTTTCAAGTGTATTTTTATGTGCCTATTTTTATTGAAGCTTTTAAAGTCACTCCATTCTTTCAACTACATGTTCTCATTCGTATCGCTGATTCCTGCTCATTACTAGCTTTAAGTGTGGGCAGAACGTAGTCACTCTGATCCTAGGGCCACATATCTTCGGAAACTAATCGGAGAGTGGTCGATCAGAGACGAATCCAAACTTCGGCCGTGGTGATTTGCCGCTCAGTTACTACAGGGTCAATGCGTTGGAAACTCACAGGTGACATCTGTATGTCTAGGCACGGCATATATAATGTTTATCAAATCGTAATGTCGATTAGTTTACAAGCGCCGGACGCGTCCAACGGAACGCTATGGATTCAAGTTACACGCATTCGCTGTACTGCACAGAAAGGTAATTAAATATCCACATGCTGTACCTTATTGTATCTGTGAAAAGCTACATGGCTTGGCTCGGACCCCCTCCCCTCCCCCACGTATTCCAGTGTAGCTTTCTATCCAACCCCTTCCCTTATACCAAGTCACGTAGTTTATGGACGCTCCCTTATGTGCGAGCTTGGACACGGGGTGACTGAACCCAGCGTGCAGTGCCAGACAGAATTCAGTGGAGCCACTCAGCGCCAGCTGTGTAGCGTATGAGTCACCGCCACTACTCGTCTGCTGGGACTGTTGGCCGTGATATTGCCTGGGGCATAAACAAAACTCCAGTACCCAAAAGACTCCGACATTGAACTGGCGGCGCAGCCAGCCGAGGTCTGCAGCAAGTCTGGAGCTCAGAGCAAGTCTTTGCCTTAGGGTGCGTTTATGTTGGAGCTGCGATAAACGATGAGAGCGACGATACTAGCGAAGCGAAGAAAAGTGAAACACTGTTAACAATGGAGGTGTTTATACTGGAGCAGCGCGCAGAGCAACGCATAGTAGCAGAGCGGCGCTAATCGCTGCCAGCATTTTCTTCGCTATTATCGAGGGTGGCTGCGACCGTTTGATCGGTGAAGTTTTTAGTAGATCCCTTTTGTGGTACTGTAAATACAAAAATCACCATAACAGATTCGTTCTAGACAAATTGTAGGATGAAATGGCCACTAAATATAATAAAACAAACAATTCTAAACGTTTTTAATTAGTGCGATTTCCGAAATTTAAACTCATTTTCATGTGTGAACACTACAAACTGAAGATTAAAAAAATAAAATATTAATACAGCCAAAGAGAAATTGTACATAATTTACTGAAAAAATATTTTTCTATTAAAAGTAATTTAAACTATAAATATCAAATTAAATGCATAATATGTAGAAATTCGTATTAATTTATTTCGAATTGTAACAAAAGTAGATTTTATATAAGATGCCGGTATTTTTTGCAGATTGCTTTGGCCTTCCAATATTGGTGTCAAATTCTTAGGATTTTAAAAGTTACTTTCTTCGAAATTCAATACCTTTTCAGTCAATAATATTATGGAGCAAACAAATGGTCTTATTGATACTGTCATTTACGAGTACACAAGTATCTATTGTTGTGGCTGAAATTCTCCATTTAGAATAAATAAAGCACATTTGACGGTTCCTCATGTTCACGATAACCTAGCATTGAGCTGAAAGCTGAGAACTGCGAGGGTAATATTCCAATTACATTAACTCTCCGCAAGGGCCAACGTCGATAATGCGGTTTAGTGGCACTTACATAGCTCCTGTTAATTTTTCAAACCACAGCAGTTACGTTTGCGATATTAAAATGTCACCTCAAGCAGTTCGCAGAGTTAAATGGTACTGGAAGATGAACACTTCACGACTCAACGATGTTGAGTTAGAAACACTCATCAACAGTGTTTGGCACTCTTCCTTACAAAGCTGTCATCATTACAGAAATAGTATGCATTGGTGGATACATAAAGCATATTTACGCCGAACAGTTAATGGCTTTAGCCGTCCAGCTGAGAACGTCGATGTTGCGTCGGCCATAACTTTTGGCACAACATATTCTTATCATATTTTTTTTTAATCGAAAAAAGGTAAAGATTGTAAAGAAGATGGTGTACCTATGTTAAAAAAAACATAAAAACCGTACCAGGTAATTGTTATATTATAATTTCATTCATATAACTATGATTACTATATAGTTTCATGTATGAATTTAATTTAAGCATATGAAATTATTTTTTATAATTAAAATTCTATAATAATTATTTCTATATTTAATGTCTATATCAATTATTTTTTTCATTGCATAGAATTTATTGAAGAAAAATTTAACGAGTTTCTTTATGAGCCATCTGGACAGTTTGATAACTTCTGCCACATGAGCTATGCTGATTTTGAGTATTAGCATTTAGAGGAATTGTAAAATATCCTTATTGGACTAGTTATTCATTTTTCCTGCAGCAGTTCTATCACAACAAACAGGAACGCACGTCTGTCCGCCGTCAGTGCACAAACGTGTAGACGCTTCGCAAACGCTTGCCGCAAACTTTCTTTGATTTCTGCCAAAAAATCGACACTCGATCGGATCAGTCACAAGTGCTAACAAGCCTGCAAGCCTACACAAGCCAAGCCAAACGCCCTGTCCACGTGTTTCAATCTGTGACGGCTTGACGAGGTTTGGCAAGCGCGTGGTTCCGGCTTTATACTCTGTTTATAGTCTTGGCATTTCTTTTGAACCGCTCTCCCTTATTAGTTCCCTACGCTGCTGCCAACGGCGATGTTGTCAGTTTAATACGAGGAAACAGCGAAGCCCCAGGAGAAGTTGTGTGTGCTACAGTATGCAAAAAGTGAATTCACAATTGATGTACAGATTTATAATTGGTAAAACAAATTCGTGGATGATGGGTGTATATTTAAATGGCACCACACAAAATGACTTCTCCCCTAGCGTTGCCTTTTCCTGATAAATAGACAACAGCATCATGGTTGCAGCGAATAGAACTAATAAGCGGAGGTCACAATCATTAATTCATTATCTATCCAGTAATGTGTAGCACGTATTATCTGTCCAGTAATGTCTAGCACGTATTATCTGTCCAGTAATGTGCAGCACGTATTTGCATCCATTTATAATGCAAAATCTGCTCCTTCCTTGAATAACCATGTACTTACTGGACTGCAGGACGTTCCATTATGAATCGAACCCCGGTCTTCCAGACTGCAGTAAGTCATTCTACAGGCTAAAGTCCGTGGTCACCTAACGAAGTAATAAGCAAGTAAAATCCGTATGGTTACCTACAGTTGGAACAGACTTTGCCCTACAACTGAAAACCTTCCCACCCCCTGACCAATGTTGCACCTTAGCAATTTTGTCGCTAGTTTTAGTGAATTTTGAGGCTCGAAAGCGATATTCTTAAATATGTTATCGCTAAAAAAATATTTGGTGATTTTTAGTGATATTCAACATTGCAGAGTTTCGAAAAACTTAATTGAAAATGGGTTGTTGTTGTTGTTGTTATTAGGATTTTAGGGCGCGTCGACGACGGGGTCATTAGCGCCCAATTGAAAATGGGGTAGATAATACCTCTGTCATGACTCGGATAAATAGTGGCGTACATAATATATTTAAAACGGAATTTGGCTTAACCAATAGAAGAGGCTGCAGGAATAAATACCTTTCTGGAGTTACCTGATTTACCCATATCCTATCACTTTCTCTCTCGCATCTACATCTACACTCTGCAAATCACAAATACTGTAGGTGGCAGAGGGTGCTAAGCACCAATCCTAATTCTGCGCATTCCAATCCCGAACAGATCGAGGAAAGAAGGAATACATAAATGAATCAGTACGGCATCTTATTTCTCTAATCTTATCCCTCCTGTCATTGCGACCTAAATAGGTTGGCGGAAGAAGTATTTCGTTGCACTCGTAACTTAAAGATTTTCCCATATTCTCCAGCAAACGAAAACGACGTCGTCTGTCCGCCAAACAATCCCAGCCCAACCCACGAATCAGCTCTGTGACAGTAGAAAGGATTTTCAGTATAATGAACATTCTTAAAAACAATTTGAGATATATTATAGCTGGAAATACTCACGATAGCATTCTTTTACAAGGAATCACTTAAAAATTGTGAAAAAAAACTCATACGGTTACGTGCTTTCGATTGATGCGATCGCTGCAGTTGGTAAAGATCTAAGACCGACGATTCGTCTCATCCTTCCACATCTGCAAGTTCTGCAACTCCAACGATAGACCAAGATCATGAAGAAGAAATACCGATTGTAGAAATTTGATGTTGATTTTAATACAATGTTATGTTTAATTTAATGAAAATACTAATTATTAAAATATTTTTTATATTACATACGTTGCCATTTTCCTTTATTTTGTTTAGCGATTTCTAGCGAATCTTTTAGTTCTAAATATGCCGTAGCCTAGTGAGTTTTGAGACCAGATCTAACGACTTTTCATAAGGTGGCAACACTACCCCTGACGCTTGAAATTAATTCGTAACTCTTCCTTTCCAAGTAAAAATCCCAATAGCCAACCAGGCCTAATCGAGAACGTATTTCTTATACACTCCGCTATTCGTCTCTCAGTGACTCCCAACCCAGCGCCTTCTTCCGTCACACATTAAGTGTTCATTGCAGTCTTATCATCATTATTACTAATTACGATGATGTTTGTGCCCTAATGTCAATTTTTCTACACTATAATTTACGTGATTTGTTTTTATTATTATTATTATTATTTCTTTCACCGAATAACTTGTCTCAATAACTTATTCAGTCCCTCACCTACTAATGAAAACTTTCGAACTCCATTATGCCTAAAATCTAATGTTAATCCTTGGCGATGTTACTGAAATCTTTTTGTTTCGAAATTCTATTCCTGATTTTTCGCCTTTGCTTCTCCTACATTATCCTGATCGTTTTGTCGACGCCGGAAAGATGCAGGTTGAATAAAATACAGTTTGCATTCGAGTATTTTGTTTCAAAGTAGCTTTTATAAAACCAGAGTCATATAATTTTATCACTGTGCACTTTGCTGTTACAATAACAATTTATTAACCGTTTGAAACACGAATGATCCATTATTTTTATATAAAACAATAAACAAAATCCCTTTGTTGACGGTCTGATGCCAGATTTAACAGGAAAGAAATGTTGCGTGCATCAAAAAATGCGCAGACTAACTTTTCTCATGGACATATGTCTAAGACGCGTTTCACCGATTGTTTGAGCTACGCAGAGAAAGAGGCAATGCAAACGGTGAACAGTGGGACGTATGTGATGTTACGTACACCAGAAAAGTTTGTTTTGAAACATTGTTCGACAGTAAAAACGACAACAAATCCTGTGTCAATGTACTTCAGTCGATTTGTTCCATAAAGTAAAGCACAACGCAGATATGAAGAAGCAGCTCGCGCGTCTCTTTAATTATAACTGCCCTGCTCTGCTTCTTGCCGGCTGCGCTACGATGTAAAAAAGAAAAACAAAAACAGGTCGACATTCATTCCGCAGGGGGACAGCACCACGGCCGTTGAGACTGCCCGAGACGCGCTATTTCTGGCTACGGTACTTTATAAATAGAGGAAGCATAACAGTGAGACCGGAATCCAATGAAGTTGAATGTGTGTCGAAGTTTCAGCAACGTTACATCCAGCGTATTTTCCCAAATACGTGGTTCGAGTATTTAACATTCTAGCTACTCCTAAGCATATGAATCATCCACTACTGTTTGAGAATCACTTGAACAGTATTCATGCAAGCACAAACAAACCCAAGTTTTCGAAACATTAGATGTAACAAATGAAGAAAGCTTTTGCCTCAGCACGATTTCTTTTTAAATTCTGTAATTAAATTATAAAGATTTTTCTTTTTACAATCAAAAAAGATTGATTGCAAACGACGACTATTGTCCAACTGCCCTTAAAAAAAAATCAGAGAGGAAAGAAAGTTTCAAAGTACGGAACGGGTTTTATTACATCATCCACTGTTGCAACTTCATGATTCTTTTCTATCAGATATTAATCATTCTTAATGTATTGAATTAATTTTTGACTCACCAGATATTTAAGTTGTCGTTGATTCATTGAAAAGGAAATCACAAACACTCTTTGAGCAACGTAAGTGTTGAAATGGCATTCTCTTTCTATTTTCTTTTTCATGTTACTTTCGAAAATACAAATGGCAATTTAATGATATAAAGTACTAATTATTACAACACAAATAATGTGCTAATGAAATAAAACGTATTACAAATATATATATATATCTAACGGAAAGATCAGAAAAGCTTCAGAAGGCTTACAGACTCACATGGTCATATTATAACAAAATAAATGTATCAAGGCAGGCCAAACGCAGACATTACAAAACAGTGGTACTGCCAGAAGCATTATATGCGTCAGAAACAACCACGATTGAGGCTTCAGGCATCACAGAAGCGGAAAAGGTTGAACGCAAAATCCTTAGAAATATTTTGGAGCAATATATAAAGAAGGCATATGGATGAAAAGGCCAATGAAAGAACTATACGAGCATACAGATAGATTGATAGACATGATCAGAAGACGTAGATTACAATTCTATGGACATTTACAGCGAATGAACAGCACTAGACTCACAAAGACGATCTTTGATGTGGTAAATGGTTTGCTCAGGAAAACCAATTGGTTCCAGAAATAGATGAGGACTTGAATCATGCAGGGATCAGCAAGGAAATGACACGGGAAAGGGGACAATTCAAGAACAAAATTATGAACATAAAATTTAAGATACAGAAGAAAACAGGAACAAAATGGACTGAACAAAGGAAACAGGAACACAGTGAGCGTATGAAGAGGTTTCGGGAAGAGAAGTGGAAGAAGACAAACACAAACAAAAACTGAATAATCATGAAGAATTTGAGTTTAAACACTGTCCTCAAAGGCAATAAAGATTAATAATAATAATAAAACACAAATAATATGATATAATAAAAAAAACTTATTACAAAATTAATCTATATTGAGATTATAATTCCTGTCATCCATTTATCCATCAATCCCTCATTTTAACGATGAGAGGTTTCTATTGTCTTTGTTTAAGGCTTAACGCATCGTTGACATTGAGGTCACTAGAGGTGGGAAAGGATTGGAAGGAATACGGTAAGGACTCCACTTTAAATGGACACCGCTTGATAGTTATGTTAGTATTTCAAATATTTATATGGATTTTTTTATTTACTGCTTATGGCTTTACGCCTCGTCGAAATCGAGGTCTTTAGAGGCGGAAAAGGACAGGGAGCAAGGAACGGGAAGAAGTTCAGCCACAGCCTTCAGGTATTTGCCTGGATTTATCAGGAAAAACCATAGAAAACCCAAATCTGGATGGCCGGACGGAGATTGGAACCCACGTCCTCTCGAATGAGAGGCCAGAGCGTTGCCGCTCAACCAACAGGTTCAGTATGGAATTCGTTACTTGAAGGAGACGAACTGGAGTGAGACTAATAACTTTTATATCGCAGGGGCAGTTGCAAAATCTAATTTACTATATGGAAGAAGTGTAAAGAAAATCGCCGGTAGGATTAATCATTGTTAGATTTGTATGATACATTACTACCATGTATATCAGGTTCCACATTTCCTATTTTATTTATTAAAAAGAAATAACAATATCATTTTACTATCATTACTTGGGAATGTCACACGACGGCTATATTTACCCTGATTTATCAACTCCATTTGAGGTGCCCAAACGACTGACACAACCTAACCCCTAACAGATGCAACGAATGAGGCAGACGTGTTCAGAAAGTACAATAAATAGCTTGGGGCAACTTTCCACCGAGTGATACGTTAGAAAGACGGCGAGGACAGAGATGTGCACTTAAATGTATTTGCATACTGCCCCTGGATCCGGTATCCGCCCCTTAACTAAAAGGCGAAATTCAAGGATCGTCCGACATACCTCGGGCGAAATTGAAAACGGGAGAATAGTTCCCACATACAATTATAATTACTATATATATATATATATATATATATATATATATATATATATATATATATATATATATATATATATATAGTGTGTTGTCATAAGCTCTATTTATAAACATGAAGTAACCATTTTGTAAGAATGAAATTTTATGAGCGTGTGGAAGAAATTGTAGCTACTTCTGTCTACTGTTTTGTTTCAGGAGCCCACAATCTTAATAACAAGCAGATTCTCTGTCCACCTTTCGGTTACTGTTGTCATTATTCTTCTTCTCGTCAACCACTTTTAGATTGGCTTCCAGCAGTCACAATTCTCCATTTAATTTGATTTTCTGGAAATCTCTTCATCGTCGGTAGCATGCTTTATGCGTGATTTTCTTGGCCATCCCAAGATATCTTTTTATTAAAGTTTTCAAGAAGCAATCGTATCCTAAAAAGTGATCATCTGATTAATCTATTCCTTGTTGAAACTTCTTTCGCGGAATTGGTTTCACAACCTTCCTTTATAACACGTCTCTATACGTAACTTTGTCAATCCAATGTTTCTCCAAGTCACGAGTAGCACAAATCTCGCACGCTTCCAATCTTTCCTGGTCTTTAACACAAACTGACTACGACATACAGCCGCCAAACCTTTCCTTCCTGAGAGGTAGGATTATATTTTTAGATTCTAGCATTCTTTGATGGATGTAATTATCATCACGCGCGAAAGTATCAATATCAATGTAGGCCAAATCATATCTCAATAACTTCATGGCAATAGTTGAAACAGCTTTATACCCTCGTACAGGTTAATCTGTCGATGTGGGCCATTCAGTAAGCACCAACACTGTGTCGAGGGAACATGAGCGCCGCCGTAATTGACTGGTGTGGTACAACAGGTTAAAATCTATGACGTGGCGGACGATCTCTCAAGATTACGGTTTTTGGGCGATTTTCCGTTATCATCCAAGTACTGGATCTGTCCCTGTTCATACCCCATAAGATATACTTTCCACATATTCCGAAGTATCGACAAACTGGTCCCAGATCCAAATCCGAAATCGAATCAGCGATTAGCATCTCTCTGCTCTTTTTTTTTTTAACTAATGAAAACGTATTGCCTGTTACAACAAAAATGTATGGACCGATCAATCAAAGTTATGTGTCATAAGACTGACGCGCTCTCGCTGTGGGAGGCGTTAAAATGCCGAATCTGTCATCAAGTTTGGATATCATAAGAACATCACTCACACTTATAAATCGTCACTAGGGTAGTCCCACGCTTTCCAAAGTCATGCTCTATCCCACACAGTAATCATTATCACCACCGTGAGCAAATTCCAAGCAATGGCCGGGTCTACTTGGAACAAACGCCTCTCTAGCGCTTCCTGTCCTCCACCGTATCTCTTCTTCTAAAGTCCGTCAATTTCCTTTTCTTTTTTCAACAAACTTTTTAACATATTTCACCCATTTGTGACTCGGTCTTCCTCTGGGCCTCTTCCTTTTGAGCTTCATGTTCACCATCTTCCTTGTTGTCTTCTCCTCTCTCAATCTTTTCGCATGACCATACCACTGTAATCTTGATTTCTCTATTCATTATTGTAGCGGTTCCTTCTGAACCATCTTCACGATTTTCTTATCCCTCGTTCTATCCCTTCTTGTTACTCACATCCTACACAGTAATAATAATAATGATTTTGTGTGATCTCAAAGACCTAGTGACAGAATATCTTGCCGGATGTGTAATGCACCTCCATCTTAGCCGCCTAACCTGACTATAATTCGAGATAAAGGGGACCTACAGTTTAAAGTGGAATCCGAACCATGGAGCATTCTAGCATCTTCAAACCAACAAATCAAAGCTTTGCCGCAAGTGAAGGTCGGTTTTAAGAAAAATAAAAATTCGAGCCGAGTGTGAGATTCGAAGCATACCCTAGTCACGCACCTTAACTGCACTGTTGGACATTCACTTGAATCTAGCCATTCTCATCAACCCTAAACAGTCCAAGATCTGTCAGACGTCGTTTTTCCTCAAGTTATATCTCTGCACTACATGTAAATATTGTGAATCATACACAAACGTTAGTTTCAATCAGAGTAATCTCAGGTTCGAATCCCGGTGGCAGTTGGATTTTCGAAGGCCCTTAACTCTACCTTAACGTCTGGCACAGCTAGCTGTGTAGTGTGAAGTACGCCGTTCGGATTTCTCGTTAAACTGAAAGTTTCCTGTAAGATAGGCTACGATAGGGGCGGAATGCGCAGCCGGTAAAAAATCTAGTCACTGTGATCACACGAAATTACTATTTTTAAACACTGTGATAAAAAACAATACGAAAACAACTTTTAATTTAAACCACCCACTACCACGCCGGCAGCGACTAAGGTTTCCAATACACTTGTTGATCATCATTAAACAGGCGTGAAGTCGGACTCACCCCGAGTCGGTCTGTCGTGGTCGCTCCTTCCAGTTCGCACCGTGGACTGCGCTCCACTGCACGTCGAGCTCGTGAGCAGCGGAACTACGTCATTTGGCGATACGAGACGCGCGCTCGATAGTCATCCCGGGGGGAAACTGACTCCGAGACATTCGTTAATACCCCAGATTACTCCACTCCGCTGGCATTCTGCGTGCAACGCGGGTAGCGCGCCCGCCGCGCTAAAGGGGCGACGCGCGCTGGGAATATATCGCGTAACGTGTGGGCGCCTTTCAACTACGCTGCCACGACATCCTGCAGCAGGTGTATAGAGCCAGAGGTAGGCAACCTCAGTTCAGCATCCCTACAGCCAAAGTAAAAAAAAAAAAAAAATCCGCCATTCATGAAGTAAAGGCAACCCACATCCTGCACGACTTCGTGTCCTTCAACAGAAAAATTCTGCTGCAAAATTTAATGAATACAACTCCTGGATCCACAGCACAAGAATGTTGGGCTTCATTCAAAATTCAATGTAATGTAATTTATACTTCTGAAGAAACACATCGAGCGAAACAATTGGAGATAAAAGCATAAGTAAAATAGACGGATACATGACGTACCGACGGGATATTGCTGGATTTTTCGATTTATTGCACTTCGAAAATCCTTGCAATGTAGGAAAGTAGCGTATTCTTGCTTCGAAAACCTTTTTTATAAGTTAATAACTATTCAAAATCAGCAGTAATTCCACTGGAAGAATTCTTGTCCAGCAAAACATTCTTATGTTTCACGTGAAAATGATAGCCAACCAGTTGCGTCAATTAGATTTATTTAACCTTGACCGCGGTTTGGACGGATCATAAGATCGTCTTCTTCAGAAGGACTCGTGGAACCACATATACTCAGAAAGGAGCCAAATAACTCATGTACTATCGGTAGAAACCGCGGTCAAGGGTAAATAAACCTAATTGACGCAACTGGTTAGCTATCATTTTCACCTGAACAACTCTCACCATTGCTGAGACGCAGCAATGTTCAAAATTTCAAAATTCTTATGTTTTCCATATGTGTCATGTGAAAAGTCATTTGCTCGAGAAATGCTTCCCATATCTTTCATATTCCTTTTTCCCGGCTTCGTGCATCGTCGGGGTGATTAGAGGCAGGAGAGGAATTGGGCAAAGAATGAGAAGCAATTCGGTAGTGGCGTCCTGTAGGAACCATCCCAGCATTCTCTGGAAGTATTTTCGGGAAATCATGAAAAACAGAAATATGGTTACCCAGCTTGAAAGATAGGTCCAGTAGATAACCATCCACCGACCATGCCGGTACCCGTATTCCTCCACATTCTCAGACAAAGAATGGTCTCCTAGCTTACTAAGAAAATATTTTATTGAAATTAGATACAACAGACGTTAGAATCACTACTTCGGCTGGAATTTTCATATACAGTCTTCTCATCATGCAAAGCTGACTTTGTGTATGTGAATTATGCTAAAGCGCTTCCATGGTTCGGAAACCGTAAAGTGTGCGTCTTAATCCAACAATATTGTAGGGTAGGGTTAGTTGGATAGGGAAAAAAAAGTGAAATACACAGCCGACAGATACTGTCACTAACTCAGTGAAACGAAACAAAGTTTCTAATGACCTCGACGTCGACAAGGCGTAAAGAAAAAAAACGCATGATCCAACGTCATAGCATGTTGGACGGCAAGGACCCGTGTTGGTTGTCTGGCAGTCCAACACGTTCTACATGCAGTCCTGTGACACCTATCACAACCCGTCAAAGAGTCCTTTATCAGAAAATCGGATCATGGTAGGTCCTACAAGTTGTACTGTGAATGTGCCGCTAGAGCGGTGGAAAGGCGGGTGGCGGGCACGGAGATGTGCGTTGGCGAGGCCTTGTGCTTGAATTAGTCAAGCCATGAACTCCGCAAAGTTCATATGACAAAGTTTTTTTTTTTTTTTTTTTTTTTTTTTGACGAGGCCGTAGTTATGTAAATAATTTAATTCAGTTGTGAAAGCATTCCACGTTTTCTGTTGTTGAAAGAACGGCAAAGAATAAATCAGTATGACAGTATTATGTGGAAATACTTTTCTTATGAAAAATGTAGAATTTGGGATAAAAAATATACTTTTTTTATTTTAAGTTTATTTTTGACAAAATATTAAAATATAAGTCATTATAAATTTATTTTTCCACCTCCACCTCCGCAAAACATCCGCGGATGTCAAGCACTGAACATCCGTATCCGCATAGATGATCTCCGTTAAAACCCTTCTTCAAATTGTCGAAAGTGAAATCTAAGAGCAATTACGCCCTTATTTCTCACCTCCAACGATTGCTGAATTAGAATTTAATAGTTATTTTTAGGCACTTTGATAGCGACTTATTAAAGCAAGGACACGATTAATGATAGGTACCTGTAATTACCATACGTCACATTGTATTATAAATATAAAAAATAAGAACAGAAAAGTATTTATTTACGTATATCAAATATGAATTGTGTATATTAAACATGATTTGTGTATATTAAACATGAATTGTGAATATAACATATTAATCGCATATTTTGGAGAATCTCTCTCAGCACAGAGAAAATGGAGCGCTGACGAAGGAGAAGAAATAATTGAATGATGTACGAGGATACTGATTTTAATTGTATGGAGAGACTGGGCTGAACAATAGCAGACTGCAGATGATACCGGATTGTGGATGCCGGAACATGAAAGAAATTGACTTAGAGAAAAAACTTACGGTTGCGGCCTACAGTACATCGAAGTTGTGTTGTAGAAGTGTAATGAAGATGTAATGAGCATTTTAATATGCGAAATATTGTATGGTGAAGTCATAGAGTTGTTTCTGAAAGAAGATATTATTAAGAGATTCCAGTAGAATATGCAATTATATTTCAGATGACAAAAAGGAGAATAATTAGTTATAACCAATGGCTGACATTGAGATCTATATATAAAAGACGGCATAAAGCGTAATCTTCCCAGGTGGAAACCCTCAAGACGCGAACAGTAGTATATACTTAATTTAAATGACATTTCAAGAAGTAAACTAATTTATAAAGATCGTTTAAAAGACGATGAGATCCGAGTCGCGATCAATAGATTAAAAGAGAATTTGAAAGATGTAAAGATGTAGTATTGAATAAAAGGTTTTCACACACACCAGCGTGACATTCACCTCCAATGATTTCGGAATACCAGAAAGTCCTAAGCGTCTCAGATTCGAAACGAAGTCTTCCCAAATACCAGGCTCGAACGTTTCAGCTCACCCACTAGGACCGTTAGCTGAACTAAGAACAAATGTCTACCTCAAATTATGATTTACGGACACACTGCCTTTCACGTCCTAATAAAATACATATAAATGGCTCGCCATTTATACTATCATCGTTAATATCCTGTCATTCAATCTTTTTTGTTGGTTACTTCACCCCGACTAACGTTCTAAGGGGAATAATAATAATAATAATTTCCCATACATTTACACATTTCCGATTATGTTAAGTATTAAGTGTTTGGGACTAAAATTAATATATCTTGTTGCGAAATAAAACCGAAGTAGGAAACCTCACAATAATTCCAACGATGCGTCAAACGTATTTTTTTTTTTTTTTCTTTAGAATATAAGATTGCAGTTTGAAACCCACTACCTAATAATTTTATATTTTTCAATTTACATAACCTTTACTTTGAAGAAAAATATATTATTATTGTACTCAATATTGCTATCACAATCTGCATTAACTATATACATATAGGAGTAAATGTAAAAATGTCGAATCGTTAATAATTAGAAAATTTTCACTGTGTGACAGATTTTAGAAATTAAATTTGAGATTCCTCTCTCTCTTCCCCAACTTGGTGAAATTCCAATTATAGAGCAGAGGTTTAGCGGACACCAGGTGGACAAACAAGCAAGTCGCCAGTTACGAAAAGCCAGGACAGCGCATCCAGCTGCTCCTTGGCCGAGTAATGGAATTCCATATAGTTAACGCGGAAATGAAACCGCAGAGACAAATTTCAGGAAGAAAACGATACAATTTTTTGGTAAAAGTCTTACATTATTATTATTATTAGCACCAGATTATTTCAATTACATGAATAGTCTGTTTTTAGGAATATTGATACCAATTAAAATAGCAAATTTATCACCATGACTGTGGCTTTACGGAAAAACTTTTGATCTAAAGGCTGACCCACCATCCTTATTTATGTACCTAAGTATACTTCTTAAATCAACCAGACGTTTGTATGCAACGTGATTAATCTCTCTCCCTTTGGTGTGAAGTTGAGAGAGGAGTTTCTAAATTACGTACGTACCACTAAATACTACAGATGCAGATACCCCACTTCTCAAGAGACTGATTGCACATACAAGCAGCGTTGTTTATGAAGAAATACAAAAGAAAATATCTACCGATAAGCAGTTAAACCAGGTATGATTTTCTTGATCACCCAATGAATGGTATTTCCTAGTGTATTTTTCTTTGATTTATTAAAGCTAACAGCTGTTACTTTTATCTTATATGGTCATGTTAATACGTCTTCCATTTCATTAACTATATATATATAAAATTAAGAACCATCTTTTCAGATTTTTCCTTTGTAAGGGCTACTCAACATACGATTCCATCTCAAAGACATCAAGTCGTTACTACTACAAAAAATTTGTTTTAGGATTAATTTTCATTTATTTCCCACCTTTGCACAGTACATAATTTATTAATCTGTAGCAAGACATTATGAGCTTTCCTTAATTACAGTGGTTAATTATCTGACGACAATCACCAGGTCAGTTCCCGAACAATTAGATGGTTTAGTAACTCAATACGAAATACAGTTTGTTATGGACGAAAAGGCCCATCTCATCGCGAACACATGCAAGCTGCTGTTCGTTTATTTTTTAAGTTAAAATGCTGTTAATTAATTTAGATCCGCCAAATGATGGTAACAATTGTTATCACGAAATGAAAATCAATGTTCCAAAAGAGCCACTCCTTTTTTTTAAGCTCAATTTGTCGGGAAAACTATCATCTACATACTCTTTACAGAACTTTTTGCGATAGCTACAAACAAACAAAAAATTAAACTTTCAAACTCTTCGTATTATAAACCTTGTAGCAGCTCTCAATCCCATCCTTCTTATGAATTAAATATAAAGAGATGAAAGTTGATTAATTACTAATTTGTACATTTTTTCGTGTGAATTAATTTTTCTTTTATGGAAGGACACACTGAAAATAGTGTGTAAGATTATTAGAGATAGTATAATGAGTGAAATATTCATTCAATGCTCGTAGTTATAAATGTTGTGTAAACCATGGTGTTGTGAGGACGATTTTTAACTGTTTGGAGTGATTTATGTTGCCCGTTTCATGATTACATCCATATTAATAGCTTTAATTTCCATTTTAAAGTGTTTCTTAATTATTGTGATTTTGTGCATGTTGTTATTATTTTCATATGATTTTGACTGTCAACGAGATTGTTAACGGTCGAGAAACGTCTGGCGGCACTCTTTATTGTCTTCTCGACGTTTCTCTAGCGACTATTTAAACTTGCGGAGATGGTGAGCCGCAAAAGTTTTTGGTAATTGCTTTTGAGAAGTTGCAGGATTCGTTTACGAGTAGTTCAACAGTTTTTATTCGCTGGAGTTTTGCAGTGTGTTCTGGTATCTCTGAACGAAGTTGATGCCTATCTGTATTTTGTTATGCAAATAACGACGTAATAAAAAAATGTTATTTAACCAATTCACAAGCTGTGTTAATTATTATCCTTTGGTGAAAGGTAAAATCCCCTGCAACCAGGCTACAGTAAACTGTTAATTGAAGAACTAATTAATTAAGTTACAATCAGTATTATCTGAAAGGAAGGTTCAGCGAGATCACTGACAACCTGGCTCTTACGCGCTCCTAGCTATGATTGGCGCGTGATCATTTCGTCTCAGTTGTTTACATTCGCCACCGCCTGTGATTCTTAACATTACTTATCGATACTCCAAAGACTATACATGTTATGACTTGTGCAAATCCTTCGACAAGCAAATTACTTTACACACATCAATATAATTACTCATAAACACATGGAATCAAAGCAAAAATAATAATCTACTATATAATTTCGTAAGGTCACCCACTCACCTCGATAGCTGTTGGCTGGAAAATGGTGACGTCACGGGCCAGCCTTCGGTCGCAAAACAGCTACCAGAGATACCATTATAACAAATTCGTGGTTATGTCCACAGTTTAATAGCTAAGCAGCTACTACCAAATTAATAGCCGTAATACAGTCATTAAGTTTGCTTTTCGTAGCGTTTCATAGTTAAAAAAAAGTATCGATAAATTTTGCGGCTGAAAAAAAAGTGGATCTGCTTTTCAGTAACATGTTGCTAATGAAAGCAACTTAAAAAAACTTTTAAAAAAATTACTCATGGTCTCTGCTGTAACCACGAACGAGAATTATTATGCCGGTTAGGATAAATTTCTTAAAATTTTCACTAATGTTGTTGCTTGACTAAAGTTTAGGCATTACAATTTATTGGCTTTTTAGGGATTTTACTGACCACTTTCGTTAATGGCTTTTGTTCATGTTCGCTGTACGCGAGTTATTAGGCTATTTTAAGTGAACATCAGACCAAATATTTTACCGAATCGAGTGTTATGGAAATTAATTTCTTCGGAGTTGCTCAACTGTTTAATAATATGGAAAGTGTATTAAGTTCTCTGGCCTTTACAGATACTATGACCAATGATTACATTATGAGTGTTTTCCCAGTCTCAATAAATGACATCGTGATGCTTTGGAAGCAAAAAGGATTTTTTTTTTTTTTTAATTTTAAAGGATCAAATACAAGTAAGTTTTTATTTAAGCAATTACATGATTGCGCTATCGTCCCTGTTCGTGTTTAATACCTACCTCTATTAATGCTTCTGAGTTCTTCAAGCTCTACGGATTTTATTCACTCTGAAACACTGGTTAAGTTTACATTTGCTCAAATCAGGTCAACCTGTCATAATCTTTCATCCTAGAAACCGGAACTATTCTAGACCCGTGACGATACGCAAAAAACGGTCACGGGCTAACACTAGTAATAAAATACAAATGATTGGTGGGGTGTCATATCGTCACAACTTTACTTACAGGTTCGCCATTATATATAGTTACGTAAACTCATTTCTTCGCAATTTCCATGTCATATTTTTTTTGGCTTGAAACGCAGCATTAACAAAGTAAAGAGAATGTGGATGGCACTGTCAGCTATGAGACCAAGGAGATGGAAGTTAGGCCACCGAGTGAAGTTCCAATTTGCCACGTATTTCGGCTCTGTCGTGACTGGAATTACAGTCTCTCTTTTTTTTTTTTTTTTTACTTATGGTTTTACGCCTTGTCGACGGCTAAGATCAGCAGAGTCGGGATGGGACTGGGGACAAGGAACAGGAAGGAATTTGGCCATGGCCTTTTTGAAGGAAGCATCCCGGCATTCGCCTGGAGTGATTTGAGGAAAACATGAAAAACCCAAATCTGGATGCCCGGAAGGGAATTCGAACCCGCGTCCTCTCGCATGCCAGGCCAGAACGTTAACCGTTCACCCACCACGCTTGGTATTTCAACTGTCCTAAAAACTTCAGGTCTTACAGAGATTTGAGACTGGGACCTCTAATTTTTAAAGCGAGTTCCTTAATACGAGTGGTGGCTATAAAATAACGAGACTGATGCTTCTACAGAAGTAGTACGCATGCGCCAGAGGCTAACGACTGACAGCTGAGTAGTGTGAAGCCTTCTCTTTCGAATGCGGCGCCTACCGTGTCTGCAAACAAATTAGTCTGGCCGTAGTATTAATTTATATAATAGCTTTTTTAATTTTATCTTTTTTTCTGACGGAAAAATGATAATAGAGCAATCAATTGTGGTGAAATTTCACAGGAAAATTCGAAAAATAATTCTGAAAATTAAATTTTAATACAAGAAGTGTATTGCAGTGAATGTTTATCACATGCCCTAATTTTTTAGTGGTTTAAGGATTTCAAAGATGGCCGAGAAGAAGTTTAAGATAATTCACGCCACGATCATCTTTCCACGTCAAAAACGTATGAAAATATTGAAAAAGTCGGTAATCTGATTCGATCTGACCGTCAGAGGTTCTTGCTCAACTTCGTGAAAAAATACGAAAAAATATGAATGCTGTGAAAGCACTCATTCTGCATTGCCTGCGAAGACGTTTAGAGTGAAGTACATATCCTTAATCTCCTAACCTTACACCATGCGACTTTTATCTGTTTCCCAAGGTCAAATCTGTAATAAAAGGAACAAGATATCAGCTCGTCGAAGCTATGTTAGTAAGGGCGGCACGCGTCATGAATAGTGTTGCAAACTGAAAAAAAAAATCAATCAGCTTTGTGAAAAAAAAAAACCTAGCACCCGTGTTTTTTTTCTAATTTTTTTTTCCAGAAAACAATATTTTTGATAAATTATAGTTTTATTTAAGGAATTTCCATTTTACAAGTGTGTTTTAAATCTTACTGAATCATATGATGTCTCATATAATGATTCATAAGTGTGTGTATATATACAGGGTGGGGCATTTAATATGTTTTCTGGAAATATTTCGGAAAGAAAGCAGTTTAACAAACAATAACCTATATAAAAAATAATCGTACAGTAGGGGGCTACAATTATGTGATATTGGTTTTTTCACAGGTGGGGCTGTTGTCGTTACAACAAGGTCAACTTAATTCTTTTAAATGGGAACCCCTATTTTTTTTAAGATTCCGATTCCTCATGAAAAAATAAAAATAGTTTGCTTAACTCACTTTTCTGTTAGCCTCGCAGATGGCGCTGTAATCGCGAAAAATGAATATTCGCGTTTTTTGTGTATAATTTTAATTATTGTTTAAATAATTACATGTAATTTTCGTTGTGTAAACATGGAAGGTAATTTTAAAGGATAATGACGAAATTGATTTTTTAAATGCTTTTTCTTACTTATTTGCAGCCATGTCTACAGCAGGTGCTCAAAAAGGTGACCATTTACTTCCAGACATTTTCTGACACACTTCGAGCTGTTCAGGCATCATTTCTGCAAAGGGTCAGAAAATATCTGGAAGTAAATGGTCACCTTTTTGAGCACCTGCTGTAGACATGGCTGCAAATAAGTAAGAAAAAGCATTTAAAAAATCAATTTCGTCATTATCCTTTAAAATTACCTTCCATGTTTACACAACGAAAATTACATGTAATTATTTAAACAATAATTAAAATTATACACAAAAAACGCGAATATTCATTTTTGGCGATTACAGCGCCATCTGCGAGGCTAACAGAAAAGTGAGTTAAGCAAACTATTTTTATTTTTTCATGAGGAATCGGAATCTTAAAAAAAATAGGGGTTCCCATTTAAAAGAATTAAGTTGACCTTGTTGTAACGACAACAGCGCCACCTGTGAAAAAACCAATATCACATAATTGTAGCCCCCTACTGTACGATTATTTTTTATATAGGTTATTGTTTGTTAAACTGCTTTCTTTCCGAAATATTTCCAGAAAACATATTAAATGCCCCACCCTGTATATAGGTAACATAATTTTATTCATCCTCTATGTCAGTACCACATTGACTACCAACACTAGTTCGGTCGGTGTCGGAATTTTCTGTCTCTTCTTCTGTCTCCTCTAGATCCATAACCTCACAAATAGTTGAATTTTCTTTTCATGGTTGTTCTTGTATTGTACGCAAAATATTTTGAGATTGCAATTTTAAATTGTGAGCATTTTAAACTGTGCATAAAGACTGCGCCGATTGTTCTGTATTACGCCCTTTTCAGTTTGAATTTAAATTTATTATCATGTACCACTATACTCTGAGAGTTTAACAAGTATACGAATAAGGAAAGCACAAAAAGTAATAAAATGAGGCAAAAAACCGTAGATAAATTTTAAATTCCTAATGTTTTTAAAAGATCTGTAGGTCTACAGATAAATTTGTAGGGCTGGCAGCACTATTTCAAATAGCAAGTATCAATCCAAACAATGGGGAATGGGGATTCCTTCTCGCGCAACCTAGTCTCTTAGGGAAATCCCCGTTCATAAAAGAAAGTTTCAGTCAATGTTGCCAATATTTTCGTAATTTTTTTTCCTACTGAACCAGATAAATATAGTAGATTTTAAACTAAGATAAGTACTCAGAATAAACTCTAAAACAGTCATTTTAAACGATAACTGCCTTACAAATTTGAGATTTAGTAGTTGTGAAAAAAAAACGTGTCCCAGAAGAAAAAAAACATTTTTTTCAAAGTTTTTTTTCACGTTTTTTTTTTAAGCCAGAAAAAATCGTTTTTTTACAACACTAGTCATGAAGGAGCTCACAGAAGACTTCCAGCACTGTTTCAAACAATGGAAAATTTGTTGTTTTTTTATCTGCTTAACGTCTCTCTAACCGCGAGGTCTTTTAGAGACGGGAAAGGATGGGCGGCAAGGAATGGGAAGGAATTCGGCCATGACCTTTTGAAGGAAGCTTCCCGACATTTGCCTGGAGTGATTTGGGAAACCATGGAAAACCCAAATCTGGATGCCCGGACGGGGATTCGAACCGCCGTCCTCCCGGATGCGAGGCCAGAACGCTAGCCGTTACACCACCATGCTCGGTGCAAAATTTGTATGGGAAGTTATAGGGATAGAGGAAGGGTGTATACTGAACGTGATAACTTTTTTTTTTTACAGTGATAGCTTCGTTATTTTATAGCCACTCCACATAATGAGCTTGTGGACTACACAGTAATAACAACAGAATTTAATAGTGTGAATTTGAACGGTGTCATCTTAAACAGCGGTGAAGTTGTTGGCGTTGACCTCTCACTGCCACACGTCGACACAGAGACAGTGGAGGTGAGAGCGCATTGTGTTGACGGGAGTGCATAAAGCAAGCAGAGCGCACCTTGAGACGGGGAGGCGGGTGGAATCGACCGAAACCGCCTGCAACCGCTGTCTGACCTGATTCCGACCGCCTCGGCGGGTAGCATAACAAACGCGGACCGACAACGAATTCCCACCTCAGCATCGCCGAATGAAAGCGTCAGAGATAATTTACCCGTACCTTTCAATTGACATATCTCCGGCTAAACGCGATTAAAAAAATTGAGACTCATAAGGAGTAGGTGTTGCGAGCAACGTTTCCAATTGCACACACAGCATAGCAAAATTCCCGCTATCATTCTGATTAACAGTAAAATTTACAAAAATAAAATAGGACAGTTTAAGAAATCTTTATTTAGATCATATTTCCTTTAAGTTTTGCCGCAAATTGCTATGCAATATTTCGCTCTTTATAAGATATGTTCCATCGTTTAGGTCAGTGATAGCAACCTTTCAATACCCAGTTTTGTATCTTTGTTGGTAGTAAAATTTTCTAACCGCCCACCGGCTCCTCAGTAATTGTGATTTACAAAGTATGGAAGTAACTTTATTTTATAAAATTTATAAAGCAGGTTTTTTTTCTGCCGTCAGTCTTTTGACTGGTTTGATGCAATCCTCCATCCCTTCCTATCCTGTGCTAACCTCTTCATCTCTACATATCCCTTACAACCCACGTCCTCAATTATCTGCTTCATATATTCTAACCTCTGTCTTCCTCTACAGTTCTTACCTTCAACTTTTCCCTCCACTAACAAATTAACCAATCCAGCATGTCTCAAAATATGACCTACCAGCCTGTCTCTTCTTTCTGTAAGCTTCTTCCACAAACTTCTTTCCTCGCCCATCATTTCGAAAACTCGTTCATTTCTTACTTTGTCTGTCCACTTTATTTTAAGCATTCTTCTGTAGCACCACATTTTAAATGCTTCAATTTTCTTTCTTTCAGGTATTCCTGAAGTCCATGTTTCGCTACAGCAGGTTAAAACATGTAATAATAATTATTTACCAAACACTTTATATGGGACTTTCGATAAGTTTGGCAGAATAAATCTTTATTAAGCAACATACTATAGCTGAATCTATCTTTTTATTTATATTTTGCATTTGTAGAAGCACAATGTCTAATAAAATCACATTTAATTAACTAAATTGTTAATGGGACCCGTGGTGCTCATGCTGCTAAACTAAATACAAGTACTGGATAATTGGCTCATTTTTTAAGTAAATTTTATTAAATAATGCTATGAATTTAAAAAAAATACTTAAAAGTATAAAAGGACTTCAGATCGGAGAAATCCTCTCCGGCCAACATAAAACTGGAATGCCCACTAGTGGGCGGTTAATCAACATTTCTGGTGATACGGAAATAATTTTTTAATTACTGTTACCCATAGAGACATATCTTTCCAAAATTTCGACAGAAAAAGAACTGCAGTCGTTAAATTTTGTAAAAGCCTGAGTAAATCTCAACAACGTTAAGAATTTTAAACTTGGGAACATAACCATTAAAACCCACACGTAATGTGTGGCTTCCGCTACATGTACAACCAATCCTGGCTCAGCAATTTTACCAACTTAAATGTTTTCAATCATTTTCCCTTAGCGCACAAGGAACAATAACCGATTAATTATTTTCAATTTTTTAAGAATTTCTGGCAATTCTCTCTGCGTATAAATATGAAAAATCTGCTCAGAATAGCCATAAAAACATTGATGTGAAACGTGTTAAATCAAAATGGAGAATATAAAAATGTTATAGAGACTTTTCTCCCACGCTGTTTATAAAGAGAAGGGAGTTAACGATACTGCACGCGTTTCAGTACATTTTAACCTTTTTTTTTACGCTGCTTTACGTCTCTCAACAGCGAGGTCTTTAGAGACGGGAAAGGATGGGGGCAAGGAATGGGAAGGAATTCGTCCATGGCATTTTTAAGGAAGCATCCCGACATTAGCCTGGAGTGATTTGGGAAACCATGGAAAACCCAAATCTGGATGCCCGGACGGGGATTCGAACTTCCTTCCTCCCGAATGCGAGGCCAGAACGCTATCCATTACACCACCATGCTCGGTCTTTAACGTTTTGTATGTTAGTTTGTTGACATGTGGTTCACACGATCAATCCTAGCGTTGTATTCAGTTTATTTTTGTTTGCATTGCCTAAACAGACCGAACAGTGTGATAGTTCGTTCCATTAAGAAAACCGCCGAGTACACTGATAGTCTTACTCAAAGACACAAAAAAAACTACTGGTTGAGAATGCTAATACTAATAGTGTAAACAAACAAAACAAACAATAAACCTCTGAAAATGTTGACACTGTAAAGTGTAAAATGATTTACATTTTACAAACTTTCTCCAGATCACCAGCTACAATACTTCTCTGTTCTTGAGTGTTCAATCCGTTGCCTTGTTCACGGCAGCAATCCAGGCAGTACTATTTTTTGCTTTTCTCTCCATTTGCGGATAGATATTATAACCAACATCTTATTATATGTATTTGAATCGGGATCTTCCTCGATATATCTTCTTTTCAGTCATCCCTTTACCACGCTACCTACAGGTATAAATAATTGTCTGGAGATTATACATTAAAAGGGCAGTAAGGTAAATTTGTTACAAGAGAAGCTGTGGTCTGTTTTCCAATATTCCTTTTGAGCTCCAAACGCTTCTAGTAACGACGTTTCATCGCTTATATGCCATTCGCAATTAATGATGCCAAAAATCTAAGTGATTACACATATGACATTTTTTTTAATCTTATTTTATTTTCCATTAACGTTTTGACCCAGACGCTAAACTAGGCCGCAAAGTCCTCTTCACTATAGACAATATTATAGAGAAATTAATCATAGTAATACTAATTATGTGGATAAATCACCATAAATGGAGCAGCAACTAAATCAGCAAACAAATTACAGTTTGAATATGTAAGCTAGGGGTTCACAAACTTTTTCTTACCACGCTCCCCTTTCATCAAAAGAAAAGTTCCCACGTAACCCCCCCCCCCCCCAAATAAATTATTACTAAAAAGGTAAATGTTTACTCCTCAGTACCAATAATGACGTCTCAGAGGAAACATTGTACTCCCGACGGTGTAAACATTTGTATCGTCCACAGAGACGGCGAAGCTACCTCGCACCCCGCGACCCTATAATCTAAAGCTAATATATCAAAGCTGTAACAATATGTATTTGAAAAATCTTACTAATCCTACTTATTAACATCTATACAAATCATTTTATTTTAAACTAATGGCCGCCAGAAAATGTTCAGTACGTGTAAATGGATGGACGTCTAAGGGAGCCAGATCTGGAGAGAAAGTACCAACACTCATGAACTGAAACCACGGGCAATGAGATACCTTAGTTACTTTCCTGACGAAACTGCACCATTTTAACAACTTGCCTATTTTCCTTGCTAGCTTCTCTCAGATGATCGACTAGGTTAGACGAATATGCTCTTTTTTTAAGAAAATCGTATCACACACTGATGCTGTGTTACGATTTGCGATGTTTCCCGCAGCAATTGAGGTTTCTGTACGATTCATCTGGATTCGCAAATAAGACGGACAAGACCAATTACTGGAGAACCCAGTGACCAAGAAATGTACGCAGCAGGATGTGACGACCGTGTTTGGATAATTACACTTCCGTTTGAGCAATCGTTCGTCAGTTTGTAAGCAGGTTCCAGACTCGACGCTCGAAACCACTTGAACCGAATCCAGTGGGACGTCTCTGTCTCATTAACCCCGTAGCAACACGGACAGCTTCGGTTGCGTTAATTTACTTCAAAAGCTTTCAGATGAATTCCATTATGCTTCCTACACGGCAATACGATCGATCGCTGCTACCTACTGCCTGCGAAATCGATAGGTCACATGGCGAACTCAAGGTTTTTTTTTTAAACGTATTATATACCAAGTCCGTCAAAAATGACGAGTTGAACGTACAGTTCTAGCAGTCAATTTCTCCTGCTTTAATATAACAGTCTCATGAAATACAGGGTGTCCACAAATGAATATCGGGGTTTTAATGCTTTATAAGATTTATTACATTATCCTTACAGTTATAAATGATATGTCAAATGAAAGAGCAACTCAAACAGTTTTATATACAAGCTTACAAGTGTTCTATGTGGGCACCATTTGTCACACGGCACACATCAAGTCTGTAGCCGAGTTCTTCCCAAACGTTGAGCAGTGTGTCTTCAGTAACTGTTGCAACAGCTGCTTCAATCCTCTGTCGTAATTCAAGGAGGTCGGCTGGTAACGGAGGCACATACACACGATCCTTGATGAAACCCCAAAGGTAGAAATCGCATGGCGTTAGGTCAGGTGAACGTGGAGGCCACGCATAGCAAGCTCTGTCATTGGGCCCCTTGCGGCCAATCCAGCGGTCGGGTACAGTTACGTTCAACCAACCGCGTACTTCGTTATGCCAGTGAGGTGGCGCACCATCTTGCTGGAAAATGAGGTTCTCTGGTTCATATTGTTCCAACTGAGGGAAGAGCCATTGCTCTAGTGTATCAAGGTAAAAAGTACCAGTTACAGTCGGTTCATCAAAAAAGAAAGGTCCATAAACTTTCCGCCGGGATACGGCACAAAAAACATTGATTTTAGGGGAGTCTCGTTGCACTTGTACGATCTCTTGAGGATTTTCTGAGCCCCAGATCAGCACATTATGAGTGTTAACATGTCCACTGAGGTGAAAGGTCGATTCATCACTGAAGACAACATGATGTAGAAAATCTTCATCGTCATGTAACAACATGTAACAAATTTCTAATTCGCGACTAGCCTTCCGAACAGATTTCTTTGGGCTACAAGTGAACGACTCTCTCACTCGCTCAACAGTCTCTTCGCTAACTCTTGGTCGTCCCGCGCTCTTCCCTTTACAAAGGCAGCCTGTATCTTCAAACTGATGATACCATCTACGGATGTTATTGTCACTTGGAGGATCACGCCCGAACTTAATGCGGAACGCACGCTGCACAGTAACTACAGATTCAGTCTTTGCAAACTGTAAAACACAAAACGCTTTCTCTTCACTAGTCGCCATCTTTGCCACTACCGAATTCTAGCGGATCGCAGCGGAAACATTTCACGCACATGCGCACTAGTGCCAACGAACAAAACTGTTTGAGTTGCTCTTTCATTTGACATATCATTTATAACTGTAAGGATAATGTAATAAATCTTATAAAGCATTAAAACCCCGATATTCATTTGTGGACACCCTGTATAATGGAGACATCTACATCGAATATAAATACCTCATAAAATTATTCTTATAAACTTAAAAATGATTTAATGTGGTAATTGTTTCTTAGTTTATTAGTCTCTTGTCAGAGCGTATAAGAAAATATCTACATCGACTGAATATAAATAAACAAAAACTACTAATAATTAATATGTTAATTCAAACGCAATACATAGAATACTTTTTTTCAGTGATCTGCCAATTCGTTTGTTCGTCGTTTCTTAACCCTGGAAAGATAATTTACGTCGCAGAGGAGTCCGCGCTGTAATCATATTGCTGTCTTTTTTCAGTTACATTATAATCCACTAGTTTGGAAAAAAACACAACACACACGATATTTTGTGAAAATCTACGGATATCGGTACAATAAACAAGGGACTGGCGATTTTTGCTAATGTTTTTTGTAAGTGTTTAGTGTCTTGTTATAAGCTTATAAGAAACAACCTCGTATTATAATTTGATTTGATTTTTAGAGGTTTCCATATCTCTAAAAAAAATCTAATAATTTTAAATAAACATAGTCAATTAGAAAAAATAGATGCATTACAAAAAAAAACTGGGACCTGCGCAGTGTATTATTCTCTTTTACCCATGTTGTGAAGTGGTTATCTTTCTAGGTTTAAATAAATAGAATTGTTATTAAATAATGCCCGTAACCTCAATTTTGTAGTAACTTCTGTGGCCGCAATTAGTTATTCAGTGCCCATAGTAGCCCTTTTATGTACGTCGATCGTTTATCTGTTATATCATATTCAACATTTTTCGCTCAGTATCTCATAGCGAAACTCGAAATCACGCTATATAATAAACACCTTTGATGTGAAACACAAGTAAGTCTTAAGTCCTAATTACAGACTTTCTAGCAAATCTTCGACAGAGACGACGGAAAGAAAATACAGTACAGTGGACATTAGAGAGAATATTCTTTTTCAATGCAAGAAATAAAAGCCAAACTTAAGTGCTCTTTCTCCTGGTTTTGTTGCCGACAGTTACGGAAACAATTTCAAACAGTCGCAGTATTGTAATACAAAGTTGGCAAGGTTTGTTTCTCAGATATTTTTACCAAGGAATCTAACTAATACCTCGCAGAAGAGTTAAAGAAATTTGGAGAGGCGTAGCTCTACCGTCAGAGCGTCTTAGTGCGATCTGGATGATCGGGGTTTTTCTTCGAAGGTTACTAGACCCACTCAGCCTGCTGTACAATAAGTATCGAGGAGGCAATTCGTCGGAGAGCGGTCGGACATCACATCTTACATCCTCTAAAGCAGGGTTTCTCAAAGTGGGGTACGCGAACCCCTAGGGGTTCGTCAGTTGATCATAGGGGGTTCGCGACAAGATTTACGTTATGGCGGCTAACTAGCTGTCCCGAGAGTGCAACACGCACGAAGGTACACTCTTTGGCAAAAAAATTGACTGTGGGTGCCTGAGACTAAGTCAGTTATTTCGCACAATGTGGCATCATTGCGGGTATTCAACTCAGCGCCATCTGTTATTCATTTCCTTAAGTCTGGCGCTGAGTTGAATACCCGCAATGATGCCACATTGTGCGAAATAACGGACTTAGTCTCAGGCACCCACAGTCAATTTTTTTGCCAAAGAGTGTACATTGAGACTGAAAATGAGAAAAATTGCTCCTAAAATCGACTCAGCTTGCTAAAAGAAAGAAGATCATCTATCACATTAATTAATAACGCACAGTTCTTTGTGACTGTATTACATTTTAAATAAAAAACCCTTTTTTTTAATATATCCAGTTTTTTCCCGGAGTTTGCCACTATCTGGGAAATTAAATAAGGGTATGTGGAGCTATGAGTTTGAGATACCCTGCTCTATAGCATCGTTAGTCTTCTGGGAATAGGGAACTCTATAACCAAGTCTTCGAAGCCCGTGGTTGGCTATGTCCTGGTCGAGATCCTTATACCTTCGTGGTGAATAAATTTTAATATGTTTTAGAATAAACAGCGAATGGTTAAAGACCAATTCAAGAATTCTAGTAGCAATATGCAAAAACGATTCTCTCCATTCGGAAATACAGTAAGCTAAAATAGATGACCCGTGGGAAAATTTCGCGAATTAAATAAGATGTAAGCGAGGTTTGTGGTTTGTACTAGGTTGAAAAAAGAACCGCCTTATTGGTAGCAATATCTTTCTGGTTTCACCTGATGTATGCTATCCTACAGACCTCTACTTTGACGTTAACACCTGAAACTATACCTTACCAGATGTCAAAGAGTCACAGAACTCACCCGAATACAACTAAGATGAACAAAACACTCACAGTACATCCGTATCTCTGTGACATAAGATGTTACTATCTAGCGGTACGCGAACAATCGTTATTGACGCCAGCGGAGCTAAGAGCAGAACCGTCTATCACTCGTCGACTTGATACTGAATACTTTTGCCCTTTAAGAATCGAATTCTACAAAATTCCTCTCTTAAAATGTGACGTTACCAAAGCTAAGATCTTAATCTTTAAAATGATACATCATTTACCGATTTCGGTTATGAATCAAGGGAGATTAATGGCTCGTTAAAAAAATAATAAGTTTGAAATATAATGACATCTTTGTCCTTTAAGGATCGAATTCCAAAAAATTCTTTTCTGAAAATGTGATCCTCCCAAATTGGAGACCTTGATCTATAAAATGATACCTCATCCACCAATTTCGATTAGGTATAAAGATTTATAAAAGAAAAAAAAACACCCTTTAGAAATAATATATATGATTGGTGAAGGAGCTAGATATCTTTACGGACTTAGCTTATATGATATATATCTCATCAGAACCGATTTAGGTATAGTCGAATTACCAGCTGAATAAATGTTAAATTGCACTATGACATCAGAAAAAGAAAAAAGGCAAGATTAAAAACTAATTTACTGACAAAAGCGAGAATTGTACATTTACTACAACGGATGCTGTTTGGCTCAAGGAGTAGTAAAAAAATACTTATTATATGATATGAGAATAAACATAAATTTCAACTTCTGCCCCCGAAGACTAAGACTTTAACTAAGCTTTCTCTGTAATTACATGTGAAAAATCTGTATTACTGCAGCGAAACAACTATTTCGTCTCTTTTCTATACAGTTACGTAAAAATATGAAATATATATAAGTTCATATAAGTAGAAAGCATTTTGAATGAAGAACGCAAAATTATAAGATCCTTGGCAAGAAAAAACATATGACGGATATAGACTTAAATCTCGAAACGCAAAAGAAACACTGTCAAACTCGCGGCAGACATCAGGAACGAAGATTAAGATTTTATGGACATATCCACAAACTTCCAGCAACAAGACTCATTCATAAAATTGTGACGTACATAGAACAGCTTAAAACTATGCCCTGAGTCCAGCAGATCAAAAAAGACTCGAAAAAATCCCACAAAAACTACTCATAAATCACAGACAGACAAACGTACAAACAAAAAATTAACAATTGGGAAGTAACGCCGGAAAATGAAGCCATTAAGAGACCGGGGACGAAGTGGATTGAAGAAAGGAAGAGAATCCACGGAGAAAAAATGAGAGCTGTATGGAAACTGAATCTTTAAGACTTTGCGTGATCCGACAGGATCTAATTGCAGATAATAATAATAATAATAATAATATAAGTTCATTAGGACTTAATGACTCATCTACGACAGTTACATAAAAGTTGGGAGAGCACTACAACCAAGGAAAGCAAACAAGTACTCAAGAACCATTCCCGCATTCTCCTCGAGTAATTTTGGAATACCATTAAAAATGAAATCTGGATTGGCGAACGGAGGATTGAACCAGCGTATTCCTTAATACCAGCCCCGAACTTTATCCGTTCATTCACTAGGCGGGCTGAAAGACATCATAACTATAGCCAGGGTGGTGGGTTCTATGTAATATGGCGACGAAACGAAGTCCAGCATGGCCGCACCTTATTACACTCAAACTCATGATGTTTCAATATATTGATTAATAAAACAGAGCCTGTGATAACGATTTTTTATTAACAACATTTACGACAGCACAATTCAGGGGGAAAAAATCTAGATTTGGCAGTGTTTTCCATGAAAACCTCAACTGTTGGACGGCCGCGAAGCTCAGGCGGTAGAGCGTCCGACTGCGGCGGCATGGACGACCGGGGTTCGATCCCGATGAAGCAGAAGACTTTGCGTCGAAGCTCCCCAGGTCCACTCAGCCTGTTGTCCAATGAGTACAGCGTGGTGCTGACCCCGTCACATCCCTCCAGAGCCAATGGTTTGTGAATGGAATGCGGAGCTCTACCTCCACGAATCATGCGTGAAGCAGCAGGAACAGTAGGAAAGCCGTGACACTAACCCTTGCCTCAGTTGTATACAATAACATGAAATTTAATCATTTAATTTTTTCGAAACTTACGTTTACTGAATACAGAAGTACTACACGTATGATTTTGAAATTATGTGAATAACCCAAACAAATGTCAGAGCTATACAATTTTTTCCTTGCGTAGTGCGCGTGTAAAATTATTGACCAGCTCAAGTTTATTAGATTTCTGTTCCGGTAAAAGTCCAATTTTTGGCCGCCGCCGCCACATTTGGATTCGGTAGGTATGGGCTGTCCTCCATTGCACTCTCCATCTCAAAAGCAACGAAATTCACATCCATACTTGACCCTGCCTCTTCACATAGTAATCACAGCGGCAGTACTACTCTTTGGTAACGGGTTCGAGCCTCGCGTTCTTGGTGTCATACTTTTTGGGATATTGTGCTCTATGCAATCGCATCAGGTTTTTGTAATTCTGGTTTGTACTGTTTCATCATGTATCACGACATTTTAAGCAAATCATCAAAAAATTTCAAATTGACAATCTCGGTTTTTTTCTTCGAATTATTGAGATACAGACTTAGAGCCTAGGAAGACTAGTAACAAATATAATACACTTCAAAACTACACTTGGTTCAGTCGAATCAGATGCTTAGTGGTCATGATATGATGTCGTTCATGCACATTCGTCGAATTCCTAAAATGGTGCGTTCACTTTCGGCGCTCACTTCGCAACGTTCGTCTGCCACGCAACTCGGAGCTTGGTACAAACATTCACCCTTCCTCTTCAAATTGACACAAAGATGGCGGGGCTAAATCTACTTCCGACTCGACAGAATCTGTTGCTCATTCGGGCGCTATCGTTTCCCCACAACTCGAATCGAGATTCACATCAAAACGCCCTTACACACAACCTAAGGTCAGCCGCAAGTTGATGGACCAATAGCAAGCACACACCGCTAGGCAGTGTTGCCTCGCTGTTACTGGCATACCTTCCAGTTTCTTGTGGCGCCTTCCTCACTGCAGTCTATCAACCGCCGGCACGCGCAGGAATGCGAGCGCACGAGGAACGTTAACGCGCTTGACCGCGACACACAAGACGGAAACCACCCGACGTACCAATGACACCAAGGACATGCGTAATGTAATAATCTCAGCTATAGTTGCACCGATTCGATACCAGTCATGGATATGGGACATTTTAATTATACTAGATGCAGCGTGCGAAAATTTCGCGAATAAATGTTCATGTGGCAAAACACTGATTCGTTCGAAACATTTGCGAAATAATACGGTGAATAGTGATGTTGGTGATTTGTAGTAGTTTGAAAGAAGAACCGGCTTATTTGTAGCAATATCTTTCCGATGTCACCTGATGGATACTATCCTGCTGTCCTCTACTTTGACGTAAACAACTGAAACTACCCCTTCTTGCAAGCCAAAGTCACACACCTCACCAGAATACAACTAATCTGAATAAAACACACACGGTATATCCATATAGCGGTGAAATTTGGTGCTGCTATCTAGTGGTTACGCGATCAAACGTTATCATCGCCAGCAAAACCTGGCGGCTTGAATCTGAACTAACTCGCCGAAAAAAAAAATCCTTTCTTAAAATACAATCTCACCAAAGCGGAGACCTTAAAATTTAATCGATTTCACTTAGGTATCAAGGGAGTTAAATGGCTCGAAACAAACTAACAAAACAAATTTAAAAAAAAATTAATGATGCTTCTGACCTTTAAGGATCGAATTCCGAAAAATTCCTCGCTTAAAATGTGATTTCACCGAAGCTAAGACTTTAATCTCTAAAATGATATCTCGTTTATAGATTTCGGCTGGGTATCGAGAACCATAAATGGCTTTAAGGGTCGAATTCCGAAAAATTCTTGTTTAAAAATATGATGTTACCAAAGAGGAGACTTTAATCTTTAAAATCAAACTTCATTTACCGATTTAGATTAAGTATGAACGGAGATAAATGACTCGTGACAAAAAAAAACTTTTAGTAATAATATATATATGGTGTTGCCTATCTCTGTGATGTAGGTGAGCGTACCGGTCAGGTGGAAGCAAAGGTTTAAAAATCACGCATCTATTTTAGGAAGCAATGACAAGTATACAAGGTATTTACAGACTATAGTAGGATATGGGGCTCCCAAATTGGTATCAAGAGCAGGAGTTGAGAGGATTACAAAGCAAAATTTGTAGGTAACTCACATGATTAACGAGTTGCGTTTGGCGTAATTGCAAGACACTAGTCGGGTAAAGAGAGTGGTCATTCGTTCATCAGTGGTGGTACATTGAAGGGAAGGGATTACTATCATTATCAATTAGCACTTGATTTCAAGCAGATGGGAGTGAGAAAGTTTTGCATTTGGAGGCATTGCAAGATAAAGTAGTAATACACATAACGTATCGTGTCAGCATCACAAATCACAGACTGGCACAGTGTTTTGAATTTTTTTTGCTTGTTACTAGGAAACTTCCGGTGCGAATACAATGGGATATCAGTAAATCGTAACTTACCAAAAAGTGGTCACAAAGCTTTACAAACCAATTTCATATGTGTAGTAAAATAAAACGCAGAGTTTCCTGAATAAGAAAACTTTTTAGAAGGAAAAGTTTGGTTACACACATTTAAATCAACATAGAAACAATATTTAAATACAAATAAAAACTAATATTCCTCAGTAATTCGGAATAATTTCCAACGTAAAAGGTGTAACATATTGATAAATATTCTAGTTTAAAAAACCAAAATCACGCTTTCGTAGTAGTGTGAACTAAAAGGATAAAAATTATCTTAAAATGTAAAGATTTTGTTTAAAAGCTATATGACGTCCCACAATTCAGAATAAATTAATTTTTTGACAAAGCTTAAAGAATAAAGTCACCGATTACAAAATTAGCTTTAATTAAAAAAGCGTGGGGTGCTATATCAGTTGCCTTATATTTTTCGTCGCTGGCTGTTTGTAAAGATAGAGTCATTATTAAATGTTAAGTAGAGAGCACCCACCCTTTTTTTTTACATTAAAGTTAATTTTGTAATCAGTGACTTTATTCTTTAAGCTTAGTCAAAAAATTAATTTATTCTGAATTGTGGGACGTCCATACTGTTAAACAAAATCTTTATATTTAAAGATTATTTTTAACCTTTTAGTTCACATTACTACGAAAGCGTGATTTTAGTTTTTTAAACTAGAATGTTATTTTTAAGTTTTTAGCTAAGATTGCTTCAAAAGTATGTTTCTTACTGTTGGATTTTCATCGCCAATCTCTCTTTTTCTTTGTGTTGTAGTTTAAGTTTTAATTATTATTGCCACGAGTAACGTACAATTAAATGGTCAACCCCATCAGAGGTTCAATAGCAGGGTAAATGTGGAAGACTACTCTTCTATAATAGTACGATGTAATTGAAAGCGATGTTTAGAATACTCACTATTTAACATCACATTAAGAGACTGCTGACACTATCGTAGCAGCTTATATCAAAGTATCATCAATTGCGTATGTGCAAAAGGTTGCACAACAAAACCGTTTTTCTGTTGTTACTGTCAAAGTAATGAGAATACCAGGTTACAGCTGTGAAATTATTTTTTTTTTTTTTATTGTATTTACGTCTCTCAACAGCGAGGTCTTTAGAGACGGGAAAGGATGGGGGGCAAGGATGGGGGCAAGGAATGGGAAGGAATTCGGCCATGGCCTTTTGAAGGAAGCATCCCGGCATTTGCCTGGAGTGATTTGGGAAACCATGGAAAACCCAAATCTGGATGCCCGGACGGGGATCGAACCGCCGTCCTCCCGAATGCGAGGCGAGAACGCTATCCGTTACACCGCCACGCTCGGTGTGAAATTATTGTGTTGTTAAACGTTCTTAATACGTGTGCAAAATTTAGAAAAATTAAGACGCCTGAAAGTTGCTAATTAAATTAAATGAATATGATGATATTGGCCGGGAAATCTTCGAAGGGTGCGGCCGCCAAATGACGAAGGTTTCTCGAATTGCCCCGCTTGTGCACTAATGTCGCGGCTGCATTTACCTAACTCGCTAATCCCATCAGGTATTGGGTACCTACAGTTTAACATGAAATCCGAACCGTGGGTTATCCTAATCTTTGCCACATATAATATCCGTAAAAATTACAACCGAAACCGGGATTCGAACAGGGAACGTCTGTTCACCAGTCACGCGTCTTAACCATGTGAGCCACCAAGGGTGATGCGGAAAGTGGGTGACAATGAGCCACATCTGTCATAAGACGGTTAAATCACTTTCGTGTTCTTACTGTCAAACTAATGAGATTACTAAGACGTAGATATGAAATTACTGGATTGTCAGCGGTTCTTAATACGTGTACAAAATTTCAGACAATTCAGACTTTCTGAAGTGGGTGAAAATTGAATTGAAATTTTCCATGACATTCAACCACTTTTAAGTTGTTACTGACAAAGTGGTGATAGTGAAATTATTGACTTTAATTGGTTCTTAATAAGTGTGAAAAATTTCAAACGATTCGGACGTCAGGAAGTGGGTGAACACTGAAATGAAGGATTCCATTACATGCAACCATTTTTCTATTGTTACCGTCAAAGTAACGAGAATAGCAGGACATTGCTATGAGACTAATGTATTGTCAACTGTTCTTAAAAAGCATGCAAAATTTTTCTATTGTTACCGTCAAAGTAATGAGAATATCCAGACATTGCTATGAAATAACTGTATTGTAATCAGTTATCAATACATGAGCAAAATTTCAAACAATTCGGACATCTGGAATTGGGATAAAATTCAATTACAAAATTCCACGACATTCAACCATTTTTCTGTTGTTACTGTCAAAGTAATCAGATTAGCAGGACATTGGTAATTAAATTATTGTATCGTCACCGGTTCTTAATATGTGTGCGAAATTTCAAACAGCTCGGACATCTGGAGGTGGGTCAAAATGGAGTTGTAAAATTACGTTACATTCATACATACATCCAAACAGGTCAAGCTAATATAAAGCGTGTAAAATACAATTTAAACACGCAATGCGCGTTTCTTCATTGGCTTCAGGACCCGACATGCCATGAGAGCTCGATAACAACATCTATTCCAAGCAACCCTCTTCAGCTTGACTCTGAGTCACTGGGACAAGGCCGACGATCTTTCAGAGGGCCAAGGTTGCGTCGTCAGCGGAAACCCTGTCACGGCGCCTACACAGCAAAGCACGCTAGTAACGCGGGTTGTAAGCCACCAGGGTTTCTCCAACTCGCAGAGATGTTTACTGCAGCTTAGTCCCTTCGCATGGTATCCTGCTCGACTTGGCAAGCCGCAACAACTTCCATATGGGGAACTATTTTTGGCTTATACGCTCAAGAGTATATTTCTTCATATATAACTATGGCGAATTCCTCTAAATCGTATAGTTTGAGTAGAACTGAGTCTTGTCATACGTTCACGAACAGAGTAAGTGATCTATGATACCATATTTGGCAAACTGTATTTCTTGGGTAGAAAGATGAAACTACTAAAACAATGCTAATACGACTGGTGAGCCGTTTCCTTCATTTGACTTCTTGTCCTACCTCCCCAGTACAGAGATGGTGTAAGGGGCTTAACTGATACCGGGGTTGTTCACTTGAATTAAAAGTTCTGTGGAATTTTGACGAAATAATTTTAACTTGACCATGTAGCCTTTTAGGATTCTCAACTGAGATGCGTACTGGTCGCCACTAAATTTGTTTAAACCACAAACTTAGAAAAGGTTCAGTCTACTACGAAATCACTAAAGTTCACTTTGACAGAAAAATTTGAAGTTTATTTTAAAAGTCACAATTTTAAAAATTTGCAGTCTACAGTTGAGTAGGCGATCGAACAATCATTTCCAGAAAATTGTAGGTTTTGGAGAGAAATAATACCGAACGAAACTCCTTTTAGTAAATTTATCAGTTTATGTTAACCGTTGCTGCTACACCATCGTACCGAAATCTCATCATGGCCGACATTGAGTGCAAGTTTCCACCAGCCGCCTTCCCGCTCCAAAACAAACTATCGCAGATTACCTCACATAACGCTCCCGGAGAAAAGACGAAACCGAAAAGACTACATATTACGAAGTTACTACTTTGAACATCACTGAGAAAATCATGCGCGGAGTTGCGCCATTACTTTCCGGCGTACTAGTGAGACAACGTGAGCTTACTGCACGATCTTTTATATATGGCACTTCCCAGACCGTATGAACTTGGCAAATCTTTCTTTAATTAATATCTCCAAAAGTACAAAATAGTTTAACTTGAAATTTTTACAGGGACTTTCTATTGTCATGTTCTATCTGTTTTAATTTAATTTATCATTCAAAATGGTTTCTATAATCTTAAAATTGAAGTCATCACGCGCTTCAACAACAATCCGCGACTATGTATTTTTAAAAACTTAATTACCAGACAAATGCTAAAACTTTTTACCAAAACCATTATATATTCGTAACCGTCTCAATTTGGGCTATTTACTGATATAAATATCAAATTAATATTCCTTTTAGTTAAAAAGTTTATTTTTTCTCTTAATTAAAACAACTAATTAAATTTCGCCAAATTATTTAATTTTATTACCAAAATATCAGGAACAATGCTGACTATAGGTGGTGATAAAAGATCAGCTGTCGCTTTACTCGATTTAAAGATTTTTCAAATCTTAGAATTTTACTTTTCTGATCGCGTGTTTCAAAACGTGAACAAACCAAAATATCTCTTAAAATAAACATTTCGCGATATGCTAAATACACTTTAAAATGATTTTTATGGTGAATCGTCACTGTAGGAATGAATACAGGATAATTCCTTCAAGTTGACAATTACTCTTCTCGAAATTTCTAAGTCCAACATAAGCAACTTCATAATCGATCTATAGAACATTTTACTACTAGGGGTAGCTAGTGGGAGTGCTTTTGTTGAACTAAATGGTACTTTACAATGGTTTAACCTTCTTTCCAAAAATGCTGGTTGGCGGACAGAGGATTAAAGGTTTTAACGAATCAAAAGTTTTGAATTAATTTCAGAGTGATAATACAATGCTTAAGAACTAAATGACAATTATTCCTTTTTTTTTTACTGCAATGTTGTTCGTCTAAAACTGTTTCGACGGATTTCTATTTCTGTTGCGTGTTATCGCTACCAAATTTTCAGGCAGAAAAAATAGCAAGGAAGAAAATATTAAAACTGAGTCCAATACAAGAGACTCGACTGTCAATGCACTAGAATGACATGTACAATAACACTAAATTAGCATACGTATCTTCAGTTTAACTGTGCAGTTTATCACGTTAAACATCATGACTGAGAGATAAACAGATGCAACTGCACAATTCAGAATTCTACGCAGGAGGTTCGCCTGTGCGAGAGACTCGTCTTTTGCGGAGATAAACTGCGCACTTCCCTCTGATAATCATACAATTCGCAAAAGTCTTATCGTCGCGTCACCCGATTCTCAACCCGTTGCCATCAACACTTCTTCTACCAACACAGAAGCAACCCAAGAACAAACGGCGGCTTTACTTAATTTGCATATCATTGTCTCTTTAACGTTAAGAACAAATCCTGGAGTGACAGAACTGAGAACGGAACTAGGGAAATACAATGTTGCTGTACACAACTTCAGTTCAGATAACTGTACAGATTTTGACTCAGTTTTATAGAACAAACAACTGCGCAGTTGAACTGAATATGCTAAGCCCCTAAACAGGTGCGCTGCAAACGGTGCAAAACAAAGAATAACCGGATTATATAAATGAGAGTGATCAGAAAAAAAAAATTATTGCATGGTGAAACTTTGGATCATGGGTGTTAAAGTGATATGGAGAAGAAATGTTGATGAACTAGCCATGAAACAGCATAAAAAAAGCCTTATATAAGTAAAAATAATTTATTTTCAGTTAACATTGGATCAAAATACAGTGACATGAAATCATCATAATAGCTTCTATTGAATATTTAAATCAGCACCATACCCATACGCTGGCGACTGAATGCATCAACTACCATTATTCCGTTGACTTACAACGCAATATGCAGCTTCTGTCAGAAATTAATGAAGAAAAAATCTTCAAACATTAGAGGGAATCGTATTACAGAAATTAATACACGAATAACAAAAATATGCACGTTGAAGAAAAATGCAGAATAACTAGTTACTGTTACTTTATGCTAGCTCAGACTATTTTTAGTAAGTTGGTTGTAACTGGACAAATGTTAAAGAAAGTCAGGACGCTTACAGTTGTTGCCATTCAACGCATCTCAGGGGCTATTACTTATTGTTACCAAAACATCAAGATATTTCATGTGCAACATCACATCTGCCCAGATGACATTCTATCTCGAATAGACCTACGCTACAAAGTGTCGTCAAGAATGGTCGAAGTAGTGACAAGTACAAAATATTAAGAATATATATATATATATAATAGCATAAGTATGTTGGATGGAAAGGAATGAATTAACTGACATCATAACAAATGGAACTTAAAATTGTGTAATGAATTTTTTTTAAAGTTTTTTTTCTACAGCCAGGAGGAGATTGGGGACAAGCAACGGGAATGAATTCGGCCATGGATTTTTGAAGATACATTACCACAATTCGAGTGATTTCGGGAAGCCGTGAAAACTCGTAATTAAGATGGTCGGACACGGATTTGAACCCGCGTCCTTCCGAATGCCAGGCTCGAAAATTACAGACCATCCACAAGGTTCTGTCATAGATCGCTCATTGGATGAAATGCTGCCAACACGTACGCCTGAAATTCGTATTACTCATGCGCAAAACACTTATTAGTATACTACAAAAACTAAGTCGTCGCTTTTGTTTTAAATGAGCAATGTCTCAAGGCCCTTTTACACACAGTCGAAATTTACAATTGCTGCAAATATTTGAACACTAGTTTAATTGAAATAAAGCTTTTTGACCAATGACAATCAATTGCCACCTTAGGGGAGCATTGTGTTTCCGTAGGTAAAAAGAGGTACGAATTTCCATACGGATTTCTTCGCTAAGACTGGTCGCAAATAACAGTAGCAGTCATAAAACCCCAAATGATGGCGAGATAGCATCGACAGAACCCTTCTTCCTCGTGTCTAGTATTTCTGTATTTGCGGAGATGGCTGTGATGAGTATGTGTCAAGCAGTCTGCACTTTTTGCTATCCCTGAGGACGACAGAGATCTGAGAGGGTGAAACAAGGTATCAGTGCATCAGGTCTACTCTTCAGAAAGGAACCTTAACGATCGCTAGGTTGTAACGTCCTCATCCGTCAAACTCATAACTATCATCGGTGTGATGAGCAGGGGCGTAGCTACTATGGGGCTAGGCGGTGCAGTGCACCGGGCCCCTCACGCTTAGGGGGCCCCCAAGCATACCTTAAGGGGCCCCTAAAGCGCAGTTTAGAGGGCCCACGAGCCTTCACGCTAAACTGGCGACCTTTTTTTTATTTTACTTTTTTTTTTTTTTTTAGCTCTACTGTCGTCTAAGGGGGGCCCCTCAGAACACAGGAACTAAGGGCCCTCGTTGCTCAGGGGCCCCTAAAGAACTATTCAAGTGCCCCCATCCTCAGTTCAGGGGGCCCCTACCAGCAAACAAAGCAAAAAAAAAGGTCGCCCGTCTGACCTGAGGGCCCAAAATAAATTTTTTGCACCGGGGCCCCTGTTGACCTAGCTACGCCACTGGTGATGAGCCATCATGCAATACGAACTGCGGATATAACGCAGACTAGGAACTGATCATCATGCATCTCAAACATGCATGCCAACATTGGAGGGTGACAATTTGTTCCACCACATGAGCTAGAACCAGCTAACCGTGTGTCACGGACAGTTACTAAGCATTTGGGATCAAGACCATAAGGAGGGTTCCAAAGACGTATAGAACAAATCTAAAAATTGGTTCAAAGTTGCCTCTTCAAATTACAGCGACGAGGATATTAGAGGCGGGAAAGGACTTGGGACAAGGAACTGGAACGAATTCGCCAATGGCCTTTTGAAGTAACCATCCCGGCATTCACCTGAAGTGATTTGAGGAAACCATGCAAAACCCAAACCTAAATCATCGGACGGGAATTCGAGGCTAGAGTGTTACCGCTCACCCACCTCATTCCGTAAAAGACAGGTAAAAGGATAAAAAAAAATTACTACTTGAAAGGAAAAATATGGTTGCATCAGAAAGGTGGGAAAGGTATCTCAGTCTGTATATTTTCACGTTTTAATGGGTAGTGTATTTATAGCTGTATTCTATAGATAACGTTAACAGGTTGCGGCAATGTAAAGCAGTGGAGGCCATTAGGGAATGGAACGAAGTGGCTGAACAGCGGCTCGTCCAATAATGTGGAGCTGAAGGAATCTGCAAGTTTGAGACGTATGCGGCTCGGAGAAAAGTTCCCCTCAAGACGGAACGAGCATCCCGCAATCTCCGCGAGTGCCCCTCTCAGATACAAACTTCGGGAATTCGAGGCTCGCAATAAATTGTACATCTCTGCAGAACGGCGCTCTGATCCCCCCAGGGATACGCCCGATGCCCTTGTAATCAACAAGACGTGACGCCTTTAAAACCTCAAAGGCAAAAGTAATTAACCAGGAGCAGAAGTTGCTAACATTCTCGCTGTTCCCACTCACTCATTTCCATAATAATCTAAACAAAATATATCGGAAAAAATTGTTTATAAATTATGTCATTTCGAATTTGTGTTTCCGGAAGATAAATTAATTGTCCAAAGGAATAATCTGAAAAGTAAACTAAGACTATAGTGAAAAATCTCACACACATCTCTGTTCCGTGACATAGGCCTACTCTTGTTTCATTAGAGTAACTTCTTGATAGCACCATCCACATACCACTTGTTCCATTAACATACCATTATTTTTTTCCAAGTTGTTAATTTTCTGTAAACAATTTTAATATTTCCGACGCGCTTATTTTCTAAGGGCGATATTAGCGTTAGCAAATACCGTTTACCTGAATACAGAAAACCACTGTAGAGAGCAGCTTAAAATAAAAATCTCAACAGTTGCCTCGAACCATACATAACAAAATTAATTACACCAATGTGCAGTGTACAGTGACAAGAAGCTGACAAAGGATTAGATTTACTAGGGAAAATTACAAATTATCATCTCTCGTGTCCAATATACGGTCTTGACCAAATTACTAGGTACAACACTGAAAAATTAACATTCACCCAAGTCAATCTTGAACACATTCTTTTACTAACAAAGGAACTAAACGTACAGCTTTTTGTTGCAAAATTAATCGGGCATTGTTTTTATCTGAATTTATGGCATGAACCATGGATTATTATTATTCTCATTATAATAATTACGGAGCTCAGCGGAAACTTTCCTACACATTTACTTGTATCTATGCGCATTTTCACTTTAAATTCGTTCACGGTTTGAGATGAGTAGATCAATTGGTTAAGACACGTGAATATGGATCAAAAGTCTTCATTTCAGAAACAAGTGTCGGTTGAAAATAATTAATATACTACGGCCTTTAAAATAGACCTTCGCCTCTGGCAAAGCTTTGTTTTATTAATGTCAAGATTTCAAGGTTCTGTTTATACGTTAATCTGTAGGTCTCCTGTAACTAGCAGGATTAGTAAGATAGTTTGGGAGATTACGATAGAAGTGGACTATGCAGTCGGTAAGAAACTCTGTCCGAAATTATTATTGGAGCGGTTTGAGATATAATTTACTCTTGGTAGTGCATTATAACTGGGTGATTCAATAATTACCAACGTAATTTAAGTTATAAAATTTATTATAATAGAAACAGAGAAGAGTATCGAGTTTAACGTAGCCCGTTGTCTTCCAAACCACTTCGTCCATCGTTGTTTATACCAAAAACGTTTTCGGCGAAAAAACGAACCACTTATGTTCCATTTAAATGACTTTTTGATAGTGGAAGAAGCATCGTCAAGTGGCAAAAGAGATGGTCATCCGAAATGGCAAGGTCAAGATTACTAGGTAGTTGTTTAAATACCTTTAATTATTGCATAGCTTCTGCAGAGGTTTTAACGATTGTACTTTTCAATTCAGTATCTATGCCATCCATATTGCGCAACCGTGACTATTTTGCATACGACTTGCCACATCACCAACAGTCATCCGTGTATTTAGCAGAACCATGTAGAGCATCCATTTAATATTACCGCCTACAGCGAAGAGAACATACCTCTCCCTCTTGTTTCATGTGCGACCACTTTTGAACTCATCAGTTCGTCCATAGAAAATTTCAGCCCATAAAAATGTAATCGCCATCCGCTGCTATTGTCTGGTGCAAATGGAAAGCTGATAGGCCCAACAGCTACAACAGAACAGACCTGTCAATTTTTTTCAATGATACCATACATTTTCTCGTATTGATGTAGTGAATTAAATGTACAATATGGACGACACAGGACGAACACAACCCTTGATTAAAACCTCCCATGCTATCGGCTGGTCTCGAACCAGCGACCCTCGCTACGTGAGGCCACATCTCACTAGCCCGTACGCTATCAGGGCAGGCAACCAGTCATGTTCAAATTCGCAACCCTGTGGCTAGAGATAAGTCAGTAGCTCAGCGATTATCAACTTGACTGTACTCTTAATATGATAGTCTATTGGTTAAATATTTTTCCATTTGGCATCAAAGGCATGAAGGCCTTATTGTGGGTAAAGGTCTTTTGAGGCCACGGAATGTGCTGATAAGAATTTATATGGTTGATTAATGATATACACGTAGGTATTAACTTGGCCCATATAATTTAGTGTTCCATTTTTGATATTTTAGTGATATTCGGATTCAAAGAGCTTGAGAAAAACTGCAGTAGTGAAAACATCAGACGTAAAAAATATAAAAACATTGCGATAATTACTCAATTATCCTACTATAAGTGAAACAAAAAGTCGACAGCCAAAAGTTGATTCGGTTTTCGGAAAGGACATATACACTAAACCAGTGTATCAAAGGGACGACCAGTTCTTTCCTCTGTCAACACACTATGCGAACCAAGGAGCGTGGTACCATACTATACACATACTCAAACAAACGTCTCCCACCATCACACTGCTAAAAGAGCAATTCTTATATATAAGCTTTCTGGTAAACGTCTTTAACGATTTGGTCGAAAATTGCGCTCTTTTACGCTCTTATCTCCGGGAGAATTCGTTACGACGAGTTCAACACGTTTTTATTTCTCAGAATGACAAAGTGTTTAATTAGGAAACCAGCTAAGACAGTACGGTTTCTTAACAAAGTTCGATTACTAGGCACTTGATGACGGAATCACTTGCACAAAGCGCAGCGCCAAAATTTAGAATGTGCTGGAGTGGACTTTGAAAAATCGTGGTTTGCTATATGTGAAATATTAAAAGTATGGAACATCGTCGATGTCGAGGTCGTTAGAGGTGGGAAAGGACTAGGGGTAAGGAATTTGGCCATAGTCTTTTGAAGTAACTATCCCGGAATTCACCTGGAATGATTTAGGGTAACCATGGAAACCCCAAATCTGGATGGCCGGACGGGGATTCGAACCAATGACCTGCAGACTACCACAGGAGAATAGAGGTGTAGAAAGAGGTCTTAAGACTTAATCAAACCTAAAAGTTTATTAACATTGATATGTGTTGCATAGTTAAGACTGTACTTCTTTATTAAGAAATAATAAGTTGTTGTATTTCTTAATTGAAATAATTTTGTAAGCGCGCTCACTTACTCACCTCGATAGCTATTGGCTGGAGAACTGTGACGTCACGCGCCGGCTTTCGCTCATAAATTAACAACGACCAGAGATGTTAACAAATTCAAGGTTATGTCCACAACATAAGCTAAGCAACTTGGATGAAATGAATTGTCAGAAGACATTCATCATGTTTGCTTTTCGTAACATGGTGTATTTTATAGAGATCCTTTGACCCTAAAACAGGAAATATGTTAGTTCCGTTACCATACTCCAAACACCGTCACGTGCTAACATCGGTTCATAATAAAAACGGTGAAACATATATTCTTGAATTTTAATTCCATAATCTTTAATCTCGGTTCATCACGTGTAATTAAAAGTTCACAATGGTTCCGATGAAGTCGATATTAGGTGCTGGAGTAAGATGCAAACAGCAAAATAACGAATGCTGGTAAAGCACTACAATTCGTATTTGGACAGATGTTGTACCTGGAGTGTTCGTTTTTTCCGTGCGTGGTGCTCGGGCTTCATTCCAGCAAGTGACCCATTCAGCTCACGTAATCCGGACGCTGGCCTTTCCGCCGGTTGGCCCGCCCCGCACAATTCTGTTTTTACCCCGGCCTAACGCGATTTAGGCATTAATTCGGCGCGCTCGCTACCTCCGCGCCGGACCGCCTGTTAGGACTTAGCGCTTAGCACAGGGGCAACGCCCGGCCCTCCTCCTTTCTACCGTCGAACCAAGCTATTACAGCTGCAGTTCCAAAGTTCTGCTTTTCTATCATATTCGTAAGAAGGAAGTTTTTCTCGGCATTGAGAACATTTTATTAAATGTTCTCGGATGACTAGCCAAGTATTTTCACACGATATTTCGGCGAACGAATTCTCCGTCCCCACTATATCGTGTGTAAACACCTTGCTCACTCGGCTAGTCATCCGAGAACATTAAATTAATTTTAATATGGCCGCGATTACACTGGGCAGGACACATAGGACAGGTGGTAGGAAAAGGTTTCAAAGTTCTGCACTTGTTGGAGAGAGTGATGAGGGGATGTACGAGAGAAGTCAAGGAATTGGGTTACAAAACTTTGGTCAGACCATTGCTCGAATATGGTAGTGTAGTATGGGACCCTCATTTTACGTATCAAATACAGGAGTTGGAGAGGGTTCAAAAAAGGGCTGCTAGATTTGTTTCTGGAAATTATCGCAGAATGCAATCAGTGACGGATATGATAAAGGAGCTGGAATGGGATTCATTGCAAGACAGGAGGAGGATGAGGAGGGTCATGGGAGTGTACAGGGCATATACTGGCGATGAGGCATGGAAAGATATTGTAATAGGTATGAAAAGTAGTGCATGGATGATGGAAGGGAAAAGATGACCATTACCACAAGCTGGCACTCGATTTCAGGCACAAGGGTGTGGGAAGATTCTCTTTTTTAGGTAAGGGTGTCAGGGATTGGAATGAGTTACCAAGAGAAATGATGAATAATTTACCGAAAACTTTGAAAGAATTTAAAGATAAAATTTATAGAGGGTAAATGTAGGTAGGTACAGGATAGGGAGAAGATGGGTGTGTAGGGAAATTGCTACCGGAGCCTGTGCTCCATTGCAATTAAAAAAAAAAATTAAAAAATTAAATTAAAGTATCGCGTGCTACTAGCATGCGGAAATTTTGTTAAAAACGAGCGAAACTTTTTTTTTAATTAAATGGTTTTTTATGTTATGACTTCCCCCAAAGCTGGTTTTAACTGAGAAACTTCAAATTTCATGAAAATTTGCTTTTTAGAAGTAATTACATTCCGCACATTTCCGGTAAGTAATTTTTGGGCATCTAATCACGTAGGTGGTTTTTTTTTTTTTTTGCCCTAAGCTTTACGTGTCGTCTACGTCGAGGTAATTAGAGTAGGGAGGGGATGGAAGTATTGGGGCGATGAACGGGAAGGAATTCTGCCATCGCCTTTCGAAAGAACCATCCCGGCATTAGCCTACAGTGATTACGGGAAAGTTTAAAAACCGAATCTGGATGGCCTTAAGGGGATTTGACACTCCATTCTCCCGAATCCCTGGGCCGAGAGTTACCGCTTACCCACGCATGGTAAAAATACGAATGGCGCAGGCCGGACTAGAACTGGCGATCCTCAGCATGTGAAGCCAGTGTACTGGTAACCTCGCTTCCGGGGCCGGCGAAACTCTCTGCATTTAGTCACTACATTCCTTAAAAATCGAACTGAGCAACCAAAATGCTTAGGGGGCGTTTATTAATCATGTGAGATGTTTTGTTTTCTCCCTTAAATTTGGACACCCCTCCCCGTTGTGAGATCTGGTGCAACCGCTCTCCCTCTAACGTAAGATTGATCTCGATTTTTACCGACTCCCATTTTTCCCTTTAAATGAGATTTGGTGAGATTTTGCAGGACCCCGTAATTAATTGACGCCCCCTTAAGTGATAGAATTCCCTGAAAGCCAACGGAATCCCCTTCGTGCTTAACCACAATGTAACTTGTAACTATACAGTTACGATGAGCCAAACGTACTTGCGTGAATGAAACAGATGTAAACTTGTTGTTAAAAAGAAATTATCGCTTATTTTTATTATTATGCCTTTTAAACTTTTAACGGTGTAATAACTGTGCCCATAGTTCCCTTTATACATTCTCATTAAAATTTAATATATATCCTCCATCTTACTGCTTTAATTATTTTCATATTTTGATGATGCCGCTGTTCACTTCATAGTCTCAAACAATTCCATAACTTCTCTGCAAATAAATCTTCCAAAGAGTCGCTGTCAATATGTCTCTGGTTCCATAGACATGCCTATTATTCATTTCAAAATTAAACCTATTGTACTAAAGTTATCAACATTTAATTTCAAATAGCAGACAGATATAAGGTATTATATTATAAAGTATTGTACAATACTTCATGTAAAATACACATAATGTGCTGCATGTGTTTGGTATAAAACAAAAGAACAATAATTTCAAAATATTGTGCACCAAGAAAGTGAATATTTGAAGGGAAAAAAATCACTTTCACTGCACTACATACTATACAAATCGCTGTGTATTAAAACTATAATTTTTTAACTTTAATTTGTCGTGAGGTTAGTATTCTAGGAACCCACTGAGAAATATTACGCGATAATCAACGATTAAAATGTGCAGTTAGCGGAAATCTGAACGCATTTAAAAATTATTTGGGAAGACAAAATAGAGAACAGAATATGGATATGGCAGTGTTTCTGGAAGGTCAAACGTCACTTAGTTATTCATCACATGCCAGCAAGATATCGTGGGGACGTCTAAGTTTTATTCTAGTTGTGGTCGCGATTTTTCACCAAGCTGTGTACCTGCGGCGTTTGGGAGATTTGAGTAGAACTCCTTATTCCGATGTTTCATAAACTGGAATACTGTAAATATGATCAGTTCTCTGCTGGTTTTATCACAAAGCAGGGACTTTCTACAATATTCCTGAGTATTTTATTTTGTAATGTTTCGCAATGTTGTCAATGCATAATAACTAAAAAAACTAATAAATGGTTGTATAAACCGGGATAAAGAGACATGTTAAATTACAACATTCTAATTAATGTAATATATTCTGTTATACATGTATTTATACTCTGAAAAACAACAACAACAACAACAACACCACCAACAACACCACCACCAACAACAACAACACCACCAACAACAACACCAACAACACCAACAACAACAACAACAACAACAACAACAACAACAACAACAACAACAACAACAACAACACCACCACCACCAACAACAACACCACCAACAACAACAACACCACCAACAACAACAACACCACCGACAACAACACCACCACCGACAACAACAACACCACCACCGACAACAACAACACCACCAACAACAACAACACCTTTTATACAGCAGTTATCAGTCAAAAATAAATACACATGTTAGAATTTTTCAATATTTTTAATTTTAGTCTATGAAAAAAATATAGAATGAAAATTTAATAGGAAAAGAAATAAGAACTAAACAATAATAATGAAATCCGTGCAAGTAGAGCCGGGAATAATAGCTGGTATAAGAATTAAAATAAAGCATAATACCTACTACCCAACAGAGCTTGAGTAGTAAGACAGAAGTAGTAGCGGTTTGCCGAAGTTGTTGCAAGTTCGCTTGCTGGTGAAGTTCTTTGAACTCCTGCTCAGACGCTTGCTTCCCGGAGCAACGTGCGGAAGTTGACAAATCGCGCGAGGATCCTCCACGGTTTCTGGAAGTTTGTTGCGGGCGACACTCACTCCTGCGCAATATGAGTTCCCAGAAGTGATTTCATCCGGTAACTTCAAAGATCGACGCAATGTGTAAAGGTGCGTACATACTACACAAATGACGGCCAACGAACGGAGACCAACCGCTTCGTTGGGGGAGAATTACTTAGTGTGTACGCGAGGCAAATCGCAGCCAACGAAGCGGTTGTCATTGGTTGCGGTTCGGGCTACTGTCGGTAACATCAAAGGGTAGGCGCTGGGTTGGCCTTGGGGGACCCTCCTGGTGTAAACGCCAAACCAACGTTGGTGCATTATTTTGTTATTTGCCTTGTCGACTGGGTCTGTTTGTGGATCTCTTATTATTCTGTTGAAAAACACTGGAGTTTGTAGTGGAATAATGAGATCGCATTAAAACTGGGCGATTTTTATCGAGAACGGAAATTTTTATGGGATCTTACGAACTGTGTATATAATAACAAATTGAAGAGATTATGCGATTGAAGGGAAATAAGTGAGCTTTTAGAACGTAATGTAAGAGATGTGAAGAAGAAAATTGAATTTTTGTTGACATCTGTATACAAATTTTCCAGTAGCGAAATATCTCAGTGACCATTAATCTTTCTGCTGAAGATGCAGATCTTCTAAAAGAGGTATCATCTTCAAAAATTTTGGGCCCCGACACAGTTCAATAAAAAAAATCGAAATCTGCATCTTTCATTGAGTGATCTGGGAAAACTATGAAAAACCCAAACCTGGATGGGCGCGCGGGAATTCGAATCCACGTCTTCCCGAATGCGAAGCCAGAGCGTTACCACTCACCCACAACGCTGGGTTATTGAACAATAATATCAAACTACCATGCGCACCATCGATACATATATTCTTTGTTGTTCGCTTCGACTTTTTTTTTTTTTTTTTTTTACTTATTGCTTTAGGCCTCGTCGACGGCTAAGGTCATTAGAGGGGGGATGGAACTGAGAACTAGGAACGGTAAGGAATTCGACCATGACCTTTTTTTGAGGAGGCATCCCGGCATTCGTCTGGTGTGATTTGGGGAAACCATGGAAAACCCAAATCTGGATGCCCGGACGGGGATTCGAACATGCGTCCTCCCGAATGCGAGGCCAGAGCGTTAACCGTTGACACACCACACTCAGTGTGTTCGCTTCGACATAAAATGTTTCGGTTACGGGTTAATTTGCAGTAATCCAGTGCTACAAACCTAAGCAGTATTCACATTAGCAACCCATTACTGCGATATTCCGTCATGATGTCCAGAACTATGATAAAGGTCATCCAAATGCAAGACAAAAAGAAGGAAGAAATCAAAACAAACCAGCACAAAACGGAACAACAAAATAAACAACCAAAATATTAAAATTTTCAAAAGAACCATTATTTTAACTATGATTAACTTCTTTAACATTTCAAAAAAATAATCATATACTTCCAGAAACGAATGCAAAATTAAAACGCAGTTAATCACTGATCTGAGTAACGACTTTTGATGCTTAGAAAACACTTCGGATATGGCGCACGTCAAAGCTCCTTGAAATTTCATTCATGATTTTTTATTGAAAACTCGAAGAAAAACCACTGCCAGCCCACGAAGAAACCTGGACCACTTGGAAGTCATTTAACAATTAACAGGTTACGATTAGGCATTGGTAAATCACAGAACAATTTGAAGATGTGGGGCTGCGTGCAAGAGGGCAGAACTTATGTGAATGTGGCGAACAGCAGACAATAAAGAACCTGCTAAATTGATCTCTGTGTCCATTTATGTGCACAGAACTGGACTTGACACTTTCCAATGACTGCACCATCCAGGTTGCCAAATTTTGTACGTAATTCTGTTAATTTTTTTGTTTTGTCTTGTGCTACCTACAAGAATAAAGAAGTAACTTGAATTACCAGTGGTCGGCTGTTAACACCAAAACGAATCGACAGTATAAATTAAACTGAGAAGCCACACGAAAGAAAAGAAGCATCGAAGTAAAATAATAATCACATTTTTACTTGAATCTACTGACTTGCATAGCACAGCAAAAAAGAAAACAACAATTAAAATAATACATGGACACCACCACACTCATACCTGTGATCTCGATTCGTGATGTCGGCATGCTCTCCATTTCAGTAATTCATAATGTTTATCTATGTCAGAGAGCAAATGGAAGAACAGAAGCTACAAGCTATGTACGGTGTACACGGGGAAACGAGTAGCTTTTGCCAATGCGACAGTAGTACGGAGGTATTCCTCTGTCGCAGCCGAGTAACAAGGACTAATTCGTTTTTGAAATCGAAACCGAGAGTGGTGGGTAAGCGTTTAACGCTGTGGCCTCGCATTCGGGAGGACGCCGGTTCGAACCCCACCCGGGCATCCAGATTTAGGTTTTCCATGGTTACCCAAATCACACCAGGCAAATGCTTCTGTCAAAAGGCCAATCTCCGAATTCCTTCCCGTTGCTATTTCCCAGTCCTTTACCGCCGCTAATGACATCGACGTCGACGATTCATAAATCCACATAAAAAAAAAAAAAAAAAAAAAAAAAAAAAAAAAAAAATGAAGTTGACGGCCGTGTATAAAGGGTCAACAGTCCGATTCAAAGTCTAGCAAGTTCGTAGTCATTTTGTATATTAAAGCCTACCGTGGTTTCGACATCAGAATCTTAGCAATACTCCCAGACCTGCTAAGGTCTAAAGTTTAAATTTTTATAACACCCGTAAGACGTTTTAAAAGTTCGAAGTTACTGCTTGTATCGAAAGATAATGTGATCCGACCTGCCATCGAAATGCATTTAACGCAAAATAAATAAAAAAGAATCCAAGTGAAACAAAAATCCCAAGTATTTATGCGTGTTAGTGATTTTGAGTTTATTAAAAATCGCCGAATTCATCACGGACAGGTGTTGGGAGGAGAAAGCAGTACGTCTATGGCCTACACTGAGAAGCCTGCCGGTATTCCGCTAAACTGATCATCTGAAGTTATCAACAGTAAGAATCTACAAGCAAGCACCAGCACCTGACTCTCACCGCGCTACACAGCAAATCATCTCATTCGTAGTCAACGTTTGTAGCTTCATACACTTGCCAACAATAAGTGCAGCAAAAATGACGAGAGTAAACTACGATCTAGGCCAGGGGTGGCCCGCCTTGAACATTCTTCCGGCCCGCGAGAGTCATCACACTTTTACAAAAAAATATAGCATTATTGTCATTTAAGTAATTACCTTATTTTATTTTTCAAATTTATCCGTCCATATTTATGTATTTAATTTTCCCCCCTATTATTATTATTATTATTTTAATGTTTATTACCCGTTTTACCACCATCTGCGATTTATATACAATATCTCAGTCCCACCGCCATATTGATAATCCACCCAGTCATGCAGCAACCCCCGACGTGTGCACACCTCCCGAGGCGCAGGACTCACTTTCTATGTCATGAATAAGGTTAACTACCGAAATATTGAGTTTATTTATTTGTGTGTTCGTAATATATGTTCTTCTCTCGTCGCTGCCTTCAACTTTGGTGAGTGATGAGTCATTTTCCCTTTCCTTGCAATTATATTACAAAAAAATATCCATTTTATAATGGCCAAAGTAGTGAAACCCAATGTATTGAAGAAAAAATATTATTTTTTCATCTAAATATTCAAAAATTAACTGTCGAAATTATGAGTAAAAATTATTCTTGCGAATATATGACAAATAATGCCTGCTTTATTTATGAGATTACAGTTATGAGTTCGCAGAATAATTATATTATACTCTGCGAATTTATGATACGTGCGTATCTTGGAACATGTAATATAACAGGTTCTATGTTTCGCTCTTAAGTGACATAACCTAAATCTAATATGGAGTTATATAATTTTACAGGGTGTCCAGAAAAGGACTCCCTGATTTCAAAATTAAATATCTCGAAAACAAAGATCGATAGAGGAATGCAGTAAACGGTATGTTTATTGTGACAGCTGTAAGAAGTGTATACAGCAGTGTGAAATAATAGTTACAAAAGCTGCTAACAGATGGCGCTGTACAGCTCATATCAGCATACATAAGTGAAATAATCGTATGAAAACAATCTGTGCAAACAATCACATCACAATGTTTTAAAATGTTCACCATTGGCACTACAGAATGGTGGAACTGATCGTCCTGAGCTTCGGATCACTATTTAGGCATTACGTATGGTGATTACAGCGCCATCTGTTAGCAGCTTTTGTAACTATTATTTCAAACTGCTGTATACACTTCTTACAGCTGTCACGATAAACATACCGTTTACTGCATTCCTCTATCGATCTTTGTTTTCGAGATATTTAATTTTGAAATCAGGGAGTCCTTTTCTGGACACCCTGTATATGCGGCCCGCGAAGTTGTGATGAATTTCCAAAGTGGCCCGCAAGATCATTTGGGTTGGCCACCCCTGGACTAGACTCTAGATGTTAAAACTGAAAGGAGGAGTAAGGCAATCGTGTTATTTAGGTAGAACAATTACAAGATAAGGCCAAATCAATGGGTATATCAAAAACACAGCAGTACAAGCAACACGAACTAAGTTTCAACATCAAACACGTGCGTAGTGCTTCCTTTTTTCATTCCAGCTTTGCAAAAAGTCAACGACCCCGTCATTAGAGCTGGTAGAGGATAGTGAACAAGGAACGGTAAGGAAATCAGCCATTACCTCCACTAACGAATCCTGATTTAAGAAACCCACGGAAGACCGTAATCAGAATAGGCTGATCTGCGAAGGACCCTGAAGTAACCAGGAAAAAAAGACAAATGGGAACGAGGTCTTCAACAGGAGTAGTGCATAATGATCTCTTTAAGTGTAAAATGCATTAGTCGCGGAAATAAGATCCAGGGTATTTTATGGTATACTCATACACAAAGAAGAGATGGGAATCCTGGTCAAATTTTATGACGTTAAGAAATGACTGCCTTTTTAATGACGCATACGGTAAAACGAGAGAACTGTAAGGGAAGTAGGTTATCGCGGTCATGTGAAGGTGAACAAACTGGCGCAGAGTAGGAAAGGCTGGAGCGTAATATTACACCAACAAGTAAAATTAAAATTAAAAAAATCTAAACGAGACTTTTCGTAATTGGCACCGGACAGTGAATAGTCACTTACCGAATTCTGCTCATCACCCTTTCGAGTGATTGCTTCCTTGCCTCTACACTCTGCTACGAGCTTCAGGGGAATGACGAACATCCACGCTCTCACGGAATGATTCTAGTTCGGAAGTGCTTCAAGAAAGCCCCCGGCCGCAAATTACTTGGTGACTAATGCCATATTTGCCTTTTGCATCAACTCACATCCGCAAAAAATCATCGCTACACAAATAATGAGAGCTTCTCTTCTGACAACTTCTATATAATTCGCAAAGCAGCAAAAGGGTCTTTAGTATACATCCAAAAAGTCTAAATTACTGTGCAGAGTCTTTAAAACTTTTACGTCACCGGTAAAGTAAATTCGTGCATCCTTAAGGTCTGTTGACAGAGTTTATTCTACCTCTGTAGTGACTGCATCAACAGTTTAACAAGGGGTCTGAGCTACGGGGCTATCACATACATCCGAGATTCGAATCCGGTACCGTGCCTTAATAGTGAGCTCTAATTACCGATAAGCAACAAAAACAAAACATTCAAGGGCCATTTTTATGAAGTGGCGTATCTGCTACAGTAAATCTTCCATTTAGGTAAGAATTCGAAATCGCTGACTTTAGGAATACCGGAAAGAAGGAAAATTGAAGCATTTGAAATGTGGTGCTACAGAAGAATGCTGAAAATTAAGTGTTCAGACAAAGTAAGAAAATAACGAGTTTTGGAAACGATGCGTGGGGAAAGAAGTTTGTTGAAGAAGCTTACAGAAAGAAGAGACAGGCTGGTAGGTCATATTTTGAGACATCTTGGATTGGTTAATTTGCTGGTGGAGGGAACGGTCGAATGTAAGAACTGTAGAGGAAGACAGAGATTAGAATATATGAAGCAGATAATTGAGGACGTGGGTTGTAAGGGATATGTAGAGACGAAGAGGTTAGCCCAAGATAGGAAAGGATGGAGGATTGTATCAAGCCAGCCGAAAGACATGACAAAAAAAAAAGAGGATGGGGTGTGGCTAGATATTGAAAGAAGAATTAGTTTGAAGAGGAGCATGACCGTTCCGGGAGTAAGGAAGTGGGAAAGTTTTCGGTTTAACGTGATCAGGGACTGGAACAAATCATAAGGGAAAATGTTAACCAGTAAATACCTCAAACTGTGAAAGAACTGACAGCATAAATAGATGTGTAGTGAAACTGCAACAGGTGCATAAACTGCATCGCAACTAGTAATAATAAATAACATAAAATGAAATTGACGATATCCAGGGGAAAAAATACGAGGGTGTCAAATATAAACGGACTTTTTGAAAAAAAATACATTTTTCAAAATAAATTCTAGTTTATATTTTCCTTATTTTTCTACATATTTTTCCTTCATATCTATGCAGTTACTCGAATGGTAAGTAATGTTTTTAATTCTGGGATCATAAAAAGCTTGGGGTTGTGTGTCAAACCAATTCCACAGGAACAGCTGCACCTCCTCTTTCGTTGTGAAGCGCTGTTCACCAAAGGCTTCCTTGGGTGGACCAAACATATGGAAGTCGCATGGCAACAAGTCAGAGCTGTAGGATGGATGTTCCAGGACAGCTCAGTGCATGACAAACCAATTTTCTTTTTGTGTGTGTGTGTGTTTTTCTGCTGCATTGTGTTTCTGGCGTTATCAAGGAGAAGCAACACATTTCTGATCGGAATGCCGCGCCTTTTTGACCGACTGACAACTCAAACTTGACTAAGACGATTGCAATAGCATTAATGGATCGACGTTCTTAAAGAAAATCGACAAGCAGAACGCATCACAGCCTCCGTGTTCTGTGGTGTGATGCTGGTGTAGGGACGGCGCGGGTGGACAATGTTTCCGACACGCGCCCGATCTTTGTTAAATTTTTTACATCACTGTTTCACCTGATCCCACGAAAGGGTTCTTTCCCCGAACTGTAGGAGTAAACTGAGCCGAATTTCAGCAGCATTAATGTTTTCTATAATAATATCACATTGTGCAACTGCAGGGTGTACCTCCTTCTCGCTCATCGTCACTGTTCCTTAGAATAAGAAGCACTTGGCGCGCCAGCGTTATTGTCGACTTCCACTTGAGCCCCTTCTAGTGTCCAAAAAGTATCAGACTCCTCACGCCATCTACTGACGCGCAATTAAAAAAGTTTATATCTGATCCTCCCTCATATATGGATATTAGGAAAATACGAACTAAAAATCGATAAGAATCGCTATTCTAAATATATGAGGTGTGTGAGAAAAGTAATGAGACTGGTAACACTGCGAGCGATCTGGCAACGCTGTGTCTACCGGTTTTGTAATAGACCGATTTGTCCATCCCTTCCACATTCTCAGTCCGAGTTTCAACTCCGTTCAGCCAACACATTATATTTGACAGCCCCATCAGTGAAGTTGTGTGTTACGAAAATGGAGCAAAGGAATTTAGAGCAACGTTGTGCAAACAAGTTTTGTGTTAAAATTGGGGAATCGGCGAGTGTGACCTTTGAAAAGTTGAAACAAGTCTATGGGGAACATTTTTTATCACGAGCACAAGTTTTCCGCTGGCACATATCATTTTCGTAAGGCCGAGAACACGTTGAAGATCAACCTCGCTCGGAGGGTCCTTCAACTTCAGAAACTGACGAAAACGTTGAGCGTGTGAGGGCTCTTGTGAGATCAGACCGTCTTTTAACAATAAGAATGATGAGTGAACAGTTAAATTTAAACACCTTCACTGTACATCAAATTTTGATAGGCGATTTCGACATGAGAAAGGTTTGTGCCAAAATGGTTTAAAAAAAAACCTCACACCTGAACAGAAGGACAATCGAAGAAACGTGTGTTTTAATCATCTTGAGAGGATTGACAATGACCAAGAATTCTTTAATCACGTAAGCACAGATGATGAATCCTGGATATTTGAGTACTATCCTGAAACAAAGCGGCAAAGCGTAGAGTAGCACACTATCATCTCCTCGAATGAGCAAATCAAAGATCAAAACAATGCTGATTTGCTTTTTTGACAGTAGGGGTACCTTGCATAAAGAATATGTTCCTTCAGGACAAACTGTCAACCAAGAGTATTACAAAGGTGTCCTTGAAAGGCTCAGGAAAAGAGTGATTCGTGTGAGACCATACATTTAACACAAGTGGATGCTTCATCATGACAATGCCCCGTGTCACACGGACTTTTTCATCGGTAATTTTTGACCTCAAAACACATTCCTGTTGTTCATCAACTCATCTTTAAGTCCTTGTGACTTTTTCCTTTTGCCGCAATTGAAACATGTCTTAAAAGGACGTCATTTTGAAACTGTGGATAACATTCAAAAGACTGTGATCGTCCAGTTAACAGCCGTATAAGTTGAAGCCCTCCAGCGTTGCTTCCAAGAGTGGAAACAACGACTCCGCCGGCGTATAGCTGCTCAAGGGAACTACTTTGAAGGGTATAATATTGTTGTTTGGAAAAAAATAAAAACTTTGGTAAGTAAAAAATCAGTCTCTTTACTTTTCTCACACACCTCATAAAAGCTTGAAAGAATTGTCAATTTTTTGTTTATTGTTCATAATCAAAAAATGTAGAATGGAAGCCAAATTTTGCCTAAATCACTACTGCTTTAGATAAATCGTCACTTTCTGTAACTTCTACATCTACATCTACATCTTCATACAGCTCAGACTTGGTCTCTTAGCTGGTCTCCATCACAATATTCAAAACGACCCCATTAAGCGAATGATACAACGTGGAATCGGTGAATATAATTTATGCTTGAACCTGGTCATCCATACAAAATTGGAATCCTGCTACATCCTGATTGTAAGCAGAGAACGTCCGTAATGATCCGTTATAAAATTACACAGGTGATTTCGTAAAGTTTTCTAAGGATAAGCGGTAATGATCTTAAAATAACAGATGCGTAATTTTATATTCAAGGAACGGAAGATGAGAAATTTAAATACAGGCGCAGCAAGTCATTGATGCGCGTATCGAGCGCCCTCTTGTTTGCGGTCAGACGCCTCTGGAGTGTCGACCGGAGCGTGACTGATGCCAGCCAGAGCTCTTGAGTGGTCTTCAGAGCGCGACGACTCGCCACCACACATCAAAGAGACCCGCCCACCTCTGCGAACCACTCACACAACCACCAATAAAGATGCGTCGGTGATGGAAATCACTAAGCGCTCACACAAGAATGGTAACTGAACCAAACACTACGAAGACTCATAGGGACTCAACTTCGCAACATAACGATGACCTTTTAGCTTCATCAAGGCATCCAGGAATAACGAATTTCTGCATATACAGTGTGACATTGACATTACCAGAACTTGTTCATTAGAAGTAGACAGTAATGACAGTTATAGTACGGTTAAAATTTAATCATAGTATCTTTCCCAAATACCTTTTCAGATTCCAATTCGTTCGGTTCCCCCAGTGCGAATGCGATGGAGGTAGCGAATGAAGTGTCCTTTTTTTGTTCATAGCTTTCCGACCTCCCTTTGGACGGTGGTGCAATGCATTTCGTGATCTTTGGAGATGATACTCTCATTTATCAATAAATCTAACACTAATGACTGATCAAAGTGATAAAAAGCTGCAAATTTCCTGAGATACTTACTTCATCACAATATTCAAACTACAACCCACTTTCTACATTACATACAGTACTAACATATTAACCCAACCCTCATTTTCGCCTTTACCTGCCTAGTCTCCTCTTTTGGAAACTATCATCTTTACTAATCTCTCTCTCAGTAGTTTTTCCATCTTGTACCATATGAGTCAATTTTTAAAATAAATTTATAACAACACATTTAAAATGTGTCCAATTACCCTTTCTACCGGGGTTTCTTGAGGCCAAGTTTCATTTTTTCCCCTATCGGCTCGTTATCTCTGAGTCGATTAGAGATTGGTGAGGATTGCGGAATAGAAACGGGTAGGGATTCGGCTATGGTATTCTGAAGGAACCGTCCCGGCATTCGCCTGGACTGATTTCAGGAAACACAAATCTGGATGACCGGGCTCTAATTCGAACCCACTTCCTCTACTACGCTCGATATCTAGTTTCAAGAACCTCACATACTGTGCTATATACTTAGTTACAGAAACTTATTATTATTATTTTTTTACAATCCAGATCGATGTCTGAAATTGGAAGGTTTCTACTTTTAAACGAGATTTTTTTTTTTTATTGTTTCCTACTACAGCCAACAAGCTTTTAACCTGATCACTGCTTAAGATATATCATATAATTTTATTTCGCAAACAGTAGGCTTGCAAAACTATCACATCATATATATTATTTCTATAAGGTGTTTTTTGACACAAGCCATTATCTCCCTCCATACCTAACCGAAAACGATAAATGAGGTACCATTTTAAAGATTAAGGTATCTGCGTTGATTATATCATATTTTAAGAAAGGAATTTTTCGGAATTCGATCCTTAGAGGGCAAAAGTATTAATATTTCTAAAACGCGTTTTAATGTCATGAGCCATTTATCTCCCTTGATATCTAACCGATATGGATAAATGATGTATAATTTTAAAGATTAAGGTCTCCGCTTTGGTAAAATCATATTTTAAATTTTTCGGAATTCGACCCCTTAAAGGACAAAATTATCATTATTTCCGTAACGTATATTTTTTTTATCAAGAGCCATTTATCTCCATTGTCACCTAACCGAAATCGATAAACGAGGTTTCATTTAAAAGATTAAGGTCTCCACTCAGGCAACATTATAAATTAACAACGAAATTTTTCGTAATTTTACCATTAAAGGGCAAAAGTAATAACTGTGAATGTCGCGCGTATGAGACAGTTTAGAGCCATATCACAGAGATATTAATAAACTGCTTCATTGGCGTCGACTTTTGTTACGTACCTATTACATTAAGCAAATAAACAATTGAAACAAATGAGAGACGAATATTCTTTCTTTTTTTTTTATCTGCTTAACGTCTCTATAACAGCGAGGTCTTTAGAGACGGGAAAGGATGGGGGGCAAGGAATGGGAAGGAATTCGGCAATGGCCTTTTGAAGGAAGCATCCCGACATTTGCCTGGAGTGATTTGGGAAACCATTGAAAACCCAAATCTGGATTCGAACAGCCGTCCTCCCGTGTGCGAGGCGAGAACGCTAGCCGTTACACCACCACGCTCGGTATTCTTCTTTCATTCTATTACAAACCCCTAACCTTACTGTTCATCGTATACGCGAAATCCACGCAAGGGTCATCTAGTCTGTTTGTATTTCGATATTTACTATTTTTAGTTTTGCAGCACTAGTTTTCGGCAGACATAAGGAAACTTGAACTTGTTATGAATTCCTGTGTAAGGTTCATATGTGACCTACGCCTGTACGACCACGTCTCACCTTCATACGACCGCTTACAGTGGTTGCGCGTTTGGGATCGACGACGATTCCACACTCTGTCCCCTTCATCGCCTCATACATCTGAAAACTCCCGCATACCTTTGTTCCAATATCTCATACCTAGGACTTTCCCATAATATTAACACCAGATCCCTGAACTCAAACATACTAACCATCCACTCCCACAGCTCGGAAATCCTAGCCAATTCCTTCTTCATTTCAGCGGCTAGACTGTGGAATGATCTTCCCCTGAAAATTAGAATCGGCCCATTTAAAACTCATTTGGAAAAGCATTACTTATTGGAGCACTAGCTAAAAGATCTCTCCTTCCATGCATAACTTAATTTTTTGATCTGAATAATATTGACGTATACAGTGTCCACCTCTTATTCTGCCTTCCCTATCATTAGTTTGTGTCTTGTTTCTTCATCCTACTAGTATTAAGTTTATACCGTTTACATCTGTAACTTCCACTAGCATTAGTTTATACCATTAAATTATTAACTAGTTAATAACGAATACTATTAAGATTTTAGTTAGTATTTTACTCATAAATATTATTAATATTTTTTGTTAGTATTACTCTTGAACCTAAATTATGCCAAATGTTATATACGTGTTGTATATTGTTAGTTTGTGTAAGGTGTATATTATTTATTGTAAACACCTGGTATGATGTAAGAGATGGCTTGACAGCCCTAATCTTGCCAGGCTAAATAAACCTTTAAATAAATAAATAAATATACGATTTTTATAAACGCGCATAAATAGTTTTCACTTTCTCGCTCTGTTAAGGTTAAAGGGGATATAAGATCCATATCAAACCTCCCATATTTTTTAACATGCATAAACAAACAAGTGTTACACACAGCGTCATCGTGTCGGGGCCCTCCTCGAGCCACATCCTGTGCGTATATGGAACATCAGCCGCACAGGATGTTAGGAAACAAGCAACGTCTCAGGGGACAAAGCAGTGTGTTTAAAGCGCCCCCAGGACGCCGTTCAGATAGGAACGCTATGATCGCTGACAAGGGAACGTCCATAAACCACGTAGCTCCATTTTGGACTCCTCTGAAACCCCCCCCCCCCCCTCCCCGACGTAGCCAGTTTCCAGAAGACATTTTGTACCGTTTTCTCTTGTCAGACTATCGTAAATTACATACGGGGATAATTAAATGGCGGAAATAAATATATACAGCCCGTTATCTGTTCTGTATGTCATTTTAACTGTGACAAATAATATGAACGAAAAGCTACGTGACCTGTCTCGGAACCTCCCCCCTCCCTCCCCCACGTAGCCCAACGTAGCTTTCCAGCCGACCCCTCGCCCCACTCCTAGATCGAGCCACGTAGTTTATGAACACTCCCCAAGGGAAAACGCGACACATCTCAAGGCGATAATTTTGGCGGTAGCTAGGATTCGCCAGAAACCAATTCATAAAAAACTCAGAAAATCGACCTTTCCTCCGGTGATATTATACTAGGTGTTGCACAGGGTAGACAGTCTGAACAAAGACCAACCTGAGATGGCAATAATATTAAAAAAGACGTCTGTGAGCAAACCTTAGATACCATCTGTATCACTGCCGTGAAAAATTCCATAAATCGTGGAAAATCAAAATGAGAATCGTTAATCCGAGCATTGGTAATAATCAGTTTCTTTGGATGATGATTTTACTCCACTTACACGCGCTCGGAGAAACAAAAATCCATTTCAGTCGTGTAAGTCTAAAATGTGAGATTTGATTCTGTAATATAACCACGCATCATAACTATTTCTGGAGCAAGCTACTGGTTTTACTGTTCTCTAAAATTGGCACTAGGGAATTAAGTCACGCAGCTTGGTCTAGTTTTGTACGGTTTTAAACTGTATGTGGATCCAGCAAGGGAACTGACTAAAGGGCGTAAGGGCTCCAGTTCAAATATCTGAGTCGGTTGCGATTTTTGGAGGTACTTCAGCTCTGTTAAGCTCGCCTTGTGTTTATCAATTATATAGTAGGTACCTTTTACCAAGTAGTACTACCGAATTAGGAGGCACACTATTATTAAAAGATCAGTTTGATCCTGTCGAAGAAAGAGTATTGGGTAGCGATAGGACAGCCAGTTCTTTTCCTTCGTGTGTTTATATGTGTTCTGTGTGTAGACTGGTAAGCGTAGTGTGTTTTGCGTTGTATATATAAAGATGTTAGAAAGTAGAGGATGGAAAATACGGTGCCGACCCATTCGTGCCCACTCTCCCCAAGGAAACTTCACCAAGGGGGAGGGGGGGGGGGTCCACGGAAATCTCAAGTGAGGTTTTGAAATTCTTGTGGAACTGTAGAGCTAAAAAGAAAAAAGTCTACAAATGACGTGAGAGTCGATTTTAGGGGGGTATTTTGGTCCAAAAACCGACCTTAGGGGGGGGCATATAACCACCCTTTGGAGCATGAGACCTAAAAAAAAAGTCTCAAAAAGGTGAGGTCTATTGGTAGGGGGGTTCCCCGTCAAAATCACACGTCATTTTACAGGGGGGGGGGAGCCGGAATTCCGGAAAAACACCTCACTTCAAAAACTGACGCCCCCTAAATGGGTTGCCAACAAATTAAAAAAAAAATGCTCCCAGCGAGATTCGATCCACGACGACTGGCTTACGAGACAGAGAGTTTGCTCGCTGTGCCACGCTCCCCTTTTGAAATCCGTATCGTAGAAATTATTTGAACGCAATGGCATATTTCAATGCAGATTTTCACGACAACGACGAAGAAGCGCATGTTACTGCTTTGCCAGATTACACCTGTAGCCATGAGCTATTATTACACACAGTATGAATTTTACAACTGGCGGCCTCCCCTTAATACAAAATGTTAAAAATGATATTCGGTTTTGGTAAACGAAACACGCATCATGTATAAACTTTAAGATTGAAACTTATATTGTTTACGAGCCGGAGGCCTGAAGCAGACAGACTGGCAACGTAGTGAGAGCTTACTCAAGGGCTACGTTTCTCTTTAGGGACGGAGCCCTACAAATGAATCTCAGAAGCTTCCCACGTGTGACGAGGTCAGATCTGACGTAATCTCACGACTACCTCGGGCCGCTCCCTGTTACCCGGACGGAGGGAGCAGTCGCTCTCCTTTAGGTCGAGCGAGCCTGGGCGTCCTTTTGTCTGGCAGGCGCGGCGACAAGGTCGTCGGCCTGATCCCACTAAATTGAATTTTCCCTAACGATGAAAAGTCAGAGTCTGCACCCGTTAACAGCGGTCCCGCTGCCATTACGGAGGGAGGGACTCTTAAGTTTCCAGTTGTTCTCCAATTAAAACTAAGTCGTCAGACTGGAATTATCGGGCGAGAATTTAAAGTCGTCGCGAATTATCAGGAGCTGCGGCTAAGGTCCTCATCTGCTGGAGTTAAAGGAAATATGTTCAGAATAAAATCAATTTCTCTCGGACGCCCACCGCATTGGATCAAGTCGCTGCGCCCCTAACACTGTACCCGTCCCGTCATGGGGTAAACGGTTGGAGCTCCTGTGGTTGAGGCAATTTTAACCATTCATGTTTTTAGCTTTCCTTAATTAGGGCTGCTAATTGGCTGGCTTTAACAAACAGGCCAGCCCACGAAGAATCAGGCTGTATGTGAGACAGGCTGGTAGGTCATATTTTGAGACACGCTGGATTGGTTAATTTGTTAGTGGAGGGTACAGTCGAAGGTAAGAACTGTAGAGGAAGACAGATATTAGAATTTATGAAGCAGATAACTGAGGATGTGGGTTGTAAGCGGTATGTAGAGATGAAGAGGTTAGCACAAGTAGGAAGAGATGAGGGATTGCATCAAATCTGTTGAAAGACTGACGACAGGGGAAAAAAACCCCAAAAAAAACATAATTTTCCTCTACAGGAAACTGCAGCGTGTTTTGGATGAGAAGGCCCGTGTCATCACGAACACATTTAAGCTGGAAATCAATAACCACAGAAAAAACATGTTGACAGTTCAAGAAAATTTTCATATATAAAAGGCACTAAACGAAGGGGAAAATGTGATCAATGAATACATCCATCTTACGAACCAGACACTATTTAGAACACAAAAAATAAACTCAAATTCAAACAAAGATAAAACTTAACTTCAGTAAGCAAATTAGGTTGGTAATACATAAGCCATAGACAGTTAGCATCTTTGAGAAGAAACTATAAACAATAACAAAAGTCTGTTTAAAAGCTACATTGTATAAATACGCTTTTAATAATAAAATGGTCAGTTGGTGAATAATCTCAAGAATAATAACAACAACTAAGCTTGTTTCAGAAGCTACTTTCAAAATCAGACGCGTGCAAATTATGTTTTCTTATTGAAAATTGTTCAGTGAGTGAGAAACCTCAAGGGGAGAAACTGATATGGAACAATTCCATACACTAATGTAATATAGAAAAACTGTAAGTAAAATAAGCTATAATAATATTTAATAACAAAATTTATACCTTCATTAGGTAAACATTATGCTGCACATCAAAAATTGTACATAACTTGTTCTAGGGCACTGATGATGGTCTAATAAACCGAAATTCATAGGCCATAACAAAGTTTTTTTCATTTGTTAGCTGCACTAGACGGAGAATAAAACCCAACATTTAAGCTGCTCCTCACTTATTTTTGAAGTTCGAATATTTTTAATTAATTTAAATCAACCAAGTTTAAGAGGACTGTTTGTAACCTGCAAACAGTTAAAATTCATCCAATTGAAGTCGAGCAAATCCCATTAATTATTTGCTCGAAACTCTGTAGATCTTATGGCGACGTGGCCCTAAATAAGTCGTCTTTTGATCCACGCACACAGAGTAGAGGTCACCTTTTTTAAAAATATTTAAAGATATTCAATGATAATAAAATAGCTCATCAAATGGTCGCTAATTCTACATAAGTTACAACACCAAGTTGTTAGCGTATATTCTCAACTGTTTTTTAATAAATAGTCAATTCAAAGCTCGCAACCAAAACAAAATACAATTATAGTACAACAGTTCTCGAACAACTATACATTCATATAATGTTACTGCGACACAGTCCAACACCTACAACTTTTTACACACACACCTTCCTTCTTCTTTTTCTTTAAGAATCCCTCACATCAGACCAGAGATTTTCGATCTCATTCTTTTCAAAGATATACTACCCACTGACAATGCTTGTTAATCTGTGGTTTCCTCAAGCTTAGAAATTATACCATGTACATCATTACAATCAATATTTGAATTATAATTAATTACACTTAACAAAATAATATTTAAATGATAAATAATTACATAATTGGGGTGGTAGCATATATTATACGTTGTTATTAAGAAATGATAATCACTGTTCGACAAAAAACACAATGTATTTATTCTGCACTGTATCTATTACCACAATCAATGTTTAAATATTCGTAACAGACTTCTTGAATTGACAGTAACTACAAATTGCAAATATGTTAATGTCTCCGTACTAGACAACTGGAGACACGCAGCCGTGAGTTACGACAACAGGCGCTCAAACACACTGTGCTCTTAGCTGTTTACAACCGCCAACACTACTTAGGGACCGTCCATAAACCACGTAGCTACATTTTGAGTTTTTTCCCCTTTTTATTCCAGAAGACATTTTGTACTGTTTTCTCCTGTCAGACTGTTGTAAATTACATACGGAGATAATTAACTGAGGGAAATAAATATTCCCATGCTGTTGTGTGTTCTGTTCCTCATTTTAACTGTGAAAAATGTTATGAAAGGAAATCTACGTGGCCTGGCTCGGAAACTCACTCCCTCCCCCCCCCCCTCCACCTAGCCCAGCGTAGCCTTCCAGCAAACCCCTCCCTCCCCCATCCCCTGGACCGAGACACGTAGTTTGTGCACGCTCCCTTATCGATGCAGGAGCTGGCATCGCCCCTTGGAGACATAAACACGGCAAGGCTCAGAGTCGAAATAGACACCCAACAACCTTTAAGGGGCTTCTATTAATTATATGAGATGTTTTTCGGAAATCTGGATCTCCCCCCTCCCCTCTCCGAGATTTGAGGACGAATGGGTGCAACAAAATGGAAGGAATGTGGCAATGGCGTTTTGAAGGAACCACCCCAGAATTGTCCTAGAGTGATTTCGGGAATCATAGAAAACCAAAATCTGGATGGTCGGACGGGGATTTGATCCCGCGTCCTCCCGGAACCGGTGACCAAATTTCTTATTGTTAAAGCAGAAATCTATTGATAGCTAAATAACATACAAAGTAAAAGGTTATATGTGACAGTAGTGAAGTTATCGATAATGTACTTTAAAAAATTGTAAGACAGAAACAGGAGTAATAAATTTCACAGGGTAACAGATTAAAACGCCAACAAATATTCACGAGATAGAATAAAACGAAACGAAAGGCTTTTTTCGTCCGGTGGTTTAACAATTTACGAAAATGAGTTATCCAAGCCGAGACCTGGCGAAAATTCTTTTTTTTTTTTTGATTTTGTTTTACGGCTTATTGACGTTGAGTTCATTTGAACCGGGAAAGCACTCGGAATGAATTCGGCCACGGCCTTTAGAAGGAATCATACCAGCATTCTCCTGGAATGATTTGGAGAAACTATGGAAAACCCAAATCTGGATGGCCAGACGGAGATTCGAACACACGTCCTCTAGAATGCGAGGCCAGAGCGTTAGCTCTCAGCCACCATGCTCGGTGTGAAAACTAGTTTCAAAATGTTCACTTACTGTTTGTTCCTGCTTGTGGACCTTCCACTTGTCAAAACATTTTGATGATTATGCAAATATAATCTTACTAAATTAGCATCTGGGTCAATGGCACTTAGTACACTACAAGTAACCTTCGAAGTTACAGAGCAAAATATCAATCGTTCTGCAATGCAAAAACAAAAACAATAATCAGAACAACGCCCCGTTAAATCTTTCCAGGCCTATTACCAAGGATTAACAACCGCGTTTCTGGTCACTTAGAAGCGATGGCTTAACCCAAGTAATACAACTTACCCAGAGATGCGTCACCACTCCACCTGCTGTCAAGGATGGTAAATACATTCCACGGCGATTAGACAGGCCGAACAATGGATTCGACATATCTTTAACTGTCCAATGACGTTAAGACTCATACCACAAAAACAATTCTTGTAGAAATAGGCCAAGTCACGTACTTGTGTACTAACATAAAGTTTTGAGATCTTGTTCTGAGCCAAGTCTACACTTTGCATTGTGTATTCATTTCACTTTCTGAAATACAATGGTTTCTTTCTGTGTTATAGATCGATTATTTAGAATTAAAAAATGTTTAGTTATTTGGCCATTATGAATACCATGTTTCTGTAAGTCTATATAAATACCCTAAATGTGTTGCTTAATCAGACTTACAAATACATAAGATTTCCCTTGCACTTTTTCGGGATTGGTAAGTCTTAGAATATATATATATATATATATATATATATATATATATATATATATATATATATATATATCAGTAAAAATTATGACTTGCATATTGGCCAAGTCACCAGAATATTTTTAATTCTAAATAAGCGATCAATAACACCGTAACAAACCATTTTCAGAAAGTGAAATGAATATACACTGCAAAGAAAAGACTTGGCTCAAAACAAGATCTCAAAACTTTTTGTTACACAAGTATGAGACTTGGCCTATATTTACAAGAGTTGTTTTTGCGGTATCTCATTTCTTTTTGTAACTTGATCACTTCTTCTGAATCGTCGCTCAAATGTAACGATTCCGTTTGAAAATCGGTGAATAATGGAGCGTCCATAAACCACGTAGCTCCATTTTAGCCCCCTGTGAACACCCCCCCCCTTTTCCACCGCATAGCACGTAGTCTTTTTTTCCCTATTGATTCCAGGAGTCATTTTTTACTGTTTTCTCTTGTCATACTGTCGTAAATTACATACGGAGATAATTAAATGACGTAAATAAATATTTACATGCTGTTGTGTGTTTGTACCTCATTTTAAATGTGACAAATAATATGGCCTGGGTCGAGCCCCACGCCTTCCCCCACGTGTAGCTCAGCGTAGCTTTCCAGTCAACCCATCCCCCCTCTAGACAGAGCCACGTAGTCTATGGACACTCCCTAAAAACATTTCAGAATGCCCCACTCTCCGAAAACAATGTGTGTGCGCCGTAGCCGAGCAATGCAGATTGCCGCTGGTTTAACAACCACCATACGTAAATAACGAGCAAAGGAACAAAGTAAAATTTAATATTTTAATTAATCTTGCTGATCTCTAAGCATTAACGAAATCTCTGGCATATAGCATCATCCACGGCAAAGCAACTAACCCTCAAATATGTTCCGGAATTTTTCATGCCTGGGATTTAATTAAATAAATACGGGGAAAAACATCAATATTAGACTTTATTATGATTCAGGGATGAAACCATATATGTGTACCAAATTACGTGTTTCTAGGATTACTGGAAGTAGGCCTACAGTAGAATTTTCATGTCGGGGTTTCGTGGTCGAAATAAAATTTTGACTTTCACTAACGTCTAAAGTAAGGAAAGGAAGGAAGTAAAATTTAACACATTAGTTAAACTTAGTAAATCTGAGGTGTATAAAGTTATTAGGGTAGAAAGCGATTTCACGTTAGGGGTAGGTAAGGGGTAGATATATGAAACTTAACGAGCTTCAAACATTTTCTATGATATGGGGAGAAAATTGTATCTATGTTCCAAATTTCAGCATTCTACGAGTACGGAAAGTACCAGAGAATTTTGATAATCATCAGTCAGTCAGTCAGTTAGTGATTGAGTGAGTGATATTTGCGTATGAATTAAATCCGAACTAAGAACAGTAAAGCAATAGAATTTAGAATGTTTGCTAAGATTTCTAATATCTATTCATAACAGAAATTTGAGACATGTAGCGTCAATACGACCGAACAAATTGAGATACAAAAATGGACCGAATCTCTTCGAGAAAGGGTAAGCAGTGCTGCCGTTGACTTTATTCCTCATTTAAAATTGTCTATAATTATTTCAGAATCTCTTAACTAAAGACAACGGCCTAGAACTTTCTTTGTATACAAACTGTACATCATATTTATAACAAATATGATTTATTATGGATAACGTTTTTACGCGGTCCCAACAGAGAGTAAAATATATTTTGCAGTTCCGCAAACAGATTAATGTATTCAGAGTAGAACTATAGGCTTTAAATTATTGCTTTTACTTGTTCAAACCAAATCAGAACAGTTAAGTTTCAAAAATATAAATTATAAATTGCTGCACAGCTTTTAACAATGCAGAATTTTTAAATTCACCTTTTAATGACGGTTAAGTTTCTCTATGTTTCGGCACAAGATTGAGGTTGGTAAACGACTTCTCAAGCACTCTTGCCGGCACCATGTGATATATGTTTTATTGAAATTGTTGCAAGTACATATACACTCGCTGTTTCTTCGTAAAATCTTTGGTAATGAATGTTGTCTATACTAGTTCAAGTGTTTAATGAAAGAATTAATGTTTCATTTACATTGCAGAAACCTTCCATAATCATTAACTTACAATTAACGCTACTGTCACATCATCTCATTAGATTTTACTAAAATTTTAATTATTGTCACAGATAGGTGAGTAAATATAGCTCAAAACCGGCCATAAAAGCATACGCTTACGGAAAACGCAATTTGTGCAACGCACAATCAAAATTTTGATTCGTATTTTACATACCACGGTTTTTGTACAAAACGATAAAAAGAAAAAAAATACACTTTTGTGAATTTATCCTAACCTTTAACAGTTCCTTTCACAGGTATTCCCAACATAAGCCTCGATCCCTTAAAAAAAACTGCTTGTGCTGCTTTTTCAGAGAGTAAATTGAGAGGTGCTCTCATTTCACCAGTGCTGTGAGGACAGTGGGGGTTCTGAATGGCTGCCCCTGAGGCTGTATATCGTACACTGCCCCCTCCCCCCCCCCTCCCAATTTTCAAAGGGCTTGATGCACGGCCGCGCATTCCATTTGGTAAGGGAGGTAAAGGAGCTTACGGAAGCGAGTCCACTGGATTAGGCCTCCCTAATTATTATAAATTTAAGGCCGACGCAAAGCCCAGAGGCCACTGGGAGCCTGCAGCTATACAAGAGTTCCACTTAACCCGAGAGCACTGCTAATGACAGGCTTAAGAAACGGAACACGAGGTACTTCAGCCTCTGTCTTCTCGATAACATACGCATCTGCTCCTTAGAAATCAGATCTCTTCCGCGAAAATAGAAAAAAGGATACCAGAACAAGGGTCAAAAGTAATAAACTAAATGCATTTACACCGTGCCTCCTACTATAAATTACCTTGTAAATGCTGTATTAAATGGCATGTCATTTATTAATATAAAGGGCTCTATCGCAGAGCACATATTTAACAGTATTATTTCTTCAAGTGAAATTACGAGTATTTTAACTAATTACTGACTCTGTTCTTACCGAACTAGGAACACATACTATGAATCTTTCGTAGAGATTCAGCATAAAAGAAGGTCTATCAATTCCCTATTATCCCCTGAATCATTATTGCGAACTAGCCCATACCCGCGACTTCGTACGCGTGGATTAAGAATTTTTTGCCGGAATTGAATATAGATAGTTGTTGGTAACGAAGGATTGGCCCCAAACAACACCCGAGTTGGCATAATATGACAGGAAAGCTTGAAGAGAATCAATTTCCAACATAGGTATTCCCAGAAAACAAAATAGAAAAACAAACGAAGGTGCAGGGATGTATGTGGGGGGAGGGGGGGGTGTTAACTAAGGGCAGCTTTATTTCAGCTTCTTTTCTTCTTCCTTCAGCATGAGCATCCGATTCTTGGGTTCTAACAACTTTAGCTGCTCGTGCTCTGCTAGAGCTACACCTTAGGCCAGTTTACGCCCGCAAGGCTGTCAAAAAAGAATGAAAAATAAATTGGTGCCAGAAACATTTAAGCAAACACAAAGTAACAGGCCAGAGAAAATCGAAATCTATACTGAATAATACGTTTTTTTTCTAAATGAAATTTACTAACAAATTATACACTAACATAAAGCGCGAAAAGCACAGCTTGGGCAACCGACATACAGACTAACACACACGTCCGTCTCTCTGTCATCATTCGATAAGTTCTCAAAATTTCGTGACTACAACTGTTAATCATACCAAAAAAATGTCCTGTGCCCTTCCTAAAGATTTTCTTGTCAAATTCCATCAATATCAGTATAGCAATTTAGTCGTCAAAACGTTACAAAAAGACAGAGACTTACTTCCGCATTTATAGTATTATTACTGCAGATCACACACACACACACACACACACACACACACACTGACTGCGAACAATTCCTGAAGGATCAATATAAAAAAGTGTACACCTACAGCATTGCAAGACTACCTGTGATATCTACAGTTTAACATTCAATCTGAACATCCGACAGTCCAGGCGTGACGATCAGAAAGAATTTTTAATAATCTTTGCCTCTGCGGAGATTTGAACCGGAGACGACGAACCAAACTGCAGTGAGCAAGAGCTTTAATCACTAAGCTACCAGACCGTTATACGGAAACGTAGTACAGAGACCTACACATCCTACGCATCTGTCTATCGCAGTTCACTAATTTATCGAAATTATAAGGCAACATGTATTATTTATACAGAAAATTTTTCAACCAAATGTAGACAGTATTTTTCTCCTTGTTTCAAACGATAAGTGTGCAAACTTTCATCGAAATCAGATGAAAACTGTGGATTTGTATGAAGAACAAACATACATACATTCATCTTTATATATACAGATTTCACAGTAAAGTCTTTGGCAGATTTAATAACCGAGCGCTTAATATCAGCAGCAAAAGGGAAATGGAATTGTCCCAGTCTTATCATTATAGGCGAAACAAGTGGGCGAAAGAGCTAATTCAGTGCAGTCATAATTAGATATACTCGTAGTTCATTGTATTTTGACCACTAGCAGCTACCCGCGACTTCGTCCGCTTGGCAATGAGTTATAAGAGGTTTGTTTACTACTTTAGGTTTTAAAAATATGGTTCTCTGCTTCCTTGGTTTTTACTCTTCAAGAAGTGTACCACAAAGCCAGAAAATAGTTAACAAAGGTGTAATGCGCACCGGAAAATACTGTTACGCACGTTATTGACTTCGCGGCAATAGATGTCTCCAATCAATTCTGACGTCATTACAGTCAAAATTCGGCACGGCAGCGACCTTCTTCACTCAAAATCCACTGTGTGCCATTAAATATGTCGTAACTTTCTTGCTTTGATTACTGAAAACAGTGTGAGTGATTTGCGTGAGAAACAAAGAGTAAATGTGGCAGTATGGCCTATGAAGCTGCAAACTGGTGGTGGCGAAATGCGAACGGATAGTGACAATTTCCAAGGAAATTATTTGTTTTTGCGGGATTAAACTGTCCCATGTCATTAACCAACAATATATTTCATTTAAATCTGTTGAGCAATTAAGGCGTGATTAAGGCAAGTAGTCTAAACATCCAAATATATAGGTCTATCTAGACCAACTTTCTCATTTACAATATCATAGGACATTCAGGTAGCATTAATTTTTTTTTCTTCCGATATTCACATTATCCCAGTTCAGTTCAATTCAACACAAATATGATATGCAACAATGCAGTGGTATTTTTTAAATTTTTACAATATTTTCGATCAATATTATGTTGTCTGTATTCCACACGCCGTTAAACAACTAAAGTTACATAAGCCAGTTCCATTTCTACTTGCTTGTGAGACTAGTGGGTAATGTGTCAAGTTTGACTCATTACAATATTTAATAAAGACAATGAGCATTAAGATAGACATAAAACAAAATGAAATCTGGGATCCAGTGGACAGAGCGGTGAGTTCGCGAGAGATAGTTTTTTCTGGGTGCCCTTGCTCTGGCGAGAAGGGTGTCAGCTGTTTGACGAACGCCAGACACCGTGGGCGTGCATTGGTGTGGGGAGTCCTGTGTGAGCTTTCAGAGCGAGAGGTCTCGCTGCCGCACGGGAAGACATTGCTACTTGCCTCCCAAGTGAGAGATTGTGTTTTGACCAGGACAGTCTGGTTCCTGGTGTGATCGGCGGAGTCTCACCGGCTGACCAGTTTCACTCTCCGTCGCAGTATGGAGAGCCCGGTATCACGGAGTACACTCTTGGCCATGCTCTGCTTCTTACGAGACTAAGCATCAGCCAGCGCCGTGTCATCCATGCGGTAATCACCACAAAATTCTGCCGTCCACAGCAAGATCTTGGAATTAGACTGAATTAGACCCAAAGCGCCCTGTTTAGAATCTCATTGCTACCCTGTTGCTTGCTGGCCTGTTGAGGGAATCCGTTATCGATTTACATGATGCACTAAATAAATCTTAATTTCATTATCAGTCAAATAAATTGTACTATCATTTTGCAGTAGTTAATTGGGGTTTTCATTCTTTACCTTTTTCTTTCTATCCCAGTCCACAACTTGTAACGTTTCAAGTGGGAGAGCCGCACATTCCATGTCGTCCTCCCGGAAGAGCAATCTTCCCTTCCAGGTGCATAAACATAGTTTTCGATTCCCAAAGTATCTCGAAAAAGATCTCCAAAAATACATCGTTGCTTGATTAAGTACCGACTTTTTACCTGACAAATGTTCTTCAACTATGATGACACCACTTTATCAGTCAAACTGGAATGAAATACCCATAATGCATTTATAGAAATTTCAAACCAAGGAAAATCATCTGCCATGTAACTATCATTTTAAGTTAGTCTCAGATACTTCGCCAAATTTACTGTCCGGTCAATCAAATGGTGCACTTCACATATAGGGTCATGCTGGTGTATAACTGCATTTGGAAAGAATAGAATAGATAGTAGTGTCAAATCGACGACCAGTAGTTGTATACATCGATCAAAGATGGTAATGGATATAAATAACTTTATATTAGCTTCTGGAGAGTGGAGTTTGGTGATTATGCTATCTTTAATTCACGTTAAACTGACGTTCAGAAAAAAGGTAACCGTTCGCCCAACCCCTGACAATCATTGTCTATTTACTATTCATCCACAACGATCCAACCAATCTTCAGATTTTTTAAAATTATTATTTTTTACCGATAGTATAGTTCTTTTGTGGTTGAGACGGAGATCTTTTCACAACCATCCCGTACATCCTAGAAGGCCCATTGCGAAAATAACGAGTCCGACAATACCAAACAGAAGTTAAATAACGATTTGTGCATTTCGTCCTTTTTCTTCTGTAGTGGATCTGTCGACATGTATTAAGTGGACAATCTGCACTTTTCTTGATGCTGTCTGAACCACCGTTCTTCATTTCTGTGTAGATTCTGTTTCGTTAACTTTTCAAACTTTCTTCCTATTTGTCTTTTTCCTTCTATGATCCTTTTTTGCCTAAGTAGTTTGTGACCAAAAAGGACTTCAGCTTCTTGACCAACCTAACCTCCCCAGTACCTCATTTCAAACATTTCTGGTATTTCTCTACCATCTTCTTGATTTTTCACGTCTCCGATCCATACAACATCACCCCCTCCACAAAACGTATGGCAAACCTGTTTTGTTTTTTTAAATTTAACATGGACCTTTCTGCCTGTTAGCAATCCTTTTAAATTGACAAAAGATTTTTTTTCTTCCAAAGACATGCTGTTCCATACTTCTTCCGTACAGCTTCCAATTAAAGTCAATAATACTTGAACGATTTTAGCTGTTCCAGGGTCTTCCCTCCACAAATATACTGATCGTGCTTTATGTCGATCCAGATTTCATTAGTGTTGTTGGTCTTATTACATCTCTTAAAGTGTATCTCAGCATCTCTACTGTAAGGCATGCGATATTCTCCTTCGGTAAGGGAATAGTTTGTGAGCAGCAGGAGCAGCAAATCAGGAACTGATCGGATCGGCGTGACGTCCGTTAATGGAGCCACTAGTCATGTCGACAGCTACCCGCTTGGTCATTCATGAAATGCAGAATTCTAATGGAGCCAGCCTGCGTGCTCTCCGTAGCTATCCCGGGCATGCGGCCCTCATTAAAAAGATAAACTAATCGCGAAGGAAGTTTTAACACCAGCCCCGGCTGGCGCTGTACGTGTTATTTCTCGAACAGCTGCTTCCTTATCAAATCTCTTCCTGCGCCAAGACCTTGAACCAGTCGCCATTGTTAGGCTCACAGAAAACGAGTTACATTCAGAGAAAAAACTAACGTTTCTTTGAAATACTTTTTTTTTAATTGCTTAACGTCTCTTAACAGCGAGGTCTTTAGAGACGGGGAAGGATGGGGGGGGGGGAGGGGGGGGGGGGCAAGGAATGGCCTTTTGAAGGAAGCATCCCCGCATTTGCCTGGAGTAATTTGGGAAACCATGGAAAACCAAAAATCTGGATGCCCGGACGGGGATTCGAGCCGGCGTCCTCCCGAATGCGAGGCGAGAACGTTAACCGTTACACCACCACGCTCGGTTTTGTAATACGGTTATGATCAAACAAGGAACACGACATTCCGATTTACGGTATACAACACGTTTCAATTACCCTGACACCTCAGTTATCGCAACATTAAAAATAAAATAAACATTAAAAAAAGATTTAGTAGACAACAGTATTCCAACAATTCACACACCGAGATCTACAACCATACTATACAATTCACAAGTATTGTGGGTGGCAGCGGGTGATTTGCACCAAAACTGATTTTACTATGTGCATTGCAATCCCGATAACACGAGGGAAAAAAGAATACATATAACCGTCATTACGGCATCTTATTTCTCTAATCTTATCTCTTCAGTCATTGCGACTTAAATAGGTTGGTGGGCAAATATTATATCGCACTCTTAAATAAAAGAAGATATTGGACGTGGTTAAAAAATTCAAACGAAACCTATGTCTGCTGCCAGACAATCCCAGTCCAACCTATGTATCAATTCTGTGAGGCTCTCGTAAGGACTATGGTAACTCAAGTAAGAAGAATTGTGATACAAAACTCAAGTACGTAGAGTCAGAAATTAGATGATTTTTTTACTTTTGCTTATGGCTTTACGCCTCAACGACGTCGAAATCATTAGAGGCGGGAAAGGATTGGGGGCAGAGGGACGGGAAGGAATTGGGCCATGGCCATGGCCTTTTAAAGGAATCATCCAAGCATTTACCTGGAGATGTTTTGGGGAAACCATGGAAAATCCTAAGCTGGTTGCCCAGACGGGGATTCGAACCCGCGTCCTCCCGAATGCGAGGCCAGCTCAAGTTCATAAGTACCAATATTCATTTTTAGGTATACGCAGACTTGCATAAAACCTTCTTCTATCATTTACAAACGAGTGCTCCAAACCATGTTTTTTTTTCCGCTGCATGTTTCCGACGAAGACGAGACGAGCCTTTTTTCCTACTTCACGGCTCCTCGATATCAAGGTTATTACTGCAGTCAGACAAGGAACGGCAAGGAATTCGACCACAGCCAGTTGGAGGAACCATTCCGGCATTCTGCTAGAGTAATTCTGTGAAACCATGGAAAGCCGGTATCAGGATACCCGTACAGAGGATCGAACCTGCTTCAACGCTTGTGCCGAGTCCGAATGTTAACCGCTGACCCACAAGATTCGGTAGTAGCTATAGAGTCGCTCACAATGTTATAATGCTCATAATCGGAGGTTTTTTTTTTTTTATCTGTACGTGCAATATACTGCACTGAAAAAAATCACAAGAATTTGCTGTCGAACTACGATAGAATTTTAAATCACGCTCTTTTAAATTGACAAGCCGCAATGATGGATCACTAATGAACATTTTACTAAAAATCTTCTGATAGCTCGGTGGTTGAGGCGCTTGCTTACAACAGGCCGTCGTCCGGTGTCGGGTTTATATCCAGGAGGGGCCAGGAATGTTCTAGACTTGTGTTTGTTTCATCATATGAACTACACCAGGACGTTCCGTGGTTCGAATTCCACTGGTCCCAAAGGAAAGGGACTGGCCGACTTACCTCTGACACAAAGGCGTAGTATGCCTCCTTCGGGATAATTCAACCAACCTTCGGGTTGTGGACCAAGTTTCTTTAATAAATTATTTTTAACAACCGACGGCAACAGGCGTGCAGCTCAGCTGTTTCTACAAATATCTGACATACGCCGTTTCCCCGGTGCTCCAATTTGCATCGCAACTGAGTTGCGTTATGTTTTGTGTTGTGTCTATTTTCATCTCGGTGACGACAACGGCTCGGCGCCTGAATAATGAGGGATTGCGTACTCAGACCGTGACAGCAGTGTCTTAATTAACCCCACAACTGCTGCGATCAGCAACCGTGCTAAATAAAAAGGCAAATGCGAGTTTTCATTTGGTTATTTGAAGGCAACGTGATATCGCAGCTAATATTTAAATAAAAGGTGTATTGTGGGAGGGCATCACTAAAAATAACATTTATGAGTTTGTTAGATACTTTAAAACAAGGTGAACGTAATCCATCACTTACCACAGTGGTCGTGTAAATACAGACATTTTTCAGGAACCGTGTTTCCAATAAGCCAGTACAGATGTATATGGGAGTTCGTTCCGAAAGGAAAATAACATCACACAACCATGGAAAAGTTACTAGCACGGTTCTTTTTATCAACTTTCAATGGAATATAAAAATTGGGGCTTGAAGATTAGCTATCAAAAACAGAATACCTTACTAATCTAGATGAATTGTGTATTGATAGAATAGAAAATAAAAAGGTAAATAATTTTTGATATATGGGTTCAATTTTAGAAAGAGATGGAAAATAAAATATGTAAATTAATAAAAGAATTATTAATGACCGGAAAGTGCTCAATTCAATCTTATGGAGCAAAAATGTTATAATTGGAGGGTATAGTCTTATATGGATCAGAATCCTGGACAATTAATCGAAGACATATTAAGAAGCTGGAGAAGATCAGCAAGAGTTTGAAGGAAAGAAAAATTAAGGAATACCGAAATAGTGAGGCTAATGGAAGTGAAATAAGAAATGTATGAAGTTATATAACGAAGAAGATTGGAATGGCATGGCCGTGTAACGAGCAAAGATACAAGAATACCAAAACTTGTACAGGAAAAGGAAACCGAAGGAAGAAGACGACAAATGGTTACTCGGCTCTAAAATGTACAGACAGGAATGAGAAGATGTGGTGTAGAAGAGATACACAACACCGAAGTATCTGGAGAAATATTTTGAGAAGATAAGTCGAGTTCTGTGTTATGAGTTTTTATTGATATGCTGGTGGAAAATCTCTGTAGTAAGGAAAATCTCTTTTAATAATAAATAGTAACAGAAAAAAAAAAATTCTCCTCAACCATTCGGTTGGTAGCTACTTTTTCTTCGGAACTAGAATGGTTTCCTCTTCCCTTCTTCACTGATGGAAGTGTGTGTATATTGTTTTTGAGTATAACTGTGTACTATGTTGCTTATGTTGTGAATGAATCAAAGATGGAATAAATGAGAGGATGAAATGGCCTACTCTTCTGTAGGACACCTTATCGAGTACGAAATGGGAATTCTTTTGAACATCGTCGTTACTTTCGACATCCACTAGAGATATAAACATCGGCCATTCAACTATCGACTCAATCTTAAGCTCGGTATTCCTATAAATAACTATTAAAACGATTCAACTCGCCCTAACCAAAGGCTGCTAAAGGGGAGTAAAAAAATAATAATAATGTGCGATGCGATTATACAGTTAATGTGAGAATGGCAAAAAATTATAAAAAAGCGAATGGTATTATTGGGCTGTAGACCACGAACGGTTGTTCGACCGCCTATTTATAGTTCCAACTCGTCGCGCAATCCGACATTGTCTTAGCAACCCTAACCTTGACGCGATAATCTCATTGGATAATGGGGACCTATAGTTTTTCGAGCAAACGGAACCACGGAGCGTCTTAACTCACAACACACAAACAAAGTAAAACATTGTCATAAGTGAAAGTCAGTTTAAGGGCCCGTAAACATTTCGACCAACAACGGATTCGAATCGGAGACCGATCCCCGATGAGAAGCCTTAATCAGCTGAGCCTCTATGCCGCATATTGCAAAAGATACTAGCAAAGAGTTTACACTGTAATAACGATGAAGCATGCTTAACAAAACGATGGAAAAACAATGTGAGTGTATTTGTTGAAAAGAAAACATAGGAATAAATACTCGATGCGCGCAAGTGTATAAAACGCAGAAAAATATCAAATCATGCTGTGAAGAACTAAAAAAACACGTGCAAATACGATGTAAAACCACAATACATATACCGATACACATTTTTCATGTTTCATCACTTATTTTTGATGTGGAAGAAATAGAAACTGAATAATTAAGGGATGAAAAACAAAAATGGCGTTTCTGCTGTATTAAGTGGAAGCAAACTCTACTTGTGAGCCCTACGACGCCGAAATTAAGTTTTAATACTATTAGAGAAAAATCTGCCGGATGCCCTGTAAAATTGTTGCCCGTTGTTTTGGAATCGTCAACTATCCTGCTGCTTCTAGAAGAAGCGGCGGCAATATGATCGCCGACCGCGCATTACCGGCAATTGAGGCAATTCTAAAGATAGAAAAGAAACCCTCTTGTCAGAGATGTTGCGTAAGAGTCAACTCGCTGACCCAAAGCGATGTGCTCCTATTAGCACTTGTCCAGCAGTGACACATCATCCAAAAAAACGCTGACACTTGACTCATTACATTCCCAAGAAACGCCAATTTCAAAGTCAATTTCCAGAGATATATGCTGACACCAGTCCATAAACATTGTGCCATCGGCAGAACATTTCTCACGCCAGGTAGATTGAATTCGTACATATTCAGCGACGATGGTTATTGCAGGGCAGCGAAATCAGAATAACAGAACAGAAGATCACCGATAAGGGTGTTGGAACGACAATAGCTTTGCACGCCGATATCAAGCAAACTATAGGAGGCATAAATCAGTTTCACCAAATCTTGTTCGCTTTAAGCGTCTGCAAAGTTTCATAATACGGTGGCGACTGAAATCACTCTCTGTTCGGTACAAGGCTACACATTAATATTTACCAGTCCCAAGAAAACATCCAATAGCTTGCAAAAGAAAATGAAGGGCCATTACATACGAGTAAACATTTGTCGTCAACTTATCCGTTACTGATTTGTGAAAGAATGTGATATGCTAAATATTTCTCTAAATTGTAATTCCTGTTCGAACCACGCGACCTTGAGTTATCAGCATTCCATATAACCATTCAAAATTTAATATTGTAGAAATATAGTGGGCCGTGAGAATTTTCATCAGGGTTTTTTAATTCCCAGAGTTGGCTTCTGGATTATAAACATTCCCATACTGCCATAGACGGCAGTACCAAACATGATGTCCAGAATTTTCTCATCTGACTTCTAGATTTTCCCGTAGATTGCCTCCGAAACACCAATCCAGTGGTTATAATTTTTTTTCATATCTTTTTGCTGCTATCAATTGTTTTGTTACCACCGAGCATGGTGGTGTAACGGCTAGCATTCTGGCCTTGCATTCGGGAGGACGGCGGTTCGAATCCCCATCCGGGCATCCAGATTTGGGTTTTCCATGGTTTCCTAAATCACTCCAGGCAAATGCCGGGATGCTACCTTCAAAAGGCCATGGCCGAATTCCTTCCCATTCCTTGCCCCCCATCCTTTCCCGTCTCTAAATACCTCACTGTTGGAGAGACGTTAAGCAGATAAAAAAAAATCTTTTGTTACCCTGTGGAACCAATTTTGACCTGGGAGGAAGTGTGACTTCAGAGAGCTTATTCCAAGAACTTTTGAATTCGTTAAGCGAACAATCCATTGCGCTTAGCTAACTGGAACTTCTCAGAATTAGTTAAAAACGCACTCGACGTTAAGGATGCAAATCAGCTTATTTAATGGAACCTTATTAAAACTGCCTGAAACTGTGGTTTGCTTCAGAACACGTCTAAAGTGATCTGTAACCGTGCTTTGGTTCCTTACTGAAATTTTCTTACGGCCGCCAAACTATTGTTACACCCCAACAGATAAAGGTATGTTCATTAAATAACAACACTGTAGACATCTTGATGATCTGAAATTTGTAAATTCTAAAAAGTTCTATTACATGAAGAGCCTGCATGAAACGGTCCAGTAAAAGGAACTCGAACTGAGCATCATACCAATGAAAATTATGGTAAAAAATGCGAATACGCCTTTGATTTTTGTGCTGCAAATTACAGTTATTGTGTGCTGCCACTCTAAATTCGCCTATAATATGGCAATTATTGAGACATTTTACAATCCTCGATTCAAAGTCCGTATCAAGATGTGGGATACCGTTACAGGATCAAACTGTGCTTCATCCTCCGCTGTCGTTACTACAGAAATACCACCCTTCTAAGTGTTACCAAGTTCTTTAGCCAGTTGAACGAGTTTGCCGACAGCCCACTTCTCAGATTACTTCCAGAGAAAGAGTCTAATCAGAGAACAGATTCGTATACGCAAAAGAATCGCAGCAAAAGGAGTGTTTCTGGACTGATGTAGTGAGATAGGGGTTGAGTTGGGACTTGCACGTATCACACAGTTTTAACAAGCTTTCAAAACCCACGTGAGCGAATCGATTCTAAACCATGCACCCTCCAGCAATCGATACTATGGAGCCTCAAAAGATCTTTATGGCCAAAATACTGCAGAAATCTTTCACAAATGTGAGCTGCAAACTTATGTTTGGTTAATGATGATTAATTAACCAACATGTCCTTGATCCAACAGTAATAAAATTTATCATTAACCTCGGTTATCAGTACCATATTTATGTGGTTCTATTACGTGTCTGCAGGGTGGTTAGTGGTCCAACGATACTATATTTATATTTGCTAACTTGTTTCCACAGATATTGATTGAATATTTCGAATTTTTCATCTGAAATTTTGGAATGTTGGCCAGTTTCACTGGGAAATCAATACACGAGAAATCATTTTTGTAATCGTAGCATACTTCCGTATATTTTCGCCTTTTCGTGAAAAGCTGTGACTGTCCAGATAACGGAGTATTTGTTTTTAACATTGATTATAACTTGCTTTCTACGGATAGCACAGCTGTATATGAAGATCCTTGATACAACAGTTCGAATTTCGCAAAATGTCGAGAGATATTCAATGAAAGAGGCTTTCATTACTTCCACATTCATGTAATTCACTAAATTCCTTTATGACATCTGACAACACATAGACATCAAACCAGTCTTCCTAGGAAAAGCTTAATGCAATCTCACTCATTTTCGGCAAAATACAAATTCTGGTGGTTTCCAAACGATCTTCTGTCTGAATTTTAAAATCACTAACCCACACGATTCCACATTTTACAGCCTATGTGGAAGGATGAGTGATTATTGCGATAATTTGATCTTTCAAAGCATTAAAATACGTTTTAAGAAAATCATTGGTACTTTGAAATTTACTGAATTTAAAAAAAAAAAAAAAAACTACCACAGAGCAATATTATCTATGCACTATTTACTCACGCATTTAAATTCACCAGAATGTAGTTCCCTTGCGTGTCAAAGTCGCTCATCACATAGCACAGATACGTAATCTTGAAACAATGAGGAAACATTTGATTGCTGAAGGCATTAAATTATAACACAAACACGAAAACATTTAGGGGTTTCCATTTAATGAGGTTTTTTTTAAGCTCCCCGATAACTGGATCATTAAAGCCTGGAAATGACTGTTGAGAGGGAATGGAAAACCGAAGTATCATGGTCTTTCCAAGTGAATCCTACCTACCTGCAATCGATTACAATGAGTTTCAAATCTACAAGGACGCCGGACAGGTGTGCACCCGAAGATCAGGCCAGAATATTATCGCTGATCATTCACGATCAGTTAGAAGATGGTTTTTATTTAAATCTTGTTTCTTCTACATGACCTTCACTAATGTCCGTCGTAAGCATACAACAATTTCTTGTTTATAATTACTTTCACTTGAAAGTCACATATTATTCTTGAAATGCTCAGCTGTATAAACTGCGTCTATATTTCAATTCATACATAATTTAAATTGGATAGTATGGATGACAGAGACGCTATTCAATCAGCTACTAGAGCCACAACTAAGTACACACTGATGTGATGAGCCAATACTTCTGCCGCTCCGCGATGTTCCTGCACTTCAGCCAACTTGCAGTTTATTCTCCTGAGCTGACAGTTTCTCGATACGACCGACGCACGCTCTACTTCTCTCGTATCTTACTTTGTATCGACCAATTCGGAATCGGATAAGTCTCCTGGACTGATAATAATTGCTGCAACTGATTGCAACGTCTTATGTCATGAGGAAGCAATTTTAAATGTAAATACTACTTTCTTCATTTACTTATGTATTTATCACAACTGTAATTCCACCCATTCAAAATTTAAATCTTAAACACATACGTGTAACAGTCATACTATTATTGTTATTAATTTATTCTGATGGTGTCCATGCACCAATGGCAATCTCCCTACCCACTCAATTTTACATTAGACGAATTTTTACTTTACATTATTTTAGCCACCAAATGTATGAAACGTACGGCCCATCTTCCCTTCATTAGAGAAGAAAATTAAACACTATCAATAGTAAATTGGGTTAACTGACATTTTATGTATATTATACATCCTGAAGCGATTGAGTATTTTATTAAATAACTAAAATGCCGCAAGAACCGCCAGCTAACACAGAACTAAATTTAACGAATTCGTGAAGATATTAAACCACAAAAATAAGTTATTTTAATATATCACAAACCAATATTATACCATTGTATGTTGACCTGATTTCCTCAACACCAAGAAGATATAATAAAGCATGCTCAAGAACAGAGCGCCATACCGAAAAGAAGGAGGAGTGTGAGAGAAGTAATGAGTTTGGTAACACTGCGTCTAGCGGTCTGTGCTAGACCGGTTTGTTCATACCTTCCACATGTTCAGTCCGAGTTTCAACTCCGTTCAGACAACACATTATTTTTGACAGTGCCATCAGTGAAGTTGTGTTTTTGTTGTGTTACGAAAATGGAGCATCGGAATTTAGAGCAACGTTGTACAATCAAGTTTTGTGTTAAGCTTGGGGAAACCGCGAGTGTGACCTGAGTTGAAACAGGCCTATGGGGAACATTGCTTATTAAGAGCACAAGTTTTCCGCTGGCACAAATCATTTCTGGAAGGCCGAGAAGTTGAAGATCACCCTCGCTCAGGGAGACCTTCATCTTCAAAAACTGACGAAAACGTTGAGCGTGCTAGGGCTCTTGTGAGATCAAACCGTCGTTTAACAATAAAGATGATGAGTGAACAGTTCAGTTTAAACACTTTCAGCGTACATCAAATTTTGACACACGATTTGAATATGCGAAAGGTTTGTGCCAAAAAACTTCAAAACTTAACAGAAGGACAATCGAAGAAACTTGAGCGTTGATCTTCTTGAGAGGTTTCACAAAATGACCAAGAATTCTTCAATCGTGTGAACATATGTGAAGAATCCTGTATATTAGAGTACGATCCTGAAACAAAGCGGCAAAGCGTAGACTGGCACACTCCGTCATCTCCTCGACCGAAAAAATGTCGAATGAGCAAATCAAAGATCAAAACAATGCTCATTTGCTTTCTTGACAGTGTGCATAAAGAATTTGTTCCTCCAGTACAAACTGTCAACCAAGTGTTTTACAAAGGTGTCCTCGAAAGGCTCAGGAAAAGAGTGATTCGTGTGAGACAAGACATTGCAGACAAATGGATGCTTCATCACGAAAATGCCCCGTGTCACACGGCCTTTTCCATCAGTAACTTTTTATCTCAAAACGCATTCCTGTTGTTCCTCAACTCCACTTTAAGTCCTTGAGACTCTTTCCTTTTCCCGCAATTGAAACATGTCTTTAAAGGACATTTTGGAAGTCTGGAGGACATTCAAAAGACTGTGACTGACCATTTAACAGCCCTACTAGTTGAAGCCTTACAGCGCTGCTATCAAGAGTGGAAACAACGACTCCGCCGGTGTATAGCTGCCCAAGGGAACTTCTTCGAAGGGGACAATGTTCTTGTTTGAAAAAAAAAAAAAAAAAATTCGTAAGTAAAAACTGAATCTCATTACTTTTCTCACACACCTCGTATAGTGAGCCTGTCATCTGTTTTTAACAGACGATAGTGTTAGTAAAAAGAACTGAATCAAAACGCCATCTCAGTAGAAACCAAGCTCCATACCGGTGAATATAAATCTAAGAACTGATTTTACATTCGTTTAGCGAAATTTGCGCAGATTTGTCAATTGTATACTGCATAACTGAAATATTCGTGAAGTAAAACTTAAAACAGCTAAACACAAACCAGTAAGCCTAAAATTTTCCATTTTTCCCAGTCACATCAAGCACTTGTAACACATACTGCTTAATAGCTGACAAGCTGAGGATAACAATGTTAAGAAAACAGGCTAATCAAACAGAAATTCTTGTTTATTTTGCTGACTGAGCCACGAAGTTACTTCTTAACGTTTTCATAATTTTCTACGTCCCCCATGCGTTACTCGAGCAAGAACAATTTTTTAGAAACACTATTTCGTTACCCAACATTCCTCGACAGTACACACCAAAGACGTTCATAGTATACACGTCAAAATAGTACAAGGATTCAGAACGTGGAAAAACCGACGGAAAATGGTTAGGTCAATACTGAAGACGAAAAAGTGTCGTTGACACAACTACTTCCGTTAGTGAAATAACCATTATTCGAATACCCAAGATATTCCTATAAATATCTGTACGACTAATTCAACTCTCCATAACGGAAGGACATTTATGGAAGAGCACAAAAATATATATAAGAAAGGTAAACCGCTATTATATCGTGAGTACCGGGCACTTACGAGAATGCGAGAAGATAGTGGCAATGAACATTCACACATAAATACTGGAAAACAAGTAAAACCGATGCTAAAGTAATAGCGGTGTTCAATATGCATGTTGTCGATCTGTTGTTTGTCCTATATCAGGCCTCTAATTCATAAACAAAATAAGTTTCAGACTTCAAATTTACACGTCAAATATATTTAAAATGTTCCAAAATCATATTCTGGAGCGTTGCAATAGAAGTCTAAAAAATTTTTTTTTTCTACTGCACCGCGTAAATCGTTAAATGAAGCCCTAATATACTTTTATTTTCACTGTAAAATAGAGTTATCAGTGACTATCAAAATTGACAGTTTTAACCAGTGTTTGTTACCAGGTATATAAGGGGGGGGGGGGAAACGCAGTTATCAAGGAACTTGAAATTTGCCTCCAATTCAAATTGACTCCTGTATTTAAATAATAAATACTAAAAATATTTTCAGCTAATATAGTTCGCAACTTGCCATCAAAATATCCGAAAATTTCCTTTGTGTTTACTTTGTCACATATCAAACGCGTACTTCACTGAAAGTGCCCTTACTTTTAGTTAGTGGATGAGAACTACAATAAAGTTGATTGGAACCGACAGTGCGGGCGCTAGGATTTTGGGGCCCAGGGTAAGCGTTCTTAGCAGTCACGTAACTAGTTGGGGGCCCTTGTACAATTCATCGGTTTAGGGGCTTCCTTCACACAAAATGGGCGACTTTTTTTAACTCTACAACTTATCGAGCGGGGGGCCCCTACAGACGGTGATCGGGGCCCCCATCAGCCGGCCGGGCTCTGGTACATTTGACCCGCTTAACCCCCCCCCTCTCCCCACCCTAACGCCGGCCCTGGGAACTGAAGGAATATACTAGCGACAACGCTGTGCCATTTTGATAAGGTGTGGAGCGCAGTCAGCTACATAACCTGAAAATATGTCAATCAATGATGTTTGCGCCAAGCTGCCAACTGACCTACCACATCCATATCTGTGAATATTATTACAGTAACTGCGCAAGGCCCGTTTTATTATTACATAAAATAAAGGTCTTCCTTAAATGCAGACCTTTTTTTAACTTATGGCTCTACGCCTCGTCAACTTCGAGGTCATTAGAGGCGGGAAAGGAACAGGAAAGAATTCGTCCATGACCTTTTGAAGGAACCATCCAGGAATTCTCCTGGCATGATTTGGGAAAACCACGGAAAACCAAAATCTGCATGGCCGGACGGGGATTCAAATCCGTGTCCTTCCGAATGCGAGGCCAGAGCGTTGCCACTCACCCACCACGCTCGGTTAAAAGTAGCCCTCAACATAAACTATATACATGCCACTCTTACAATGAAATATAATTAATTCTGAGCAAGTTCCACTTCCAACGTGTGTGCAACATTTAATACCATACTTTTTTTTCTTTAATTAGTTAGCTTGTTCTATGAAGAAAATTAAATTGACATTTGCTAATCACAAACCACAAGAAAAATGTTTAAATTTCTCCTCGTTAATATTTTTGGAGCGAACCTTGAGACAGTGATGAAAAAAAATAATTTTCAGTTTTATTCGTCAAAATACTATGGTGTTTAGAATATTAAAGTTTATGTTACTACAGTTATTTGCATTGTCAAAGAACGAAAACAGTTGGAAGAGACGCCAGCTGAGCTCATCCGTATTACTGCAGTCTGAGCGGTTTAGGAGTAGCGGGAAATCCCGTGGGAGTGTTCACAGACTGCAGGCCTGAGTCAGCCAAGCTGTTTACCAAGTCTGGTGCGTGTGGGCAAACCGCCAGCCGACGACAAGTGCGTGTTCTACAGAGACAGTGGTGAACAAACAAGCTGAGGAGCAACGCTCAGCCGGGAAGATCGCTTCCGAAGAGAGGTTTTCTACCTATAACTAAAAATAACGTTGTTTCTCGTATACTACAATAGTATGAAACGTTCTGCTAGTACGCGTTTGTGACAGCGTTTTCAGCGACGCTTTCAGAGATACGCTACTGAAATTCTGGTTGATAAGGTGTTTGTTCCTAATGTACACACTTTATCATTATCCTTGGCCACTCTTATCTTCCACAATCCTACATCAATGTCATCCTAAGAAACAGTAACGCAATACTGGCTCGTCAGTATTGCGTTACTGTTTACTGGGATGACATTGATGTAGGATTGTGCAAGATAAGAGTGACAGAATTTTTCAGCGGCGGCCAAGAATGATGATAAAGTGTGTACGTAACAAGAATCTTTCAAATACCTGAGGCCTTTAACCATGTCGACCAAAAGATCTTATTGTATAAATCAAACACAAGTAAAAATTTCGAATATGATGCAAACCATCAACCAGAAAGAAAACAGATGATTCACCGGCCATAAAGTACCACTTATTTCAAATTACCTAAAACATGAAATAAGGATTAACTTTAATGGGATTCTTATTAGGAAATCAAATAATTAAAGTGTTTACACAGAGTTCCTTTGTGTGTACAAATGTAAAAGCTGCTATACTTCACATACTTTAACTTTATAATCCTTTATAAAATCTCTACAAAAATTCTTTACAAAAAATCACAGTGACATGCTTTATTTAAAAATTGAATTTAATTGCAATGGAGTGCACGCTCCGCTGGCAATTCCCCTAAACACACATTTTTCCACTTTCTTATTCCCACCTACTTTTGCCCTCTACTAATTTCAACTTAAAATTCTTTCATCGTTTTTGATAAATTATTCATCAGTTCTCTTAGTAATTTATTCTAATCGCTGACGCTCTTAGGGAGCGTCTATAAACCACAGTTAAGGGTGGGGAGGGGTTGGCAGAAACCTATGCTGAGCTACAAGGGGGGGGGGGGGGGGGGGAGGCGAGGGAGTTCCGGGCCAAGTAACGTAGCTTCTCATTCATTTTATTTCGTTCACAATTAAAACAGGTACAGAATATACAACAGCACGTGAATATTTATTTCCAGAATTTAATTATCTCCTTCTTTTAGATACGATATATACTTACACTACCACGCATGCGTGTAACAAGCGCATTTAACTTACCGACACTCGATGGCTCATTACGCGTCGAAAGACATTTAGGAACGCTGTACCTAGTCTCAAATTTGCTTACAGACGTCACGCGGAATTTTCTATGCCATCAATGGCGTAACAATAGGGTGGCAGGACGGGCAAAATGCCACGGGGCCCCCAGCCGGACGGGGCCCCGACCCATGGCGGCCTGCCGCCCCTTTAACAACTAGACCCTGCCCGGGTCAGTATTTGAGCAAAAAAAAAAAAAAAGGTATACATATATCTCCCAGTTTGTCCTCGCCCCCTCCTTTAGATCCGGCAGTCAGAGAGGGGGGGGGGTGCCCCTTCCAGTGAATTTGCTACGGGCCAGTATAATTATGGCACTGCAATCTGCACGCCATTGAAATTATTGTTTCGGAAAATAATGCTGTTTTGAATCTGTTTGCCCGCATGTTACCACAACGCTCTGTGATAAAACAATTCTAATTCTATTTATGAAACTAAATAATAATCAACTATACTCTTTTCCTCAGTAACTTCTTCTCCATGCTTATCTATAATTGTCTCATCACCTTCCATTCCTCCGAGTTTTCTAATATAACCATCGAAATTTCTAAATGCATCAGTCAATAGCTCACTGCACCAATAATATTCTTCATAAACCATCTTACGCCTCCTTCTTTGCCATTATGTATTTATTCCTTATTTAGTTGTTTCAAGTATTACCTACTGCCTTGCTGAGTTTTTACTTTGTTATGTTCTCTTCTCACCAACTTTTTTAAGCTCCTCATCTCCCTATTGCAGTATGTAGGTTCTGTACTTCTCGTTATTTCATGTTTTGGAATAAATATTTATCCACCATTTTTTATCTTATTATTATCTCCTTGAACATTTCTCACTTCAACTCCACTGTACTTGTGCCATCCTTCCCTTTGCTGAAAATTTCCATGAAATATCTATGCATTTCTGAAATTTGTGCCTTTTTATAATTTTACCTATTTTGCCCTTCAATTTTGGCCACTATTTTACTGAATACCCTAATAACGAATAGAACAGCTTTGTGATCGCTTATTGCTTCAGACCCCACAAGCTAGTCATCAGGCTTTATTAGGAAGGTATCCAACATGTTTGGTATCCTTGTGTTTTGCTCTACCACTTGTGTAAAACGTCCTTCTCTTATTAAGGTATTTACATGTCTCTGTTCTCCTGTGTCATTAATCTATTTCCTACCAAATTGAGACCTGATAAATTTAAATCTCCTCCTATAATGACCATTTTATGCTTACTTCTGAACTCTGAGTATTAATTTGGTTTCTCTGCATCATTCATTCTTCCACTACGGTAATCAGCCAAATTGATGATTTTTTTTAACCCCAGAACTCTACACAAAGTAATTCATGGCCATGATCTATAAAGACTAGTGAATTGTAGTAGTCTTTATTAAAATTATGTATGAAGTAAACCAATAAATATCGTGCAGATGTATATATAAATGTTTACAACCATTTAAAACTCCATCACAAGTCATACAGACTTCATCTCCTTTATGATCAACATCATCATCATCCTCAACAGCTTCCAGCCACTGGCCAGGTCTGCCTTGTGTGCAAGCCTCTCCATTTCTTCCTTCTTCCCACCATCCCTTTGTCACCATCTTGCTCCAGTCCTCTCCTCTCTTCCATGCACATTCTTAAACTCCTCTCAACCATCCATCCTTTGGTCTTTCTCTGGCTCGTTTACCATGCATCTACATTCCCTGAATTTTTCTCGGGATTCTCTGCTCTTCCATTCCCTTTAAATGTCCAACCATCTTAGTCAGACCTTCTCTATCATTTCCAGTACGGGTTTCTCTTTTATGATGTGTCTAATTGTTTCATTCATTATCTTGACCATTCTTATAACACCCATTCTTTCTCTTAAAAAATTAATTTCACTTGCTTGTGTCCCCTTCTTCACTGTCCATGTTTCAGCATCATATGTCAGTATAGGCACATAGTGTGTATGATAAAATACTCTCTTGCTCCTCTGTAGCACATCCCTATTCGACATCAGGCTTCTCATGCTCCTTAAAAATGCCTCTTCCTGTCTTCCTCTTTCGCTTATCTCACCCTCGTTCCTTCCACTTTCCTAACACACTCCCCAAGTACCTGAAACTAATTACCTTCTTCAGCTGTTCACCTGCCATCATAGTTTCCTTAGTTACAATGTTCTTCTTTCTAGTTGTTACCATGCACTCACATTTCTTCACATTCAATTTCATGCCATATTCCTCTACACAGTCTGCCCTTACATCCAACTGCCACTGAACTTCCTCTTCACCACTTCCCCAGATCACCAGGTCATATGCAAAAGCCATCACCTTCATGTTTTCCTCTCCTATCCTCTCTGCCACTTTCTCCATTATATCATCCATGATTACAATGAAAGTAGTGGTAAGAGGGCACTTTCTTGTTTTAGTCCATTCCTTCATTTCAGTCAATTTGTTCTTACTTCCCCTATTTTCACACAGATCACACTTTCATGGTATAGTTCCATTACTCTACTGATGTCTTCTTCCGAGACTCCTCTGTTCTCCAAGGCCTTCCATACTTTACCACTGTGTACACAATTATAAGCTTTCTCAATATCAACAGTAGATTCTTTCCATACTCATGTTTTAATTGTAGCTGTTTAATCGCAAATATCAGATCTACCATTGATATCCCTGATCTGAAGCCATACTGTTCTTCCCTTAACTCCTGTCGTGTATCATTTTTAAAAGGATCTTCCCCTACACTTTGGCACAATGGCACATTAAACTACTTCCTGCACTCTTTTTTGACGATAGATATGATTATTCCGTTCTTCCAGTCTTCAGGGGTTGTGCCCTACTTTCATACCTTTCTCATCACATGCTTATCACCTTTATAGTAGACCCTAAACACTTTTATCTTCTTTCAGACAGACAACTATAATACAAAAGGATAACAATGGGTTTAACAGAGAATACAACTTGCTGCAAGTTTCCCAGAACTACCAAATTTCCTGCAGCTTCCATACACAATTTCGTCACAAAAAATAGCTTACAAAATCTGTTTCTTATAACCAATTTTATTCTGCAAATAAATGTTTAAGACTTTAAATTCTGAAAACTGAAGAAAAGAGTTGGACTATGGATATTCAGTACCAGAAAGGACAACCATTTATCATTCCTAACTTTGTTTATAGTTTCCTGGAAAAGATGAACAAACTGATAGTTAATAGCAGTAATTAAGTGTGGACTACACAAATGTGTACCATGTATCCATGCCATATTGGTGTACCTTTGACATGGGGAAAAAACAATAAGTAATGGTAAAATATATTTCTATACTGGAAATTGGTACCAGAGCAATGAATTTTTTTTAATGAACTTAATCTATTCTTCATTGTAATTAATGGTAAATAAAACTGATCACAGTTTTAAGACAGTATAATATATATTTTGAAAGAGGGGAACTTCTTTGTGTTTTCATTCTGGTGGTCCTAATGGAACAAAACATATTTCAAACAAATATAGATGCTATTCGAAAAAATACAAGTGTTGTGTTTGAGGAAGCAACTAACTGGCACTGTACCACAATAGCAGGAGATTTTTTTCCCCCCAATGTGTTCATTATGTAGAAAGTCATCATACTATTCAATCTGATGAACTTTTAAAATGGTTTATTTAAAGCTGTTACTGCTACAAAGCTAAATCACAAAATATCAATTAGCAGGACCCACTTGCCAAGATTCAATATTCTGAAATGCTTGATTATTCACAAGTATGCCCATCATTCACACTAATGATCATGTCAGGTTCCTCTGACAATGAAAAATAATAGATAAAAAACTGTTAACAGAAAAATTATTGTACATTTAAAGCTATAACTTAACAATGCTGGTCAGACTGGAATATGTCATGGTGGCCGGATGAATGCTGCAAGTTTTTCAGTGAGGTTTGTTGCAAGGAAAGGATCTGTGCAGCTGTTTGCAAGAATCCAACGGAAAGTATTTATGGACCAAGATGTTCTTAAGACTTGGTGATCTGCTACAGCATGTGCAGAGAGCAGTGGGTAGGATTTGGGATAGAGGATTGTACTTTTCAGGACAAGAGCAAAGAAAGTCATACCCGTGCCAGATGATCTGGTAAATGAAATAAATGCCAGCAGAAAACAGGTTGACAAAAAATAAGGCTATGGTTGGTTTTCAAAGGATGAGCGCAGTTGCGTTGGGGGTTGGTAGCAGTGCAAGAGAGTTGCTTTTGTACAAAATCACCAAGGTAGCCGCAGGCCTGTGATAGATTTTGGGGTACCTGGAGAGGCACTCATCATCAGAACAGAAGCATCTGCTATGAATCACAAGGCTGTATGGAAAGGGTGAGAGCTACTGAGGTACAAATACAGTTGTAAGTTGTTGGGCTTGATGTGAACCAAATTGTGTAAAGCACCCTGCCATAGTACAAGGCCCACGCTGAGGTACATAACGTGTGTGTGAGGGAATGTCCAGCTGAAGCTGATGGAATGGCTATCGGTAAGGAAATTAAGGAAGTCTAGGAGGTAGTTTTAACTGTGGGTCCAGGTCATAAATATATTATGTATGTATCTGAATCACACACTTGATTTAAGTGGAACGTGGTTAAGGAAATGTTTCTCCAGATAGCCTAGAATGGTTGACATAGGCTGGAATCATGCAGATACCATGATAGAGCCTAATATCTGGTGATTTTATATATATATATATAAAATAACAACAATGAGCAGGAAAATGCCTTAAGGCAATATAACTAAGGAAGGATAGGGAAATATGATCCAACACTTACCAAAGATGAAGGCAGCTGGGAACGACTGACACAAAAAAGAACAAACAAAAGAAACACACAATATTTCGGTGTATAGCTTTATTCTTGCAAAAGCGAGACACCAGGCGGAGCCAGATGTGTACACGAAGATGGCCGTCTGGTGAAGCATTCTCGCTTTTGTAAGAATAAGTCTATATGCCAAAATGTTGTGCGTTTCACTAAGGAAACATAGGAAAATAAGCTTACCACAGATGGCGGTGCCTAGGAATGATGAACACAAAAATGACAAAAACAAGTAATGCAATATTTCGGTGTTAAATCTTATTCTTGCAAATAGGTGAGACGTTTGACAGAGTCAGATATGCTCACACTGACGTCTGCTTGGAAAATTTAAAACCCATTTGGCATGGCATGAGAGGGGAAGAGAGAGTACTAAATTGATAATCGATAACACTAGAGGTATATTTTCTTTGGAGGTGGGAAACATCACCAGCATAATTAATGTGTAAGGATATAAATATTTAAAAAAACTTTAATTAGGAATGATACAATACAAAACCTATAAAATGTAAACAGCAGTAATAATAAGTGCCGAGTGTACAGGTAAGATCTTATTGGAGATTGAGGTCTGGAGGATGTTTGGTATCAAGAATATTCTGTAAGCTAGTTCACAACTGTGGAGTTAAGTGGAGGTTGTGATGTCAGGGAAAACTCTAATGGCTGTAACAGTAAAACAATTGCTGAAATTGTTGAATCATTGTTCAACTTGTGGGAACTGACATGTTCTGCCACTGGATGGGATACATTACTGGTATACATTGTTTGCCTGTGGCCATTCATTCTGATGGCAAGCAGGTTAGTGATAAAGTCTGTACATGACCTTGTGCAGTGGACGTGAATTGATATATGAGGTTCGTAGTGATGGAAGTAGCATGTCCAATGAAGAGGAAGGTTTCCCTGTGGTCAAACTGCACTAGGAGGTGGTTGCCAGGTGTATGCTGAATATTTTGGAGTGGGGTCTGTTAAATGATCAATGTTGGGGATTGGAATAATTACAAGGTGAGTATTTATGTACCAAGATATTCTTGAGATTAGATGGTCTTCTGAAACGTGTGTGGTCAGTTGGTAGGATTTTGTGGAGAATGGTGCACATCTCATGGAAGGAACGTATGCCCAGAACCAAGGATTAAGATAGACTCAAGATCAGGAAAGAAATGGGTGATGAAAGTGATGTGGTTAGTTTTAAGAGCTATGTCATTGGAATAGTTATGTGTAGGATTGGTCATAACGCACAAGATTTGTTTGTGTACAAGGTTAGGGCTGAAGCTGTTGGAGATAAGAGCCTGGGGTAGGTCTTACTTGTATCTGGAAAGAGACTTCATCAGAACAGATGCATCTGCCACAGATAGTCAGCTGTACAAAAGGTAACATTTGGTATGGGAGGAATGGCAATTGTTAAAGTGAAGGTATTGCTGTACGACGGTGGACCACTTTTTTACTTATGGCTTTATGCCTCGTTGATGTCAAGGTCATTGTAGGCGGGATGGTGTGGCATAACAGGTTCCTTGGAGAAGTTATAAAAGACAAGCTTACTCTGGGGGAAATTGGAAGCCATAGTAACAAGATAGTAACATGAGAGTGACGAGAGAGTAACAACGTCGAGGAAGTGAAAGAAGAAGTTAGTGTGCGCTTGAAGTCGATATTTATTACAGAGAGTAAAATGACCTTGCATCTTCAGATTCTTAAGTATTGGATAATTTTTTAATGAGTTGCAACAAGTTATAGAAAGTTTATAATTATTCAAATATGAAAGACTAAACTAATAAGTGTTATGCTTAAAGTTCATTCATGAGTTCAAAACAATTTTGTATCCCAGCTCCGATACCAAAAGAAGAACATATAAAAATACAACATTAAAAAAGGAGTACAATCATATAAAATACAAATATTATAAAATAGAACAATGGGACTGGCATAAAGGAATGGGAAGGAATTCAGCAATGGCCTATTGGAGGAAGCATCCCAGTATTTGCCTGGAATGATTTGGGGAAACCATGGAAAACCCAAATCCGGATGCCCGTATGGGGATTCGAACTGGTATCCTTCCGCATGCGAGGCCAGAGTGTTAACCGCTCACCCATAATGATCAGTGAGCGCCAATCAGAAAGTTTTTGCTACTATTTTTTTTATTAGCTTACTATTCTACCCTATTTTTCCACATAGTCCCCACACCACTTCAGACATTTGTCCCATCGCAGCACTAAATTTGAGATGCCCCTGTGGTAGAACTCATCCAGCTGACTGTGGAACCACCATCAGACTGCAGTATTGGCTGCATCATTGCTCGTGAATTGCTGTCCTTCCAGGAACTTCTTCAACAGGCCAAAAACATGAAAGTCACTAGAGACGATGTCAGTACTGTATGATGGATAGTCCAGATTTTCCCAGTGAAATGACTGGAACTTGATGGTGGCTCCAATTGCCACATGAGGCCTCACATTGTTGTGGAAGATAACCATGTTGTCATAGGTGAACCCAGATGTTTCCACACCTTGCTCTGCTGCTTTGATTCCAGCATCAAATGCAGTATCCACATTTCACTGCCAGTAACAATACAGTCCAGGAAGCTGTCAACCTCCTTGGCACACTATTGCAGATGATTCAGTGAAGCAATCATTAGCTAGCCCTTCATCATGTCATTCAACTGCTTAGGCACCTATCAACACGAATCCTTCTGGTACCCTACAGACCTATGAACAGCGTCATAAACACTCCCATCAGAAATGCCAAGCTCCTGGTAAATGTCTTTGAGGTGCACATGCCGATCAGCTTTCACCATTGCATCCACGTGGGAAATGTCATCAGTCAGTGATGAATGTGGCTTACCTGAATGTTCATTGTCATGCAAGTCTTCATGGACCTCCGTGAACTTGCAACACCACCACCTCACACTTCTCAAAGTGAAGCACATTTTCCCCATGTGTGTGCTGCATTTCCCTGTGGATTTCAATGGTTATTTGTCCCTTGCTCCATAGGAAAAGAATCACGCTTCATTGCTTGTATGACATGGACGCCTGAATCACAACCGTCATTTTTAACAACTACAGCAATGCTGTTCTGTTGAGCTACAGGCAGATAAGGTTGGGCTATTCCAAGAAAGGCCAAACCTTGGGAATGTATATGTTGACTTCGTATTTACAGCCATAAATTGGCTAAAAAAAAAAACAGGGACAAAGACTTTCTGATTTGCCCTTTTAGATTTGTAGTTTGATTTGAACAGAGGTATTTAGAGCCCCATTCTGTAAGGAAATGTCAACTTCAAGAAAGATGACATGGCTGTGTTAGTATGCTCAGGTAAAGTTGATAGAGTGAATGTTGTTTAGGGAGTTTAGGAAGTCTGGTAGGTGATTTTAATTGTCTGTCTAGATCATAAACATATTATATATGTATCTGAACCATACAAACAGGTTTGATAGAGATTCTGTTTAGGAATTGTGGTCCTAGACAGCCCAGGAATGGGTTTGTGTAGGATGGGTACCGATGATAGTACCGCGTACCTGGCGGTAAACTTGAAAGTTGAAGGAGAAGTAGTTATTTAACAGAATGAAGTTTGCCAATAAAAGAGGAAGGATGTGTTGGGGAGGTTGTGGGGGGATAATGTTTCCAGGTAATGTTCCATAGCATTGAGGACATGACAGTGTGGGATGTTTGTGTACAGGGAAAAGATACGTATGGAGACAAGGAAGGAGTATAGCAGTAGAGGAAGTGTGGAGTATCTTTTATGAATCAAGGTAGAAGCTGTACAAAAAGTTGGAGGTACTGATCCACAAGAGAAGAAATCTGTTCAGTAGGCTATCCATATGCCACAACTATAGCTTGCCCTCAGTTTCAAATCTTTAGGATCTTAGGAAAAGGGTACAAGGTTGAGGTATGGCGATTCTGCAGAGTAAGCTGGGACAAGGAGAGGGAGGCCTTTTAAGGTGACACGGAGGTCAAGGTGAGTGTACTTCTTGGCATATTGAAGTACTAACATCCATAGGGTGTCCACTATATGTACTGGTGTCAGAGAGAGCTGTCTCATAGCCTTGGGCTCGTAATCATTGCAGTCCATGACTACAGTCATTGAGCCCTTGTTGGCTGAGAGAGTGATGTCGTTCTTATTCGTAGATAGTTCTCTCTGGTCTAGGTTTCAATGGAACTGATTTTGTTAAAATGTTAAATGTGATAAATTCCTGGAATATATACATATTGATCCTGATATGGGATCTCTGGTACATTAATGCTACATAAACGCTGACTTGAGATAAAACTATCCAGTGAATGAGGACAGCTAAATGGTGACTAGCTAGCCACAATCGATTATTGAATGATGAGGAGTGAGTATGTGGTTATGAGCACTTGGAATCCCTACTTAAATTGAACTATCTGAAGTAATGAGAACATATCTTTAATCCTTTCTAACGCAATTTCCAGACATGTACAATACGTCCCTTCAGTTGCTAGCAGGAGTATATCTTCAGTGACGTAGAACTATTCACACCACCACCTATTGCTGTAAGTACCAATACCACGTACAGCTAAATGTGTTACAATTTTTCTTTGCAACAATACCAATTAATTTTGATTTTACTTAGTAAAAAGAAAATATATTGGAACTGATGACATAGAATGAACTCTGTGAAATATACAAGCTGGTGAAGGCACAAATAACTCAGGATAAAATTCTATTTAGGAACCCAGGCTGGAGGCCAAACTGTATTTCCAACCCTTATTCCTTATTCCTGCTATCACAACATCAAATATCTGTGGCATAAACTGCTTTGTGGGATAATTTTTACTTCTCTATTTATACATTTAATAACCAGAAAAGAAAAAGAAATTACAACTACAAATTGTAGAAAATTTTCATACTTTTTAACCGACTTCAAAAAAGGAGGAGGTTCTCAAATCTTCTGATTTTTTTTTTTTTTTTTTTTTTTTTGATGTATGTTCAGCAATATCTTCGCCAATTTTCAACCGATTTAAATGAAATTTTTATAGTGGATAGAGTATACCTCCAAAGTGGTCCCATATGAATTTCATTGAGAAACCACCCCTTCTACCCCATTACACCCCTTAACTTTTATACAAACCCACAGTTTTTATCCGATTTTCATGGAACTTTGGAAATGTATATTAAAAAACAAACAGAAAAATACTGTCAACTTTTGGTTTAAAAAAACGAACCCCTCTCCCCCTATCCACCCCTTAATTTTTGCCAATGTTCTTTATACAAAGCTAAAGTCGACACCATTTAACTGATCTCCATTACATGTAATTTTTCATGGAAAAGGTTCTGACCCAAAAAAATAAAACAACACCCCTCTCTCCCTTTACACCCATTAATTATTATACAAACCCACATTTTTATCCAATCTCAATGGAACTTTTGACATGTATAGTTAAAAATAAAGAGAAAAATGCTGTCAACATTTGGTTTGAAAAAACTGAGCCCCTCTCACCCTATCCACCCCTTAATTTTTGCCAATGTTCTTTATACAAAACTATAGTCGACATCATTTAACTGATCTCCATTAAAGTTTTCATATTCATGTAATATTTCATGGAGAAGATTTCTGACCAAAAAATAAATAAAAGCCACCCCATGTCCCCCTTTACACCCCTTAATTTTATAGAAACCTATATTTCATATCTGATTTTGATTGAACTTTGTCAACGTATACTTTCAAACAAACAGAAAAATCTTGTCAACATTTGGTCTTCCAAAGATCAACCCCTCTCTTTCCTACCAACCCCTTAATTTTTGTCAATGTTTTTCTTATATATATAAAAAGCTATAGTCGCCACCATTTGACCTATTATCATGAAAGTTGGCGCTTATATGTATTTTTTCACGAGGAAGGTTTCTGAACAAAAAATATAAAAACCACCCCCCAATCCTCATTAAACCGTTTAATTTTTATACAAACCCACAGTTTTTATCCAGTTTAGATAGAACTTGGCAAACTTTTACTCTTAAACAAAGAGAAACATAATTTCAGCTTTTGGTTTGCAAAAACTGAACCCCTTCCCCCATTTCCGCCCCTTCACTTTTGTCCATTTTCTTTTTGATAAGCTATAGTTGACACCATTTGACCGATCTTTATGAAAGTTGGCACATATATGTATTTTTTTATGGAGAAGATTTCTGACCAAAAATGAAATAAACTACCCTAGCTCCCCGTTTACATCCCTTAATGTTTGTACAAACCCATATTTTAATCTGATTTCGGTGGAACTTAGCATGTGTATACTTTAAAGCAAATAGAAAAAGAAACATACTACTCACATTACTTTGACAAAAACACAAACCCTTTTCCCCTTTCTACCCCTTTAATTACTGTTAATGTTCACTATATAAAGCTACCATTTCTATCTGATTTTGAAGGAAGTATGCACATGTATACTTCAAAACAAACAGAAAAATACTGTCTGCATTTGGTTTAGAGAAGCCAAACCTCTCTCCCCCTTTCCACCCCTTTAATCTACACAAAGCACAGTTTCTATCTGATTCTGAAGAAAATTTGCACACGTATACTTTAAAAAATACATAACAATTGTGTTTAAATTAGGTTGAAGAATCCCAACCCCTCTTCCCTTCTACCCCCACCCCTCCTAATTTCCAATGTTCTTTATAGATACCTACCGTTTTTATCAGATTTCGATGGAACACTGCAAATGTATACTTAAGAACAAAGAGAAACATTCTGTTTACAAAACCCAACTGCTCACTCCCTTACACCATTTAATTTTTATAAATGTTCTTTACACAAAGCTACAGTTTTTATCTGGTTTCGATGGAACTTTGCACATGTATACTTTAAAACAAAGAGAAAAATGCTGTCCACACTACCTTAACAAAAATCAAACTACTCTTCACCTCCACTCCCCCTAATTATTTTTTTATACACACCTAAAACTTTTATGTGATATCAATAGAAATTTACAAATGTATACTATAAATCAATCAGAAAAGACAGTCTACATTTGGTATACAAAAGGCCAATCCCTCTTCTCCTTTACCCCCATCGTTTATAATTTCCAATGTTCTTTACAAAATCCACAGTTTTAAGTACCGTCAAAATCAATTAAGCTATTTTTAAGTCATTGCAGAATATTTATAAAATGTATGTGTCCTAATGTCTCAACATGTACTTCAGATTTCAACTTGGACCCCAAGCTTTTAAGCTGTGAAAACCAATTAAATATCTATATTTTCTGTGTGATGCTGGAACGAACAGATATATTCCAGAGACAGATTTGTGTATGTAGTATGTATTAATGTCCAGATGTTATATGTTTCAATTATCGAGCAGCAGCTTTAGCAGATGTTATGATTAGAACAAAACACAGCCTGGATCAAAATGTAAACTAACATTCCTTAACACAGCATCCAATTCTCCCCATTCTGAAAGTTGTTGTAAAGAGAGATTTTTTTTTTAAGCTTTCGCTTTAACCACTGAGCTACCAGGAAGTTCACAAAATGAGAACTGCTGCGGCATATTTAAATACAAATTAACTAAAATTTAAAAATAAAATAATTGTTTAAAAAACATAAAAACTGCCTTCAAAAAATGGTACTAAAAATTTTAAAATAACTTTATACAATGCTTAGAAGAAAGTAAATCTAAATGGACAATATTTTACATTACTGTTATTGAAATTTTTACATTAATTAGTTATTTTTGGAGTCGGTGCCAGCCAAAACAAGAAAAATAAAAAGATAAAAACAATAATAAATAACAATTATACATAAAAAATCATGTTACTACTTACCTACAATTAATTCTAGAAACATTTTTCAGCAAAACTGAAACATTTAGATGATACACCGATATTATACTTACTGTAAAGTATTTACTGCATGATGCAGCCTACCAACTGACACTATAGCGCCAGAGATATGCCTGGATAACTAATGAGGCCTAGCCACAGATAACATGCCATTAATTTGTTTCCCTGTCTCCCGCAGTAAAACTATCTTCCTCACGACATGCTGCAAAATATTTGGAATTTTTGTTCGTACTCTCGGTTCGCCTCGAACACCAAATAAAGTTCAGTAATTCGATCTGCGCGATCTGACAGCTGGCACCGACACCAAAATTAACAAATTAATGTAAAAATTTCAATAACAATAAATATTGTCCATTTAGATTTACTTTCTTCTAAGCATTGTACAGGGCGTTCGCCGGGAAACGCAACCCACTGTTAGCGCTACAAGGAAGAAACTGCTCCCGACGAGCGAGCGCTCAGTTTCCGGCATTGTTCGACCGTCGGCCGCGGACTATTTCATAATAATTACGCTTCATAAACTTCATAAACTTGTGTGCTAAGCATTTAAATGTGACGTAATTCATTAGCTTACCTTATAAAAGATGCTGGAAGTGTTGACCCTCTTGTGTAATGCACATTTCACATCTTCTGAACATATTTCGAGACACACGTTGCCCTAACTGACTTAATGATTTTTTGGGTGACTGTTCTAGTCGAAAAGCGATATCGTCAATTTTCTCCTCTGTGAGAATACGGTTGACCGACAGTCTCTTTTTGTTAAAAAATGAACCCGTTTCTCTTACTTTTTTAACCAGACGCAGAATTGTTGATTTAGTTGGCAGTAAAGCGCCAGGAAATTCGCGACGAAATTTACTGCGACACTTTTTAAACGACTTCTTCTTCACATATGTATCGTAGAGAAATATTCTTTGTTGCAAACTGTAACGTACCATAATTTTACTCACACTCAAACACGGTACAGATTAATAAGTATGAATCCCCAAACCAGCCAAACCGCAAAGAAACGTTTATTCACAACACTGATTAATAAGAGACTGAAGTCACAAACTATCTACAATGCAAAGAAACCGTTGTTAACAATATAAGGGTCACTGCACTGCACTGTTGGGGCAGCGGAGGTGTTAAACAGTGCGGTGATTCACGGTGCCGTGTGGCGGAAACTGCTGGCCCGACTGACCGAGCAAGTTGCCGACGGCAACAGACTGGGAGGGTAGCGTTTTCCGGCGAACGCCCTGTATAAAGTTATTTTAAAATTTTTAGTACCATTTTTTGAAGGCGGTTTTTATGTTTTTTAAACAATTATTTTTTGAATTACCTTTATCTGAACCGAATGTAATGAACAGAAAGTACAGTTTTCAAACACCTATGATCCACAGAACATGCATCTCTGCAGTTATCGAAATTTCAATGGCCATACCAATCACAAAATTTGAAAATATAACCACAGCACACAGATAACTAAGAAGTTACGGAAATATTTTGGTAACAGGTAAGCAATCTATTTTATATTCTGGTAGTGAGAAGTTTCTACTCAATGAATGACAAAATAAAAAAAACAGAAGATTAATTGGAAAGTAAAGGTAAAATATACTCGCTGCTCACCAAAGTTGAATGGAAGAGGGTAACAGCAACAAAAATACAATATTTTGGGCTATGTCCTTCTTCAAGAAAATAGAACCATGGGATCAACCTTACACAAGCACTCACGCACAAACAAATTATATTCCAAAAACTCGTCACCTTGAACCTCTCATCGCTCTCCTTCCCAAATTCAATATCCCACATCAATAACTTAAATCTCTACAAATTATGACCCATGAGAGAATTTTTTAAAAAAAGCCATAAATCTCCTGCCTAGTGAGAGTTTGACCACTATGGATTGGAGTAATTACTTGGCTAGCCATTAGACAGTTCTCTGACATCTTTATATACCAGCCCCACATAACTCGATCTGTCTAGAAATACATTCTTTCTTCACCCTCCAAGATCTCTCACACTGCTCCATTTTCTTCTGACTCGCCAGACATTCCTGACCAAGACACATGAAGGGGTCAATCCTGGATGCCTCATCGTTGCCACTTATGGTTTATGCATTTGTGGAGCAACACCCACTACTTTTTGCCCATGCTCTTCCATCATATGTTGGAGACACTTCCTACTGCTTGCAGCATCAAGGAACAATTCCCACACCCCTCCATTCAGGTTCCTTCCTGGTTGCCATTGACGTCAACTCACTCGGCACCATCATTCCCCGTTGCCAGGGCCTTACTGTCCTGAACACTATATCAACATACGCCCTCCAGACTCTCTCCTTAGCATTGCCTTCCTCATTTCACTGAACCATTTTGAACTAACCAACAATTTCTTCACCTTCAATCCCATGTTTACCATCAGATACGAGGCACTGCTACAGGCTCTCGCATGGCATCTTCCTATGCCAATCTTTTTTATGCGGATTAGAGGAATCTTTTCTTCAAACTGCTATTTGATTAAGATATACAAATGACCTCTTTATGATCTGGACCCCCAGTGACAATGTCCTCCCTGAATTTCTAGACTATCTGAACAACACCCATTCCATAAACTTCACATGATCCTACTTTAATACCTACACCACCTTCCTTGACATAGACTTCTCTATACATAATGGCCACTTGCACAACCCTGTCCAAATCAAACCCAAAAGTATTTCCACTTTCATAGCTGCCATCCATATCACAAGAAACACTATGTTTGCTTATGTAATATATCGGTGATTATTTAATCCTTTTAAATTTACACAGGACTAAAATTGCTGCATTTACTGAATTTAGTTGTAATTAGATGGCTTCAGTAGTTTTAATTATGCCGTCTCACAAAATTATTATATCATTTCAACTCGTGGAATCTCCAAAAGCAAATCTGATCAGATCATCGGGGTAAATAATTTTTGTTATAACTTATTAAATTCTAGGAAGTTTATTAAGTTACAAATTGTGCCAGAGCTGTCATATCAGAATGATAGCAATCGCACTTGGTACTGCGATTTCTGACACTACATAAAAACAAAAATCTGTAATGAATAACTACTGTTGTCAGCTTGTTTGTTTACCATTGACACAGAAATAAAGACAAAATATCAAAAGATAGAATAAGATTTACACTCAATGAATTATGACAATAATGAGAAGGAAAATGATTTTAGGAAATATGGAAACAAACAAGATTGTGGAAAGTGAGCCCAACACTAAAAGTGAAGATGGGAGGGTGGCGACATCAGGAAAAAAAAAAATCAACCCAAGGTGAACACATTTCAGGCTAAATTTTGATCATGTTAAAGAGGAATTAAATACATTGATGATTACTATGCTCCCAATTAACAGAAATTCTTAAGCCATTCCAATTTCTTACCATCAAACAAAACCTTCTATGAAGGGCCAGCATCTGTTGACTTCACTTTGGATTTAATGTAGCCCTGCTTCAAGACACATACCAACAACGAGGCATTGATAAATATCAGTGGAAGATTTATAAACAGCTTGTGGAAGGAAAGAGAGAATCATTACAACAAATTATCAATTAATTTCAGACATAAGAAAGTAGGAAAGTTTTCTTTTGTAGTTAGGGGAGTGAGGGAATCGCGTTTATGAACAATATGCCCCTTACTGTCGAGGATTTTAAGGTAAAAATATGTAAGAATCATAAATAGGTATCTATTTAAATTACCACAGGCACATTAGCTCCATAAAAATTAATTAATAACCTTATTTATTCAACAATTCCTTCATTTATTCCCAATTTTTTAGGCTTGAAAGTACACTTTCTCTATGTAATTTTTTTATGTCTTTGATAGCTAATATGATGTCCCTGCCACATTACCTTCTCTGAAATGTATGAATATAAAAATTAAGTTTACTTCATATCATCTGTGCCTACATCTTCACTGGTCTTCTCAAACTGTTTCCTGTATTATTCATTTGATGTTAGGAAGAATAGTTTTCATATATTTTCAGGCAGAGGCTCAACAGTGTGATTCCCTGTAGCTCTTCAATTTTTATTCTCTTTTTCTTGAACTGCAACAGTGAAACCTTTTCTTCAGCCCTTAAGTATTTTCCTTTCTTCCTAAACTTTCTGTATACCTAAATTCAACCATTGCATTCCAACGTACTACCTGCTTTTATTATTTCGACTGGTGATTTCCCATTTGGTAGTTGTTATTATTAAGATTACTCCACGATTCACTAAAAGTGGGTGGCAGAAGGTGCATTGCACCCAGGGTTGGCTTAAGGAATTTCGGGGCCCCCTGCGAAGTTTGATTTCGGGGCTCCATACTTCTTTTCTAGATTTAGTTTTGTCTACGCTTCTGATAACACTCTCTCTCTCTCTGTACAAATGGTACATTCAATTTTAAAGTTATTATATTTATAACACACTTTTTGTATACAACATTTCTTTTCTTGCATTTCTTTGCTAGTACATATAGGATTTGGGGGCTGGAGACACGCGAGCAGGCATATACATTTTAATTCAATAACTTTTTATATGAAACGTCATAAGATGAACAAGTTTATTCAAACGAAATTACATAAAGTGCTGAATCAGGTTCAGAGCAATACAAGAATTTAAATATATAGGACTACGAGATTTTTATGTATATAAAGATTGGAAATACATCAGATACGACTTTCTCAAAACATGAATCTGATGAAGGACTTCACGTGGAACTCCACGCCTCGGAAATGTCTATTGTGAACGCAGCTTGTTAAGATTCTAAATTTGTAGATTATTTATTTTAGCAGGAAAATTGTTCATTAAGTAAGGATAAATTTTGAAGGGCATCATGGTGGGGCCCCCTCAAGCATGGGGCTCCCCATGACTGCAGTTCTTGCAGTAGTCTTAAACCAGCCCTGATTGCACCTATGCAAAGGTGTTACGGTATGGAAGGGATATACGGGATGTGGCTGGAGGTGCCCATGGGCTATTTTCAGGAACCATCCTGGCATTCACCTGGAGTGATCTGGGAAAAACACGGAAAACCCAGATCAGGATGGCCAGAGTAGTTTATCGAGAACTTCTTCTGTCGGATTGTAAGTTTTCTCACTCGGTAAATCCTTCCTATTCCATTATCCTAATTGCTCATGGAAAAAATTAGAATAGGAATGAATTGGTTCTGGCCCCGAGTTCTCTTCTTTTTTCTGTTGTTCCTAGATGTGAATGATGCTAATAGTAATATTTGTTTGCTACCATTCCAAAATAAGTCAGACGTGAATTTTTCAATTAGATTCTGCTGTTCCAGTCTTCCCAACCTAACTACTTCAACAGCGCATTTACGCTTTCCTTCCAGCTATGTATACTTGTCATGAATCAGTGGCTCTTCTTTGGAGTTCTATCACTATACAGTCTTGTGCCATTATGTGTAATTCTTGCATTTCCTTTTCTGCTTAACTTCTCTCTGTTTAGTTCAGAAAGCCAGCTCCAATCCACTATCAGCTTGATAGGCCTTTTGCTGCTTCACCAGAACCTCATTTTTCATGTTCCCTGTAGGATCTTCATAGTTCCTGTACCAGTCCTAAGGACTCGCCATTACCCATCTCCCACAATATGGAAGGAGAAGAAAAGAGGAAGGAGGAGGAGGTTATACTTGTTGCAAAAATCATTTTAACATAATTGAAGTTTTTTGTTGAAATGAAGTTTTGATGTTATAATTTTATTATTTTTTCTAAGTAAATTGTGTTAAATTGTTATGTAAATTAATTTAACTCTGTTAGTTTCCATAAAAAAATAATAAATTTTAACATAGTCACAATACTTTCATTACATACGTGAAAAAATCTCAGTAGCAGATGTAGGTGCTGTCACTGTCAGCTTCAGTACAAACTATATTTCACAACTGTATGATGTCTGATTTTTTTTTTTTTTTTGCTTATGGCTTTACGCCTCATTGATGTCGAGGTCATTAGAGGCTGCAAAGGACTCGGGACAAGGAATTCGGCCACGCCTTTTTGAAGGAAGCATCCTGGCATTATCCTGGAGTAATTTGGCAAAACCATGGAAAACCCAAATCTGGATGCCCGGACGGGGATTTGAACCGTCATCCTCCTGAATACGAGGCCAGAGCATTAACCGCTCCACCACCACGCTTGGTTTGTCTGACTGAAATTTCACAGAAATTCTTTTGTTGCCCAGGTTATTTTACAAACCAGCTTCAACCTCAGTACTAAATATTCTGCCACATGCTACATGTTGTTCATTTTTAAGAGAAGATGTTAACCAATTATATTAGAATCCTCATGACTCTGAGAGCCATCTCAGTCTATCTGTTCCAGTCTTCAATTTCTTCTATACATGTAATAGGCTGTGAGACCTCTGGCTACTAATTGAAAATTTGCATAATTACATAAAAATTACATCATTAATTCCAGATCATGAAAGTATGTCAATTGAATACCAGTCAAAGGGACTGTAAAAAAAAAAAAATAAATAATAATAATATAAACTGCCAAAATTTGAAGTGGCTACACAACTGTGAAATACTGTCAAACTCCAAAAATAATACATACATTGTCAGTATAGGAATCCTACGAACCAGAAACCACTTTTTTCCCCCTCCTCGCAGTTGTGGTTAGATTGAAATGCAGTATGGTCAAGAGGGAAAACTTCATGGAAACCATAAGTAAAATTCCTTCTGTGACTGCCATGTGGAAATGCCAATTTATACAATCAAAACAATCGATTCCCTCTATCGCTACTACATTGTGGGACATATCTGTTAGGATGCAGTGCAGAATATTTTGTTTTTATAAATCTCATGTGACCTTTTACAACAGAGGTAAGCTGGAATGCCCACAACATGTTACAACAAAGATGTTAACCAACATTTGAAGAGATTTGTATTGCAGAGCAATGATGGTTCTGCAACACTCATATTTGGCAAATAATTTGATTTGTGTCCAAAAATTTTTTTTTGCAAAATGTGCATGGGAAATGTGAAGAAGACACTATGTTGAAGCAGTTAATTCAAATTCCGATAGGTCAGCATCATTTTCTGATATGTGAAGACAGTCATATACTCCCCACAAAAAGTTTTAAGGAAATCCAACATTTTGTGTTTTAAAGTATGATTAATATGTACGGCATAAATACAAGGTTAAAATACAGAATCATTGACAAGAATATTCATACTTGAGACATGACAGACTTGACCGACAACTGCATGACAAAAACAATATCATATATACAGTTTTGTGTGACATTAGGGAGCAGCTATAGTTATGACATAAGTATTGTCATGTTACACCAATGCAATAGCAAATGTTTGTCTACAGAAAAATTCTGGTAATATTCCCACATATGGAACCATTGGACCTCAAGCAAAAAGGGATTACTGGAGATCACGATTGCACAAGGAATTGGTGTCATAATATTACAGTAGTCAATTTAATTTAATTTTTAATTGCAATGGAGCGCACATTCTGATGACTATTTCCCTATACACCCATCTTCCCTCTTTCCTGCACCCACCTACATTTGCCCTCTACAAACAAACGCCAGATACAAATACTTTCCAAAGTACAATTAATGGTTTCATACCTAATTTGTGCTTGAAAATAATGGTCCTGGCTGTATTACAATGGAATTCCTGCTGAAAAGAATATATCTTGTAATTGACAACAGTAGTACTATAACATCATTAGTGAATGTTGTTGTATAGGAATCACGATCTCCAGGACCCAGAAAAAAATATTATTAACACCACATAGTATCCTCAGCCATAGATAGAAAGAGACTAAATCAAGGCTCCATTTATACTATTTCCACCAATTATTGTGTAAATATTATTGGTCTATAAATCATTTTAAACTATTCTCTTGTCAGGATAAAAGTGCTTCTTCTAGTGCGATATTAATTTTAGCAATTCTCTGTCGAACTATGTTCATCTATGAGATTAGATGTAAAGTGGAGTTATAAATGTAATTTCTGTCAGTTCCAACAGTATCCTGTTCTTGAACTGAAACAAAATGCCAAATTATCTTTACTCACAGAGAATAAATGTTTTACAATTACAAATTTTCAGATACACCAAGTAATTTCTTAAAAAGAATATTTGGGTTTAGTGAAGACTTTGATTCTGCTAAAACAACTAGTCATTATACTGCAGACATATAGCCCAAGGTGATGTTTGAAAATAATATGCCTGGCGATTGAATATGTCGTACTATGACATTACCTTAGTTGTTGTAGTGGGATTTCAATCTCTACTAGATCAGATTCTTACCAAAAGAAATTGTTCTTTGTGTAAATGCAAAAAAGGCCTACATCACAGATTTATTGCACTGTGCCATGCCTATGCTTCAATGTGTCTTTGCATTAATATCCATGCATCATAGGCCTATACAAAACACATTCACTATAGGTTTGCTATCCAGCAGGCAGTGATGTGATGTTAACTGGATTTTAACCCACACAGGATTTTTAAAGACAAAATTATCTTAAAAACGTTATGCATCAGACAGACTTGCAACACAACATGTACTTGGAATGATTACACCTACCATATTTCTCCTAGTGAACCCAATAAAGGAAAGGGCATCTAAACTGAATCATTTCTGTATTTTCCATCAGCTGATAAAGACATAGTACAGTTAATTATACCATCAAATCATCACACAAATTGAAATCTGTGTTCTAGATAATAACATTATAGTGTTGTATTAAATGTAAGATAAACAATGCAACTAATGAAGTAGTTTCTCATAAACTTTGGCATTTACACAGCGCTAATATTATTCTTGTCAATATAAGTATTGTGTTTAAAGGAGAAAAAATACTAAAAGAAAACGTTTACCATTTCATGTATAGGCAATCCCACACAAGATATTTACTTTCCCATATAACATTGTTGCAAACCCACCCTTCTCAATTAATGGTATAGTAAATAATAATAATTGACAACACTTTTATTGGAAATGTCTAATATGATAAATCCTGCATCAAATCCCTGTTGAAAATTAAATATCCTGCGTGCATAGAATTTGTGAGTCACGGCGATGACGATTATAATTGAATAACAACAATGATTTAAAAACAATAGTAGTTTTAATATTGACTCACCACACAGACAGCCGCTTCACAGGTGATGTATTCGAAGATTCAGTACCCTCCTTCGATTCAAATGATGTAAATTCACGTTCATGCACTGAGATGTCTTCGGACAAGAGAACCGACGAACTGTCACTCTTGTTTACATCTTTATCTAAATCTGAGCGTTCACTGTCATTTCCAAGCCCCGCACTTGATCTGTCAGCACTGTGATTTTCGCGATTTGTTCCACATCTTATACATTTGGTACGTTCAGTCGGATTTATCAAGGTGCACCGTTCACAGTGCCACTGAAGAACAGAAGCAATCGAGCCCATTCTCTCAGAATCATGGCTATTTTCCGGTTAAATAGCATTCGACCTGCAAATAATTTCAGCCAGCTGATCCACCATATTGATGCAATTGTTGCCGAATTAGAACTGTAAACAAATCTTGGATTGGTTGACGTTTAGATGTTCAGCCAATCATAAAGGGTTACTGAATTCTGTCGTCCTTGTTATATCATTGATATTAAAATTTTCTATTTCTCAAGACTTTTTAGATACTGATCGCTTTGATAGATGGCATAGCAATAGCACAATGCAGATAAACCAACATGTTCAGCATTGGCGTAAAGACAAATAAATAAATTCTAACGATCTAAAGCAATGAAAAATTCATAATTTAATTTGTACGGTTAATAAAGAATTAAAATTTAACAGAAAACTGCCACAATACGTTAAGATATTTTCTGAAATTAATATGCTTTTGTTTTGTGTATGTTGGCTAACCTGTTGATGCGACTGCGGACATTTTTGTAGCTAGTCAACTGTTCTAAATTGCAAGCAGCGCAGCGTTGCGGCGATAGCCTAAACCTCGTATCATTGTGTATGGGGATTGTGCTCAGAGGTGTTTTCTTGGGTGAGCCACTCATAGAGAAGACAACGTACAAGTGAGTGGTTCAATTGTGTTTGTGGTGATGCGATGACAGTGGCACGTTTTATTTATATTTGTGTTGAAGTAATAACATATTCATGACGGATATGTCAAACAGCAGCCTCGAAATCGTCCATGAAGGCTGGCTTACGAAGTCTCCACCGTCAAAACCAATCTGGAGAGCAGTAAGTGTATTGTTTTCTGCACTTTTCGGATCAGAAGTGATTAGCTTCTCTCGTTTCTTAATACTAGAATTATAAGCATGTTGAAAACACTCTTTATTTGTGTATTTCATTTCGGCCGGATTATTCATAAAGGTATTGATGTTTTTGAAGACGTATAGTGAAAAATAACTGCTCTTCTGTCTGCAGTTGTGTATTCTCCAGATAGCTTGTAAGACAATTTTTAAGTGCATGAATCTGTACTGCCGAGCAGAGTTCGTGTCACTTTATCTGACAAGTAATGGGACACTATTTGGTTTCAGTCTGAAACTGAATTTCAAGTGCATAAGCGTCTATTACTTGGGTACATATAATAGTATTTTTTTCTCTCCTTTGTTTTCATTTTCTGTAGACACGTCTATAAGAATAGAAGTTATGAAGAACCGGAGTATTTTTATGTAATTTCAGCAACATATTTTCACACTTTTTTTCCTGTGGTTTCGTACAAGCCAACACCGAAGCAAATACTGTTCAATTTTTTTGATAGGGGATAGCCAAAATTTATCACTTGCCGAACAAATGAAATCATTAAAATATATTCTTTAAAAATACATTTCTTATCGCGTTCATGATAGATCAAGATTGCGTTTTTGAATTTTATGGTCGTTTTAGGGCAGTCTAAAATATTAATTTTAAAATCGAAATCTGTATAATTGACATTAATTCCGGGAGCAGAGAATTAGCTAAAGTAGAGTGTGTTTTAAAATATTTTTGTCGTTTTATTAACATTTAGGTCCCTCTATAAATGGGTTTAAAAGCGATGTGAGAAGTTGAAGTATGCCATTAATGGAGAAATTTCCGGTTTTATCTAACAGGGAAGTTATCTGCCGCCTCTTAAGTTATTTGTATCAACATTTATTGTGATAAGTTGGCGGCTTTTATTAAATTTAACAGGGGTTTTGTTTAATTGCTTTCTTCGCAACTTCAGAAACTATACGGATAGAAGATCTACTTCACGCATGTATTGCTATGGATTTATGTTTGTTTTGTAATAACAGGAAAGGTGTAACAACAACAATGTCGCCAAGCGACTTACAGCAATCAACACACGAGACTGTATATACGCCTTTTGTTTTATTCCACGTTTGATGTTATTCTCCTTCCTTTGCTACAACAATCTGTATGCATCAAAGCAGAGGCCCCGATGAATGCAGTGTGTGGGGGGATATGTAGAAGAGAAAACAAAGTTATCATTTATTTTTTTTTATATAAAAAAGGAAAGGAACTTAGTTATTGCATAAGAATAAGTTAAGAGAAATATACATTTTAAGGCCTCCGTGCTATTGAATCACTGACATGTTAGCGCCTGCTGTACAAAGGTCTTAAACGAGGCGAATGATCTCCGTCGGAATTCGTCACCCGCAGTCCGCTGATAAACTGAACCAGCTGCGGCTGCAAGTAAAAGACGTGGGAGCGCAGGCGTTCCTATCTGCAACTGTATTTATAGTACTCGGCGCGTCGCGACGGCATCGTGTACTATTTGTTCACCAGACATCGGCCCCGGCCTCCCGCGTCGCGTTCGCATCGTCCAAGGTGTCAATGTCGCGCAGTTTTTGATTTATTAAGCTAGAAGCAGGTATGCCGCACTCACTCTTAAAGGCTAACCCATTATTATTCGTTATAACAGTCTTCTGGGATTTTCTTTGTGGACCACTTAAGATTGTGATTCTTTTGTTAAGTGCTGCAATAATTTTCCTTTGTTAGTCAGTGTGAATGTTAATTCATAGATTTCGTGATGAATGTTTTACCCTTATCAAAGTCATCAGTTTCCCATGAAGATATATTTGACCGCTAATCATGACAGATAGTCGTCACATTACTGTGATGAGAGTTGGAAGTATATGTATCTGCAAGAAAGGGAGACAGGTGCGAAGGGGAGAAATGTAATTTCCATGCCCTCACTTGTCGAAAAAAGATGAATCTAGTGATTTTTCTCACTTGACGCATAAACCATTATTTAGAGGTACATATTATGATCTCTTTCAAAAAGTTCACTGCTCCAGTCTCCGGTTCAAATCCCGGTTGGTGCAGGATTTTTTTTAAAGATTTGTGTTTGATCATATGAGCTATGCCAGATCGTTCCGCGGTTTGGATTCCACGTTAAACTGTAAGTCCCAGAGGAAAGGAACTGGCCGTTCTACCTCTTGACACAATAAGCTTGATATGCCTCCTTTGGGAGGATCCAACCAACCTTCAGGTTGTGGACTAAGCTACGTTTTTTATGATCTCTTATGTACTGATGCACTGTGGTAGTTGAAATACCAATCACCGTATCGTGATTTTAAACTGATCCTCCTTCTCAAACTACCCAGTGATAAAGGTTTCAATAGGACAGCCTTTTCCGGAGGAATTTTTAATTGTTGTTACTATTTCTTTTTCTGTACTTTCGATACAACAAGAAATACACAGATAATTTGACGAAGTTGAAGAAGCAGTTGGGATTAGGGTAATTATCTACATTGTGGATGTTGGTGCAAAATCTCCCGGTTACATAGAATATCGCGAATCGGAGGTGACTGTTACTGGGAAGAAGTAGTCTGGAACTAAAGCTAGGGGTTATAAACGAACTTTGTAATCAATGCGTATATCAAAACCAGAGTTCGGAGGAAAAAATCATTGATGTGACAATAGTTTTGCTGTTTCTCCAGAACTGCAAAATTGGGCGAAAAGAATGTGTGGCACATTCTTGTAAGACAGAGTTAAATCTACGAAAAAGGTTTTTTCCAAATGCAAGAGGTGTCAGTCGTGTTGATGACAAGGCGATATAATTAACCCAGTTATTATAACGTCCCATGAAGAAAGCGATAGTGTAAAATAAGCTCGAAGGTCAGCTGCATTCCATGAAATAACTTCCCTATGAGACTGAGAAGAAATTAAAAGACAGTGTCACCATGCTGGAACAGCTGCTAATCGAGTGTGACACGAGGACAATTCCTAGTGGCAAAAGCATGGTATCACCACAAATGCAAGAATAATAGATTAATCAGCTGCGAGATGTATTCAAACATAAATCTCGTATTCAACATATGGGGATTTCTCTTCGAACTAGCAGCGCAGAAATTAAACCATCGGCAGTTTTCTCTACTCCCAATAAGGAAGATCGAACTATGATAAATTACTGAAAGGAATCTGAAATCCTTTTGTAAACACTTTTGCCGTGTGACCAACGATAGTTCGATCCTGAGTGAAGTGTAAAAGATAATTAGGCAGCTAATGAACTACATTAACACGAGAAACATAGTTTTACAGTGTTAAAGAAGAAGTAAGTACCGCAGTTTGTATGATACCGAGCCTGGTGTATGAGCGTTTGGGCCTGCCATTCGGAAGAGCACTGGTTCAGATCCCCGTCTAGCCATTCAGATTTCGGTTTTCCATGGTTTCTGTAAATAAAACCAGGCTGATTTCGGAATGGTTCCCCTTCAAAATGCCATGGCCGAATTCCTCCCCGTTCCTTGCTCCCCAGTCTTTTCTCATCTCTAATGACTCGATGTCGACAAAGCTTAAAAACCTAAGGGAAAAATTAGTATGATCAACAAGACTAAAGCTCTGACACCAGACGGATTAGCAACAGAAGTGACGCAACATTTACGTCAGTAAATAGTTCCTTACCTCGCGGAATTATTTCTATGGAGGAAGAATACCCCAGGATGAGAAAGCAATTCCCATGATAATAAGGGGAAAGACAAAGGCCCACTGCAAGATATACAAGAAATATTATCATGAAAGATGATGAAGGAATTCAGGGTGCAAAAGTTGTGTATCAGTAGCAGAAAGACGCCCTGGAAAAAAAACTCAGAATTTTAGGATATTTATCTGCAACTTGTTCTGAACAATCTCATAACTATCGAAGAACCTGAAGGAGTCACCGAGCGTGGTAGGTGAACGGTTAACGTTCTGGCCTCGCATTCGGGAGGACGCGGGTTCGAATCCCCGTCCGGGCATCCAGATTTGGGTTTTCCATGGTTTCCGCAAATCACTCCAGGCGAATGCCGAGATGCTTCCTTCAAAATGTCTGTGGTCTAATTCCTTCCCATTCATTGTCCCCATTCCCATCCCGCCTCTAATGACCTTCGCCGTCGACGAGGCGTAAAGCTGTAAGGAAAAAAAAAAAAAAAAAAAAAAAAAAAACCTTAAGGAGTCGTAGCTTATGAAACATATGAAGAGACGTCATAATGTAATAATGTGTTAGAAATAATCGAATAATCGTAAAAATCCAGCTATCACCCACAAATCACAATAGTTGCTGATGAAGGGAAGATTGAGACCCAACTCTATTGTAAAGCTCTGAGAAACGCACATTAGAAGAAGTCAAACAGCAAGATATTTAGGCGTTATTCTGGATGTGTATAGGAACTATCACACTCGTTACATATGACACTACAATAGTGATAAAGATAAATGGTAACAGGATAATTGTGATCCCACAGCTGTTGCAGGTTTTGGAGCCCCTACAAATGAACAAAGGTCGAAACTGGTAAAACCATGCAAGGATCAAAGGATGCAATGAGAAATCCTGACATCTAATCGCAACATTCAGAAATAACCTTCATGGCTCTAGTAACCACCGTAGGGAACAATGGGCATCCATCTAGTTTAAAATACAACCTATAGATATGGATCCTTAGCGCTTTATTTTCGAGTTTCCATCTGAAGAAAGACTATAGCTTTATCGTTTCATTCTTACTGAGAAGAATCTCGTTCCGAAATTCGGTCCAAACGTCCGGATTTAAAATTTTCATGGTTTACTGGAATTAGGTTTGCTAACCCTTTCGCTCCGGAATTTAGATTATGAATAAAATTAATGAGCATTTTCAATCAGACGAGACAAAAAAATCAACATTTTCGAGCGCCGAAACCTACTGGTAGAAATTGAATTCACCTGCTCAAAACTAAACTTTATATCAAGAAAATAACCAGTCTTCAAAAAGCACTCTCGCCATAAATTTTAAAATAAGTTTATACGTTGCTTAGAAGAAAATAAATCTAAATGAATAGTATTTTACGTTACTATTACCAAAATTTTAACACAATTAGTAGGTGCCAACTATCACTCTATGGACAGCCTTCCATCTCGAGGTACGATTTATAGCACTTTATTTGCTATTCGAAGGGACACTGGAAATACGTAAAAACATTCCTAATACTTTGCAGCATATAGTGAGGCAGAAATTGTTTTTGCGGAAGACGGTTTAGCGAAACAAGTTAGACAGTATTTTGCCTTTGGCGGCACCAACTCCAAAAATAACTGATTGATGTTAAATTTTCAATAATAGTAATGTAAACTATTATCCATTTAGATTTATTTTCTTCTGAGTAAGGTATAAACTTATTTTAAAATGTATAGTGTGTTTTTTAAGGCGGTATTTATTTTTTTGTAAAAAATGTTAAATTTTCAGAGATATTATAGTTCGTTTTGTATTTTAAGTACTGGTAGGCCTTCTAAACATGCTGCTCGAACTAGTGACGAAGGGGACGATCGTTTGAGAAGAAACAGGGAAATAAAATACAGCCAATATTTCAGCAGCGTGCTCATAGACTTTCACAAATGAGACCTTACAAAAAATTTATCCTACGTAATGAAAGGTCAGAAAAAAAAATCATGCTCACCCGCTCGACTTGATACACGATAAATTATTAAATAGTCCACACGAAGAGAAAGCTCTCACAGAAATGACGAGGTTGCGTTATCTATCCAACAACTAGTTTTTTTATTCGTGGGTTGATATTCCACAACGGACTGACGATGACAGATGGGCGAGGCGTGAAGGGACAGTTTGATATGATCTTGACAAAAAAAATACAGCCAAATTGAGATCTAATTCTAAGTCGGCTGAATACTAATTTGAAAACACTAGAAAATTGATGCCGGAATTGTGAGATTTCGCATTCCTGGAATCGAGCAATTGAGTGGCCTCAACAAAAATCGTAGGATCTCTCAATGAATATTATATGGGACTATTTCGAAAGTATGCCCTATCCAATAAATAAAATCATTAAAATCTGTTCACAATTGAAGAAGATATCACTGAATATTCAAAAAATACATACAAATTGAGAAACTCCTCCTTTTTTAATTCTGTTAATTAGCGCCCGCAGCTATACCATTCATATACTATTAGTTAAATGGCTAACCGATGTTCCAGAATGTTGTTGGGATATGTGTAAGGTAAACGCACTTATTGCCAACATGTTAAGAATTGTTTTTTTTTTTGCATTTTCCGATGCCTCCGACTATACTGTCTTAATAACATGCATTCTACAATCATTTTCTGCATCCTGAATATTTCTGTTCAATTATATACAACATTTGCTGGTAAACTTTAAGTTCAATATATATATATATATATATATATATATAAAAGTAACTGCATTTGCTCCTATAGTCGACCGAGCGTGGAGAGTGAGCGGCGCGGCGGTTCGAATCCCTGTCCGGGCATCCACTTTTGAGTTTTCTATGGTTTCCAGAAAACACTCCAGGCAAATGTCGGGATGCTTCCTTCAAAAAGGCCATTACCGAATTCCTTCCCGTTCCTTGTCCCCAGTCCTTTCCCGCCTTTAATGACCTCCACGTCAACGAGGTGTAAAGTAAAAAAAAAAAAACTATAGTCGACACCCTTTCCATTACTTTAAAATATCCTCATGATCAAAAAGAACCAAGGGAGATCTGTAGGATGTTACCTACAAGCGGACAATTCGCGGGTTCTGTTCCTCGTTCAAGTTGAAGTTTTCAACGGCATTATTTTTCTTTTACACTGTTTAAAATGGCAGGTAATTCAGATTCTGTTTATCATGCTGACAGAGGTGATGCATTAGAAACTCCAAAGAAAAAGAAGTGAACAAATCTAAAGAATTACGATTTGTTGGAGAAAACATATTACTGGATAAGAAGAGATCTTGTAAATAAATTCATTGCGAAATTAAGTATCTGCGCTACGCGTTTTATCATTGTATCAATTGGCATTGAACTTGTAAGTAAGTCCATATCCATCACGACGCGGCGCCACCCGGACATACAAGTCTTAAAAATTAGATTTTTTATTTATTTATAATTTAAGTTTCAGGATGTAGTACTAGCTATAACACGTTCAAATGAAACCAAAAACTAATAGAACAAAAATATTTGTATTTTAGGTAATAAATATCTAAAAAAATATGGGTTGTAAAAAATACAGCAACCAGTCACAATATGATGTTGTTTATTAAACCATTACCGGTTTCGAGCTATACCTGCTCATCTTCAGATGGTTTGTAAATTTTACATCAACAAATGTAATATACAGAAATGTATGGTTGTCCTACAGTAACAAAAGAAGTTTTTGTAAATGTTTACATCAACAAATGCATGGTTGTCCTACAGTAACAAAAGAAGTATTTGTTTATTGAGCATAAATTAATAGGTATGATGATGCAAAATGTAAGTAATAACAAACTGTAATCTTCTTCATCATACCTATTAATTTATGCTCAATAAACAAATACTTCTTTTGTTACTGTAGGACAACCATGCATTTGTTGATGTAAACATTTACAAAAACTTCTTTTGTTACTGTAGGACAACCATACATTTCTGTATATTACATTTGTTGATGTAAAATTTACAAACCATCTGAAGATGAGCAGGTATAGCTCGAAACCGGTAATGTTTTAATAAACAACATCATATTGTGACTGGTTGCTGTATTTTTTACAACCCATATTTGACATCACAGTCGCGGAAGTTCCACCAATCCATCATGGATAAAATATTATATCTAAAAAAATCTTCATTTTTTCAGATACTTTTTATTTTCCTCTTCCCAAGACAAGTACACTTTTTTCCGAAAAAAGTTGGCAACCCTAAATATAGGTGCACGGTGTATTAAGTGTATTAAGGTATTGTCATACCTACCTTCAAAATTAACATCCTGCCAGCTTAAGGTCATTGGCACTAATTGTTACAATTTTGTTACGTTGCTGTTGGCACGATATACACTTTTTGAATAATCTGTCCACTATCAAATAGCGTATGATTCGTTACCGAATTTCGAGACGTGTATAAATCATATTGTAGCACATTGTTAAAAGGTACAACATTCAAATCTTGGTTGAACCTGAAATAGTACGGTTACTTAACATGAGCGCCTGTTCTTCTTTATATATGTGAAGTACATTGTAAAAACTGTATGTTAAACTGTACCCTGGTAGGTCCAGTCACGACAAAAGCAGGAGGTAAGGCAAAACTCTGGAGCTAATAACCACGAATCGACGTGCCGTTGATCCCAAACAACAGCGAGGCAAATAGGTACTCTGACATTTCCTTCGGCGTCTACCACATCTATTTTACTGTTATTATCTGTATAATTAAAAACGTTACGATTTCTATTGTAAGCCAACCTTAGCGAGTGCAATTATTTCTGGGGAACTTGGTACAGTAAAGGAATTCCCTGATAACGTCGCTGGTGATTATCAAAATAAAGTCGAGTAGCACACGTGAGTCGATAGAATCTTATCGACTCTTCACCTGCAAAGCTCACAATCTTCTTCGGTTTCAGAAAATATTTCGTCGAGATCTAATCTGTGTGACGCGAGTTTGTCCACAGTTAACGCGTCTAGATTATCTAAGGCATAATTGGATAGCCTTCCAGAAAACTGCTCAAGCCTTTTGTAGTGTATGAATAGCATTGTGATTGCAAAACTTTTCTGTGAGGCGTTACAAAAGCAAGGACGTATGACTTCAGAATATCATCATGACAGTGAAGTTTTCTTGTATTTTTAAGCACACAGGAAAATATTTTTCTTTTTTCTGCTCGGCACTATGCATTTTTATTTCACATTTTTGTCAACAAATCAATACAAATTCAACATGACGAACACAGAATAAATGCAACATTACCTTATTTATTTAACGTATTGTTGTAGCGAACCTTTTTTGGTAGATGAGCAGAAATATAGTTTCATCGACGATATGGTTATTAGAGACACAAACAGACTGTTTAAAGGGAAAACATCCTCTCTTGAAGTAATTTCAGACAATCAGGTACGTACTCGCTAATACCAAGCTAAAAAATTACACCTGTAGGCTTGGTCGATTCTGAACCTACTTGCAAACGCTGTTGACGCCGTCGCATGAATACTCTTAAATCCCAGTTCATGAAAAATCTACGCACTGAGTGTGGTGGCTGAGCGGAAACTCTCTAGCCACGCATTCGGGAGGACGAAGGTTCGAAACCTCGCACGGCCATCCTGATTTCGGTTTTCCTTGATCTCCCGAAATCTCTCTAAGCGAATGGAGGAATGATACCTTCAAAAGGGCCATGTTAGAATTCTTCCCCGTTTCTTCTTTTACAACTCTTGCCATCGACGAAGTGTTAAACCATAAAAAAAATCTACCATGATATTTATATTAAATTAGTGTAAGCCCGTGACCGTTTTTTGCGTATCGTCTGGGGCCTAGAATAGTTCCTGTTTTTAGGGTCGAAGATTATGACAGGTAGATCTGATCTGAACAAATACGAACCTGACCCGTGTTTCACCCTTAGGGTGTATAGAACCCCTTGAGCTTGAAGAACTCAGAAGTAGACGTATGTATTAAACACGGTCGATCGCGCTATCGTACAATTGTTTCAAAGTTCATAGACCCGAACTTGCCGAAGTACAAACTTGACTTGTTTGACTCTTAAAGTTCACTCCCAAAAATTTGTAGAAATCCTGTTTGCTTTGAAAGCATCACGTTGATTTTTATTGAGGCTGGGCATTCATAATGTAATCTTTGGTCTGTAACGGCCATAGAACTTAATACAGATTCCATATTATTAAACAGTTGAGCAACTCCGAAGAAATGAATTTCCGGAAGATTCGGTAACATACTTGGTCTGATGTCCACTTCAAACACTTAATAACTTACATACAGCGAATATGAGCCATAAACCATTAAAATACATAAAAAGCTAATAAATCCTAGTATATAAACTTTGGTCAAGCAACAATATTAGCGAAAGTTTTAATTAAATTGAAATTTATCCTAGGCCGGAGTGACAATTGGCATTCGTGGTTGCAGCAGAGACAATGAGTAATTTATTTTTTTAAAGTTTTTTATGTTTCTTTCATTGTCAACATCAGGGGCGGATCCAGGATTTTGTTTTTTTTGGGGGGGAGGGGCTTGAGCGGACTTTTGTTTGGGGGGGGGGCTTGGCGTGAGTGAATTTTGGTTCAGAGGGCTTGCGTTCAGTGGATTTTGGTTTTGGGGGGGGGGGAGCTTGAGTCGGGGAAAAGGTAGTATTTATAGCCTCCTCGGGCCTCAAATCCGTAGAGCTAAAAAAAAAAGTCTCAAAACTACAATGTCAGGGGTGGACCTAGATACGTTTGGGGGGGGGGGCTTGAGCCCCCTAGCCCCCCCCCTGGATCCGCCCCTGGTCAACATGTTAGGGAGCGTGCACGAACTACGTGGTTCGGTCCAGGAGGGGGGGGGGGAGGGAGGTTGACTGGAAGGTTGCGCTGGGCTTCGTGGGGGAGGGGGGTTCCGAGCCAGGTCACGTAGCTTATCTTTCATAACACTTTTCACAGTTAAAATGAGGAACAGAACACACAAAAGCGTGTGAATATTTATTTCCTTCATTTAATTATTTCCGTGTGTAATTTACAATAGTCTGACAAGAGAAAACAGAACAAAATGTCTTCTGGAATCAAAAGGGAAAAAGCTACGTGGGGGACGGGGAGGGATAGAGGCAAAAGCCACGTGGGAGGAAGGGGGGGGGGGGTTCACAGGAGGCCAAAATGGAGCTACGTGCTTCATGCACGCTCCCTTACTGGAAAGCATTTCCACGTTTTTCCAACCGTCTATATTTTTTTAACGATGAAATGCTACGATAAGTAAACTTAACGAATGTATTATAGCAGTTAATTTGGTAGCAATTGCTTAGCTATCAAATTGTGGACATAACCTCGAATTTCTTCTAACGATTTCTCTGATGGCTCTTAATTTGCGAGCGAAGGCTGACACGTGACACCGTTCTTCAGCCAATAGCTGTCGAGGTGAGTGAGCGAGCTTAGGAAATTATATAGTAGATAATATGCCATTGTGTTTATATGAGAAAGAAACAACGGTACTGAGTTGGACTGCAGTGCGCTTCAACTGTAACAGTAGGGATAATTTGATGGCACGATCATTACTGGTTCGGTTTCTCTTTATTGCTCTCGATTTATCGATGAAATCTGATGTAAAGTTTATCGAGTTCAAATTCTGAAAATTGTTGGTAACGCATAAACATTCCAGTAATCATTAGCCAAAATTCCACGCGTGCTCCAGCGGTGGTGCCTTCAGCATTTCAAAGGCCATTAGCTAAAATGCCACGCATACTCTCGCTGTGTAGTCATGGGAGGAATGCCGGGTTATTTAGGGCATTCACGTTCTCTTACTTGTGACCAATAGAGCTTCGTCATTCGGCTTTGTTTGCGTTAATTCGTTGTGGTGTTATTGATAACCAGACTCCAAAAATATATAAGGCCAGCTCAAAACAACAGATGGACGATTTCTTTGTCGTTCCTTTCCACAATATTCTCTGAGCTTTAATGGTCTCGACTTCGACGATCTATAACCCAAAACTGAAAAACTGGTTGCAACACTGAATTCTGTCCCTCAATAACCAACGAGTTGTATGTAGAGAGTTAAAGCCGGTCTACATCTAACGTCTTTGCGATCGTTTTACCTGATCAGGTAAAACGAACTAGACAAAACATCGTGCGTGGACAGAAAAACATTTTATCTGAACTGAATGAAGACGCATGACTTGTAGGAAATGGATCGGCAGGAGCATTGTTTTCCGGTTTGATTGACGTTTTCCCTTCAGTGTTTAAACACATCTCAGCTTTTCAAAAAAAGTTTTTACGCGGTGGACTTGTCGAATTGACGACAGTAGTCACATAATTTGTTTATGGAATTAATTTAGTTGTACATATAAAAATAAAGTAGATTTATTTAATAGCTAGACTGTAAAAACAGATTTTATTTTATCAAATTCTCCTCAAAGAGTTCTGTGATGGTATTGATCCTTGGTTATTTAATTTCATCTTGAATGCATCTCTTACTCGTTTCGTAACTTCCAGAACAAGTAGTTGAAGGCTGTATATAGTTCCTGGTGCCAACATTTCGTATATAGCTTGACAAGTTTCTGGTATCATCGTTTCGACATTACAGTTGTGAACAAGATCTTCTAATTGTTGCTCGTAATCATACAATAGAAGTGGGGTGAAATTCTTCACCTCTCAGCACTGTCTTGTATTTGTAGTTTTGGTATTATTAATGACAGCAACTTCAAACAAGTGTCCGTAACCATTCGTAAATAATTGCTCCAATTTTCAGGTTCATGACGTAATTCTCGAAGCAAATTCACATTAGAGAACCTTTTCCTCTTTAGCAATCACTTCTAGAAGATTTTTACTTTTTAATCTCGCCAAACACAATGAAATAACCACTAAAAGTAATGCTCCATCAACATTTTTTTTTAACTGAGCTAAAGACGGAAGATAAAAACGTGAGAGTGTGGACATAAGTTTTGGTCAGTTTTACTCGACGTCTTGCCTGTTCAAGTAAAACGTCAGTCAGGACGTTACGTGTAGACCGGCCTTTAAGTCCCAGCTGGGGGAGGGGAATCCAAAATGCATAATACCTGAAGCGTGGGATGACACATTTTTTTTTAGAAAGTACGTGTAGAACAGAGCAGGATTAAGACAGCGCGGGGAGGCTCCAGAGACTCCTAGGTGCGGGGCCCCCCTAGGAGGCGCGAGCCCCCCCCCCTCCCCCCAAGACTAACTCCTGCTGCGGTGCTGGTGTAGAATGTAGAAACCCAATGTGAAACTGACAACCTGCTCCACTTAGTATAGTCTAGTAGTCACTGGTCCAATATTATTGCCTCAGCGTCAGTACGCGCTTAGATGTTTACGGTTCACAAGCTGTACTTAATGATAAAGTCCATACTGCGTCAAACCAGACTAATTTCACGGAATAAACAAGTTATGCACTGTTTGACAGAAACCTCACGTCGAAACCGTCACATCAGTTTTTTTAAAATGTCATTCCTTAAATCTCCATATCAAATACCAACGTTCTTTACCTTTATACATGGACTTTCGACTAAGGCACACTGAATGATCAACGATCAATCTTTGAAAAATTGTTAGATTATCAATACCAATGTGGACTAGTGGAAAAGTGACCGAGAGTGGTGGGTGAGCGGTTAACGCTCTGGCCTCGCATACGGGAGGACGCCGGATCGAATCCCCGTCCGTCTATCCAGATTTGGGTTTTCTGTTTCTCAAAATCACTCCAGGTGAATGCCGGGATGCTTCCTTCAAAAATCCATGGCCGCATTCCTTCCCGTTCCTTGGCCCCAATCCCATCCTGCCTCTAATAACCTCGACGTCGACGAGGCGCACGATTACCAGGCTATCATGGCCAGAGGAAAATTGAAGTAATTCTCTGGAGTTCCATTCCAACTACCATTTTGTTCACTTTTCCCTTTTTTCTTCAAGAAATAGTGTCCAGGCGACTGACTCATCTTATCTTTCAGCGCGTTATCGTTGAAACAACATTCCAAGCGCAACCCAATCTACATCATAGTTTCTGAAAAGTGATAACTGTGGTCGGAAAGTATATTAATCTCGAACTTGAGAGGCTTCTGCCGTCATTAGATTCGTCTTCTTTACAATCATGTGTCTGCGTTCTTGGAATCTTGCTTATCGGACTGTTTATTTCAAATTTCGACTAACATTTGTTACTCATTTCCCAAGTTGTTGACATTTAAAGCTGTCGCTCATTATCAGTGGCGATGAAGTTTTATCTTTGAGTTATGGAAATTTCGATCGATTTAAGTCTGCTTACACAATTCTATAATCACATACGTTTCAGTTATCTTGTATTACTAACGTGTTGATAGTGCGAACATTTTTCAGTTTCATATCATCCGAATTCTTGTTAGTAAATTTTGTATTTTAACCCATTTTTTTGTCACATGTTTATGATTCACGTAATGCTTCACTTTCATTTGTGTCAGCATGATCGTTGTGTAATGTACGTCGCTATAAAACATCAAACCATTGTTTAGAATTGTGGGCATCAAAAAAGTTGAGGACGATTGTGAAATAGCGCCAAGCTAGGATCCTTGGTTGGATGCACGTGTAATTTACCTTCCATTCTCTGACATATTCAGTATATCTGGTTTCAGAACTACATATTGTAATAGGTTTTTCCCTCTTTCATGCCGGGGCAAGTCCAAGAATATACTTTAATTCAACTGCTTTCATGAAAATGATTTAAAGAGTAGGTTTTAACTCGAGCATGTTACAAAACTTCCGAGTTAACTCATTCACAGACAGCTGAAGCTCATCAAGGTAAACAGTTATCTGCCATATTGTAGGCATGAAACGAGCGTGTTAGTTGAGTAGTAAGGGCAACTAATAATAAATAATTGTATACCTTATTGCACTTATGAAATATAGTACAAAGGATCCTAATTGCGTATCTGCAGCACGTTCACTATGTTGTTCTGAGACGTAGTAGTGCGTAACTGGCAGAAATATTATGTTCAAAGGCTTTTTCATTGGACCCGATAGTCTTACGAATTCATTAGCTGTCTGACGTAGAAGATTAAAATTTTGGAAATAATATGTCACGTTCATGGAAAAATGTAGTCTTTTTTTTACAGATGCAACGATGCTGCGAGAAGATAAATAAAAAAGTTATGGGCTACAGATGTGCACAAATATTCATTTCCCCTCTCGTGTTTTGGAAATCAAGATTGTGGACGTTTACTAGGTTAATATATGGTGAAAGTATTTTTCATTGTGATCTCTCATCATTCACCAATCTGCTTAGCGTTATAAGCGGTTGTGTGTAACCATTTAGGCCATTTTGAAAAAGTCTTCCATTTTAGCCGGAAATTGCACGACAAATTAAATAGACAGTACCATTGCAGGAGACAAAAGTGATGCAGAAGTAGCAGTAATGATAGCCATTAAAGTAGATTAAATATAAAAACAGGATCTAATGTAATAGGAGAAGTAAGTGAATTCTGTTACTTAGGAAGTAAAATTACAACTTGTAGCGTATCGCCAGGGGGGGGGGGAGAGAATTATTAATTAATTCTTAATATCCTTTACGCTATACAGGGTACTATAATTAAATGTAAATTATTCAATGAGAATTGGATGATTCTGGGATTTGAAAACTGTCACAAAAAGACATTTTAATAAAGATTTTCACAATGGCATCTACAAATCTGAGCGTATTTACCATTACGTTAATAAACAAGAGGTTTTGCAACTTTCTAAGCAACGCTCAGACGTACAATGAGCCCTTTAAATGCAAGCAAACAAGTATAGTTGTACTTTAAAAATCTCACAATTATTCTAATACAAAGTATGTTACCAGTTATGATGATGGCAAACAATAATGAATTTTAATAGGTTGGGACGCCACGAATGATTAACCTGCATTCGACAGTTACACAGTCTAGCTCAGTGGTTTATCAGATCAGAGCAAGGATCTCAGATGCGCTTACGGGTACAGTTTCACGGAAGTTGCAGGCTGAATGGCTTCGAAGAAACACATTACCGTTCCACGGCAGGTAGCGCTGAGCGTCGTAACTGGCCACGCCAGCAATATGCGGCAAGTCGCAAGTCAGAAGTGCGCCTCAGATGGTCTCCAGGACACAAGTCCGCCCAGCACACATGGACCGCAAGTCACCAGTGACTTGTCTGGGCTCCCAACTGGAGGGAAGTCAGGCAGGAAGTGTCTCGTCTTTTTCTGCCGCCATGGAGGTAAACTCTGACTCCGCCTCTTGTGGCTCGAAGACGACATAGAACATAAAATTCCCCGAATCTTAGTACTATGTTCACTGTGATTGGCTGACCATCTGACGTCATGTGAATCTGTGCTTCTCTTCGCCGCGTTAAGTCCCGGCAATCTTCGAGAGCCGATGCCTCCTTCGGGAGGAAGGAATTCTGTTTACCGCCGGCCCGAGAGAAACCCCTAATCCTCTTACCACTCTGTCAAAGAGGCGCCAGCCCGTCTGCCCTTCACTGAAGCGTAAAATCCTTGCCTCTTATCCTTTCAAACGCATCTTTCGAACATGCAGTGGACATCCCAAGAAATGGAAAAATATTCTATTCCTTTACTTTATATACAATAAAAAGTTATATGTAACAGGGAGCTTAGCGAATCGTTACATAATGCCCCACTGTTAATGAAAATTATTATGACATAATAATTTTATTTTGAGTTTTGTGATTCTACTTTAGTTGAGACCAAAACATACTAATTTAGCACTTTAACAATTACCACAGTTTTTAAATGAGATCCCAAAATCACCGCGATTCTCGATTTGTGAATTGAATTTTAATGGGCTTTCTTACATCTTTTGGCCGTCTTAGAATTCCTTTACTCTATATACACATGAATTCAGATAGCCATCCCTCATACAAACATATATTAAACACAATAATAACATATACATGAGAATATAAATTACACATAGACCTATTTACATAAAGGCTTAAAAATTAAAAAAAAACTTCTAGGAAACCTTAATATCTACAATATACGCAGAACATTGTCAGAGAAACTGAAGTAAGTGAGTGATTTACACAAAATTTTAGGAATCTAATTGATCATATCTTAATAAAAATATATATATACTTTTAAAAAAAAAACTAAATTTTCCCTTCAGGATTTTATAATCAAAAATGCATAGTTGCTACGAATGTAGAAATATGCCAAATCATTTGTTATTGTACACCAGCCGCCGGCAATTGCGGCTCTCTGCCTCTGTCCGCTAATGGGTCGTCTACCCGAGATAAGGATCTGGGTCTACCTTCCTGGGAGTAGCGGTTTCTTGTGTACCTGGTACATCTGTTGTACACATACACCTTAGGCGGCGTGGTAAACCTTGAGATTCCGGGCATTGTGTGGTCCCATCTGTGAAATTCCATCCGTTAACATATAACAGTTGGTCGAAATCACCTTTTCTACGGCAAACGGACCATGATAAAGCCAAAAGAACTCGAAATCAACTTTTTGTTCGCATCCGATATAGGATTCGCCCGTACCAGAACTTGTTGTCCGACCTCGAACCTTTGCGTATGTTTTTTTGTCTTGTTTAATTTGTCTTTTTGTCGCCTTTTCCAACAAATATTCATGCGCCCCTTTTTATGTCTTCTTCCCGGTTTTTTCTTCCTCCTGAAGCAGGGTGTTTTATTACCTTTTCAGCAAGGAGTTTAGACCGCTTATCGAACTGTAAGTCGACCGGCCGGAATAACGTCGCGCAATTTACCGTAGTATTAAAATATTCTTCTATCTTCGGGATATGTTTTACCCAAGATGAGTGCTTTTGGCCTATGAGTGTCCTCATATACACGCTTTAACGCAAATTTTCCGGAATTGCACGTCTGGTAATGCACATTCCGTACTCACAACTGCGTAATCTGCAGTGGTTTTGCACTGAATCAACGCTTCTTTCATTCTTCACGCTATCCTTTTATGGGTAAACCCTTTGCTGGTGAATACACCCATGAACATATGTTCCGTAATTCCTCTTTTAATCTGCGCTTCAATATTTGCCTAAGTCATTTATTGTCTCCCCATCTACTGTGTGGAAATATGACCTTTACTTACACTTTAGCTAGGTTTTACTTTCACCTACCCTTTCCATTTTTATTACCTAGGCCTAGGCTTTTGTGTTACTCGGACGCAAATATAGCACAGTAAATTTCTATAGTACTGTGTTTGTTTCTTTACTTCTTCACAGTACAGGATTTTATACAAATCACCACGTTATCTTTATGCCTCTAAGTTTTATCAGAGCAATTGTAACGTCAAAACATGTTTCCTATGTAAGCTGTTGGCGATTCCATTCATCGGCCTTCGCTTGTTAGCGGAAGCGTCCCGCTGTGGCAAGGGTGTCTACCTGAGGGGATCTGGATTAGCGGTTTCCGAAAGCCTGACGGTGTTGTTGCAAACACGTCGATACATTCAAGGTATTCGCGTTTAACATTTTCAAACTCATCCACAGTGTTTATATGACACGAGCTTCTTGATCAGCCTTTATTTCCTTATTAAATAAATTTTGCTAACTACTAATTCTGTATTTACATTCCACACTTCAACCAAAATTGCCTTTCTAGTTTTATTGCGGGCTTGGCGTAGTGTGGACAGTTTCTCGGTGCGTGTCTACCCTTGCGTTCGAATGCGTTACTTGTTCACTCGAACCAATTTTGGTATTTCTTTTTGATTGCTTATTCACAGCATTATTCTGTACACGCGCCGTTTTATTTTCGAAACGATGGTGATTCTTGTTGCTCGAATGCCCATGTTTCTTCGGATCTCTGTCCGGTTGATGGTCCCGGTAATTGTGTCGGTAATTATTCTTTATATACCATCGTTTATCCGTTACCTGACCTCTTTTGTTGAAATTATGACTTTGATCGACACTCACCGGATGATCCTGAATTTGATTTATGCCGATCCTATCCAAGTATCTCAAGGTTTCCAAGAATTGCTTTTGAGTGGTGATTGCGGGATGGCTCAGTCTAACCTGAATCTCTGCAGGGAAATGCTCAGTGAGGGCGGCATTTAGTTCTGTATCTGTCATGGGTCTGTCCAGATATTCCGACAGAGATGATAACCTTGAAGCATAGACAAACATTGACTCGCCTTCACTTGCCTCAAACTTTCCCTGACAGATCCGAATTCGGGTTTGCCTCTGTTCGGTCGCCGTCCAGAATGCACTTAAAAAAGCATTCTTGAATTCTGGGTATGCAAAGTCAATTTTACAAAAGGACTTAAACCAAAGCTTCCCTCTGGACCAAGACATAAAAATGCTACACGAGTCTTTAGATTTTCCGGTGTGCCTTTGAGATCAAAGTAATTTTCTAATTCATCAATATATTCTTTGGATTGATTCCCTTTCGCACTTCGAATTTTGGGAGTACCAATTCGTCTTGCGTGTACGTTCTGCCTCAGAAATAATGGATAATGTTCTCTCATTTATACCGTTTCTGACCATCGCTTCAGTTGCCTTACATTTTGAAATAATGTCAGCCTGGAAGGTATTTTGCATTTCGCGCACTTCCTGATAACTTTGATGAAGTAATTTCACTGACTTATCAACTTCAACCATACTCTCAGCAACCGCGAAGAGCGTTTGATGTGTTTTATTACGAAAATCTGAAACCAGCTGTTCCGTATTTAAAATACTTGGTCATGTGTTTCGATTGAGCATCTTCCAACTTTCCACATCTCATATCTAATTGATTTGAGGTGCTCTGAATACCAGATATTCCTTTCGAATTTTTATTTGAAAGTCATCAAATTTTTCGTTTACCTCTTCGCGAAAATCAGAAAACTTAGTTTCCACTTGGTTACTTAAAGCATTCAGTTTCTCGAGCATATGTGCATTCTGCTTGTGTGTTTCTGCTTGCTGAGCGTTAATTTGTGTTTTAATTACTTCCAGGTGTTGTGCAATTAACTTTTGTACCATTTCAAGTGTTGGCCCTTGTATGTTCTGGTCACCCGCAACGTTACGTGGATGTTCAGTCTCATTAATGCTTCTTTCAGGAACAACCAAATTGATTTTATCATGTCCTGTACTATATTTCGCCTTTCCAAATGTTCACTTTCGTTATTTGCACTGATTCTGGAATTAACAGTCGATTCAAGTACTCGCTTAGCTGTTGTCCGATTCTCTATCGTTTCCAATATATCCAGGCCCATAGCTCAACTTTAAAACAAAGCGAGATGTAGTTAATACATTATCAGCCATAATCCATTTTTTGTATACATACCCCGTTACAGTTACGCAACAAATAGCCAACGATCGCCAAGATCCGACTGGTACAAAATACTCTTTGACAGTATCAATTGAAATACCAGATATCAACAAAATTACAAGCAGCAAACAAATTAAACGCACCATGATTTGACTGCTGTCCAGTTTCTTCGATAAACTATTTAATCGGTTCTCAAGAAATTCTTTGTTCTCAGCCAATGACTTATCAAATTTACTGCCCAAATCTGCGTGAGATTTCTGAAATTGTTCCATCATTATTTGGACTAGAGGTGTTAAATCCCCTTGATTTGCCATGTTATTAGTGTTAACCGCCATTTCAGTGCCTGTGTTTGTACGAATTTTCAATTGCAATGATCTCTAAGTTTCTGAAATCGAACACGACGCAATTTTAACACAAATGAAAAATTTCCGGTTTTCAAGAAAAATCGTACATATACCCCTCCAAAATTCAGCAAATGATGCACCACATATCAAACAAAATTTCAAAAGACAGACAGATCACAAAAATCAATATCAACGCTGTAATGGATAAACATAGCAAGTGCATGCGGACAGAACCTTCGCACAAATTATACATCAAAATTAAGCACAAACATGAGCACATAAGAACACATAAATTTTCAAAAGAATACAAACACAAAATACATGTAACGAGTGCAACATCAAAATGAAGTTATGCACTATCTATTTTCTACAAGAATAATAAAACTGCCAAAAGCCATTTGCAACACTCCCTGAAACTTATTAAAAATTCTGGGTTTCAATACCACGTTTTACTCGTGCCCCAACGCTTGGGTTCGCCAATTGTAGCGTATCGCCAGGGGGGGGGGGAGAGAATTATTAATTAATTCTTAATATCCTTTACGCTATACAGGGTACTATAATTAAATGTAAATTATTCAATGAGAATTGGATGATTCTGGGATTTGAAAACTGTCACAAAAAGACATTTTAATAAAGATTTTCACAATGGCATCTACAAATCTGAGCGTATTTACCATTACGTTAATAAACAAGAGGTTTTGCAACTTTCTAAGCAACGCTCAGACGTACAATGAGCCCTTTAAATGCAAGCAAACAAGTATAGTTGTACTTTAAAAATCTCACAATTATTCTAATACAAAGTATGTTACCAGTTATGATGATGGCAAACAATAATGAATTTTAATAGGTTGGGACGCCACGAATGATTAACCTGCATTCGACAGTTACACAGTCTAGCTCAGTGGTTTATCAGATCAGAGCAAGGATCTTTATCTCAGATGCGCTTACGGGTACAGTTTCACGGAAGTTGCAGGCTGAATGGCTTCGAAGAAACACATTACCGTTCCACGGCAGGTAGCGCTGAGCGTCGTAACTGGCCACGCCAGCAATATGCGGCAAGTCGCAAGTCAGATGGTCTCCAGGACACAAGTCCGCCCAGCACACATGGACCGCAAGTCACCAGTGACTTGTCTGGGCTCCCAACTGGAGGGAAGTCAGGCAGGAAGTGTCTCGTCTTTTTCTGCCGCCATGGAGGTAAACTCTGACTCCGCCTCTTGTGGCTCGAAGACGACATAGAACATAAAATTCCCCGAATCTTAGTACTATGTTCACTGTGATTGGCTGACCATCTGACGTCATGTGAATCTGTGCTTCTCTTCGCCGCGTTAAGTCCCGGCAATCTTCGAGAGCCGATGCCTCCTTCGGGAGGAAGGAATTCTGTTTACCGCCGGCCCGAGAGAAACCCCTAATCCTCTTACCACTCTGTCAAAGAGGCGCCAGCCCGTCTGCCCTTCACTGAAGCGTAAAATCCTTGCCTCTTATCCTTTCAAACGCATCTTTCGAACATGCAGTGGACATCCCAAGAAATGGAAAAATATTCTATTCCTTTACTTTATATACAATAAAAAGTTATATGTAACAGGGAGCTTAGCGAATCGTTACAAACTGATGGCAGAAGCAGGAATGATGTTAAAAGCAGAATAGTACTAACGAAAAGAGCCTTCTTAAAAAAGAAAAATCTTTTATTTTCAAATATTGGTCTCGGCCTCATAAAAAAACTTTTTGAAACTCTACGTGTGGAACTCGGTTCTTTATGGTAGTGAAGCATGGGCTTAAGGAATACCAGAAAGAACAAAATTGAAGCTTTAGAAATGTGGTCCTATAGAAGGATGCTGAAAATTAGGTGAACAGATGAAGTTGGAAATTCTGGGTAAGGAAAGAAGTTGGTGGAAGAGTCTTACAGAAAGAAGAGACAGAATGGTAGGCACATCCTAAGACATGAGGGTTGGGTCAGGAACAGTCTTAAAGGTCTAAGGCAGGGGTGGCCAACCCAAATGATCTTGCGGGCCATTTTGGAAGTCCATAATAACTCCGTGGGCTGCATATAAAATTATATATACCCACTAGAGACATTTTTTGGAGTGAAAAATTGAAACATAAATTATTATTGTGTTTACTATTATTCTCACATGTAAACATAGATAATATAATAATAATGATACTAAATTTACATTGTAAAGAAATATATAACACTAAAATGAAATATAAAAAATATTTTGTAAAAGTGTGATGAATCTCGCGGGCCGGAAAAATGTTCTGGTCTAAGGTAAGAATTGCACAGGAAGACAGAGATTAAATTATGTGAAACAGATAACTGAGGGCGTAGGATGTATTTGGTATCTTCATATAAAGAGGTTAGTAGATAGGAAGAAATGGAGGGTTTCATCAAACCAGTCGAGAGACTGATGACAGAAAAAAAGTGCAGGTATTATTTATTCTCGTAAATGTGACGATGTTCTTTTCCCTTTTATTACTAAGTGATCCCTTTAATAATCATGCTGATGCTAAGGCATAAAGTTGTATTAATAATTCGGAGAAGAATCACTACCATTCTTGTTTTCCATCATTGACAATTTCGTAAGCTGTAATGAATAGGTTGAAGTAGCCATGTTACTTATGAATTTATACACAATGATATTAAAAGCCTTTTTGCAATTGACTGAGATGGTGACTGATAACTAAATATGAAATATCCATCTCTCAGTAGAAAGTTCTCCATATTAAAAGCGTTCCACAGGTAAGGACACGACTTCAGAAATGCACAAAAGTTAGTAAATCCATGTGATTGGTTAAAGAAATGGAATTAACATCTTCGTTAAGACTTGATGAGTTTCATCCTAATGTGATGTGATAAAAACGCTAATATTCTTTCCGTGGATATGTTCTAAAATTGAAACAGACGGTGGGAGAGTTTTACGTGCACTAGCAGACTATCCTGTATGTGACGGTTGTCGTGATGAAAAGTTGTCTAATCTGGATTAACGGTTCTTGTGATACTGGGCAGCCGACGGCAGATCTATGTTTACCCACAGCCGCTAGTGCTGGCTGATAAACATCGTTGCCGTGTGGTGATAAATGTCTTGAGGAGGCTGTTTTACATTCTCCGCGTACCATAGCTTCTTCTAACGTAATCCTATTTCCATATCATTCCGCGCTTCGCAACGTACAAGGAAACTTGTAATTTTGAAATATTAAAAACAAGTTTTATTGTACTACCACCCGAAATGAAGCATTTTAGGTTTTATTACGAGATTCAGATTTGAGTTAGACAATTTCTTTCTTTTCAAAAACTTAACGCAAATGATTAAAATTGGGTGATAGTGGAAATGCGGTCCAGTATATCCAGTAAATTAGAAACACAGCTCTATGAGCTGGAATTGATATTTGTTACAGAAGACGTTCAACAAGCTATAATGATCTATGTCTCACAGAATTTAGGAGTTTCGAATACCGATCTAACCATGCAGATTTGTAGTTTTCTCACTTTAATTCAAGCTGCTGTTGACACGGTACTTAGTTGACCTTGTGGCCTTCTTGATGGTTTAGGCCGCCGCGCCGGCCTGTTCCTGTGACGTTATGAGGTTATTAACCTACCGCACCCATCATCGTTCACCAGGACCTCGGTGTTTGTTTGAAGTTTTTCGTCCGTTAACCGGGATGCTCCATTTTTAAAATGCCGGGGATTCGCCTTTCATCCTCTTCCGTTTGTTCGCTCTGAAATGGCTGCATTGCCTGGAGGTCAAGCGGCTTTCGCCTTCGTGGACTTTGGGGTAGTGTTTAATTGCAGAGTTCCTGAGATGAATCGCAGTAGCATTTCTCAATTTTTTTTGTCCATCTAGTATAAACTGTGACCGTGGATGCCTTAACAGTGACCCGTGTGACTGATACATTTCCCTAATGGTGGCTTCCCACGGCCCATGGTTTTGTAGGCCGCGCCACAGGCTAGTACTCGCCACTTCGCAGCCACCTCCCCACCACGTTGCCTGGTGTCATTTCACCTACCCGGGCGTTTGATGTTTACCGACTGGGCAGCAGAGGCGGCTCCTTTCCCACGGCCCGCTGTTGATAGCTGAACCAACGCGGCCGGCAAATGCACGGGCCGTGGGAAACCACCTTAAGAATTGGTATGTCTCGAAGAAAGCTCTTAAAACTTCAGCAGAAGCGAAGGTTAAATGCATCACGACCAGAGTGTTTAACACTAACCGTCTGGGGTGGAACAGTTTGGCCGACCGAGCGTGGTGGCTAAGTGGTAACTGTCCGCGCATTCGGGAAGGCACAATTTCGAATCACCGTCCAGCCATCCAGATTTGACTTTTCCATTGTTTCTCCTAATCACTCCAGGCGAATGCCGGGACGGTTCCTTCAAATGGGTATGGACGAATTCCTTCCCGTTCCCCCTGTTCTTTCTCGCCTCTAATGATCTGCACGTCGACGAGGCGTAAAGCAATAAGCAAAAAAAAAAAAAAAAAAAAAGTTTGACTGAAACTGGAGGAAGGAACGGTCTATCGAAGATCAAATCGTGTTGCTGCATACTCACCGCCCATTATGGTTCCGGTTTTAAACTTTTCCGTGATACTCTACACAGTAATTGGGATGCCCCTATTTTCGTCTCAGGAATACACAGAGTAGCAGAGCATGTTGTATTAACACTGAAGCTTGCTCGATCGTTGCCGTCGTTTGTGCAGATTGCCATTAATGAGCTCAGGAACAGTAAACAATTCCAACCAAAAGAATCTTTTTCAGACCTTTGCAGTTATACCTATATGCGAATATAATTTTACAACATTTTAAATACTATGGGGTCAAAAAAACGCGTAACATATATAGTGGAAAATTTTAGAGTAAGCATGATTTGACGAAATATCTTCTGAAATGAGTCCTTTTGTGTAACCTAACGTCAGCGCTTCGTTTTCTACCAGAGTTATCCACTTATATCTCTGAAAAGGTAGCGGTATTGTCCAGCCAGAGCCAGTTGTGGCATTAATGCCATGAGGTGCAGCGTTCGGTATTAATAGCAGCCTCTGCGGCGTAACAACTGTACTGACAAGCCAGATTCTACTGTGTATAAATATTTAGGCGGAACGCGCTCAGATGTTTAAGCCGCCGCGGGCACGCGTGATAGCGTGACCCACAAAGCCTGTTGTTCATTCGCAGCTGTTCACACACGCCGAGGTACACAGCCTCCAGCATTTAACAACATTTTATACCGTTACTCCTGCCGACGAAATACTGAGGAATTCAGCGACATCTTGCCACCAATATCTATTGTTGAAAGCCATGTTCTTCCCATGTCAGCTAATCAACGTCCGTGTCATCGTTTGTACTCCTAAGCTGCAGGACCGTGTTGACTGCCTCTATTCTTAATCCGAAGTGAGTGAAGGAATTGCCGAAGCAGCATCACCGGCTAGCATCTTGTTTTCTATTGATCGCAATACTTGCTAATCCTCTGAGTCTTGGGTTATTTTCTTTTTGGGGTACCTTCTGAGTGCAAAATTCAACCCTTATTGATTAGCTCTTTTTTCGGGTCAGTGCGTCATTCCCTCATAATTTTTGAACCCACTAATCTAGAAATTTACAGTTAAGCACTACCTTAGTTCATACTAACCATAATACGATTATTACATAAATTTACAAAAATCGTTGGAAATAATAGTATGCGATTTACTTGCGGCTGAAATTTTGTTTGTGTATATAATCTTCATTGCTATCAAAACAAACCTGGCAACATGTCTTCTCTGAGGTTTGATTTTTCTTTTTCTTCTAGCTGTTGCCTGATGTTTCGTAGACATGTGCTGCTGATTTACGGCTCTGTCGTAGACCGTTTATGTCGCAGTGAAAAAAAAAAAAGACCGTGACTTAATTCCTCAAAATCATACGATGCCGTTTCTATGATGAGATAACGATAAAAATTTCAACTGGAGAAGTAAATTACCTTTAATTGGATACTAATTTGTGGATTCTTATCTCAATTTTTCAGCTTTCTGACATAACATGAAAATAAAACTTACCCTATTTTACCTCCAGGATTATGGACTGTACATCATTCGAACGTGGTGAGTAGTTTTTGAGGGAATCCGTTCATTCAAACAGAGAGACAAACCCAAAATTTTAAAAACAGTTGTTTCGTTTTCTGTGTGTATCTAACAGATTTTTTACAATATGAGAGATAAGTCTTTCCCGGCGTATCTTTGATATAAATTCTTCGCGGGTTTGCTGCCGGATTACATTTTCTGTTGACGAGCTTTCGGCGACTTGCACTGCCGCCATAATCAGGTCCGTTGTATCTAAAGGAACAACAAAAACTGAACTGAATAGCGGAATAGATTTGCGGAAGCTTTTAGCGGAAAACCATAACCTTTACTTCAGAAACGGCAGATCTGGAAATGCTTCAAAAAATTACTACAGTTTACAGGAAAAATACAGCAATCTTCCTGGAATTTTTGGTTTTCACAAAATGATTAAATGAGAATTTTTGGCAATTTTATTCTTCAGGAGATGATTTTTGTCGGAAAAAATTATGTATGATTCGTTGGGGAATTTCATGATTCGGGAAAGGGGACGTCCATTAATTACGTGAGATGAAGTGGGGGGGGGGGTCCAGCGAAATATCACGAAACCTCACCAAGGGGGAGGGGGGTCAACGGAAATTTCACGTGAGATTTCGAAATTCTGGAAGGACAGTAGAGCTAAAAAAAAAGTCTGCAAATGACGCTAATGTAGCTTTAGGGGAATATTATGGTATAGAAACTACGCGAAAAACCGACCTCAGGAGGGGGTAGGGGGTACAACCGCCCTTGGATGCATGAGAGCTTAAAAAAATGTCTCAGAAATCTACCAGGTCGATTAGTAGCAAGGGGGAGGGCGGCTCTGTCAAAATCTCACGTCATTTTAGGGGGGGGGGTCCCGAATTCCGGAAAAACACCTCACGTAATTAACGGACGCCCCCTAATAAATATGCCGGCGAAAATACTTCTTTAAAAAATTTTCCACGATCCACAATAATTTTTTCCAAATGATTTTTTCCCCCCACGAGGGGAGCACTTCAATTTGATGCGATGTTCCGAAATAGCTCTCCGACTTTTGTATTTGATTTATAATTAAAAGTTTGGAATAATAATTTCGCGAAGCTTATTATGAACTCTGTTTAAAAATAACTTTTTACTGTTTTTGTTAAAAAAAAAAAAGTTTTACATATTTTTTAGTGAACTCGATTTAATACACAATCTGTGTACAGGATCCTAAAGCGCTATAGTAACTCGCAATTAATATTGCTAGGTTTTTTTATATATATATATATATACGTACGGTAGACTTCTTAATCATTAGAGTGGTGAGATTATTGGGAACAAACATGAGAAAGAATTTGCCCATGGCCTTTTGAAGTAACTTTCACGGCATACGCCTTGAATGATTTCAGGAATTCATGGAAAACCAAAATCTGGATGTCCGACCTGGGGATCGATTCCACATCGTTGTAAATTCAAGTCGTTAGCGTTAACCGCTATCTACTGTACGTCTTTTTCTCCGATCTTGTTCAAAACATCTTCATTCTCTTACCATCTATTTCATTATAGCTTCCAACATCCTGCAGATTCATTTCTCCATAGGACGAAACACTCCACGCATTTTTCCTTTGTTGCAAGTTCTTCGTTCTACGCAACAGCTGTCTCTTCCGATTTTAAGGCTTTCAGGATAGATCTGCTTATTGATATTAGATATCTGCGACATCTGTGGACAGTGAATTGAGTGAAAATGTCTTCGGGTATCATCGGCTAGCCGAACGTGGACGAATGCGTAGCAATCATCGTCACAGACATCATGACCATACTAGCCTTTTATCGTATTAAATTGTCCGCAATTGTCTGTTCGATAAATAGAACTCACACAGTAAAGAAAACAAGCTTGAAGTTGAATTCGAAACGGTGACTATCATATTATGAGGAAACACTAAGCTGGCTGGACCGGTTTTATCACCTGATTATGCAGTAACGATCCAGTATATTCCTTCTGCATTCTTGTACCCGCAATGAATTGAATGTCATATGGCTCAAGAAAACTTATGTGATGATCTGTGTTACCGAAGTATTCTTAAAATACAATTCTTGTTATTCTACTGTAATGAAAATTATTGTTTATTGTAAAATTATGAAATAATGTGCACAGACACAAAAAATTTGTGAACGTATTTGATTTATTACTTGTGTTTTTAGACAAAAATTATTGGAAATGCAGCTAGTAAGAGAAGTGGGTTATAACAGATAGGATGTCAACATATTAGACACTTCCACCAAATATATCCTTAACACAATCTTTGCACGGGCGATTTTCTGGTACTGCTGCTGCTAAGATATCGGAGAAGAGGGTTGCGCTCCCTTGCACTTAGTGTGGAAATGATCTCTAAACACAGGAGAATTAGAAACTTTAAAAGTCAAAGGTATGCACGAGATAGTGGCAATGATCCAATACCTCATACCAGACGAGATTCAACAGTGAATAAGTTAAGAAGGAAAAAATATGATTCCAGAATTTTTATTTGTTCGTTAGGTTGTTAGCCTGGAAGAAGAGTTTGCACAATTTAATTTATGCGCGTTTTCCACTTAGTTATTTACAAGAAATAACTGTACAAAGTTTATTAAATGCCTTGGCGTAAATGTTTAGATCAAAATTATCATCCAAATATAGGACATCTAAGAGAATAATACAGCCGGTAGTTTTATACGGTGTTGAGCTACTGACTTTCAATACCCCAAGGCTGGATAGTAAGATATTGCTATTTCTGAATGGGATTGTAAGAAAAATATATTGTCTAATTAAGAAGGGTGATGAATGGAGAAGGAAAAACAGAGAACTAGGAGAGTTTTACCAGTACCCTGATATAGTCATACTATAGGGACGAATGCCAAGGCGGTGTGATCACATAGTGAGAAGGCAACCGTTGACGTTCTGGCCTCGCATTCGGGAGGACGCCGGTTTGAATCCCCGTCCGGGCATCCAGATTTGGGTTTTTCATGGTTTCCCTAAATCACTCCAGGCGAATGCCCGGATTTTCCTTCAAAAGGTCATGGCCGAATTCCTTCCCGTTCCTTGTCCCCAGTGCCATCCCGCTTCAAATAACCTCGACGTCGACGAGGAGTAAAGCCATAAGTAAAAAAAAAGGGGGGGAGATAGAGAAGGGGTTAGGGGGCATCTATAAATTACGTGAGGTGAAATAGAAGGGGGGGCGGTGAAATCTCACAAAAGGGAGGGGGTCTACAGAAATCTCGCGTGAGGTTTTGTAAAAAATTGTTTGTACTGTAGAGCTAAAAAAGTCTACAAATTGCACGATAGTCGATTTTAAGGGGTATTTCGTATAAAAGTGGGGTTGTGACCTAAAAAAAAAAAGGTCTCCAAAAGTTTCGAGGGCGATTACTATGGAGGGGTTCTCACGGACCAGATCTCACCAGAGGGGGAGGGGGGGGGGGGTACGGAAATCCGGAAAAACACCTCACGTAATTTATAGATGTCCCCTTAGTATCTCAAAGACGCGGCAGAAGAAATTTTTTTTTGTTGGAAAAATACTGCAAGGATGACGGGGAACCAAATTGCTTGATGCATTTACGGAAGACGTCGGGAAAGCAGATACTCTAGAAGAAGAGGAATAACGAACAAGCGCATCGGAAAAGGCAATCGATCGACTGTAGTCTGTGATGTTACTGTATTATGTATTTAAACAGTACACATTATTTAGTCGCACCTGGCTCCTTTAACCATGTTGAAATGAATATTATACCCCGAATCTTTTAATTATTTTTTTTAGTAATTGTATTGATCTATCTCATTATGGAAAAGCTTTTTCGGATTTGAAATAAAAACACCCCACGAAAAAATCCAAGTAAATTCGGGACAGTATATAGCGATGTGTGATATTCGCCATTGTATTCTAGTTGTTGCTATTAAAATAATGCTACTGACACGAACGATGGGGGTTTGAGAGTACGTTCATCGACCAAAACTGCGACGTAAAACAAGTTTTACGGCCTCGTTAACTCGGATAAGTCATTCTGCATCAGACTCGCAGTTCGCTGAACTAATTGACACGTTTTTCGCCTCGTTAGTCGTACAAGTTTTCGTAAAACTTGGGAACGATAAGCAAGGAGTATTCCTCCAGTGGAGTAGAGGTGAGAACAGTAGTTGTTGTGGCCGTGTAACGTGTTAACTAGCAGGTGCTAAGAAGACTTCAGGCGCCGCGCTTCATTGGGAACACAACTCCTAGCGCCATTTGAACATTTCCTTATCGTGCAGACGACTTTTCGAAACCTTCAAATGTTTGTCTTCTGGTAGATTCGAAACAGGTTTCTCGTACCGTGATATTGCAGCTTGTACAGAGCACGCTGCTACGACAATTATACGTGTGTGGAACCAGTGGTTAGAATAAGATCGTACACGGCGCTCAGCGTGCACTGGACCACACAATATGACCACAGCGCGAGATGACAGCCATCTTGTCCGCATGGCCATAACCGACAGAACAACTTCGTCCACAGTGTTGGTTCTACATTGAGCACTGCAACGGTTGTGTACATGTCTACGTCGACAGTTCGACCCCTTCTGCTAAGGGATGGACTGGTGGCACGCAGGCTGTTACGTTGGCTTCCATTGACAAGAAACCACCAACGCGTCAGATTGCAATGACTGCAATGGGCACGCACTCTCAGTGCCGTGTTGAGTGGAAAAATGTAACGTTTGCGGAAGATTCTCGCTTCAACTTGATCTAAAGTACAGTGCTGAATGAAATGAGGCAGACTGCATTGTTGAGTGGCATAGTGGACAAACTCCAAGTGTGATGGTTTTAGTCGCATCCGACTATTGAGGGCAATCTGAAAAGAAAACGCTACATCATGAAGGCATTGTCCCTCTTGCAGGCAGCTCCACATGCCATATTTCAGCGGGACAATGATTGGCCAAATGTGGCGAGAAATGTGCAAGCCTTCTTCGAAGAACTACAGTCTGCATGTTCTCCTGACATGTCGCCTATCGAACATCTCTGTGATATGGTCAGTCGGCAACTTCTTGTTTCTGGCCTTCCTGCAACAACTGTCGAAACTTCGTGGCAGTACGGGTATGTTCCCTAGCAGCATATCCAGGCTCTCTTTGAGTCCATGTCGCGATGTTTAGAGGCTCTGATTGTGGCACATGGTGGCTTCACACCGTATTGAATTCTCACGGTCAAAGTGCATGTACTGTTCTATAATTCTCATCATCTGTGTACTGTCAACTCCCTGATCAGCGTAATTAATTTTATTGTAATCACATATCTTCTACATGGTGTTACAGTTTTCAAGTTTAATACTTATCGTTTCTGAACAAACGATTTAATTTATTTTAGAGTTATTCTACAACTACAGTTAAGATGCAAAGGCGATGCTTAAATGTCAGCATTAAGAAAATAAGAGAACATAATTTTAAGCTCGATCAATTATTTGGTGATCAAACGTGAAAACTAAAAGAATCTTTAAATATACGCTGTATTACTTAGAAACGGTGAAATAATTTTCTGCTACAATTATAGACATTACTGTAAAATTACTGCTTCACAAGACATATTATCACAGTATCCCGTTACGAATCCCGATATCAGAGAACCAAGCGTGGTGGATGAGCGGATAACGCTCCGGCCTCGCATTCGGGAGGACCCCGGTTGGAATCCCCGTCCGGGCATCCAGATTTGGGTTTTCCATGGTTTCCCCAGATTACTCCAGGCCGATTCCGGGATGCTTCCTTCAAAAGGTCATGCCGAATTCTATCCCGTAAGTGCGCACGCTCTATGGTTCCAGCCAGCAGCATTGCTGTGCTCTCCAGGAGACATCACTCTGGTATAATATTAGACAGTTGACTCACTAAGTCTGTTTAGCTGTTCCTGATACTCAGCTTCGAGAAAAAAAAATCCACGTTTTGATCAGGATTTGCACTATGGTCTTTGCTGAATGTTATCCAAGCAAGACGAAACATATACTCAGCTGACGGTCGAACTCGTGGCATATACTCTTCAATAGTTTCCGGAGTGAGGTTGTGTTCTGCTAGATTTGCAGTCATAGTGGAAATCCAGGGACATAGCAGTTAAGTCTGCCGGTAACAAGTTAGGGAACTATCTCCCACCTGTTGATATACCTCATCTTGATCCCGCGGTTGTGGTATACTTCGACTGGTCAAACCAACCGTGGATCCTACGAGCACGCCATTTGCACCGGATTACTGCGATTTAATATCTCCTCACTTGTTTCATCTTATTTTATTTCCCCGCCGAGCAATACAGATTATTGTTTTTCTGTGGTTTGCCTAATCGTCAGGTAAATGCCGCGATGTTTGCTTCAAAAGGCCATACCGAGCGTGGTGGTGTAACGGATAGCGTTCTGGCCTCGTATTCGGGAGGACGGCGGTTCGAAACCCCGTCCGGGCATCCAGATTTGGTTTTTCCATGTTTCCCAAATCACTCCAGGCAAATGCCGGGATGCTTCCTTCAAAAGGCCATGGCCGAATCTTCCCATTCCTTGCCCCCCATCCTTTCCCGTCTCTTAGGGAGCGTGGATAAACCACGTAGCTCCATTTTGGTTTACTGTGGACCTCCCCTCCCCCCCCCACGTAGCCCTACGTGGCTTTTGCCTCTACCCCCCCCCCCCCCCACCAAGTAGCACGTGGCTTTTTTTCCTTTTGATTCGGGAAGACATTATGTACCGTTTTCTCTTGTCAGACGATTTTAAATTATATAAGGAGATAATTAACTGAGGGAAATAAATATTCAAATGCTGTTGTGTGTTATGTTCCTCATTTTAACTGTGAAAAATGTTATGAAATGAAAGCTACGTGGCCTGGCTCGGAACCCCCCCCTCCGCCCACGTAGCCTAGCGTAGCCTTCCAGCCAACCCCTCCCTTCCCTGGACCGAGCCACGTGGTTTGTGCACGCTCCCTTAAGACCTCGCTGTTAGAGAGACGTTAAGCAGATAAAAAAATTCAAAAGGCCATGATCGATTTCCTTACCTGCACTCAGTTCTATCCTGATTACAATCTTCCTGCGATGCACAGTAAAGAACAAATTGAAAATAGGTATTGTTTGTCAAAATTACCCGCTCTGTGTGTGATACTAGACCCCTCTCTTTGACAGAACGTCTCAGTTTGACTTCTTGTTTTGGTGACGTTGGGTTCAGAAATATTACTTTGAACTATAACCATCTTAGCATAGAGATTTACGATTCTAGGTTACGCTTGGTCTGGTCCGAAAAATATTATTCAGATCCAAGTAATTTTTGTGGTAGTTGTTAGTCTCCTATTTTATATATTTTTGGCTTGTATTTACTTTGCTCGCGTAAATTGTATATTTTGGCCACTTTACGACTAGCGAAAGATGTTATTGATTTATTATGTGACATAGTTATATGTTCGGTTTAACTGACGTCTTTTACATTCTTTGAATTTATTATTATTTTTTTACTTTTGTGTTGAGGCGCTATTGATTGCGCCGTTGATGCTCGCTGATTCCCCATCAACCCAGTACGTAGCAGGTCAGTCTAGATGGTTACACCTCAATCTTGTTTTCATGCTTGCGTAACGTTTCATTTACATAAAACACGTCACTTCATAGTCGTCTGCCCTAAGGCAGGTTTTCGCATGGCTGCTCTCCTGTCTTCTGCACTTCTCTTCATGTCCATGTAGTTCCTGTTTTCTTTGGTTTAATCTGTTATCTTGTACCTCCTTCTTCCTCTCACTCTCTTCCCACAAACTAGTACTTCCAAGGGGTCTTTTAACCAAAACTCCCCTTTCAGTAAGTGATCCATCCAGGTCGTCTTTATTTCTTTTCTGATTTGGTGTACTTTCCTCCTCTCAACAACCCTTTCGAGCACTTCGTTACACACTTTTTACATCCAGCTTATCCTCTCCATTCTCCTCCACATCCACATCTCAAACGCTCTTTTCCGTTTTTCCTCTTCTCGCCTCAGTGTTCACGTCTTTGCTCCATAAAGGGTTACACTAAAAAAAAAAATTGCCTAGGCTTTTCCTCATAGTAAACACTGAAAATATTTTTTTCTTTGTCATTTTTGGATGCTCTTCCAGACTTTTTATGATGAAATAATAGTTCACGGATCGTTATCGAGGACAGCTACAAAAGGTTCTTGTTTTAACTCTACGGGGCGGATGCAAGTGAGCGGAAGAGTAGTTGGATTTTTTTTTTAATCAACAGTAGTGATTCATCTGCGGACGTGAGTCTGACTGACAGATACGGTGTTAGTCAGCAAGTAAATTGCGGCAGCGGCTTCCTCGCTCCAGGCGTCGGACATGGTGTTACGAGGCCGTTACAGCTGGTCGCTGGGCACTCCCTGAACGTTGTTCTTCCCCTCTAGTCTACGACCTCGTTTCTCAAACATCGTTATTGCAGTTGATGCAAACTTTTATTCCTCCGCACCAGTAGGATTGCTTAGGCTAGCCAAATAACAGTTTTGATATGCTACACGACTTGCGATAAAATTGCAGATGTATATCGCTTCACTGCTTCACTTCCGTGGGATTTCTTTTTCCACGCATCATGCAAAAACTAAGGAACCTATTTGGAGAGTGTTTTCATAATTTGAAAGCTTAGGGTTTAACTTAAAACTGCTATTTCTCTTATGTTTCTGTGGAAGGATGGATTGAGCAATAAATGATAATCTGCTGGTAAACTGAACAGATAGACGCCAAAGATCACACTACATAAAAGATGAACACACCTTTTGTAACCTTAAGAGATTGGCGCCAAAGATCCTATTACATCGAAGATACACACACCACTTCTTCAATTAATATTGTTATCGTTGGTTATTTAGTTACATAGCTCTCGTGAAGGCAGTTTAAATTCTTATGACCTAGGGTTTAACTTAAAACTGCTATTTCTCTTATGTTTCTATGGAAGGATGGACGGAGCAATAAACGATAATCTGCTGGTAAACTGGACGGATAGACGCCAAAGATCACGCTACATAAAAGATGAACAGGTTGGCGCCAAAGATCCTACTACATCGAAGATACACACACCACTTCTTCAATTAATATTGTTATCGTTCTTTATTTTGTTGCATAGCTCTCGTGAAGGCAGTTTAAATTCTTATGACCGAGTGTGGTGGGTAAACGGTTAACGCTCTGGCCTCTCTTTCGGGAGGACGGTTATTCGAATCCCCATCCGGGCATCCAGATTTTGATTTTCCATGGTTTCGCAGAATAACTCCAGGCGAATGCCGGGATGCTTCCTTCAAAAGGTCATGGACGAATTACTTCCCGTTGCTTGTCCCCAGTCGTTTCCCACCTCTAATGACATCAACAAGGAGTAAAGCGATAAGCAAAAAAAAAAAAAATCCTATGAACTAAATTCGTTGTGTATTATGCGGGCACCACTTCACTAATTTGTTTTTCTTCTTTACGTCTACAAAATGTGAGGTCCACATGGGCACAGCTGTGCGGAAATGCTGGTTATACAAGGTTTGTTTCTTTGCCATCATCCTCCGGACTTGATTCAATCTTGCACCTTTATCAACCTGGGCAATGAACTATCGATACTTGGAATACCAATGCTGGACTTAAATGGTGTAATTTTACGTTACCTTCTTTATTCATCCATTCATCTTCTCCATCAGCCACTGGTTCATCCTCCACTAGCGATGGTTTCTCATTCCAGCAATAAGTGTGTGCTTCTACCCTCTACCAGCTCATCTGAACACCAAAGAGGTCACTAGTACTTGATAAAGAATGATCTTCCTATTATTGGTGAGATATTCGGTCCTGCACTAACTAGGCTATGTCAGACGAGCTTGTTAGAGGTTTGTACTTTGTAATTTTGCTCATTCAGCAAACGATTATACGTCACTGACAAGTACCAAAGGCCATGATGGTATAAAGTTATCATCAACCACACACTCACGCAATACGCTTTTACGTCGGTTGTTAATATATTCGCACTTAAATATTTTCTCAAATAATTTTTCTCTTCGCATGCAAGTTTTAAGCTCAATGCCATGGGTCTACTCCAAGGTCACTGCACATACATACGAAGGGCAGAGAAAATTATAATATGCCACATTTGTTTAAATTTACATGTTTTTTTGTGTATTTAGGACGATTAAATGCATAAATTCATGTAAGGAGAAGAGCATCTTATGATAACCTTCTATTACCTGGAGCAGTTACTAGAACCAGCTAACAAAATAACCTAAGAGGTTTTTTGACAGAAGATAAAGAGTTTTAATAACAATTAAAATTTTTGACAGGCTTTGTATAAGTAATTGCAAGTAGTACAAAAACGGAGATCAGAGATAAACATAATGTCAGGCAAAGATGCGATGATCATTTCGTCACTGTAAGTCTGCTTTATTCATTGTATGTTCTGGTTACCTCCCATTACCTATTATGGAAAAAGTAACGAAGAAACGGAGGGCAGATTTAGAAAAGTATTATTTTATCACAACTTACGAGGTAGTTTTTGGTACTTTTTTAAAAGAAATTGTCAGTAGCCACGCATGATGCCTGTGTAATGGGCTTTCCCCTAGTTAGTTAATACTTATACACAAGATGGAAAGGATAACTAAAATTTCGGTGATACGCAATGGACAACACTAACAGTACAAAAGTTTGCTTCAAGAATGCACTTGCCGCGTCCGACGCAGGAGACCTGCTGTCTAGTCTCCGGTACGGTTAGCGGATCTGCTAAATTTTCGCGTGCGTGATGCGTTGTGTGGGAGCCGTTCTTGTAATCTGGCCTTCGGCGCAACCCCGTGGAATCCGACGCTCCACTGGCGCACGTGTTCATCACGCACAGCGGGTAGTCGTCTGCACAGGGGCATACACGGGTTGGAGGACTTGGGCCAACAAGACAGCCCGTTAGTAACATCGAAACTACATAGCAAAATTATAACCTAAAGCCAAAGCTAAGGTTATATCGAAAGCAGATTCTTAAAAAGGATTTTTTTTTTAATCAAACAGTGATCTGACACTCAGAAGATTCTCGAACTGTAAATATGGAAACTTGTTCGGAGGGGGTGAACTGACATGCTTTCACTGTAGTGACTGTTGGTTTGATTATGAAGTGGTGGGTCCAGGCATCATCCATAATCACTGGTTATTCAATAAAATCTACTGGAATGGCTTTTTAATCTGCTGTCTATAAACTTGAGCAGTTGAACGAGCGAAAACATTCTCATGTTCAAGTACTCTGTCAGTAAGTGAAATACCGTTGTTCTCAGATTGATCAATTTCTCCTAAATCTTTTAAGCTGTAATAATGCTGTCTGCGATGACAAAGTCACGTACGCTGTCCACATTTTCCTTATTGATTGTTCCCTCCAGAGATAATGGTCAGCGTTGACTCTCCACACTTAAATTTACATGTCCTTTTTTTTAAAGTGCTGTAGGATATACTGAGGTGATATCTAATTAGACAGATATGGTGGGTGGGAGGGAACACTCTGGCCTCGCATTAGCGAGGACGATCTGGCCATCGAGATTAGGTTTTTTTTCAGATTCTCGGAATCACTTCAGGTGAATTTATTCCAGTTCCTTGCACTCAGTCATTTCCCGCCTCTAATAACCTCCACGTCGACCAGACAAAAAACCCAAAAATAGAAAAAAATAAACACTTTCTTCTCCAGTTCAAACTTAACGTGCAAGGCATGCTCTTTCAGGACCTGCAACAACATAATTTTTAAAAATATTCTGCAAAAGACTAAAGAATTATAAGAATTTTCTCGAGGTTTTCATTTGTTTTCCCTGGGCAGGACACTAACTTGAGGGACAAATGATGTACAAGCTTCAGAAGACAAATACAAAAGTTATTTAAAACCATTTCCGTTACCGGATTCGACTCGAGCGGGCGATCTCTTGAGAGTTAGTCTAGCTCTTTCACCACTACGCTGCAGTGGTCGTTGGCTGTTTTGCGGCCACTTAGCTGTATACAATGTCCACCGTGTGATTTCCTTCAAGGTACACGCGACCTTCTGCGTGTACTTCCTTCCAGGAAGCCAGTGGTCATACAGTTGTCCGCTGGAAGACCGCAATGTTTGACCTATTTTTGTTTCTTGTCTTTGGATCATGCGTCTTCGGCGAAAAATGTAGTGATCTAGTCCTTTATTGAAAGCAAGTATTTCCTTCTGCAAATCTGTATTTTTCCTAAAAGTATGATTGCAAGGATTTTAAAGCATCTTATTTCCGTTGTTTCATCGTGGCTGTTTACAGTTATTAATACAAAGTAGTTGGTTAATTGAAGGATGTATAACATTGAAAATATCTTTTTTCTTTCACTATTAGTGCATTTAACTGTAACTGAACCATGTGTATTTAGAAAATAGTCCTGAACTCAAAGAAATCGATTTTAATTAAAAAATAGTAGTTTCCTGTACCACCGAAATATCACATCTAGTTCACTATTTCTTTTGTTGATATTATTAGATGACTGGAATGGTTAGATATAGAGATAAACCTTTTCTTTCAGAGTTGTTTTCCACGTAATGAGTTCTTTTTCTGTGGTTCAATAGAGCTAATTTCCTTTTACAATACCTGCTAGTAGCCCCTCGATGGCATTACAGTATTTTATTTCACTACGTGTTATTAGATTAAGTCAGATCTTCTCCCGAGGTTACTTGTAAGGATGCTTTAACCTCCTCATTTACAGTCAACGCATAATCAGGAATGTCTCAAATTCTGTGAGATGTCCAGTCGTGTCTCAATTCCCAGAAATAAGTAAAACGATGCGCAGTCACAATAAGAATTGCATTATCTATTGCCTTATATAAAAATAGTAAGAAAGCACTGGTAAAACACTTTTTCTGGCAACAAAGGCAGCAGCTAAAAGCTTTTTAGTATAAAGATAAGAGTCACGTGGTTCTTAGGCTCTTGCTGCTTCCCGTAGGATTCCCGGAGATAGAGCTCCGCACTCCTATTACAACCTTCGGCAGTAGAAGGTTCAGTGCCACGTTCCGGCCGTTCTTTACCTTCCCGCGTAGTTCCTCAACCGTACTCATAGGATATCAGGCTCAGTGGGCCTGGGGAGACGTTTTATTTATTTATTTATTTGTCGTATGGCAAGCAACTAATACAATAATAAATATATACAATGACAAGAACGTTGGTAGCGTTCACAAGCTGATGTCCAGTTCTTCCAGCCATTCTACGAAGGAACTTGTGGCTCCAAAAACATCTTCATATGGTCCATCATACTTCCGTAGAGGGCATTCCCTGATAATATGCTCCACACTCTGGGAAGGAGCACCGCAGTCACATGCAGGAGAATCCTGAAGACCCCACTTATACTGCATGGCGTTGCATTTCGCTGGCCTGTTCTTAGGCGATTTAGTTTTACCCACTGGTCTCTATTTAAATGGAATCCTGGAAGTCCAGTTGTGGGATCTTTAATATGTGAATGTTTTACAGATGCGGAGTTCCAACTTTGTCGCCATTTTTCCATGACATCAAAGTCAAATACATCTTGCCATACCGGATTTCTGGATTTAAGACGAGTGGGTGGTAAGTTATTTAGAACATCATGGATTGGGAGATCCTGTGGATGATAAGGATGGTGTAGTTTTATCCACTCACGTGCCGTTGCTTCTTGGCGTCTTATCTCTGGAGGTGGTATTTTGCTGATCAGGTGCAACCAGGGGACTGGGGTGGATTTTAGGGTGCCTGTTATTACTCTCATACACTCATTCAGGTGGACGTCGATTTTTCTAGTATGAGTACTACGTTGCCACACTGGAGCACAGTACTCAGCAACAGGGTAAACCATGGTGAGAGCGGTTGTTCGTAGTGTGTCCGCATCAGCTCTCCACGAAGTACCAGCTAGCTTCTTCATGATGTTGTTTCGTGTTTTCAGTTTCTGACTTGTGTTTTCGAGGTGTTTTTTGAATGTTAAGGAGCGGTCTAAGGTAATGCCAAGATACTTAGGATAGAAATTATGTTTCACCCTCTGGTGGCAGAAGTTCACTTTGAGCTGCTGATGTGCTATCTATTGCTCAAGTGGAATGCGCATACTTCTGTTTTCATTGGGTTCGGACAAAGTCTGGGGAGACGTTAAGGTTGGTGGAAAAAATCTTCAGCCTCGTCGGGGATCGAACACCAGGCGCTCTACCGGCCAAGCTACGCGGCCGCCCAGCTTTTTAGTATAACTGTGACTAAATAATAATAATAATTTGTTTTATCTTAATAACCTAGTCTCGCAGAGTTATTTACCGGCTGTTCAGTCATCGTCTGTTATAGTTATCTAAACTAAAACGCGTACCAGAATAATACGAAGCGGTTGGTACACATCGCGGCACAAATTTTGACTCCGAGACGTACTTGCTTTAAATGGTTACGAAATTGCGGACACTTTTACGTTAGTTTCTCAGCTTTAAAAAGTCACATTAAAATTAAACACATTTACATCCGGGACTATGGTCTTTAACTGATAGAAACCTCATAAGAATCAGGTAGTGTTTCAAAAATCGCGTTCAACTAAAAATGAAATCTAATTTATGGACACTGTTCTATTAAATTCTCAGATTTCCGCAAAATTTATTATACCCTATTTCACTGCTCTGATCATAAGCCGTATACCGTCCGAAAAACCAGTAAAATTCAAATAATAGTTGTTGCGTGGATCGCGTTTGGTGATAGATGAAAACTAATTTGTGAAAATTTTTTTCTGAATTTATCAGCTTCCCGCAAAATTAAATTACCTTATTTTACTCCCGGTACCAGAGCCTGTTCATTTGGTTGTTAATTAAACTGTGAACACCAGCGTTGTTAATAACCTTTAATAAAATAATTTTAAAAATCTAAATCTGTCCTTGTTTTCCTACATATGATATTGAACACCTCACCCAAGAATGGCGCTATCGAATCACTGTTTACAAAAGTGGGTTACAAGCCAAAAAATTGTAGCATTGTGGGTTATATTATTTACCACAAAAAGGAGAGTCGGGATGGTTTAAAAAAAAAAAAAGAGGGTGGTGAGTATATATATTTTATTTGAAAAGGTTGCGGTAAGTTAAAAAGGTTTGGAAAACTATGGTCTAGGAAAGGTTCCCAACCTTTTTCGATCTCCCGCCCCCTTTTAGAAAAAAACTAAAGTGTTCACCGCCCTCTTTCTAGAAACAAATAATACACTGACTCCCTTTCTTGTAATAAATAATGTAACTCATATTGTTCAATCTTTTTTGGCTCTTATCTCACTTTTTGAAACAGTGATTCGATGGAGCCCCTTGTGGTGAAGTATATAATGTCATATATGCAGAAAAATAAAATTATTGTTTAAAAACATAATACTAAAAAAAGTGTGGGGTGCTAGATATAGTAATCTCAAATTTTTTATAGCTAAATGTTCATAATGGTAGAGTCCATTATATGTAAGTAGAGAGCAGCCCACGCTTTTATTACATTACATTTAACTTTTTAATCAGTGACTTTATTTTTATTCTAAGCTTGTTCAAAAAAATTCTAGCGCTGTTGAACATTTTTTTTATATTTAAAGATTATTTTTAAACCTTTAGTTCGCATTGCTACAAAAGCGTGTATTTTAGTTTTTTAAACTATAATTTTACTTTTAGCTTTTTGATTCACAATGGGAATTTCGAAACATAGAAAGTGGTTGAACATTGAAATAAAATATTTCATTGTTCAATCGCTTTTCTATTGTTACTGTCAAAGTAATGAGAATATCACGACATAGCTGTGAAATTATTGTATTGTCACCGGTTCTTAAAACGTGTGCCAAATTTCAAACGATTCGGACGTCAATAAATGAGTGAATATTGAAAAGAAATATTTCATTGTATTCAACCATTTTTCTATTTTTACTGTCAAAGTAAAGAGATTACCAGGACTTAGGTTCGAAATTATTGTATTGTTATCGGTTCTCATTACATGTATAAAATTTCAAACTATTTGGACATCTGCAATTGGGTTAAGATTCAATTGCAAAATTCCATTTGAATCAGCCAATTTTCTATTGTTACCGCCAAAGTTATGAGAATATCTGGACATAGCTATGATATTATTATGTTATAATCTATTCTCAATACATGCGCAAAATTTAAATCAGTTCGGACATCTGGAATTTGGTTAAAATTCAGTTAAAAAATTGGATTACATTCGACAATGTTTCTATTATTACTGTCCAAGTAATTAGAATAGTCGGTTGTTGCAATGAAATTATAGATTGAAATATGAAGAAACTAGATGACCCGTACGAAAATTTCGCGAATATGATGAATCGTAAGGTTGGTGGTTTGTAATAGGACGAAAGAAGAACCGCTTCATTTGTATCAATTGTTTATTTGCTTAGTGTAATAGGTACGTAAGTAAAGTCGACGCCAGTGAAACTGTTTATTAATATCTCTGTGATGTGTGCTGCCGCTATCTAGCGGCGTGGCTCTAAACTGTCTCGTGCGCGCTACTTTCACAGTTATTACTTTTGTCCTTCAAGGGTCAAATTCTGAAAAATTTCGTTCTTAAATTATAATCTTGCCTGAGTGGAGATCTTAATCTTTTAAGTGATACCTCATTTATCGATTAGGTATTAAGGGAGATAAATGGCTCGTAACAAGCAAAAAGAACACATTGTGGAAATAATGATACTTTTGCCCTTTAAGGGTCAAATTCCGAAAAATTCCTTTCATAAAATATGATGCGACCACAGTGGAGTCCTTACTCTTTAAAATAATATCTCATTTATATATATCGGTTTGGTATCAAGGAAGACAAATGGCTCGTGAAATAGTGATGCTTTTGCCCTTTAAGGGTCGAATTACTTTCTTAATATATGGCGTCACAAAAACGGAGATCTTAATCTTTAAAACGATACATCGTTTATCGATTTTGGTTAGGAATACAGGGAGATAAATTGTTGATGGTACAGCATTTTAGAAATTTTGACATTTTTGCCCTTTAAGGGTCGAATTTGGAAAAATTACTTTCTGAAAATATTATGTGACCAAAGCGACTCTTTAAAATGACACCTCATTTATCGATTTAGGTTAGGTACGAAGGGAGATAATGGCTTGTGACAACAACAAAAAACACCCTATAGAAATAATATACCGTAAGACGGGGTTACTTTGCACCTTGAGGGTATACTTTGCACCAGATCCCGAATCACATTTGGCGGTCTCTGACAGATAAAATATGAATCATTTGCAGTTTATTCTAAATTAACCTCATAGATGGAACTCTATACTACACTTCAGGGTGAAGCAGATTCCCTCCAGACTGCCTGATCCCATGTGGTGTGTGTCTGAATTTATGAGGGAGAATTGTGGCAAATTTTGGTGTTTATACTTTTGTGTGTATTTCAACTCCTGCAAACAGTTGTGAGATAAGACTATATTTATTTCATTTCTCAGTATTTTGGCATATGATAAATGCACAGTTCAAGTTTATACACAGGCATGACAACATTTAGATAATATTGGGGTTACATTGCACCGTCACTGAACTGGTGCAATGAACCCCCACATATTCCTGGCAAGAAATTATTGTTAATAACTTGATCTGCAAAACAAACAATTGAAGATATTGTTAAAAATATGATGGAAACTATTTGTTTCGATCTTTACAGAATGAACATGCCGAGAAAATATGTTAGAAAACCTGAGAAATCAGGAGTTTGTTATCTCAAATATAAAAATGAACTGTTTTCGGGGAGAACAATTGATTTGACTGAAGACGAAGCAGTGATATCTTTAATTCAACAACAATACATTAATTTTCCATGCTAAAAACAAAAAAAGCCCGGCAATGGCCAACTGCTGTTGACATTTTAAACTATAAGTGGGATGATATCCTCGGGTCCATTAAACCTCCAAAAAGAATAAGTAAACATGGTTACTTTAATGTACCAGAGTTAAATGATTGAGTTTGATTATCACTCATTTTTTGTAATAAAAATTCATAAGTTATAAAATATTTCTTGATTGTTACTTGTGTCTGCTTATAAAACTACAAATAAAATTATAAATAAATTAGTTCACTTGTTCCAAATATTGTGCACTACTTATAATGGTGCAAAGTAATATTACTATATGAATTCTACGCTCTACGTTCGTTCCTCTTACTTAATTCTGTGTAATTACCCATGTGGTGCAAAGTATCCTCCTCCTTTGAGGATACTTTGCACCAAAATTTTAATTTCTATAAAAAATCAAACTATGCAATAAAAAATCTGGGATTTTGTTCAATGTTTCAACAGTCTTAGGAAAGAATATATGCAGAAAATCATATTTATATCTTAAAAATTATAGAACTTAATAGAGTTCATAGATGAAAAAACAAAAAAGTGGTGCAAAGTAACACCGTCTTACGGTATATGATAGTCGTAGGTCCTACCAAATCTATGCTCTTCATTTTTCTAGCTGTAAAATTATCAAATTATCTCATAATAGTTTTTGATATTAATTATAAACTTTAATTCATTAAAACAATAAAAAATGATTCCCGGATTTATGATCGAGTTGTGCAGTCTTATATCTTGACCATTGATTGAATGATTACTAGTTCTAACATGCTTCTGTGCTAAATGCTTCATACACTGACTATTGTTCAGAAAGTTATTCAAACCAGAAACTTAACGTATCCTCGTAATGAATGCGTATTTGCATTCTTTCCTTGTAACTAAGGCTTATTTAGAAAATGTATGACGCATATCTGGAACTCAAACCGGGTATTATCAGCGGTAGAATTATTTTGAAGTGCGGTTGCGAATCGCTTCTGAAAATCGAAGAGTGAAGCAGAAAATATTTATACAAAAACCAACAGCGTAAAAAAAATTATTGGGTGTTTCTGGGAAATAATGTTGCCAGAATCCTGGCTGCGGTATGTCGTAATACAGCAGCTGTAAAAGTGTCAGTTATCAATACGCATGCAGAACATCCGTTGGAATTCTGAGAAGGATACGGGTTATCTTGCCTTGGTGCCGTTGTAATGGTAGCCAGTCTCTTGACAAAGCTAAATACTATGGGTGACTTACCGAAGTTTGAAGTGTGGGGATTCTCAACGTATCAGCTTCACGCTTTTTGCTTGAAATCGAAACAAGTTTGCTGTTTTTAAAAGTTAGCGTGCTTGTGTAGCTTTGTAAGAAAAATGTGTGATGCAAACGTAATTATTGTTGCCTTATTTCGATTTTACCAGAAAGAAATTGTTTTCTGTTTAAAAATTTTTGCCACGAAATTTTAAATTCCCACCCCCATAAGGAAAAGATAAAAAGGAATTATGATCATAGCAGCGAAATTAAAACAAACAACCTCAGGAGGAAGCGGATTCAAATCCCCGTTAGAACATCCTGATTTCGGTTTTCCATGGTTTCCAGAAATCGCTCCATGCGAATGCCGGTATGGTACCTTCAAAAGGCAATGGCAGAATTTCTTCCTATTTCTTGATCCTTATCCTCTTCTGTCTCTAATGACCTCGACGTCGACCGGGCGAAGTCAGAAGCAAAACCAAAACAAGAGATAAATTGATAGAAAATACAGTTTATTCTAAGGGAGATAATTAATAATGCATTTTATACTAAGGAAGTCCTGTGCTTGGAATGAGACGAACATTCGCAAAGAATATCAGATTCACCCCCTCCCCTCCCATTTTTTCCTACCCACAAGTAGTCTTGATTTGCCATATACAATATTCCATTGAACGAGTGCTATTTATTCGTTCTGAAACTACTCACCGATTAAATGTTTACTGTGATTTCACGCCACCCCTATCGTGATACGCTATACGCGGATTCTCAGTACACCATGTTGTTACCGCGAACAATTCAAGAAAGTCATGTAAATATCCATGTCGGTGGGCATTATGTTGATGGAAAAAACATCACTGCAACAGTTCCTTGAGAGGAAACACAGGAGTTCGCAGAATGTTTTGTACGTATCGCTGCGGAGTTTTCCCTTCCTCTAGCTACGGAGTCGTGGAACAATAAATGCTGTTTCCATTCTCCTTGGAGTCAACAGTCCTGCAGATGACCTGTACCCCGTTGTATACTGTCCAATGGGGCTCTAAAGTCACATAAATATGACCTCCCGAAAAAAAAAAAAAAACGAAAAAAAACAATTGAACCTGTTGCTAAGCAAAGTATTTCATCAGTGCACAGTTGCCTGCACAATTCAGTCACGTCGCCTCTGAGGAAGTGTAGTGGCTGCATCCACCGAACTTCAGATGGTATGAATGCTAGCAGCAGTTACCCGCTTCGTTAGCCGAGGTAGCTAACACACCTTGATGGTGTACCACCGCTCGCCATCAACATGTTTGCTGAATCACGTTCCACTGGTGCAAGATGTTTTTACCATTCGAGCTTTTGGCTATGAGGATAGAAGAGATGGTGGTACACAATTCCTAATCACCGCCGTAAGAACTATTATCGCTTTTTAATTTCATCAATGTTGTCTCAAAATCATCAGAAACTGATTATCCTAATTTTTTTTTATCCTGTGCAGGTATCAAAATTTCTGTTTCTTACGATAAATACGAGGAAATAAGTGGATTGCCAATTACTTCGTTCATTTCATCATCTTTGCTTTAACAAAATGATTCTCAACCACTGGTTATTTAATAATTTCATATTTCAAACTAATACATTTCTTCCACTGGGTGCCAGCGTAAAACTTTTATTTATACACTATTTGTTAACGATTACAGATGTTCATAAAGTTTTGCAGTATGTGAAGTGGACTGGCCTGGAGTTGCACCTCGGTATAAGAAGCGTAGTAAGTCAGTGACCGAGGTAGGGTGATCAGGGGCATTCGATGCATAATGCCTAAACACGTAACGCGTTTGGCAAAGTGAACATTGAGAGCACGTGGAAAATTCCGGCAGACACCAGGATTCAATCCAGAGCTATACACACTACCAGATCCAGATGGCTTATCAAAGAGAACAGTCAGCCGAAAGACAGCTGCTTCTTTACTCGGTTACCTCTTATTTTGTAGCGTCAACCAGGGACACCTGAGTGTTCCGTACTGACACCTGTGACAGGAGGAAAGCTGGATACTGCTGAGCCCGCGCCGTTGATTGGCCGCCGTCTAGCGGTCGGTGAGTCACCTCCCAGCCTGGCTCGAGCTGACCTGCAGCCAGCCACTTGGCCCAGCTGACTCACACGGCCAGCGCGCAAGGTCACAGCAGCCGCCTCAACAACCCCTAACTAGCATTGCCAAGTGCGAGTTTGCAAGGTTACACTCTCGTTTCCTGCTGCCCGTATTGCATTTTAGACACACACCAAAATGGCTTCTTTGCTTTAATACTTCATCTGCACATTAATCAATCCTTTTCAATTAATAGAAGCATTTTCTGACTTCTCTAAACCATTTACAATAATACTTTTTACGACTGTAAAAGAAATCTTCACACTTCAGACCCAACTTATCAATATATTCTTTCCATAACAACCAACAAACAAAACATTTCTTATTAACTCAGAGATAATCTTTTGCCTGCGAAATAAGTTACTCTGGCGCATTGAGTGTTTCATGCAGAGATTATTTATTAAAATAAATTCAGGAAAAAATTTCAGATTGCCGCCCATCAAAGAACAGTGGAGATAAAAAAAAGAGGAAAAAAATCACAAATATTACGAGGTCAATCTCAAGTTGTGAGAGGGGGAGACCAAATCTCACCAAAAGGGAAGGTGAAGTCCAAACACCTTGCGTAATTAATGCACGCCCCCTTACCTAACTTAACCCAGTAATCCTACCGGGTAAACGGGACCTACAATTTGACGTGGAATTCGAAACATGAAAGCTTTCTGGCTTACTTCACGTTCTGTCAGAGGTGAACGTTGGGTTAAGGGCCTATGAAAATCCGCTTCGAAGATGGTATTCGAACAGAGTACTTTTCAACCTTAATCACCCAGCCATCACACTGCTCAATGTAATCAAATGCAAATTAAAAATGGGTTTAAAAAATTACTGTCTTGGAGGAAAATTTTGTTCTTCTCACGATTTATTTATTATGTGTGTCATTAAATTCTCCATCCAATGATGCATATATTTTTTTTGTTAAAACCACATTTCTGAATTGTTAAATTTGTTAAAATCACACATTTGTTTTGCAAAAACCATAAAGTCCAGAAAGGTCAGTATAGTTTTCCTGTAAATTTTAGGAGGCTGCATATTAATACAAATTATGAAAGAATTTTTGGATCAGTAGTTCAGCAAGTAAAGAGGGGAATAATATTATTTTACGGTTTTTCGTAATCTTGTACAATCATGGAATAAAAATAAAAATCCAGACACTTTGAGAGCTTTGGAATGCCAGCTTCTATTTGATACCCATGAAGATTATCAATGGAAATATTTGTTTCAGCCTCCCACTAGACTCCCTAAAATTATTTTCAACCCCCTTTCCCATGATTTTATTAAAATTTCAAATTATAATCGCGTTGAGATGAGAACTAAAAAATATTTCTAAGTGTTCAAAAGTTATGAGAGTGTTACATACAGACGGGCGAACAAATGAATGAATCCATAAATGTTCCGTTTTTCACTCAGAAAATACGGAATCCTAAAACTTGCTCATAACTCGTCTAAGGCAGTTAGTGCACTAAGATATGGACCATAATGTAGCGCCTCGCCGTAGCAATTAGTTTTACGTATAAATCGAGATGATATATCAGCTAGTCGGAATCAAATGTCATCATCCACATGAAGCACGCCAGTTACATGGCCAAGCCTCTGGAAATTGAATGACTGGCAATATAAGGAGTCATGCAATGCGCGCCTACCGCTTCACTTAAGTGACGGTTTGGCTAAGTGTGTTAAAGAGCCTTCATATTAGTCACGAGGAAGTGCAACGGGTCCGAGTTTCCAGTCTCAGACCCGGTTTATCGAGTTTTCAGGAGGTCTCCGTAGTCAGTTAATGGAATGTTGAAGCCATGCTCGCCTTTCTCACAAAACACACTTTACTCAAACAATAAAACAAAACTCATTTGCCCAAGCTTGCATAGTTCACATTCAGGTGGTCATATTCACTCCACATCATAATTGACCATAACATATTAAAATTAGGTTGGCTGTGTATGCAGATACAGAAGTCAGGAGAAACCATTGTGTTAATTACAAATGGATATTTATGAGAATTGTAGTTACATGAATTAAAATTTTATTAGGAATTCCTTGACTGTAAAAATCGATACGTAAAACAGTCCCCAAATCAGTTCAAGAGTTGTTTATTGCTTATGGCTTTAGTATTTTGCCACCTCGAGGTCTTTAGAGGCGGGTAAAGGTTTGAGGGCTAGGCACGGGAAAGAAATTTGCCTTTTTAAAGGAACTTCAATGCATTCGCCTTGGGTGATTTGGGGAAACCATGAAAAATCGAAATCGGGACGGCCGGACTGGGATTCAAACCCGTGTCCTCCCGAATATTAGGCCACCAATGGTTACCGCTCACCCACCACACTCGATCTCATCTTTTAAACACGTACGCTGTTGTGGATAGTATATAAAACTGTGTAACAATTTGTTCATTATGTATCCTATCTCTCGTTTCTGCTACGCTTATTTGTTAATGACTGACGCCAGAGGATGTTGTCAGAAGACAACCTTCTTCGTATCCGATGCTTTTACTTTTGTGTGATGCGTGCATGGTAATTACAGCATAGGCATTTACAACACACAGATAACTGGTTGGACCAAAATTATTATAGGTTTTTAATTATAATTAAAGCGGTAAAAATTTAGGAAACAAGCCATCTCCATGACACATGCTGCTAACCTCAATCATCAAGTGAATCAGCAATAACCTGGCTAAATGTGGTAGTTTATGAAATGCGATCATTATTGTGCCAGTCATACTATTCACAAAACATTACCATTGGCGATCATTAACGTGAACGCCTAAAATTCCCTGTTGACGGCCACCAAGAAACCTACTACCTAGCGATTACTGTTGGCGCCTAGCATTCTAGACTGAGCACTTTTTTGTTTCAGCTATGTAGTTTCTGTTTTTTTATATATACAGTTTCCCAAAGTCACTCTTCAGGGGCGAATCCAGTATTTTGGTTTTGGAGGGGCTTGAGTGGATTTTGGTTTTTTTTGGGGGGGGGGGCTTGAGTGGACTTTGGTGTGGAGGGGGCCTTGAGTGGACTTTGGTGTGGAGGGGGCCTTGAGTCGGGCAAGTGTATCTTTATAGTCTCCTCGGAAAAAAAAATCCAGAATTATGATATTGGGGGTGAACCTAGATACTTTGGGTGGGGGGGGGGGGCACTGGAGCCCCCTAGCGCTAGTTACTTCCTGTGTGCAAAAAAAAAAAAAAAAAAAAAAAAAAAAAATGCAAAGTTATGGCTTTCTCCGCTAAAAAACATAGGTCAGAAAATCATTTAGCTTTTGTATTTCTTTGCTGTTGCATCTGCCGTCATCATTGTATCCCCACGTCACCGGGTTACTTCTGAACCTAAAAGGTTCCGATCATAAGCAGCTGAACGCCAGCCAAATGTTTATTTTAACTCGTGACCATTTACAAATGTCTCCGTTTTCCATTGCATTATGCCGTGAGTAGCATGTTGGTTTCCCAGCGAAATAGTCCTTAGAATAAAGCTGTATGCAGACTTCAGACGGAGAGAAACAGTAGGATAGATGTAGATTTGAAGTCTGGTGTCTGTCTTTTCTTATTTCGCTTCTTTCCCCGAGTAACTCTTCATCTGGCAGCTGCTGGGCTACTTCAACCAGAGTAGGTCTTTTGAATGGATGTTTGTGTGAGATTTTGTTTCTGATAATTTTATTCTTTGTTACATTACGTATCTTCTAGTGCCTTCGTCAATTTCCCTTCTTCCTCCTTAAAGGTTTTTTCTTGACTAGTAACAGGAACGTCATCTACACATATAAAATATCTGACATTTGTTATTTTCGTTATTTTGAGGGTGGGGAGAGGGTGGGGGGAGGAAGTGGCCGTTGGCTCATCGAGTTCTAGGTAATGAGAGCCGAGAGGGAATTGGTGACAAAGGTCGGGAAGGAATTCAGCTACGGATTTTCGAAAGAACCCAGCATTGATCTTTCTCCAGGAACTTCTGGAACACAGATACCGTGGGTAAACTGGCCGGTGATTCAACACCCTTTCTCCCAATGCCAGGCCAATACTTTAACCGCTCACCAACCAGGTTCGGTGTCTTACTTCTTGTATAGATGATTGGAAATATGAGGCTAAACACGCTTCACTGTGGTAGCACAATTATCTCTATCGATTTTTCTTGTACTGAAGTAGAAACGTCGATGCACTAGTCCCGTCTCGATGCAGCAACTAGTGATTCTAAATCAGAGGATTTGATCAAAAGATCCGGAAGTACAAACCAAAATTGATATTTATTTTAATAAATAAAAAAAAAAGCCATGCTTATACAGCTAGATCCGCCGAACACTCTTAAGGGAGCGTGCATAAACCACGTAGCTCCATTTCGACCTGCTATGAACCCCCCCTCCCTCCCCCACGTAGCCCTTCGTGGCTTTTGCCTCTACCCCCCCTCCCCCCACGTAGCACGTAGCCTTTTTCCCTTTTCATTCCAGAAGACATTTTGTATTGTTTTCTCTCGTCAGACTATCATAAATTACATTCGGAGATAATTAACTGAGGTAAATAAATATTCACATGCTGTTGTGTGTTCTGTTCATTTTAACTGTGAAAAATGTTATGAAAGGAAAGCTACGTGGCCTGGCTCTGAACTACCCCTCCCACCACGTAGCTCAGCGTAGCCTTCCAGTCAACCCCCCCCCCCCCCTTGGACCGAGCCACGTAGTTTGTGCACGCTCCCCAAGGACGTGGCGCACAGATGCGATTAAACAAGACAGGTTACAACATTCTCAACGGCTAACACACAATAATTTCGTGTGATCGTGATGACCTGCTGACAGGTTTTTATTGGCTACGCATTCCGCCCCAATTGTAGCCGACTTAACCTATCGTGATAGTCCTACCAGGTACATGGGACCTACAGTTTAACGTGGAATCAGAACCACGGAAGCGTTCTGGCGTACTTCACATTCCACAGCGAGCTGTGCCAGAGGTGAAGGTTGGATTAAGGGCCTGTGAAAATCCCCGCCGAGACAGAGAATCGAACGGGGGACCTTCGATATCCAGTTAGACGAATTAACCATTGAGCCGCCAGGCCGCTGGCGAACATATACCTACAAAGTTATCGATTCTGTGATCAGGTTTGCGAAATATGCAAGCAGCTCTTGTATCCGAACAAAGTTATCAAGTTAACAATGGCTGATTGAGCAGCAACATTACATCCACTCGAATTATCTAGCACGTATATCATTTTTTATGTGCTCTTGACCTACATGAACCACGTCGAACGTAAGAGTGAATCAGTATCGAAGGCCTTGGTGGATTGGATTTTGTTACGTTACCCCGGTAAACATTTTGACTGCGTAAACTAATTAAATTTAGTTGACTGATTAATTACTGAAAATTAGTAATTGTAATTATTAAACGAGAATGCGCAGAAAGTTTCAGGTCAATCGGCCTCTGGGCAATTGGTAAAACATCGTTTGCAAGATTTTCAACATACAGCAGAGAGGTGAAACTAATATATGCGAGGTTAAAGGTAATCATTAATCCACAAGAGGAGACTTAAACTTAATATTTTATACCGATTCAACCATTTGCTCTTGATGTACAGTGTTCACAGTTACAGACATTATAAACATAAAAATAAAAACTCGAACGACTTCTGTCAAACCCAGATACCGAGGATCCATGGGAATCTCAATGTATAGATTTCTATGAAATAAATTATGACGTTGTTATTTCAGTAAAATTTTATTCAATAAATTGTCCCGTATATTACTTCGCTCATACCTTTTTTTAAAAAATAAATAAAAAAAAGTGATAACTTGGTTACTCAGCAATTCACAGCAATCTTCCCCAGGTTGCTCAAACCGAGCGTGATGGGTGAGCGACAATGCGCTAGCCTTGCATTCAGAAGGACGCAGGTTCGAGTCCCCGTCAGACTCGATGATTTCGGTTTTCCAAGGTTTCTCGTAATCACTCCGGCGATCTTGTCTCTGTCTGGCGAATGCGAGAATTACTTCCTTTTACTTGCTCCCGGTCCTTTCCCGCCTCTGATGACCTCGACGCCAAGGCACAAAGTGAAAATAAAAAATGCAGGTTGCCCATGCCCCTTGCTTTTTTGAAGGTTCACAGCTGTCAATAAACTTCGATGATAGGAGAAAAATTATCCGGTGGGTTCCAATGGATTTACTAATTACTGCTTTTAGAGAAATCTTGAAAACAGCGCGAATTTAAGCTGAGAATAACAGTTTAACAGTTGAAAATTTCAATTGATTACGTAGTTGGTATATTCATGATTGTGCCTCTAGCTTTCAGCCTCTACTGCTACAATATGACGTCTTATTCGAGACAAAAAAATAAGTGAACAGGGATAATGATAAAAAAAAAGGTTGGAAGGCGAAGAAGCAACGTCTGTGTTCTATTGTAAACCCAAGACGCATCTAGTTTCTCACGAAGGGAAGCTATTTTAGACTGCGTTCCACGAATTGTTCCTCATAGAATACAACCGGTTGCTTGGGTTGTTCCGGAGAAGTTCAAGATAGCTCAAAACACTTGATATAGTGACTCACTCCGCGAGGCTGTGGAGAACGGGACAAGGTCACTCGAGGTTTCCCACACTAGATCCCTACGCATTCACCTCTGCTACCTGATTCATCAGTCTTCATTTTACCGTCCAGGTGTCTGCCAGTGACAAGTTGGGAAATATACAGGCTGATTCCGTAATGATGTTACAAAATTTCAGGTACGATGAAGAATGATAAATGTGTCAATTTGAGATAAGGTATCCTTGTCCGCAAACGACCGAGTCGAAAATTGTAAGCAAAAATCGTTCTAATATCTCTGACAGTGAAATATATACACCGGTACTGTTGCTAAGATTGTAGAGTAGGCAATCCTGACGATAGCTAGGGACGGCATTTTGAACATTGTTGTAAATTTAACAGCTTGTGAAACTAGTGCAGGTAAACGGAATTCATTATTACTGTAGACTTAGGATTTTGGACCTCTCTAACCAGTCCACCATCATCGGGGGAAATTATGGGGTATTGCGGAGTATTTAGCGGAAATTCTGTACGTCATGATCAGTCTTCGGAAGTTGGGCCCCTTAGTTTTATTGCTTCGCGAGGCTAAGGCAAAACTACAGTAAGTTTTCGCTTACAACTTTCGACTTTATCGTTTCCGGACCAAGGTCCCTTACTTCAAATTGATGCATTTACCCTTCTCCATCATCCCAGAAAGTTTGTAACATAATCACGGAATCACCCTGTTTATTTTTAAATGACTCGTTGTCTTTGAGATGAAAATATGAAACATTTTAGCCATCAGATTCAGTGACGCGTTCAAACGATCACAAAACCAGCGGTTTTTCTCTGTACTTTGTCGATACTAGTAATTAATCGTTTATGGTGTAGAACCACGAGGATCCACCAGAGTTTTATACGCTATCTCCTTTGTCTATGTATAACAGCAGTTTTTCAAAATTCCTATGAATCCTAATCTATAATTCGCTTTAGCTACAAACGATCTTAAGTGCTGATCCCACTTCTCGTTTCTTATGTACTCACTAGCTTCGAGCCCGTCAAAAATGACGGTTTGAACGCAATATTCTGGCAGCTCATTTTTTTTTGCAGTTGGTTAATTAAACGGAACTGATATTACATAATACTAATGACCTTGATTTTGCAAAGTTCTACATATTTCATTTGCCGTTCACATAGCCATACAGTAGTAACTTCTACTGAATTAATGACGCCGGAAGTAAAGAACCAATTAAATTATGCTGTAACAAAATGTGTCAGCTGCGATTCTGGTAAACTTAACCACAACCTCCAGTAATATTGCGTTCGAAAATCATAGCCTCTATTACTCTCAAATGAATAATGATGGGTATCACCTATGGTGGTAGTAGGAATTCATTCTGAAAAACCTTGTAAGAAAAATAATATTTTTTAATTATATCTTTCGTTATATGAATACGTTACTCTGGTTAGATTATCAGAGCACTTGGTTAGGATCTGACATAAATAAATGCATTTTACGTTAGATGACGGAGATTACAATTTCGAAAACAAATAACTGTTATTTATTTGACTAATACATGTCGCGATTACGTATGTACGATTCTCTGAGTTTTTAATAAACCTCATTGTTTCTTATCGTGTGCCAAAAAATTCTTAGTTTACGGTTTAAACTGGTGCTTACAACTGAGGCAGGTAAAATAGCGTAAATAATGAAAACCCTTCTCCTTACATTAATTTCTGCATCTGGTTGTCGTAGATAAATAAAAAGCAATATGTAAATTTAATCGAACGTAATAATTGTAACTTTGTGACATATAATTGCCTGGTATTAATTTTTTTTCCCTACTCTCAGTATTTATTATATCACTGCTCACTGCTATTTTGCGGCAATAATATCGTTGTTGAATTGCGAGTGTCATATCCTTGATGATTTAAATCTGATAAAAAAAAGTTATCTTAAATCTCATTTAATAGCTAACACATGTATCAAAAACTATGGGTATCATATTTAATGGTAGTAGGAATTTATTATGGAAAAGCTTATAAGGAGAAACGAATAAGTCATCCTTAATGATATCTTTAGTTATACGAATACGTTATTCTCGTTAGATTATCAGAGTATTTTGTTAGGATTTTAAAATAAAAAAATGCATTTCACTTTAGATTACGGAGACTATAATTTCGTAAACGGGTAACTGTTATTTATGTGACAAATACATTTCGCATTATGTACATTTCTCCTAGTTTTTAATAAACTTCATTGCTTCTCACCTTCTGCCAAAAAAATTCTTAGGTTATGCTCATAACTGATGCAGATAAAGTAGCGTAAATATTGAATCCCCTTCTCAATTTCTGTGTCTAACTGATACGGATAAAATAGCGCAAATATTGAATCTCCTTCTCCTTATATGAATTTCAGTGTCTAGCTGTAAATAAACGAAAAGCAAGATGGTGGTGCGAACGTAATATGGTGGTTGATGATTGGCCGTTCGTTAGCCAATAGGAGAAGCAGCTATAGACGACGCACGCAGACGCCACGTTAGCTTTTTATATAATAGGATGCACAAAGGGATTAGTTTTCTTCGTTATGTGCATTACTTTAAAAAAAAAAAAAAAAAAAAAAAAAAAAAAAAAAAAAAGAATATTTTGTCACCATTCATCGCACCATGCCGAAATATCGTGCTGAATTTCTAATCAGTTGTCAGCAATCTTTACTTCCATATATATAACTGCGTCACCAGACTTTTCTGCAAATATGAAATAAAAATATGGCCAAGAAGACACTCAGCTGGAAAAGTAAGATATTTTATGGACCTGAGAAAGATACTACAAAAATGTAACATGTGGATTTATCTGTGGAATTGAAACCTGTAATGAAAGATAAAAAGAAGTACTAGAAACATATGGAGTGAACTAAAAGAATGATAGGTGGAAGAAGAACTTAACAAGACCAGCCAAAATCAAAATAAAAAACACTGACCCTAACATAGTTTTCTACAAAAGTCAGGGAAAGAATTGTAGAAGGTCTACAAGGAGGATGGTGAAAAGTATTCCAGTTATTTGATAATGTAAACCTTAGAGTAGAGTATGTGAATATCACGAGTTGTGTGAAAACAGTCTGTTTAGATGTTATATTTGCACTTGGTTTGTTGATTGCAGATTAATTTGGTGACCAGACAAAACGTATTTCCCTCAAAGTATTCGCAAAATAACTGTATCTTTTTGTAACAGGTTGGAATTACAACAAATAAGAACTCTAGGTGAATGGGTATAACTTTCATTAATTGCCAAAATTCGCGCGTTTTTCGACGAATTGTACAGTAACATTTCTTGTTTGTTACTTCGGGATTTTCACCTCGTCGGCAGCTATGTAATTTGAGGACGGGAAAGTGCTGAAGTCGATGATCGGGAAGGAATTTGGTGATGATCTTTTGAAAGAACCATCCCGGCATTCGCCTGCAGGTGATTTCAGAAAACCACGGAAAACTCGAAATCTGAAATGCCGGACGGGGATTCGAATCCACTCCTCCAAAATAGGAAGCGTTATTGTTCAACCACCACGCTCGGTCACAGTAACATGTTGACTTTCAGTGTAAATGTAGCACTATAACTTAGACAAATATGCTTGTATAAATTTTTACAAGACTTACTTCAGACTTCGTTTCAGTAAAACTAAGTCAAGTAGTTTAGTCAGAACTGAATTTACAAGCAAAGAATACAGGGCGGCAACATTTATAAAAATAGCTTAGCTGCGGGCAAGGATCGGGAAGGAATTCGGCCATGGCCTTTTTAAAGGAAGCATCCCGGCATTCACCTGGAGTGCTTTGGGAAAACCATGGAAAACCCAAATCTGGAAGCCCGGACAGGGATCAAACCCGTGTCCTCCCGAATGCGAGGCCAGAACGTTAACCGTTCACCCACCACGCTCGGTGGCAGAAATTTCCCCACATTTAGCACTGGCTAAAGTTTCAGTTAAAAAATACCACATTATTAATTTACTTACCGACATTATAATGTCAGGGAATATTATTTCAATGAAAAATGGTTTTAAACATTAACTGAAATTACTTTAAATATTTTAATTTTATTTTTTACGCCAAATGGCATTGTAAAGAAATATTTTACAAAGAAAAACCCAAGGATAATGTTTGCTGAAAAAGATGATAGTGAACCTCCAAAAAAGTTAATGTCTGCCGAGAACAGGTTCACCAACCTGGCAAATTGAACCCAAAAAGAATTAATCTTAGTTGAATGGATCTGACGATCGCGGCAGAGCAAGCCGCCGAAAGCTTGTCTTTCGATAATATTATCCGGCGGAGAACCCTCGAAGACTTTATATCAAAAATACGCCGGGAAAGTCTTATTTCTCACAAGGTTAAATAATGTCGTGCAATGCTGGATTCCTGTTAGATTGTTGAAGTATGGATAAGAAGATTTAAAGGATACTTAACACTGTCTGCCGAAAGATTGAAAGAAATGGGGAAGGAAGTCTTTATTATGAAGAAACAAAATCGGATGCCATCATCAGCCAATTCCTTCATGTAGTGACAAATGACTCCAACAAGTAGAACGGTTTCATTTAATTCTCTGCCAGCTATCTTGTGAATGTTTTGTTTTTGCTTTGCCACAGCTTTGGCTTTGTCCTCCTTGGGGTCCTACGATCTGTTGGACTGATCTATAGACATCAGTTGTATCCTACAGGTGTCAGGGACTGATCTTCGGACGTGGACGGCTTATCACGTTTTAACTTCTTGAGCAACTTTCACCCTGAGGTATAAAACGGACTCCGTCCATCAGCGACTCGTTTCTGTAATGTTCTCCTGTTTGTGCTAGCACTGTGAATCGAACCCGGTTTCTGTGACGAGGAGGCTGGAGTGAGGTGGTAGGTGTGTCTCGCATGTCCGTCCAGCCCAGGCTCGGGTTTCGTCGGTTCTCACGGGGCCTCGCACCTGTCACTTCCGCGTCTCCACCCTCGCCTACAGCTGTCGCACAAACAGCTAAACACCCTACTGTCTTGCCATTTTCGATGCAGTTGCTTTCTAACTTGATTCGCCTCATAACAGCTCTCAAACCCAGACCTTTAATGAAATTGTAGTTTAAGAAAATCTGTGTATAACAAGCTGAGAGTTGACTACTTATGGTTTTGTATGGTTTTCGTGTAATTAATTGTGAATTTCTGTAAATGAACAATATTTTATGGAGAAAAACTATGTAATATATTCAAGCACAATATTATGCAGGAAGCATTGATTAAAAGTTGGTAATTGTAAGAGTTCAGGTGAGCTACGATATTTGGAGGGTGTTTGGACAGCCTTATGTTGATAATTTTGTTTGTAAATATTTTTAATTTTCGCGTGTTTCCTGATTAGGGGCCATCCACAAATTACGTCACGCGAATTTCATGATTTTTGGACCCCTCCCTACCCTCATGTCACAGGTTGTCACATTTGTGGAACTCCCCGCCCCCCTCCTCTGGTGTGACGTTACATATTTTGCAATTTTAAATTTATAAATTAAAACAGCACTTCCAAAATGATTTATGTATATCTAGTTTAAAAAATCATATCAACAATAAATCAAACATTTAATAAAATATTTAAAAAAAACATAAAAATCGTATTAATGATACAAAATTGAGTCATCATGTGTCCATGGATTTTGAACCCATTCCTTGATACTGTTTATGTTGGCATAATAGTCACTTCATTCTTGATTTCAATAGTGTTGGGAACGTTTGATGTGGCAACATCATCTACATCTTCCGCCACGAGCCAAAAAGTGATACAAATTATGCATGTGATGTCACAAAGTTTTTGATACGTCCCCCCCCCCCCCTTGTCACACCATGTCGCACTTTGTTGACCCCATCCCCCCCCCCCTCAAGGTGTGACGTAATCTATGGATGTCCCATTATTGTGAATGATTTCTTATTAATTCTGATTGTTTTAATGTGATTTTGATCGTTGGTTGTATGACGTCAATCGAGAAACATCGGTCTGCTTACTCTGTACTATTCTGGAAATTTCTGTAACATCTGTTTAAAGCAAACGGCAGGGACGAGTTAATTTTAGTTTTCAAAGGGGAGTTGCAAGTTAATTGAAAGTTAGAATCGTTGGAACATTTGTATGTTTGTACTTAGTATTTTTGGATCGAGACAGTCTTCTTCTGTAAGGTAGACAAAGATTAGAATATATGAAGCAGATAATTGAAGATGTAGATTGTAAGGGGTATGATGAGATGAAGAGGCTAGAGCAAGATAGGAAGAGGATTGCATCAAACCAGTCGAGAGACTGATGGCAGCAAAGAAAATTTGTCCCAAAATATGGCTCATATATTATAGTCTATTTAAATGGCAAATTCTGAAACTACTTACATCTGATATAATTGTTTTAAGTTTCGAGCAATACAAGCAAAAGTTTTGATTTTGTGGTTATTTTGCTATATTTAATACTGTTTTATTTAAAAGCGCTCTTAACTCATAATTCATTGCATATTAATGTATTTGTGGTAAATTTTTTGGGACTGAATAATTGCACTAGAGACGCGAGCGTCAACGTGGCGCGACTTGGTGGTAGCCGTGAAATGGGTTCTGAAAAGATGTCAAGCATTGATTGTTTTACAAAGCTACTACTTTCAATTACGAGACATCTATTAATAACAGTAGCGTGTGAGACGCTAATTGTGCGAGGATCGACTGATACTTTTCCGGTTGTTTGCAGTTAAAATCTTTATGCAACTTGTTAATCACTTCGCGGATTAGAAGTAATTATTGATGAACATGAGCACAGAACTTACCTCATTCATTTTGTTTCGTGGTCATCAGAATATTTCAGTTTTTTTTTCAGTTGAATCGTACTTTTTTCCACGTAGCGTGCTTAACTGACCCAATTGATTTTTGTTTGATAGCAGGTGTATGTTTCCTTATCATTGTTCCCTTGCAGAGCTCTTCTAGTTTGCAGAAGCCGTGTTTACCGGTGATCCGACGAGCACTGAGTAATGTGAAACGGCGCACGAGTTGAAATTAGAGCTAACGTGCACGCAATATGATCGTGTGCTGCATTAACAACCTGGCGGCTAGACTTTCCACGAAGTCAAGTACACGAGGTATCTCGTTTTGACACGAGAACGTCTGTCTGAAATGACTATGAACTCTCGCACCTAAGTCATTGCTTGTTTGCTTTCAAGTGCTTGTGATGATCACATGTTTATAAGTTATTCTGTATTTTTATCCTTTTTGTCACTATCCTTGCGAGTAAATCCCCTGTAATATTGCGGTAGGACACGTATCTTTTGTTAAGCGGTTCAAAACTCGGATTTTCGGGTTATTAACTGCTCCAATGATTAAAACAATTATTTTTGTAAATTAAAGCATTAATTTTTATAAATTATTAAGAAATAGTCTTCTTTGCAACGTTATAATGCGGTACAGTTGGTAGCGTTGTTGCTTGCTTTCACATCTAATATTGAATCATGAGCCTCGTGTTTTGATCACCTATTTTATTCACTGAGATGTAAGTTTAACAAAACTTGAAAGCAATTTTTAGCATTCAGGAAGACACGGGCTCGAGCCACGGTTCAGCATTTTTAAATACTTTTTTCCGACATCAGTGCAGGTACAAGCCTGTATTTTCCTTTCGAAATGGCACGCTCGATTTCCTTCCGATATCTCATCGAAATCGTCTTCCAGCACTAATGACCCGATCTTTGAGATCGCTAGAGCCTGAAGAAGATTGGGGGCAAGAAAAAAGTAATTCGGCTGTGGCACAGGTATCGAGTAATTTCGGGGAACCATGGAAAACCGAAATCTGAATGCCCGTACCGTTCTTCTTAATACGAGTTCAAAGCTTTAATCGCTCGTTTATCAGCAGCTTTTGTTAAACGAATTCTGATGTAACCATTTACGAGTTGCGTTGTTGATGATGAACGTATACATAACTTTTAGTCTATGCGCAATTTTAACATAATTTCTATCGGAGGAATAATTTTATAGCTTCACTGCACGATCAAGTACACTGTTGCCATGACAGAAGAAGAGGGCCAGTTCTAATTTTTCCTCCATCCACTTCTGTTTGTTTCACTATGAAATGTTTTTGTAACGGATAACAGTTCTATTCTGCTTGAATATCACGGTTAAGATCGACAGTGTTTTCAAAATATTTAGCAACCTGTTGGTGCTTTTTGTATGGTTGAATAAAACTGCAGTACCTTCAGAAAGTCAGCAATATTTTGCGATAAAGGCATGAGTGGATAAATATGTAGTGTTTTTTATCTTCTGGTATCTAAAGTATCCTGGGATTTTTATACAACATACTTCTATTATGAGGTATTGTGTTAGCTGGTGACCGGAGGATAGGGAGAGGAGTAGTGTTAATTCGGATCAAATCCCGGTCTGTCCATCCAGATTTCGGTTTTCCATGGTTTCTCCAAATCACTCCATGCGAATGCCGGAATGGTTCCTTCTAAAAGGCAATTGCCAATTTCTTTTCCGTTCCTAGTCCACAGTTCTTTCCCGCCTCTAGTGACCACTACAAGGCGTCAAACCAGACGCCCCCCCCCCCCAAATGAAATAATAATGTAATCTGGTGTATTTGACGGGGACTGATATCATTGTGTCAAGTTGTGTCTTTGAAGGAATAAGGCGAACTGTTAGGTAGTGTGACGCCGTTTTGTCAGCTAGTGTTCCGTTGTGAGATAACCCACTGGAGGCGATTGGAGGGGTTTGAGCGTGAAGGCCGATCAGACCTCAAGGCTGTCTGGTTCGCTTTGCTTCTCGGCTTCAATCCCAGATGAGTTGTGTGATTTATCATAGCAAGGGTAGCATACTTTGCAAGCAATACATTTTTCTGGAGAGCTTTAATACTGAATGGGTTAGGAGTTGAAAACTTGCCTGTTTTGGTAAAGGTTCCAACTTCAACTTACAATGGCATTTCATATTCAGGACTGCTGGGCTAATTATAAGATTGACCGTGACATTTCACCCCCGATGTAAAATCGTAAGCGTGGTAAATGTAAACATACGCAAAACGAACAATATATTCACTGAGAGATATTAGGAACAAGGAATTCTATTTGATCCTGTTATTGTATTCCTTGCAACAGTTCACTATAAGAGTTCTCGCGCTTGTAGTCTCGTCAGTGTTGAACTCGTTTTGACAGTATCGAAATAAGAAGCCAACACTCCTATCTCTCCATCAAGACTGATTGTGTTTATTATTTTTTTGTATCGTTACGTGAAACGTTACGGAGTAAATTCCTTTTCGTTTTGCTGACATGATACTATTATAACGCCATCTAACAGCAGGTAAAATTGGTTGTCAGTCAAGGAGAGTATTAATCTGTGAGGTTTGGGGGAGTTTGTCCTGAGCTAGGCACCCCTGTCGCACCGTGAGAATGTTTACTTTTACACGCTGAAGGATCGTGCCCCTGCGAAACCTTCTTGACGCCTGGGAAAGTCTTGCTTCTGAGTCCGCTCTAGCTTCAAGTAGGACTGAACTTCAACAAATTTAATAATAATGATAATGAAGACTTGCGTAATGATGCGATACATTTTTCGAGTCCACCCGATGCAGACAATTCTGTGAAGTCTTGTTATCGACGGAAGCTATAAGACTGATTAAGACAGCAGAGTTATTGTCGAAACGTCATGTTTTCACTTTTTCATTCTGCTGGACTACATCGAATAATAAAATAGATTTTTAATAATTATGTGAGGTGTAGATAACAAAAGCTCCTTATTTCTATATGTAGGCAATCTTCTTCTTTAAACGATCTTGTTAGGTGAGCGATAACATTGTGCTCGGCTTTAATACCAAGCGTGGTGGATGAGCGGTAACGTTCTTGTCTCGCTTTCGGCAGGACGCCGTGCCGGTTCGAGTCCTCGGCCGGCCATCAAGATATGGATTTTCCTTGATTTCCGCAAATCACTCCGGGCGAATGCTAGGATGGTTCCTTCAAAAGACAATGGCTGAAATCCTTCCCGTTCCTTGCTCACAGTCCTTTACCGCATCTAACGACCTGCCTGTCGACGAGGCGTAAATCCATAAAAAACAGCTGTAATGAAGAGTCTGGTCGACCATCCTGATTTGCATTCTCGATGGTTTCCCGAAGTTACTGCAGGTGAGTGCACTAATGATTGATTCGTAGAGGCGTGCCCGAATTCCTTCTCATTTCTTGTCAACAACACTAGCCAATTTTAAATGATCTCTACTCATTAGAGGGCCTAGCATTCGAGAGGACATGGGTTGAATTTCTCGTCCGGCCATGTAGATTTCGGTTTTCCATGGTTTCCCAAAATCACTCCAGGCGAATGCGGGGATAGTTCTTTCAAATGCCTGGTTAATTCCTTCCCATTCCTATAATAAACTGCATGTTGACGAGGCGTATATCCATAAAAAAAAAAAAAGAAACCTAATGACTAGAAATAGTGTTCAAATGGAACTGCAGAGTTACGGAAAACAGATCAAAAAATTCCTATTTTGTGTTTCAGCTATGGTGAAGGACTTTACCTCGACATAATTATCCCTGTTATTTTCTATAGTTATGTATGTTTTAATACATGTATATATCCTTAGAATAGCAATATAGCACCAGTCAGTGGAGTGAAGTTACCGAAAATAGTATTGACACAGGGGGGCAAAACTTGAAAAATAATTACAAAAAACCTTAAGTGTGAGTAAAATACAGGGTGTTTCAAAAATGACCGGTATATTTGAAAAATCAATAAAAACTAAACGGGCAGCGATAGAAATACACCGTTTGTTGCAATATGCTTGGGACAACAGTAAATTTTCAGGCAGACAAACTTTCGAAATTAGTTACATTTTCAACAACAGATGGCGCTGCAGTTTGAAAAAATCTAAAGTACGATTATTCTAAGGAATAAACCATTTTTTCACAGCAAACTTGCAATCTGTGAACAGAACACGCTTACAACAGAAAGACGACTTACAGAACAGAGACAATTACAGAATGGCGAACTCACAGACTGCGTTTACTTCTATATCTTTCAAATCGCCTGCAGCGCCATCTGTTGTTGAAAATTGTAATTAATTTCGAAAGTTAGTCTGCCTGAAAATTTACTGTTGTCCCAAGCATATTGCAACAAACGGTGTATTTCTATCGCTGCCCGTTTAGTTTTTATTGATTTGTCAAATATACCGGTCATTTTTTTAAACACCTGGTATAAGTCTACAGAATGTCGTGCCGTAGTATCGAGGGCGAAAAATTGTCTGCATTGGTCGTAATATAATTTTGGCATTGCTTTCGACACCTGTAAGTGATCTAAATAGTGGTAATAGCGCCAATGTGCAAGGGAAGATACTCTAAATGTATATCACGTCAAAGAAGTTGAAATCAGACAGCTGAGTCACGTTAAATTGCATTACGTTACTGATAAGGCGCAAAGATTAGCGCTGAGTGATTGGTGGTTAGGCTTGGTCCGCAGGAATGTCGAAGTCTCATTGGCTTTCAAGTAGCTGTCTTCGTTTGACCTGTATGGTGCTGTGGCGTTCAATCACCTTGTCCTGCAGTCTGGTTCCGCCTTCCAATTATCACCTACCTGCCCTTGGTACCGTTCTTATACTACGCCGCACTACATAAACTGATAACCTCCATATTGCTGCACACCATTTTTTCCGCACTTGCTTGTTGAAATAATTATTATTTAAGTGAAAGTTCTTTCGGATCCTTAGATGAAACATTGAGCAGTAACTGCACGGCGTTTCGCCGACATTTAGCGCGATATTAACCCCCTGCGTGTCTTTGAACCCGACAGTTGGTTTTTAGTATTGACATGGCAATGCCTCATTCAGTGATGCTAAGTTATCTCGCGTGGTAATGGGGCATCCATTAATTACGTGAGGTATTTTTTTCGTAAATTTTGATCCCCCCCCCCCCCCCTGTGGTGAGATTTAGCGACATCTACTGGTATCTCCGTAACGTGCCATTAGGGATTGGAATGCACAGCAAAGAGATTAACTTTGGTGCTGAGCACCCTGTGCCACCCACAATTTTGTGAATTGCAGAGTATATATGTAGATTAGATGTAGATCAACCTCGTGATTTTGAAGATATCTTTTTTTTAGCTCTAATGTTGTTTGAAGGCGGCATCGTCAGACTGAAATAAAAAGTTGGTGTGAGATTTCCGTCGATCTTCCCCTCCTTCCCTCGTTAGTGAGCTTTCGCCGGATTCCCCCCCCCCCCCATTTCCCCACATTATTTGAGTTCACGTAATTAATGCACACCCGCTAAGAACACACATAGTTGGGTAAAAAATAATCACGAAAAAGAGAAGATAACTCAAAGTTATAGTGAAATAACATCCCATGGAAAATCTCAGCGTCTATATCTAGGAAGAAGTAGTTTCTTTGGAACAACTATCCGAATAATTCAACTTTGCGGTAAATAAATTTTAAATAATAACAATAAAGGTGCCCATTAGGATAGCAAATTATGATCACAAATTGTATATTATTTTCATAATTATAATAAAAATAATTTTTTCGTTCAAATTACCGTGGTCAAAAATCTATACACATGCTATCCGTACATTTGTTTGCATGTTCCTTTGGGCCAACTAGGATCACGTTAAGCCTTTGTTTGTTGTGGATGTTTACACATCAGTGTTACAACTTAGTGTTGTTAACCCCAAACGGGACCTACAGTTTAACGTGGAATCCGTACCAGGGAAGCGTTCTGACGTGCTTCACATTACACAGCAAGCTATGCCAGAGGTGAAGGTCAGGTTAAGGGCTTCTTAAAATCCTCACTGAGACAGGGATTCGAACCGAGGCCCTTTCGATATCCAGTCAGATACCTTAACCACTGAGCCACCAGGCCGCCCTCCGTACATATTTTTTTCTTTTTCTAATCGATCAAAGAAAAAAAAGTTTCACTATCAGTGTCAACAATATAAAAAAACTAGCCAAACTATTGTTGGAGGAATGTTTGTTCTTAGGGATTGTGCACAAACTACGTGACTCGGTTTAGGGGGGTGAGGGGTTGGCTGGAAGGCTACGTTGGGCTACGTGGGGGGAGGGGGGGGTTTCGAGCCAGGCCACGTAGCTTTCCGTTCATATTATTTGCCATAGTTAAAATGAGATTCAGGACACACAACAGCGTGTAAATATTTATTTCTGCTATTTAATTATCCGCATATGTAATTTATGATAATCTGACAACAGAAAACAGTACAAAATGTCTTCTGGAGTCAATCGGGAAAAAGGCTACGTGCTACGTGAGAGGGGGGGGGGGGGAGGGGGTAGAGGCAAAAGCCACGTCGGGCTACGTGGGGAGGAGGGGGGGTTCACAGTAGTCCAAAATGGAGCTACGTGGTTTATGGACGCTCCCTTATCATCGGCGATCGAAATTTGTGTTTACATTCGTGCTTTTGCTTTACGGAGCATGCTGCTTTTGATGTCGCACATGACATTTGATGACTTCATGTGTCAAAATTATTCAGGATAAACATTTCATCAATAACAGTTAAATTTCCGTTATTTAATCAATTTAATTTAATCCTGATTGCTTACATATGAGTGTTCTGCTTTAAAGATCTAATAGTACTGCATGGAGTTACATAAACACGTCATTTCTTCGCCGGTTACGGTTTCCTCAAAGTACAACTTTTAACAAGAAACGAAACCGAATGGACTGCTAAATAACGAATGTACGTCCCATTGTATCACACTAGGGAAATCAACGCTTCTAGTGAGTTGTCTCAGTTGTGTTATACCGTTCCTATTTGTTCACACTTATTTCCGTGTCTAGCAGGAAAAAGTGCAAGACAAATACAGATAGAATTTTAGAAAAAAAAGTTTTACACATAAACAGAAGCAAATGAAGATAAATAGCCTGCGGAAACGAGGAGATAACGAGGTTATGATCATGTTGGTATAAGAACGTCCTAAATCCTTAATATCAGTATATTATAGAGTTATTGTACGGAGTATGTTGTTAAAGTACCGTTAGCTCATGTATTACATTACTTGACCAGAAGTAACCTGTCATGTTATTGTCATGATGTTTCTTAAAGTCATTCCCAACTTGATGGATTCCACCACCATTCAGGAGAAATAAATCCTTTAACACTGCAAAGATGGTGAGTTTACGTTACCGTCGAAGAATTGTCAAAAAGAAACAACTATGATTTTGCCCGCGTTTCCGCTCGCATAGAATACTTCGCTAATGTTTAGTTTTGTTTAGTTCGTTAATAGTATTTTTTATTAGATAAATTCGTTTCAATTAATTTCGATTAGCATCAATTGAGAATTTTGAAAAAATAGTTCCTAACTTTTATGTTCTTTTTTTTTACCGTTAGCTGTGGTACAAATAGCATTTTTTATACAGGTAATCTACAAAAATAGACATACGTATATTGTGCCGCATTCATGTCGTGATAGCTGCTTACCTGGCGCTTTTATTCCTGTTGTTAGACGCTTTTCCGTAATCATTTGTGCGAATAGTGGTTTCATTCCCACTTAATGGCTAAAAATTACAGAATAACATTAAACACCTTCTCACGAAAATTACCGGTTCGAGGACGGAAGGTACAGTTTCCTTCGGTGAATATAACCTCTGTGTTACTAATTTGCCAATATTTACTGAAAACATTAAAGTTTACTGCGCCGACTCGTCGCTTGAAACATTTGACTGCAACCATTTTGTCAACAACATTAAAACGTATGTAAAACTATTCGTGTATTTCTAACGTTTGTGGTTTGTTAAGTGGTTAGGGTTTCAGCCTTGCATTCTGACGCATGTTCAAACCCCGTCCGGACATCCAAATTTCCATTTTCAATGGCTTGTCGATATCACTTCCGGCGAATGGCGGGATGGGTTCTTCAAAAGGCTATCGACTTTCTTTGCCGTCAATCATCAAAGTAACAGCATTTCCTCCGTAAATAAACTTGTATGGTAACATATTACATTTTGTTGACAAGGGAGGTGAGGACCATATCACTACGAAAGTTATAAACGAACTCCAGATAAGTGCCTGGAAGCTACGTCACAAGAAAGATGGTCGAGTTCTATGAGGACTCACTGCCAAAGATGCAGGTATTGGAGGCTGCTGAACGAAGACATTTACCGTGAAAAACACAACTTCACTTTTACAGATTTTGCTTACTAACTTGTTTAACTTTCTTTTATCCAGAAATAAAAAAATAAAAAAATCTCCTAAAAGCAATATGGGGGGGGGGGGGGAAATCATTTTCCGGCTCTATAGACTTGACGACAAAGTCAGAAAAGGTAAAAAATAAAGCGCTATTCACCTGTTTTAAATGTTACCCATAAAGCATGCTGAGTTTGGGGGCCTTCATAAATTACGCGAGGTGAAATGGGGGGGGGGGGGAGGCGGCGAAATCTCACCAAGGGGGAGGGGGGAATCAACGGAAAAAAAGGTATCAAAAAGTTGCGACGACCATTTCTAGGGGGGGTTGATCGGACCAGATCTCACGAATTCTCGTAATTTATGGATGCCCCCTTTGCACATTTGATTTTGTCTATTTACAGCGAAAAGGAATTCTGTGCCACGGGTTTTAAATTTGTCTTGGTTTGTACTATTTTGGTAAATAGTTACAGCTCTGTCCTCGCATTCTGAATGAGTCGGGTTCGAATCCCCGTCAGGCCATTCAGATTTGGGTTTTCATTGCTTTCCCTGAATCACTCCCAAGGAAGTCAGAATGGTTCCTTCAGAAGGTCATGATCGAATTCCTTCCCATTCCTTGCCCACAGTCTTTTCCCGCCTCTATGACCTCGGCGGCGACGAGGCGTAAAGGCATAATGGGGAAAAAACTGCCCATAAAACCCAAATAAAATAAAATTCTAAACCTCTGATCATCAAACCAGAAAAAAATCAAAATGATACAAAGTACCATTTAAGTAATTTCTCAGAATATTGCATAATAACGAGAAAATTGCGACATTTTGTTGGTATCGACAAACATGCGGAAAAAGATTCACACAAATCGATAGCGTAGTATCTGAGTAATCGATTAACATACATGGAAAAGAACTTACGGTTTGTATTTAACATCATCTTTTGAAGCCTGTTAAAAAATTACATTATTTTTAAACTTTTTTTGTGGTTTAAGAATAATTCTTGTTCCTTGTGTTTGTTATAAAATGGGTCGGACAAACCATGTGTTGGCACAACTGCTGCGGGAAAAGGGCTTGAGAAGTTGAGACAGCTGTGGTTTTTTTCTTTCTTTTTTCCCGTCTATCTCTACCTTTCCATTAGTGACGTGCTTGGGAGTCCCGGAGTGAAAGTGCGTGCCAGATGAACGCGCAGTTGCTGATCCATTGCAGACACCTGTTGGCAGAGTAGCCAACATATCCAAGTGTCGCAATTTTGAACGTGTGATCGTAGGTTAATAGAAAATGATACAGTGGCACACAGTCCTTCACATAAAGCAAAACTTCGAACGTAGCATTATATTGTTTCGTTCAAACATTTCTGCTTTCAGAAAATAATAGTTTCTCATGTGGGTATGCTGCCGAATATTTCTTACTAAGCACAACATTGTCAGTTGCAGTTGTAGTTTGTTGAAATATCACGTGAAGATGACTGCAGAACAAGCGCTCGAAACGTTGTGCTTAGTAAGCAACATTCGGCAATATACCAACGAAGACTTCCACGTAATTACAATGTCTCTGGTCTGACATTAATTTATCATCATCAGAAATACCGTTCCAGTGAAGACGATGTTTTGATGCGTCTCATCGTCCTTCCTTAATCATCGAAATCATATTTCTATCATATCTGTGAGACTATCCACAGTGCTATTGCTCAGTGCTAATCAGTCAGATACAAAAGTTTCTTCAACACACGCCAGTTTATGAGTTTATCGGCTTTTGAAACCGACTGTGTTTCTTTTTGCCCACTGTACTTGATGAGAATCGCAAGATCGGAAATTTGCTGTAACAATTTCCAGTCGTCGTCGTCGTATTTAAAATTTGCTCGTAGTTGGCTGGATCCCTAGTTCATAATCATTCAAGGTGGATGTAAGATTGGTTTCACATCAAATACATTAGAACTGTGAAAACTATTGGCCGAGTCTGACGTAAGTTTCGGCGATGTGACATAAAGGCCAGCGTGACCTTGGTCGTGTTACTGAAGGCTAGTGACGCGAACTATAAAACTCCGCTGCAGCTGTTCCCAGTCAACTCGTTCATGTATCCATTTCAGAAATAACGGCCCATCAACCTGAAACGTTTTATGCCTTGTAAATATCGATGAGTCACAACTGACCGTGTAGAGACTGTGTTTGTTTTCGTTGTCATACTGCGTTGCGTGAGAGGGTTACTTCAACGCAGCGGTGTGGTGCAGCAGTTAAATTTCGGCTCATATCTTGGAGGACTCGGGTTCAAATCCCTTCACCTTTTTTTTTAACAATATATATTTTTTCGCAATATGGTGTTACATGTATATTACATAAAATTACTTACAATTCATTAGTAATATGACTACCATAAGTCAATGATACTGGGCTCTCATCCTTAACTTTAATGTGTATGCACAAATATGTAAATTAGATTTATATAGTTTATCATCGTGCAGTTTGTGAGGTGATAGTATTTTCCAAAAAGACTCCGAACTTTTCTTTGTATTTTGTTGACCTTTTCATCGTCCACATCTAAATTTTAATTGTGGACAAGCAATCTTCTAAATTCTTCGTCTTGCTCTGTAGAATATAGAACATGGTTTGGCCCAGTATCCAAATGCAGGAGTTGTGTTTTTCCTGCGGAGCTATCTTGATGTCTGGTCGTACTACTAACCTGGTGTCTACATTCATCGGTGATACATGCAAAAGAGCTGCTATAGCATGCTTTGTCGACATCCATATTTGGTATGCCTCACCACACTGAAAACGATGTAGAAGTGAGTCGATATTTCCACAATTTTCACATCTATCGGTTGCTTTGAAGTGTATTCGAAATAATTTCTCATTTGTTGCTATTGTCTCATTAACCGCTTTGTACCATAAAGCTCGTATGTCTGAAGGCAGGTTTTTGTTAAAAATATTTGACCAAACAATCCCCCAATTAGTATCTACATATTTTGTTTCTATCTTGTTGCATGGAGCGTTAATCGTTAAGATTTTGTAGATTTCTTTCGTTGTTTGTGGGGGTTTTTGTAGTTGAGCTACTGTTATGTAACTAATTTCTAGAAAGTAGTCCCTGATATGTTGGAAGTTTTTTTCGATGTGGTCAATTCGTATAGGAGCCTCTGAACTTACGGTTCTGTATGTATTCACTAGTTGAGATGTGAGACTGTCCTTCGTCTTCATAATTTTGTTCATCGCTCGTAGAAAAAGCGCTTTTAAACATTTCTCAACAGTTACAGTTTATTCCTATCCACAATTCAGTTGGTTAGACATTTTTTTTTAATGTAAACGGTCGTCAATCCAATTTTTTTCTGTTTAGGGAGCGTCCATAAACTACTTGGGTCGGTCTAGGGAAGGGGACGTGGTTAGGTATGTGGGGCTACGGGAGGGGGGGGGGGGAGAGGGGAAGAATTCGGAGCCAAGCCACGTAGCTTTTCATTCATATTATTAAAATAAGATAGAGAACACACAGCAGAATGTGAATATTTATTTCCATCATTTAATTATCTCCGTATGCAATTTACGATATTCTGTCAAGAGAAAATAGTCAAAATGTCTTCTGGAATCAATAAAGAAAAAAACCACGTGCCTCGTGGGGTGGACGCACTCTTCTCACCCATTCATATTACTATGATTTCAACGATCCGTAAAGCTTCTGGTTGTTTACAAGCCTCAGCTATGGTTTTCTTAGCCATACTGACGAATTCGAAACAAATTTGGTTACAATGACATTTAAGAGTACGAAAGGTAAGAAATCGTAATAATATTTACTCATCAGAAATTTGCGGGAAGATATTTACGTTTTTTTTTTTTGTTAAAAACTGCTTTACGTCTCTTTTTAACATCGAGGTCTTTTAGAGATGGGAAAGGATGGGGGGCAAGGAATGGGAAGGAATTCGGCCATGGCCTTTTGAAGGAAGCATCCCGGCATTTGGCTGGAGTGATTTGGAGAAACCATGGAAAACCCAAATCTGGATGCCCGGACGGGGATTCGAACCGCCGTCCTCCCGAATGCGAGGCGAGAACGCTGTTACACCGCCCCGCTCGGTAGATATTTACGAAAGTGCACATCTTTGCCTCTGCCATGATGACGGTCATTGAATGTTTGTTCTTTATGTATTGATAAACCAACTGCTTTTTACTCATAACTAGGGCCCGGATATATATGCACGTAAAACATCTAATATATGCATGCAAATATGCACAAAAAAGTCCTAAAATATGCACTAACAATTAAAGAATATGCACTAACAATTAACGAATCTACACTAACAATTAACGAATATACACTAACAATTAACGAACATGGACTAACTATTAAAGAATATACAGTTATCAAATGATTTATTTTATGTCAACTCACTGATATACACGTTTCATTCCTTACAAAATGATGAATCACAATATGTTACCAACAGTTTTTCAATGTTTTCAGGGGTCAAAGATTTTCTGTTGTCGGACAAAATTAGTTTATAAGCCGAAAATGATCGTTCCACGTCAACGGACGTTATTGGGCAATACTTGTACGATGGTGCTGACTGTTCGGAACATTCATCTGGCAAAGATTGTGTGGTTCCACTTAAATACGTATTAATTGATTGAATCTTTTGCAGACCTGGGTTTGAGTCTAACACCCTGCTGAGTTTAGATTTAACTTTTTCTCCAATTTCACCAGGGACGGCATTTAAAGAAGAAATTGTTTTGTGAAGCAACTGAATAGACTCGTGAAGGGGTGCACCGCTAGTTTCTAGACCCTTAATAGCATTAGAAAGTGACGAATAGTGTACATGGATGAAATTGATATCTCGATATACAGTATCACAATCAAATGCGCACTTTGCTTCACGAACACACGCAGCACGATCGTCATGACCAATACTTGTAACCACATCTTTCACTTGATGAAAGTTCTCCTGGTAGAACAGCACTGCAGACAACCAAGTTCCCCATCTAGTGAGAACAGGTTCCGGTGGAAGAGGAACCTCAGGCAGACGATCCTTATAAAACTGTACACGCGCTGGTGCTTTTAGGAACACTTTTTTTCCACTTGAAATTACTTTGTTAACTGAAGGAAATAGAGAACGTATCTCTTCTGCAATGCGATGTAATCCATGCGCCAAACATGTAACATGGATCAGATTGGGGAAAAACACTCGAAGCGACTGACCAGCTTTTAACATATATGAAGCTGCGTCTGTGATTAAAACACGCACCTTGTAACAATCACTCTCCGATTCAGTAGGCCACAGAAGTCGCAGGGAATCGTTTATAAATCTTGCAATTGTACTGTGGTTGGTTTTCTCTAACACTTTGGTTGAAAGTAAATGTGGTTTTCCGGGTTCTTCTTGACATAGTTTGCCCACTATAAAGTTCGCTACGTATCGGCCACATGAATCGGTTGTTTCATCTACCGATATCCAGACACAGTTCCCTCCTATGTCAGACCGAATTGAATCCAGGACAGAATCGTGTAGAGAGAGCAAATAATTTTTCCTGAGGGTGGATTCATCCGGTATCCTTTGATTAACACAATACTTTTGAAGAAATGCTCGTAGATCTGGATTATTCAATTTATGCAGCGGGATATTGCTGCATACAAAAGCCTTACACAGGTCAGCAGAGAATGTATTAACAGACCGTGATACCTGAGTTAAAAGTAGCTGTTGCGTGTTCCTATTCTTTTCTTTTGACCTGAGATGTACAGCTGTTTTAGAATGCTGTTCAAGTTGAAATTTTTTCTCACATTTTATATTCTTCTCACATACTTGACAGTACACACCGTCACTAGAATAGTCACTGTTGCCTGAAATCCACTGCTTAATTAAAACTGATCTTGTGCATTTTTCTTTAGGCATTTTTGGAGTCAGATTAAAGAAACTTAATCTTAGCACACGAACACTCCTGTCAACACAAACTTTGAGAGGCTACTGTTTTTGGAAAGGAATGTACACGTCCCTTTAAAAGTACGAATCCCTCAGGTCTGGAAGCCAGGAATCTGTTCTCAGGAAAACTGGCTCGTACCGCAATTAGGGGAATATTCCCGAAAAGATTAAAGAAAACCGCTGGCCTTCCCGGTAGTTGTCGCACGAATAAACACACTGGTAGATAACGAATATTCCAAGTGGGGGTAAATACTTGTGACTGTCGTCTCCTCAAACAAGAATTTGCCGCCTGAGGGAGAATAGAGCTATTCTTTGATTTTGCCGACCCCACCCGCCCTTCCCGTGAATGTTACCGCTCAGGGCAGTAGAGAAGGTCGCCGCCACACAAATTTTCCATTTGCAGCACCTCCAAACATGTCACTGTGTGAGTTTGGATAAGGTAGAAAATTCTCTACATGTGAATGCCAGTACAAAAAAATCCTGTTTACTCCAAGAATTTAACTTACTTGTTGCGGTTGCCAAGGATGTCCAACATACAGGTACATTAGGCTTTACAGTTTCTTCAGAAGTATCGGATATTCAGTTATGAGATGAAATAAAAGCTAAAATATGCACATATCCATAAAATATGCACTAACCCTCAAAATATGCATTTGCATATGCGCATATGCTTTTTTAAAAAATCCGGGCCCTACTCATAACACTAACCGTATTTTTGGTTGAATTGCTATATGCATGCGCATATTTTCATTTTCTTTATTTATACCGTAATTTTGGTTGAATGGCTCCATACAAGTTTGTATTCCAGTTTTATTTATTGTTAATTGCCTTCTTTATTTACATATTTTAATATTCTCTAACTAGACGACCCGTGCGAAAATTTCGCGAATAAAATGCGATGAATAGTGAGGTTGAATGCTTCTAATATAATGAAAAGTAGAACCGTACTTTTGTAGCAATTTTTGTTTGTGTGTGTATGTGTGTGTTTGTGTGTGTAATAGGTACACATCAAAATACTCGCAACATATTACGAAACAGTTAGGAAAATTTAAAACACTCTGTATTTATGACAAACTGTCACTGACCTTAGCAGAATAAATTAAACCTGAACAAAATGCACACAACGTATCAATATCTCTGAAATATTTGTTGTTGTGCTAGGAAAATAAATACCTGGTGACAGAAAAATGCGTTGTAAAAATACTAATACTTTTGCCCACTAAGGTCAGAATTTTGAAAAATTTCTTTCTTAAAATGTGGTAACGGAATCGAAGACATTACGAAAACCTCAATCTTTAAAATGATACCTCGTTTATCAATTTTGTTTAATTGGTAAGGGAGATAAATGGCTCCAAATACAAAAAACGCATTTTAGAAAAATTGACATTTTTACCCTTTAAGGTTCAAATTAAAAAAAATCCTTTCTTAAAATATAATGTTACCACGGCGGTGACCTTATTCTTTTATATGATACCTCATTTATCTATATCTGTTAGATATTAAGGGAGATAAATCGCTCGTGACACAAAAATGCGTTATAGAAAAATGTATACTTTTTCCCTTTATGGGATGAATTCAAAAAATATTCTTTCTTAAAATATGATGTCACAAAGCTGAAACATTACTCCTTATAATCCTACTTCATTTATTTATTTTGGTTAGATATCCAGGAAGATAAATGGCTCGAGATACAAAAAACGCATTTTAGAAAAATTGACATTTTTGCCCTTTAAGGGTCGAATTACGAAACATTCCTTTCTTAAAATATAATCTTACCACGGCGGATACCTTATTCTATAAAATTATACCTCATTTATCTATATCTGTTAGATATTAAGGGAGATAAATCGCTCGTGACACAAAAATGCGTTATAGAAAAAATTATACTTTTTCCTTTTAAGGGTTGAATTCCAAAAACGTTCTTTCTTAAAATATGATGTCATAAGGCTGAGACAATATTTTTCATAATGCTACTTGATTTATCGATTTTGGATAGATATCCAGGGAGATAAGGGCGCGAAACACAAAAAACCTATTTTAGAAAAATTGACATTTTTGCCCTTTAAGTGTCGAATTACGAAAAATTCCTTTCTTAAAATATAATGTTACCACGGCGGTGACCTTATTCTTTAATATGATACCTCATTTATCTATATCTGTTAGTTATTAAGGGAGATAAATCGCTCGTGACACAAAAATGCGTTATAGAAAAATTAATACTTTTTCCCTTTATGGAATGAATTCAAAAAACATTCTTTCTTAAAATATGATGTCACTAAAGCTGAGACAATATTCCTCATAATCCTACTTCATTTATCGATTTTGGTTAGATATCCAGGGAGACAAATTGCTCAAGACATGAAAAAACGAATTTTAGAAAAGTTGACATTTTTGCCCTTTAAGGGTCGAATTACGAAAAATTCCTTCCTTAAAATATAATGTTACCACGGCGGTGACCTTATTCTTTAATATGATACCTCATTTATCTATATCTGTTAGTTATTAAGGGAGATAAATCGCTCGTGACACAAAAATGCGTTATAGATAAATTTATACTTTTTCCCTTTATGGGATGAATTCAAAAAACATTCTTTCTTAAAATATGATGTCACTAAAGCTGAGACAATATTCCTCATAATCCTACTTCATTTATCGATTTTGGTTAGATATCCAGGGAGACAAATTGCTCAAGACATAAAAAACGAATTTTAGAAAAGTTGACATTTTTGCCCTTTAAGGGTCGAATTACGAAAAATTCCTTTCTTGAAATATAATGTTACCACGGCGGAGACTTCAGTCTTTAATATGATACCTAATTTATCTATATCTGTTAGATGTTAAGGGAGATAAATCGCTCGTGACACAAAAACGCATTTCAAAAATATTGATACTTTTGCCCTTTAAGGGTCGAATTCCGAAAAATTTCCGTCTTAGTATATGACTTAACTAAAGCGGAGATCTTAATCTTTAAAATGATACTTCATTAAACGATTTCAGATAGGTATCAAGGGAGATAAATGATTCATAACACAGAAAACAGCATTTTAGAAATATTGACATTTTTGCCCTTAAAGGGTCTAATTCCGAAAACTTTATTTCTTAAAATATGATGTAACCAAAGTGGAGACCAAATGCTTTAAAATGACACCTCATTCATTGATTTCGGTTAAGTATGAAGGAAGATACAGGCTTGTGACAAAAAAATACCTTATAGAAATAATATATATGATGATGTCTCCAAGCAACATTATGAACGGAAGTCGATTTTTATTTTTGGCTATACTTCGAAGGCTTGTTGATGTCAAAGTCATTACAATCTGAGGGGATTGGGGGTAAGGAAAGAAACGGGAAATCGGCCAAGGCGTTTTTCAGGTAATAGAGACCTGATAGAAACAATTGTTTGTAATTATGTGTTAATATCTCCAGATAAGTCTACACTGGCAGTTCCCCGTGTCAGCGTGGGATTGATTGTGGATGGGACAAACCTTACTGTCTATCACAACTGAAGATTGCTTGGCTGCTTGAAATGTCAGGCAGTTTACAAATTTTAAAGTGTTCACTTGCATCGTTTACGGTTATAGAATGAACTATTTCTCAGCCAGATCGTCTCGCAACAGATATCTCATAGATAAAAGTCTGTGTTAAAATGGATACCACAAGTTTTTCCTGATATGGCATGCATGTTTCCTAGTGTTTCCGTAGTTGAGACGGGCGTGCAGAAAGCTGTGTCATGCTGCTGTATTTATTGAGATATTAACACTTTTTTTTCAGTAAGACTCGCGGAGAAAATAATATTCAATTGGCGATTCATGCAAGCTTCATTAGATTTTTGTGAATGTTGAAATTGTAATTTCCGATATAAAATGTGGAACAATTTCATTATTTGTTCGACAAAAACCAGTACTGCCAGAAAATCATAATAATGCTATATTTGCGCCAAAGATGTCCAATTATTACCATTACTACCCTGCATTTTTAACGACCGTGTTATACTCGTAGCTTTGATTCAAGTGAGGGCATTCAGGAGGACTAGGGTTCGATCCCCTGTCTGACAATCCAGATTTCTGTTTTCTCCGACTTTACGAAATCCAGGTTAATGCCGGGACGGTTCCTCCAATAGCCGAGCCGAATTCTTCTCCGGACGTCTTCTGCCGACTTAAAGTCGACGAGCTGCAAAGCGCTGTCAAATTATTCCTATACGTTTACATGGTTCGCAGACAAATGGAAAAATCCGCTACCTTACCTCATATTATTCTGTATGACCTTGATATTCGACAGGAGATAAGATATCAACAAAAAAGTACTGATGTCCTTTTACGTGCAATAATAGCTAGCAAAAAGTAGTGTGAGAATTTTTTCTTTTGTTCCAGATGATAAAATCTCTTCATAAATCTAATCTTTGGTCTTTGTCTCATACTAATCTCCTGATATTAGCCATACGATGCAGGTTTTTGCGCATGTTTAGCATATGGTTCAGTATGTGAGATAGTGTATTTACCTTCGTTTTAGACGTTTATTAAAACTTAGTACTTGGTGGCTCCTGCTTTTATTAAAAGGGCTTTGTATGTTTTGATAGTGATCAGTGCATTTACTTCATTATATTCTATAACGTTCACCTGAATACCCACAGTTTAGAACACTGAAATTAGTTGTGCTATTATGCCCAATCCACATCCGTGTTTTAATTTTAGTAAGAAAAAGTAGTTTCAGTTCCTCAGTTTGTGACGGTGACATTGCAACGTCGCTGCTTCTTCATTATTTACGACCTTTCATAAAAAATTGTGAATAAGAATCGTGTAATTTATTCTGAAAAAAAAACAGTCACCTTGTGGAGTTAGTTTAATATTGATAACGCGTCAGTTTAAACTCTGTATTTATTATACACCAAAATCACCGTTCATTGGTTCAAATTTAATGGGTATACGTTCAATGGTTTGATGTAGGAGGACAATTTGAATTAGTATGTCATTGATAGCTAAATGTGTTTCCATCTTGTAGTAAGTTAAGATCGCGGTTGTATTTTGTAGGTGGCGTATGCAATTTTGAAACATGGTAAATCTGGGACGAAGGGTCAGGTAAGTGTTCGCAAGCGGTAAGCTAAACTAACAGGAGATTAATTTGAGTGTTGCTACTAACTACACGCATGTGGTAACATGCAGGCCAATTCCTTGCAGAGGGAGACTGAGAGAATCGTTTCAACTCACGTGCACGTACCAATAACAAATTGTCAGTAGGAATGTTGCACATACAATCAGCCAGTGTTTATTTTCTAATACTTGTATGTTTTTTATCAGTTTGTTTATTGCAATCCTCTGTCTCTCTCTCTGTTTACACTGTGAGCTAATCTTTGTTTCCTTATTCCCTTTAAAACCTTCATCCTCATAATGTTTGCTATGTGGCGTTGGATGTGATGGTTCCGCCATGTGCGAATTTTTTCCCGTTTCTTGTATCCATTTCTCTTCCACCTTTAATGGCCTTGACGTCGATGAGGCGTAAAGTCCTAAAAAATATATATTATCTAACCTTTGTTTGATTGTACAGCTCTTTCTTTCACTAGATCGCTCTGTTAATCATTTAACTAATCCCATATATGTATTTAAACGTTAGCCATTACCTAACTTCGTAATATTTCTAACATTTTTTTCCACATTTTTCTTCACCAGTTATTTCAAGAACATGTTAATTGCGAAATCTGTAACATAACACTTAATTTTGTACATATTTCCGTAGCACATGTTCAAATGTTCTTCTTTCTGGCATTCTTGAAGTCCAACATTTACTACCATATTTTCATGATGCTGGAATTTTTATTGACTCCTCGTAGACAGCCTTGAGTTTAATGTGTCGTCCCTGAGTTTACGATTGTATACACGATCTGTTGTCAGTATTTAGCATTTGTGGCATGTGGGTACTTCTTTTTCAAGATACTTGACGTAAATATTTTAGTTTCTATATACCACGTACATAATAGTGAGTTTCGTAACGATTGGTAATTATTTTGAAGTTTTCTTGGATACATTAAATCTTATTCGATATTTTTACATTTCAGGTTTATTGCGTTCAGATGATAAAATTTGCGATAGGTCATTGTCTATTACCACTTTTAATTACACACTTGTTTGGGAGGAGGGCGGTTCGAATCCCCGTCCGGGCATCCAGATTTGGGTTTTCCATTGTTTCCCAAATCACTCCAGGCAAATGCCGGGATGCTTCCTTCAAAAGGCCATGGCCGAATTCCTTCCCATTCCTTGCCACCCGTCCTTTCCCGTCTCTAAAAGACCTCGCTGTTAAGAGACGTTAAGCAATTTAAAAAAAAATATTGCACTCGCTGTTTTTAAATTTAATGCCAAATTCTGTTCCCGTAAGGAAAATTTACGTCTCTCTTCCTGTTGTGAACATCACGTAAGTCTGAATAAGTAAAGCATGGCACATTTAATTTGTGTAAGTTCTACGTTGCTAAGAAAGGTGTGTGGCGATCGTATCGCCAACTCCGTCGTCACTCAAGTCCAATCGTTGGGATGCACTGGCGGGTTATACCATCACCACTAGGTGGTGTCGGTTATACCGGCTTAGGAAATTCGACAGTGAATTTAAACAACGTTGATCATGGATTGCGTGTTACTCAAGGGAAAAAAATGAGAAAGCTGCTCAGCATTCACGCAACTTATTAGTTATGGTGGACCCGTCAGTGTGCCTGCGCGCATAAAACCACCTCCACGGTGGATCGGGGAACCACAACGGCAACCTGTTTCCATTCCTGGTCTCGGCGTACCGGCCGTCCTGTTTGCGTTTTTAGGCTGTTTCTTAAAACCATAAAGGCGAATTCGGGGACGGTCCACAACCTCCGCATCGTAAACTGCGTATTTCACAAACAAAAATACTTATTACACACAGAACATAGTTACACGTTTCACCAACAGATGGCAATACAACTTTGCTCCTCGGGAGGGGTCAGGTTCAGCCATAAGACGGTCAAATCCCAACGCGTCGTATGCAGACACTGTAATAGCGGGATAAGCGCAAGGAGATTAAGTGTGATGACCGCCATGCCAACATAACTTTCGTTGGTCATTCTCCCGCCGCCCACAGTGTAATGTGAGATTATGTCGCTAAGCTGTGCTCTAATTCGTTTTGTTGGACATTAAAGTCACGGTTACCATTAAAACCATTTTCATACTAGAATCGTGTTGGGAGTTCATCCTGCATCTAACTTGTAAGACGTCATCAAGTGGCAATTGCCTTCAATTAGTCTCATACCTGACAGTCAAGGAAGAAAAGAACTAGCTTGTTTTTGGGGAACTGAACCTGTTTCTTCCCCACGATGTGATACATCAGCTAGGAAACCAATTAACAGGTAATAGTGTTATTTTTTTTTTTCTTTTCGACATCTAATGCAGTGCAGGGAAGTCAACAGTGATTATGTGTGATCCAGTGCTGTCAGTTTCTTCCAGTATGCATTTTTCCAACCGGTTATACACACCACATCACGGAGAAGATATTCACAGACAGAATACTTAAAACACCCATACCCGCGGCCGATCTCGAACCGGAGACCTTCGGCACGCGGAGCTAGTAATCTAGCCCCTACGCTAACGAGACCGGCCGGTAATAGAGTTCATGCGCACTGATGAAAGTACAGCTTGTATTTTCTCTCAAACAGACTGACAGATTTTTTAATCATTGATTTCGATTGTTGTTATACAGTATATGTTACACGTTCAAGGGATTTCGTGAGATAGCTTTTAGTTTATTACCATATCGCGTCCGAAAGTAAGTCGTACCTTCGTCAGCGAAACATCAGTATTCCCGTGCTCTACGGTGCACAATTGGTTTCGTGCCCGGCTCCCGGTATACTTTTTTTTTTTTTTCAATCATCGTTTCTGTTATTTCTATTTACTACAAGCATGGTTCAAATTTTGTTTCAATGATAATACAATAATATATATAGCATGAAATACCTTAAACCTCTAATCTGGCAGCCCCGTTGTCAGTCTTAGAAAAAAATTATATTTGTAAGGTCATTGTGAAATTAACTCTAAATGAATTACGGAGCGTGGTGGTGTAACGGCTAGCGTTCTGGTCTCGCATTCGGGAGGACGGCGGCTCGAATCCCCGTCCGGGCATCCAGATTTGGGTTTTCCATGGTTTCCCAAATCACTCCAGGCAAATGCCGGGATGCTTCCATCAAAAAGACCATGGCCGAATTCCTTCCCACTCCTTGTCCTCCATCCTTTCCCGTCTCTAAAGACCTCGCTGTTAGGGAGACGTTAAGCAGATAAAAAAAAAGAAATCTAAATGAATTGCAAGACGTCTTTTGCTTCTTACCTAGCTCATTCGGGAGATCGTCGGTTCGATCTTCGGTTCGGTCATGGTGATTTAGTTTTTCCATGGTTTTCCGAAATCGCTCCAGGTGAATTCCGGGACGGTTAAAAAAAATTCGAACAACATACTCGTAGCGTCAGAGATCGGAGAAAATCAGTACCTGGAGTTACTTTTTAATTTTCACATTAAGTTCCAAGAGGTCGACAAATAAAAGAATGTCTTTAATTTTAACCGGCAATATATTGCCTATGCTTAAAGCAGAAAATCTAGTGATGTTTTGAAATTGAAGAGGTTAGCTCGACAGTATCAGTATTATTCCTCGTGGCTTTATCTCGAGATCATTCGAGGCGGGAAATGACTGGGGACGAGGAACAGGAAGGAATTCGGCTGTGGCCTTTGGAAGGAAGCATCCCTACATTCGCCTGATTTGGGGAAACTATGGGAAACCCAAATCTGGATGCCCGGACGGAGATTCGAACCGACGTTCTCCCGAATGCGAGGCCAGACCGTTAACCGCTCACCCACCACGCTTGGTGACAATATAGTCTGTCTTGCTTTATGCGTTAAAGTTTCGCAATACTGAGGACATGGAGGTGCAACTGGCAAATAATTTCGTCATTGAGTAACCCAGAAGCAAAATATAAATCGAAGGAATGCCTTCTGTCCAATGTTTCACCTGTTAACTTGCCGTGATGTTAAAGAATGTTTGTTTGATGCATTTTATCCGCAATGGTTTGTTCATCTAGTCTTCAGGCTGTCTTGTGTTATGTAGGACGCGTTTGCTTCTGTAGCGCCAGCAACGAAATGAGTCCTGGCAAAAGGATCTTCACCTGAATACGGCAGTGATTGGGAGGTAAACTTCATCCTGCGGTAGTTGCGCCAGACATTACGCACTGCAGTCGCTTAAATGTCAGCCTGCTAGTTGCTACTCACCTTTACGGACTCCGCTAGTGATCGAGTATCGCCGTTTTCACTGGTCTGATCGGGACGTAACCTTCTAATTTATCTCGTTTGGGGACTGAAAGTCTCGTACTGTCTGCCCAACTTGCTTCATTAGCTTGCAGATAACGTGCGCAGTACAAGGTTGGTTTCGACATTCCGTTTTTGGCTTACTCTCAGTATTAAATGACCTTTTCTTACAACGACGCTAACAATTAACTTCGAGGGGTTTTTGATAGGCCAGTTCAGGACTTAATTCAGATGAATTAAAAATTTATGTTGGGGCTATAGCAGCTTTAAGAGAATTTAGGCTCGTATGATTCCCAGACGCTTTACCGGATAAAACACAAAGAGGCTCCTTTTTCTAATGTCTGTTTTTTTATGTTTGTTTTTTTTTTAAAGGAAATTTCTCTTGCTTTGCGGAGTAGTAATTCCATAGCGTTTCAACTGTTGTTTCATTTCCGTAAGTCTGGTATTTATTCACTAAACCCAGTAGATGGCCTTATACTGCAACCATAGATTGAGTGTAGCGTCAAGTAAGAGCAAGTTAGAGGCGAGTTATTAACTGGAAACAGAGTTAGAGACAATGGTGACTAATGTCCTCGACGTTAACCAGTCCAGTATTGTAATGATAGAAAAGGCTAATACGTGGAAAAAAAGTTATCATGAAAAGTGGAGATAAAATTAAGTGTGAATAAGGTAACAACCGACAGAAAATTATGCCGTCAGTATGACCGAAAAATTGTCCTTGATCATTAGCGCGGTATGATGTATCGGTTGTTTAAGGCGACTGGCTTGGAATCGGAAGGTCCCCTTTCCAAATCCTGGTCTCGGCCGGTATTTTCGCGGACTCTTAACCAGAAAGTTATCTCTGTGAAAGTTTTGCTTTGTTCGTGTCTTGTACTATAGGACGTTCCGTGGTTCTTACACCTGTAAGTTCTCTTTACCCGGTATAATTAGGGAAGCAACGACAGAGGTGGTAAATCGAAATTTGTCATTCGGGTACCGAATAACTCTTAAGGCCCGTTCCCACGATCCCTTGTAACGAAGGCGATGCGCGACGAGACGGGATGGGACGAATACTCGACCACACGCCATGGGAACAAGACCGCCTCTGCTAGCGGAGATGAGACGCAGCTACTCACCCTGTGTCATTTAACATCATAAGCGTGTGTAGCGGTGCGCTGTTGCCATCGGTTTGCAGCAGCGGTGCGCACCCCTTCTGTTGCTGTAAAGTGCTCTGTGCCAAACGACACTAGGCAACGTGGTGGGGAGGTGGCGGCCAGTTAAGCGAGGACTAACCTGCGGCGCGCGGTCGTCCCTACACTTTGGCTAATGAGGTCCCGTCTCGTCTCGCCTTCGTTACAAGAGATCGTGGGAATGCGCCTTTAGAGGTCTCGCGGCGAGTAACGGCATCCTAGTCGTCTCCAGCGGCAACAGTTAGTAATCTAATTGTTAGTAACTCAATTAACGATTATACGTACGTACATGCAATTTCTATTAAAAATTGTTTGAATAATTTAACTCTCCTTAAAAAAGGAGGCTCCTGTGGGATGACTAAAATATTAACCCGCAGTTATGCCACGAATATCTGAGTACCAGGCCTGAAGATGGGTTCAGAGTTCGTCGCCGAAAGCTCGTCTTTCACCTACACAATCCGGCAGCGAACCCGTGAAGATCATGTTGTCATTTGAAGTCTTTACTGTAGCGGGACCAACATTCATTTCGGCAGGCGATTTGGTTTAAGGTATCAGTGCAGGTAAACTAGAAATCCTTGGTTCTAAACAGGCATTCCTAGAATTTTCCCGCGTATCTTCATCTTTGGGAAAGCTTCCTTTACCCACATTATTACCGGGTATAGCTAAAAGCACTGGAGTGGTGGAAAACGTGTCAAATTAAAACTCTCTTACATCATCGGCGCCACAAAAAAAATGACCTCTCTTTTGTTTAGCTGGATCAACAGCGTGGTGCAATTAACTTTCATAATTTTTCTCCTTTATTCGTATTCAGCATGTGACATCTTTTCCATGTAGGCAATACTAGAACAATGGACAGCAGTATTCAGGCTATCACTGCCTGAATTGTTTTTATGACTTCATCAGTATTTGTTTTCTGTGTATACTTATCTAGTGTAAAGCCGTAATGTTATCTGGACTTACGTTCGTCGAGTGATTAGAGCACTGGGTCCTCTGCGAAGAGACTAGCTCGTCACTTCGTCAAAATATCGCAACAGTTTGATAGCTGAATTCTGCGTGCACATGGCACACGAAACTTAGGAAGGTTATTGCTGACGTTTATTACTTGTATTAGGAATACCGTGCGTAACAGCGGATATTTACTCTTCACGTCGACGATAAAACCATCAGTTAAATGATGGGAGTAACCGCTGAATGGGTAGACTGTAAAATCCGTACGTATCGTCAAATAAAAAATCTCGCTATCTGTTGAATTATAACTCGAATATCACTGATAGAATTTACACATTTATTTATTTTTTAAATTGTGGGTTTATAAATATGTCAGGTTTTGTGGTGTATTTTGTTGCGTTAGTTGAAGTATAAAATGCGAAATTAACATGTTTTGAAAATGATGGGCGATGAAAGAAATTTGTGGAAGAGTCTTGCAGAAAAAATATTGGGTTGGTTTGCTATCAACAGCGGGCGTGGGAAGGGAGCCGCCTCTGCTGGCAGGGATGGCGCGCCTCTAGCCGTCACCCAGTAGGTAAACATCAAACGCCCGGGTAGCTGAAACGACACTAGGCAACGTGGTGGGGAGGCGGCTGCGAGGTGATGAGGGCTAGCCTGTGGCGCGTGCTGATCCGTACAATTCAGCTGTGTCGCGCGGCCTACAAAACCACGCGCCGTGGTAAGACATGCCGGGTTGGTTCATGTGCTAATGGCGCGAACAGTCGAAGGAAGAATCTTTAGGGAAAAACAAGAATTAAAATACATGAAGCAGATGATTGAGGACTTGGGTTGTAATTGGTACGTCAAGAAGAACTTAACTCGAGTTAGGAAGATATGAAGAATTGTATCAACCTAGTCAAGACACTGACTACAGGCAAAAAAACCAGTGCTATATGAGAGTGTCGATATTCTTTAAATAAATGGATAAAATCCGTTAACACAAGGATTTCTTCGCGGAAGCTGTCTAAAACCATTAGAGATACATGAATGCAATACACGGAAGATATGATTGACCATATCGTCATATGCAGAAAATTTCTCAACACCATACTCCTGTCGTTAGTTGGGAACTTAAAGTGCGTTTTACTCTGCATTTTTTCAAAGGGGGGCATCCACAAATTACGTGAGGTGTTTTTCCGGATGTCCGGACCCCCCCCCCTCCCCCCAGGTGAGATTTCGTGAGATATGGCCGCCCCCCCCCTCTGGTGAGATCAGGTCCGTGAGACCCCCCCCCCCCAAGAAATCGCCCTCGAAACGTTTGTAGACCCTTTTTTTTTAGGTCACACCCACCTTTTTGACGAAATACCCTCCTAAAATCGACTTAGGCGCAAATTGTAGACCTTTTTTTTGGCTCTACTGTCCCCAAATTTTTCGCTAAATCTCACGTGAGATTTTCATAGACCCCCCCCCCCCCCCTGGTGAGATCTGGTGAGATTTCGGCGGACCCCCTCCCCCTATTTCACCTCACGTATTTATGGATGCCCCCTAACCTTTCATACAATTGAGAAGCATTTTATTTAGTTTATGGTCTATCAAACTTGAGCTATCAGTATCTAAGTTACTGAAGTTAAGTGCTTTATAACTGACATAATAGATCCATTCTTGGTATGCGATGTCTAACAAATTATAGATAACATTACTAATATCAATAGTTCTAGAAAATTGAATTGACGGATCAAATAAGTGAATTCTCTGGAAACATTCGCGCTGTGTAGCGACTTCAAGCTTCCAAAAGGCGACAACGGATCATTATTTAATAATTGTGGAAGAAGTTTGTACAACTCTGTCTGGAGCACAGTTCTTTAAAGAAATACAACTTGGACTTCAGAAATAAGGAAAATTGAAGCATTTGAGATTTGGTGCTGTCGAAGGATGCTCAGAATGAAGTGTACTTTCTTCTTATATATGTTCGTTATAATTAATTTTTATAAGCGTCAGTTGAAAAATTGTTCACAACTTTTATATGCGTTATATAAATCTGGTATAGCGGTGTTTTTTAATTGTAGTTCTTCAAATCTTCCCTACCTTGCTTTTATGTATAACAAATGATTAAGGGGGCAATTACTAGATAGGCTGTATCAAGTAAGTTTTTAGCGACTTCAGAAAATTTAAAATACCTTCTTCTGTTGCGTGAAATACGCGGAAACCTGACCGAATAATTAACCTACAAATTGAAAACGCGCTGCATGCAAATTGGATAATTTTTTCGCCGGTTGTAAGTGAGCCAACAGAAAGAGTGCATATAAAGAAAATTAATTAATTAAATACATACCGTGCTTTGGCAAAATAAATCTTTTACCAACGTATAATTCAGCACCCATGCGACGTAATAGCTTTTTTTTATTTTTGTTTGCCAACGTTATCAAAACAGTAAATTTAGAGTTTTAATATGCTGTTATAATGCAACTTCTGAATTCTTAGTGCCTGGTAAGGAACGTTTGTTCAGAACACCAAATATTCGTCGAAGACGTTTGTTTGATACTGTTCAAATTTTCCGATGATTCTTAATTGTGGAGCTGCAGTCACGCAAAATTAAATTCTTAGAAGATTATAATAACGATACGTCATAGTATTTAGATATCTCGGTATACTTTTCCGAGAAATACGAGGCGTATTCCAAAAGTAAGGTCCGTTTGATCATAATAAAAACATCGTTCAGGATACAAGGTTTTTATTAACGTCAGTATGTAACTACATATCTAGTTCACTTTTCCACATAATCGCCGTTCATATCTATACACTTTTTGTAACGCTGTACCAGTTTCTTTAACCCTCGGCATAAAAGTCTGCCGCCTGGGACCTGAACCAATTGGTAACGCTCGTCTTGAGTTCTTCATCGGTTTGAAATCGTTGTCCACCAAGCCACCGTTTCAAATGCAGGAAGTGAAAATAGTCGCTTGGTGCAAGATCTGACTGTAAGCAGGGTGGTCTAGGATTTCCCAACGAAACTCTTGAATCTTCTCTTTGGTTTTGGAAGCGGTATGCGGGCGTGCGTTGTCGTGCAGGAGGATGATGCCAGACGACAGTTTCCCGCGGCGTCGATTTTGGATGGCACGTCTCAGTTTGGTGAGCGTTGCACAGTACACGTCAGCTGTAATGGTTGTCCCACGGTCCATGAATTCGATCAAAAGGACGCCCTTTTCGTCCCAAAACACGGAAGCCATCATTTTGCGATTCGTGTACGGCGATTGCTTACACTTTTTTGGTTTGGGTGAACCGGAATGGCGCCACTGCATTGATTGTTGTTTTGATTCTGCGTTGGTGTACGCTATCCACGTCTCGTCTCCCGTAACAATTTGGGAAAACAAACTGTCTCCATCTTGTCTATAGCGCTCCAAAAATTGTCGTGCGCTATGCATTCGTTGCTCTTTGTGCTGAGCGGTGAGCAGTTTTGGCACCCACCGCGCACAAAGCTTCCGATATCCAAGCTCTTCAGTGACAATCCTGTAAATTGAGGTTCTAGCAACATTTGGGAATTCCATAGCCAGACCACTAATCGTCAAACGCCGATCACTTCGCAGTTTTTGGTTAACTTGCTCGACGATGTCGTCGGTCCGAATACTGGGCCTGCCACTCCGCTGTTGATCGTGCACATCTGTGCGACCACTTTGAAATTCTCGACACCAGTGTCGAACTTGTTTCTCACTCATTATGTTTGGTCCATACACTACACACAATTCGCGATGGATGTCCGCAGCTGACGATCCTTTTGCCAACAAAAATCTAATCACACCGCGCACTTCACAACTGGCGGGAGCTACGATTGTCGCGGCCATTTCGAACTGCTCTCAACAATAGATATACGGCTACTGCGGCACGCCAACAATACTGCATATTTACCAGGAGTTGGTAGATGGCGCTGCAGGTGGGAAACGTCATTCAGGCCTATCCTGTGACATCTTGTACCCCGGACCTTACTTTTGGAATACGCCTCGTAGTTACCGTTTCGCAAGCCGCGCTATCAGATGATACGGCGGAATCCGGTTACCACACGATTCGAGGCCAGAGAAAGCGAAAGGCGAGGCGAAATATAAACAGGGAAATCCTTCTGGGAAAACCCAGATCTGCATGGTAAAACGAACCCAGTGGAGACGGTGGCCTTGCGGCTGATCTTGTCTTAATCCATCACTAGTTCTTTGTTCGGCTCCATGGGATCTTAGATTGCACTGCAATCGTTTTGTTACGGCACTGTATTGCATAGCAATATGTTTACAAGTAGTCGACGACTGATGCAAAAAAAAAAAAAGATTATGCTTCTGGATTTTTAGTTTACTAAATAAAATGAAAATAGAACAATTGTAATTAAATTTGTTTAGGAGCTTTTGTAGAATTCCAGTCGTTTGGAGTCGACTTTTCGTCAATGTGTGTGAATAAATTTAGTGCGCTTTTAATTTTTTTTGCTTGGGCTTTAGGGGGCGTCCATAAATTACGTGAGGTGAAATAGGGGGGGGGGGGTCTACGGAAATCTCACGTGAGATTTTGCGAAAAATTTGGGGATAGTAGAGCCAAAAAAAAGGTCTACAATTTGCGCCTAAGTCGATTTTAGGAGGGTATTTCGTGAAAAAGTTAGGGTGTGACCTAAAAAAAAAAAAGGTCTACAAAAGTTTCGAGTGCGATTTCTAGGGGGCGGTTCTCACGGACCTGATCTCACCAGAGGGGGGGGGGGTCCAGCCAGATCTCACGAAATCTCACCAAGGGGGAGGGGGGTCCAGAAATCCGGAAAAACACCTCACGTAATTTGTGGATGGCCCCTTACGCCTCGTCGACAGCAAGGTCATTAGTGGCGGGATGGGATTTGGGCAAGGAACGGGAAGGAATTCGGTCATGGCCTTTTTGAAGGAAGCATCCAGACATTCGCCTGGAGTGATTTGGGGAAACCATGGAAACCCAAATCTGGATGCCCGGACGGGGATTCGAACCGGCGTCCTCCCGAATGCGAGGCCAGAACGTTAACCGTTCAGACACCACGCTCGGTCGCGCCTTTAAAGTTAATTCGATCCACTGAACTCTCCTGATGTGCGTTATACAGAAAGAGTAATTTCAACATGAGGCGGAGTTCACATAAAGGATAGTACCAAAATTCTATTCTGTGACTGAGTGTGAGTGGTTAACGCTCCTGCCTCGCATTCGGGAGGACGCTGGTTCCAATCCCCGTCCGACGAAAATCACTCCAAGCGAATGTCGAAATGATTCCTTGAAAGTACCATTGCTGAATTCCGATCCTTGCCTCCGGTCCTTTGCCTTCTCTAATGATCGCGACGTTGACTAGGCGTAAAGGTATAATATAAACAAAAGAAAAATCTGGTGTGCACTTTCATAGTATTTAGGTTAGCCTTTGAATACCCGTTTTAGGTCCAAGTTTGTTACTGTGATCTCTGTTAGTTTTGTTTTGTAGTTTCGTCTAAAGATTTAAATATTATTACATTCGTAGCAGCCGGGAGCAGGAAAATATAATTTACTGAAGGTGTCAGAAAGTGAGTCGTAAATTATATCTGCTTTTATTGTACACCGTCAGGTTCCGAGCAACACGCGTAGGTGTTTTGTAAACAGAACAAATTGAGCGGAATAGCGTTTCTGTCCTTGACTGATTAATTGGGAGGCGTCAAGTATTACGTCAGTTCCAGTGAGTCATAGGTTCAGTGTCGTATTAAATCCTGTGGAGCGTAGGAGGTGGTCAGAACGTTGGAACTACCTCGCTATTACCTGCTAATACGCTTTTAGCTATACGGAACAACTGTTTCAGTTAACCCGTATCATTACATCAAACGAAAATGTTATTAAATGATATAAATATCTTTGATTCGGGAAAATAAATATTACATTAATTACATAGGCATACGACAATTAAATAAGTAAGAAACAAACAAAATTATCGACTACAACTAAACATTAATTTTCAATATTCCCATACAAACTTTAAAAATAAAATAATTTCACAATTTAATTGAAATTTATGAGTATGCACCCTCCAAATGCAGATAACCAACATTGCTGTCATTAAACTGTACGTAGACTAAGCTGATAATTTTTAAACTAACATATGACAGGAACTGATCCTTGAGAGAAATCTAAATGTAAACAAAAGTGAACCAGATAAACGTTAACGGTACCTTATATTATTTTTCGTCCATCAGTTGTTCGGTGTAAAGTTTTCTTTACTTTCGGCCCATACATTCGTTTCTTCTTTTGAAACATTTTATGGAAGCCTCCGTTGATAAGAAGTTAGTGTCTTTTGTTGCGTGGTCTAAGAGTCTTCATTCGGTGGCTGCTTATTGTGCCTAATACGGCTATATATATGATCTTCGCGTTCGTTATAATAACCATTCTGAACGTTCTCAAAATACAAATTCCATGGTGTTGGACAGTATTGTATTAATTAGCTTTTTATCACTAATCTTTGATGGCGCTAAATTATTTTTCATTAGAAACACTACTGTCTTTGTCGGGGGTTACATTTAGAAACATAGATAACCTGATAACTGCCTGGTTAACATGCTAGGACGGCGGTAAATTGCGTTTCACGGGTCGCTTCGAGCGCTGGCTTTATTAAGAGGCGCCATGGACAACTTAT
>JARYHS010012519.1:109586712-109779045 GCA_031002005.1 Vandiemenella viatica | reverse complement strand
CGGCTGTGGGTTGTTGAAGTGCTGGCTGGGTCCCGGCCGATGGACCGGCATACTGTCGGCTGGGTCCCGGCTGTGGGTTGTTGAAGTGCCGGCTGGGCCCCGGCGATGGTCGACTTGGGCCCGGCGGTGGGCGGCTGGACAGGCGAGGTGCTGCTGCTGTGGCGGGCTGTCGGCTAAGTCCTGACGTCTCCCATGGTCGCCATATTGGTGGCGGAACTGCCTCGTTGTCCTGGTGTCCGACCGCCCCCTCTGAAACATAAAAAGAAGAAAAATGTTTTAGTATCATGAAAAACATAATTTTGTAAGCATAAAATAATATAGGTAAATTACTGATGTACTGGACTTACCGATATTCCAGTGTGCTGGTGGTTGTGGAAGAACCCATTGTGGTGGCGGAGTTGGCGGCATGCTATGTGGTGGTGACATGCTCTGCGGCACATCCACGTCAATATTTGGGAGCATGCTCCATTGTGAGGAATCACAAGCTCTTTTTGGGCTACTTAATTCATGGGAAGAATTACCCTTACGCTTCTCTGGGCGTGATGCTTCATCTGAAAAAGAAAAAAATGTATTAGCAATAGTTATAAAGACAAGGAAAAAAAAATAATCTATAGATAAATACGTACTGAAATAAAAAAGGTCGCTGAATGAAATATCCAAATCACCTGCGAACAAATAAATTAATAATATAGACTACTGCTTCAGCACTATACATTTTCATAAATATAGTTACGTTAAAAAAAATATTATCATTACCGAAATCATCCTCAGCGAGAATTTCATCAATGTCTGAAGCAGAAAAAAAAGCTCATCAGTATATGTGAAAGAATTTAAAACAGCCAGAAAAAACAAGTTAAATAACAATAATTTACTTACCAATATCGCTGAATAAGCTAAGATCCTCAGAAGACATTGCGATGATTGAAGTGTTCAGCTCGGGCGCTCAGAGAAGACTGGATGGCTGAAGGGGGGTCTCAGCCCTATTTATACACGCGTCTGGAGCCATGGAGAATTGGTGTGGGAAGACTGCGCCCACGATGATGAATGTAGTGGCGCAGCTGTGCTCATTCAATTACGAACCCGCATCCTGCAGCTGCGTGGGGAGCGATAATTCGAGTGTGGTGCAGCTGTGCTCATTCAATTACGGACCCGCATCCTGCAGCTGCGTGGGGAGCGATAATTGATGGCTTCCGGAGGGGAGCAATAATTGATGGCTTCCGGAGGGGAGCGCAGCTGTGCACATTCAATTACGAACCCGCATCCTGCAGCTGCGTGGGGAGCGATAATTAGGGTGTGGCGCATTCAATTACGGACCCGCATTCAATTAAACTCCCCTAGTTCATCGGCTCCCCTCCGCTCCAAACTGTCTGCAAAGACAGGTCCATAAGAATACATGGGGAAAAAACTGTCCGCTGACCGCTGTACATAAGGAAATAATAAGGTCAATCTGAGGTTACAGATGTGAGACCCCCTCCCCGCAATTCAATTAGCATTAATTAAGGCTCCCCGCCATGGGGGAAAAAGTGGGCTCACACACAGGTCCATAAGGAAATAATAAGGTCAATCTGAGGTTACAGATGTGAGACCCCCTCCCCGCAATTCAATTAGCATTAATTAAGGCTCCCCGCCATGGGGGAAAAAGTGGGCTCACACACAGGTCCATAAGGAAATAATAAGGTCAATCTGAGGTTACAGATGTGAGACCCCCTCCCCGCAATTCAATTAACATTAATTAAAATCAATTAAGGCTCCCCGCAATTCAATTAAAATTAATTAAAATCAATTAGCCTCAATTAAAATCAATTAAATTCAATTAAAATCAATTAAAATCAATTAGCCTTAATTAAAATCAATTAGCATTAATTAAAATCAATTAGCGTTAATTAAAAACTGGGCTCACACCGGCCTTTTATCACTACTAGTTTTATCTTTGAGCTATGGAAATTTCGATTGATTTAAGTCTGTTACACAATTCTATAATCACATACGTTTCAGTTATCTTGTATTACTAACGTGTTGATAGTGCGGACATTTTTCAGTTTCATATAATCTGAGTTTCTTGTTGGTAAATTTTGTATTTTGACCCATTTTTTGTCACATGTTTATGATTCACGTAATGCTTCACTTTCATTTGTGTTTTGTATTTTTTTGTCACATGTTTATGATTCACGTAATGCTTCACTTTCATTTGTGTCAGCATGATCGTTGTGTAATGTATGTTGCTATAAAACATCAAACCATTGTTTAGAATTGTGGGCATCAAAAAAGCTGAGGACGGTTGTGAAATAGCGCCAAACTAGGATCCTTGGTTGGATGCGCTTGTAATTTACCTTCCATTCTCTGACATTATTCAGTATATCTGGTTTCAGAACCACATATTGTGATGGGTTTTTTCCCTCTTTCATGCCGGGGTAAGTCCAAGAATATACTTTAATTCAACCGCTTTCATGAAAATGAATTAAAGAGTAGGTTTTAACTCGAGCATGTTATAAAACTTCCTAGTTAACTCATTCACAGACAGCTGAAGCTCATCAAGGTAAACAGTTATCTGCCATATTGTAGGCATGTAACGAGCGTATAAGTTGAGTAGTAAGGGCAACTAACAATAAATAATTGTATACCTTATTACACTTATGAAATATAGTACAAAGGATCCTAATTGCGTATCTGCAGCACGTTCACTATGTTGTTCGGAGACTTAGTAGTGCGTAACTGGCAGAAATATTATGTTCAAAGGCTTTTTCATTGGACCCGATAGTCTTACGAATTCATTAGCTGTCTGACGTAGAAGATTAAAATTTTGGAAATAATATGTCACGTTCATGGAAAAATGTAGTCTTTTTTTTTACAGATGCAACGATGCTGCGAGAAGATAAATAAAAAAGTTATGGGCTACAGATGTACACAAATATTCATTTTCCCTCTCGTGTTTTGGAAATCAAGATTGTTGACGTTTACTAGGTTAATATATGGTGAAAGTATTTTTCATTGTGATCTTTCATTCACCAATCTGCTTAGAGTTATAGGTCATTTAGGCCATTTTGAAAAAGTCTTCAATTTTAGCCGGAAATTGCACGACAAATTAAATAGACAGTACCACTGCAGGAGACAAAAGTGATGCAGAAGTAGCAGAAATGATAGCCATTAAAGTAGATTAAATATAAAAACAGGATCTAATGTAATAGGAGAAGTAAGTGAATTCTGTTACTTAGGAAGTAAAATTACAACTGATGGCCGAAGCAGGAATGATGTTAAAAGCAGAATAGCACTAACGAAAAGAGCCTTCTTAAAAAAAAGAAAAATCTTTTATTTTCAAATATTGGTCTCGGGCTCATAAAAAAACTTTTTGAAACTCTACGTGTGGAACTCGGTTCTTTATGGTAGTGAAGCATGGGCTTAAGGAATACCAGAAAGAACAAAATTGAAGCTTTAGAAATGTGGTCCTATAGAAGGATGCTGAAAATTAGGTGAACAGATGAAGTTGGAAATTCTGTGTAAGGAAAGAAGTTGGTGGAAGAGTCTTACAGAAAGAAGAGACCGAATGGTAGGCACATCCATGAGGGTTGGGTCAGGAACAGTCTTAAAGGTCTAAGGCAGGGGTGGCCAACCCAAATGATCTTGCGGGCCATTTTGGAAGTCCATAATAACTCCGCGGGCTGCATATAAAATTATATATACCCACTAGAGACATTTTTTGGAGTGAAAAATTGAAACATAAATTATTATTGTGTTTGCTATTATTCTTACATGTAAACATAGATAATATAATAATAATGATACTAAATTTACATTGTAAAGAAATATATAACTCAAAAAATGAAATATAAAAATATTTTGTAAGAGTGTGATGAATCTCGCGGGCCAGAAAAATGTTCAAGGCCACCCCTGGTCTAAGGTAAGAATTGCAGAGGAAGACAGAGATTAAATTATGTGAAACAGATAACTGAGGGCGTAGGATGTATTTGGTATCTTCATATAAAGAGGTTAGTAGATAGGAAGAAATGGAGGGAGGATTTCATCAAACCAGTCGAGAGACTGATGACAGAAAAAAAGTGCAGGTATTATTTATTCTCGTAAATGTGACGATGTTCTTTTCCCTTTTATTACTAAGTGATCCCTTTAATAATCATGCTGATGGTAAGGCATAAAGTTGTATTAATAATTCGGAGAAGAATCGCTACCATTCTTGTTTCCCATCATTGACAATTTCGTAAGCTGTAATGAATAGTTTGAAGTAGCCATGTTACTTATGAATTTATATACAATGAGTTAGCAACGATATTAAAAGCCTTTTTGCAATTGACTGAGATGGTGACTGATAACTAAATATGAAATATCCATCTCTCAGTAGAAAGTTCTCCATATTAAAAGCGTTCCACAGGTAAGGACACGACTTCAGAAATGCACAAAAGTTAGTAAATCCATGTGTTTGGTTAAAAAATGGAATTAACATCTTCGTTAAGACTTGATGAGTTTTGCACTAATGTGATCTGATAAAAACGCTAATATTCTTTCCGTGGATATGTCCTAAAATTGAAACATAGACGGTGGGAGAGTTTTACGTGCACTAGCAGACTATCCTGTATGTGACGGTTGTCGTGATGAAAAGTTGTCTAATCTGGATTAACGGTCCTCGTGATACTGTGCAGCCGAAGGCAGATCTGTGTTTACCCACAGCCGCTAGTGCTGGCTGATAAACATCGTTGCCGTGTAGTGATAAATGTCTTGAGGAGGCTGTTTTACATTCTCCGCGTACCATAGCTTCTTCTTACGTAATCCTATTTCCATATCATTCCGCGCTTCGCAACGTACAAGGAAACTTGTAATTTTGAAATATTAAAAACAAGTTTTATTGTACTACCACCCGAAATGAAGCATTTTAGGTTTTATTACGAGATTCAGATTTGAGTTAGACAATTTTTCTTTTCAAAAACTTAACGCAAATGATTAAAATTGGGTGATAGTGGAAATGCGGTCCAGTATATCCAGTAAATTAGAAACACAGCTCTATGAGCTGGAATTGATATTGATTACAGAAGACGTTCAACAAGCTATAATGATCTATGTCTCACAGAATTTAGGAGTTTCGAATACCGATCTAACCATGCAGATTTGTAGTTTTCTCACTTTAATTTCAAGCTGCTGTTGACACGGTACTTAGTTGACCTTGTGGCCTTCTTGATGGTTTAGGCCGGCCTGTTCCTGTGACGTTATGAGGTTATTAACCTACCGCACCCATCATCGTTCACCAGGACCTCGGTGTTTGTTTGAAGTTTTTCGTCCGTTAACCGGGATGCTCCATTTTTAAAATGCCGGGGATTCGCCTTTCATCCTCTTCCGTTTGTTCGCTCTGAAATGGCTGCATTGCCCGGAGGTCAAGCGGCTTTCGCCTTCGTGGACTTTGGGGTAGTGTTTAATTGCAGAGTTCCTGAGATGAATCGCAGTAGCATTTCTCAAATTTTTTTTTTGTCCATCTAGTATAAACTGTGACCGTGGATGCCTTAACAGTCTTGTGACCCGTGTGACTGATACATTTCCCTAATGGTGGCTTCCCACGGCCCATGGTTTAGGCTAGTACTCGCCACTTCGCAGCCACCTCCCCACCACGTTGCCTGGTGTCATTTCACCTACCCGGGCGTTTGATGTTTACCGACTGGGCAGCAGAGGCGGCTCCTTTCCCACGGCCCGCTGTTGATAGCTGAACCAACGCGGCCGGCAAATGCACGGGCCGTGGGAAACCACCTTAAGAATTGGTATGTCTCGAAGAAAGCTCTTAAAACTTCAGCAGAAGCGAAGGTTAAATGCATCACGACCAGAGTGTTTAACACTAACCGTCTGGGGTGGAACAGTTTGGCCGACCGAGCGTGGTGGCTAAGTGGTAACTGTCCGCGCATTCGGGAAGGCACAATTTCGAATCACCGTCCAGCCATCCAGATTTGACTTTTCCATTGTTTCTCCTAATCACTCCAGGCGAATGCCGGGACGGTTCCTTCAAATGGGTATGGACGAATTCCTTCCCGTTCCCCCTGTTCTTTCTCGCCTCTAATGATCTGCACGTCGACGAGGCGTAAAGCAATAAGCAAAAAAAAAAAAGTTTGACTGAAACTGGAGGAAGGAACGGTCTATCGAAGATCAAATCGTGTTGCTGCATACTCACCGCCCATTATGGTTCCGGTTTTAAACTTTTCCGTGATACTCTACACAGTAATTGGGATGTCCCTATTTTCGTCTCAGGAATACACAGAGTAGCAGAGCATGTTGTATTAACACTGAAGCTTGCTCGATCGTTGCCGTCGTTTGTGCAGATTGCCATTAATGAGCTCAGGAACAGTAAACAATTCCAACCAAAAGAATCTTTTTCAGACCTTTGCAGTTATACCTATATGGGAACCATATTGAATATAATTTTACAAAATTTTAAATACTATGGGGTCAAAAAAAGCGCGTAACATATATAGTGGAAAATTTTAGAGTAAGCATGATTTGACGAAATATCTTCTGAAATGAGTCCTTTTGTGTAACCTAACGTCAGCGCTTCGTTTTCTACCCGAGTTATCCACTTATATCTCTGAAAAGGTAGCGGTATTGTCCAGCCATAGCCAGTTGTGGCATTAGCTAATCGCCTAATCTCTTTAATGCCATGAGGTGCAGCGTTCGGTATTAATAGCAGCCTCTGCGGCGTAACAACTGTACTGACAAGCCAGATTCTACTGTGTATAAATATTTAGGCGGAACGCGCTCAGATGTTTAAGCCGCCGCGGGCACGCGTGATAGCGTGACCCACAAAGCCTGTTGTTCATTCGCAGCTGTTCACACACGCCGAGGTACACAGCCTCCAGCATTTAACAACATTTTATACCGTTACTCCTGCCGACGAAATACTGAGGAATTCAGCGACATCTTGCCACCAATATCTATTGTTGAAAGCCATGTTCTTCCCATGTCAGCTAATCAACGTCCGTGTCATCGTTTGTACTCCTAAGCTGCAGGACCGTGTTGACTGCCTCTATTCTTAATCCGAAGTGAGTGAGGAATTGCCGAAGCAGCATCACCGGCTAGCATCTTGTTTTCTATTGATCGCAATACTTGCTAATCCTCTGAGTCTTGGGTTATTTTCTTTTTGGGGTACCTTCTGAGTGCAAAATTCAACCCTTATTGATTAGCTCTTTTTTCGGGTCAATGCGTCATTCCCTCATAATTTTTGAACCCACTAATCTAGAAATTTACAGTTAAGCACTACCTTAGTTCATACTAACCATAATACGATTATTACATAAATTTACAAAAATCGTTGGAAATAATAGTATGCGATTTACTTGCGGCTGAAATTTTTTGTGTGTATATAATCTTCATTGCTATCAAAACAAACCTGGCAAACATGTCTTCTCTGAGATGTTTGATTTTTCTTTTTCTTCTAGCTGTTGCCTGATGTTTCGTAGACATGTGCTGCTGATTTACGGCTCTGATGTAGACCGTTTATGTCGCAGTTAAAAAAAAAAAAAAAAGACCGTGACTTAATTCCTCAAAATCATACGATGCCGTTTCTATGATGAGATAACGATAAAAATTTCAACTGGAGAAGTAAATTACCTTTAATTGGATACTAATTTGTGGATTCTTATCTCAATTTTTCAGCTTTCTGACATAACATGAAAATAAAACTTACCCTATTTTACCTCCAGGATTATGGACTGTACATCATTCGAACGTGGTGAGTAGTTTTTGAGGGAATCCGTTCATTCAAACAGAGAGACAAACCCAAAATTTTAAAAACAGTTGTTTCGTTTTCTGTGTGTATCTAACAGATTTTTTTACAATATGAGAGATAAGTCTTTCCCGGCGTATCTTTGATATAAATTCTTCGCGGGTTTGCTGCCGGATTACATTTTCTGTTGACGAGCTTTCAGCGACTTGCACTGCCGCCATAATCAGGTCCGTTGTATCTAAAGGAACAACAAAAACTGAACTGAATAGCGGAATAGATTTGCGGAAGCTTTTAGCGGAAAACCATAACCTTTACTTCAGAAACGTCAGATCTGGAAATGCTTCAAAAAATTACTACAGTTTACTTGCACTGCCGCCATAATCAGGTCCGTTGTATCTAAAGGAACAACAAAAACTGAACTGAATAGCGGAATAGATTTGCGGAAGCTTTTAGCGGAAAACCATAACCTTTACTTCAGAAACGTCAGATCTGGAAATGCTTCAAAAAATTACTACAGTTTACAGGAAAAATACAGCAATCTTCCTGGAATTTTTGGTTTTCACAAAATGATTAAATGAGAATTTTTGGCAATTTTATTCTTCAGGAGATGATTTTTGTCGGAAAAAATTATGTATGATTCGTTGGGGAATTTCATGATTCGGGAAAGGGGACGTCCATTAATTACGTGAGATGAAGTGGGGGGGGGGGATCCAGCGAAATATCACGAAACCTCACCAAGGGGGAGGGGAGTCAACGGAAATTTCACGTGAGATTTCGAAATTCTGGAAGGACAGTAGAGCTAAAAAAAAGTCTGCAAATGACGCTAATGTAGCTTTAGGGGAGTATTATGGTCTAGAAACTACGCGAAAAACCGACCTTAGAAGGGGGGAGGGGGTGCAACCGCTCTTGGATGCATGAGAGCTTAAAAAAAAGTCTCAGAAATCTACCAGGTCGATTAGTAGCAAGGGGGAGGGCGGCTGTGTCAAAATCTCACGTCATTTTAGGGGGGGGGGGAGTCCGACTAGATCGCACCAGAGGGGGAGGAGGGTGTCCGGTAAAACACCTCACGTAATTAACGGAAGCCCCATAATAAATATGCCGGCGAATATACTTCTTTAAAACATTTTCCACGACCCACAATAATTTTTTCCAAATTATTCCCCCCCCCCCTCCCACGAGGGGAGCACTTCAATTTAATGCGACATTCCGAAATAGCTCTCCGACTTTTGTATTTGATTTATAATTAAAAGTTTGGAATAATAATTTCGCGAAGCTTATAATGAACTCTGTTTAAAAATAACTTTTTACTGTTTCTTTTTTTTTTAATAAAGTTTTACATATTTTTAGTGAACTCAATTTAATACACAGTCTGTGTACACGATCCTAAAGCGCAATAGTAACTCGCATTTAATATTGCTAGGTTTTTTTTTATATATACGTATGGTAGACTTCTTAATCATTAGAGTGGTGAGATTATTGGGAACTAGAATGAGAAAGAATTTGCCCGTGGCCTTTTGAAGTAACTTTCACGGCATACGCCATGAGTGATTTCAGGAATTCATGGAAAACCAAAATCTGGCTGTCCGGCCTGGGGATCGATTCCATATCCTTGTAAATTCAAGTCGTTAGCGTTAACCGCTATCTACTGTACGTCTTTTTCTCCTATCTTGTTCAAAACATCTTCATTCTCGTACCATCTATTTCATTATAGCTTCCAACATCCTGCAGATTCATTTCTCCATTGAACAAAACTCATTTTTCCTTTGTTGCAAGTTCTTCGTTCTATGCAACAGCTGTCTCTTCCGATTTTAAGGCTTTCAGGATAGATCTGCTTATTGATATTAGATATCTGCGACATCTGTGGACAGTGATTTGAGTGCAAATATCTTTATGTATCATCGGCTAGCCGAACGTGGATGAATGCGTAGCAATCATCGTCACAGACATCATGACCATACTAGCCTTTTATCGCATTAAATTGTCCGCAATTGTCTGTTCGATAAATAGAACTCACACAGTAAAGAAAACAAGCTTGAAGTTGAATTCGAAACGGCGACTATCATAGTATGATGAAACACTAAGCTGGATGGACCGGTTTTATCACCTGATTATGCAGTAACGATCCAATATATTCCTTCTGCATTCTTGTACCCGCAATGAATTGAATGTCATATGGCTCAAGAAAACTTATGTGATGATCTGTGTTACCGAAGTATTCTTAAAATACAATTCCTGTTATTCTACTGTAATACTACTTGTAAAATTATGAAATAATGTGTACAAACTCAAAAATTGATTTATTACTTGTGTTTTTAGACAAAAATTATTGGAAATGCAGCTAGTAGGAGAAGTGGGTTATAACAGATAGGATGTCAACATATTCAACACTTTCACCAAATATATCCTTAACACAATCTTTGCACGGGCGATTTTCTGGTACTGATGCTGCTAAGATATCGGAGAAGAGGGTTGCACTCCCTTGCACTTAGTGTGGAAATGATCTCTAAACACAGGAGAATTAGAAACTTTAAAAGTCAAAGGTATGCACGAGATAGTGCCAATGATCCAGTACCTCATACCAGACGAGATTCAAGAGTGAAAAACTTAAGAAGGGAAAAATCTGATTCCAGCAATTTTTATTTTGATGTTAGTCTCGAAGAAGAGTTTTGCACAATTTAATTTATGCGCGTTTTCCACTTAGTTATTTAAAAGAAATAACTGTACAAAGTTTGGTAAATGCCTTGGCGTAAATGTTTAGATCAAAATTATCATCAAAATATAGGACATCTAAGAGAATAATACAGCCGGTAGTTTTATACGGTGTTGAGCTACAGACTTTCAATACCCCAAGGCTGGATAGTAAGATATTGGTATTTGTGAATGGGATTGTAAGAAAAATATTTTGTCTAACTGTGAAGGGTGATGAATGGAGAAGGAAAAACAGAGAACTAGGAGAGTTGTCCCAGTACCCTGACATAGTAATAGTAGAGGGACGAATGCCAAGGCGGTGTGATCACATAATGAGAAGGAAACAGTTGACGTTCTGGCCTCGCATTCGGGAGGACGCCGGTTCGAATCCCCGTCCGGACATCTAGATTTGGGTTTTCCATGGTTTCCCCAATTCACACCAGGCGAATGCCGGGATGCTTCCTTCAAAAAGTCATGCAGAATTCCTTACTTTCTTGTCCCCAGTGCTATCCCGCCTCTAATGACCTCGACGATGACGAGGCATAAAGCCATTAGTTAAATAAAATGAGATGGTATTAGTATCTCAAAGACGTGGCAGAAGAAGATATTAAAAAAAAGACTGCGAGGATGACGGAGTACCAAATGGTTTGCATTTATGGAAGCCGTTGGGAAAGCAGATACTCTAGACGAAGAGGAATAACGAACAAGCGCATCGGAAAAGCAATCGATCGACTATGGCCTGTGATGTCACTGTATTATGTAATTAAACAGCACACATTATTTAGTCGCACCTGGCTCCTTTAACCATGTGGAAATGTATATTATATCCTGATTCTTTTAATTTTTTTTAGTAATTGTATTGATCTATCTCATTACGGAAAAGCTTTTTCGGATTTGAAGTAAAAACACCCCACGAAAAAATCCAAGGAAATTCGGGACAATATATAGCGATGTGTGATATTCGGCATTGTATTCTAGTTGTTGCTATTAAAATAATGCTACTGACATGAACGATGGGGGTTTGAGAGTACGTTCATCGACCAAAACTGCGACGTAAAACAAGTTTTACGGCCTCGTTAACTCGGATATGTCATTCTGCATCAGACTCGCAGTTCGCTGAACTAATTGACACGTTTTTCGCCTCGTTAGTCGTACAAGTTTTACGAAAACTTTGGACCGATAAGCAAGGAGTATTCCTCCAGTGGAGTAGAGGTGAGAACAGTAGTTATTGTGGCCGTGTAACGTGTTAACTAGCAGGTGCTAAGAAGACTTCAGGCGCCGCGCTTCATTGGGAACACAACTCCTAGCGCCATTTGAACATTTCCTTATCGTGCAGACGACTTTTCGAAATCTTCAAATGTTTGTCTTCTGGTAGATTCAAAACAGGTTTCTCGTACCGTGATATTGCAGCTTGTACAGAGAACGCTGCTACGACAATTATGCGTGTGTGGAACCAGTGGTTAGAATAAGATTATACACGGCGCGGAGCATGCACTGGACCACACAATATGACCACAGCGCGGGATGACAGCCATCTTGTCCGCATGGCCGTAAACGACAGAACAGCTTCGTCCACAGTGTTGGTTCTACGTTGAGCACTGCAACGGTTGTGTACATGTCTACGTCGACAGTTCGACCCCTTCTGCTGAGGGATGGACTGGTGGCACGCAGGCTGTTACGTCGGCTTCCATTGACAAGAAACCACCAATGCGTCAGATTGCAATGATTTAAATGGGCACGCACTCTGTGCCGTGTTGAGCGGCAAAATGTAACGTTTGCGGAAGATTCTCGCTTCAACTTGATCTAAAGTACAGTGCTGAATGAAATGAGGCAGACTGCATTGTTGAGTGGCATAGTGGACAAACTCCAAGTGTGATGGTTTTTAGTCGCATCCGACTATTGAGGGCAATCTGAAAAGAAACCGCTACATCAGGAAGGCATTGTCCCTCGTGCAGGCAGCTCCATATGCCATATTTCAGCGGGACAATGATTGGCCAAATGCGGCGAGAAATGTGCAAGCCTTCTTCGAAGAACTACAGTCTGCATGTTCTCCTGACATGTCGCCCATCGAACATCTCTGTGATATGGTCAGTCGGCAACTTTCTGACCTTCCTGCAACCACTGTCGAAACTTCGTGGCAGTACGGGTATTTTCCCTAGCAGCATATCCCGGCTCTCTTTGAGTCCATGTCGCGATGTTTAGAGGCTCTGATTGTGGCACATGGTGGCTTAACACCGTATTGAATTCTCACGGTCAAAGTGCATGTACTGTTTTATAATTCTCATCATCTGTGTACTGTAATTTTTCTGATCAGCGTAATTAATTTTATTGTAATCACATATCTTCTACATGGTGTTACAGTTTTCAAGTTAATACTATCGTTTCTGAACAAACGATTTAATTTCTTTTAGAGTGATTCTCAACTACAGTTAAGATGCAAAGGCGATGCTTAAATGTCAGCATTTAGAAAATAATAGAACATAATTCATCTTTTTAAGCTAGATCAATTATTCGGAGATCAAACCTGAAAACTAAAAGAATCGATTTAAACATGACGCTGTATTACTTAGAAACGGTGAGATAATTTTCTGCTGCTGTTATAGACATTACTGTAAATTAGTGCTTGACAAGACATATTATCACAGTATCCCGTGATATCAGAGAACCGAGCGTGGTGGATGAGCGGATAACGCTCCGGCCTCGCATTCGGGAGGACCCCGGTTCGATTCCCCGTCCGGGCATCCAGATTTGGGTTTTCCATGGTTTCCCCAGATTACTCCAGGCCGATGCCGGGATGCTTCCTTCAAAAGGCCATGGCCGATTTCCATCCCTAAAGTGCGCACGCTCTATGGTTGCAGCCAGCAGCATTGCTGTGCTCTCCAGGAGACATCACTCTGGTATAATGTCAGACAGATGACTCACTAAGTCTGTTTAGCCGTTCCTGATACTCAGCTTCGAGAAAAAAAAATCCCCGTTTTTATCAGGATTTGCACTATGGTCTTTGCCGGATGTTATCCAAGCAAGACGAAACATATACTCAGCTGAAGGTTGAACTCGTGGCATATACTCTTCAATAGTTTCCGGAGTGAGGTTGTGTTCTGCTAGATTTGCAGTCATTGTGGAAATCTAGGGATATAGCAGTCAAGTCTGCCATCTCCCATCTGTTGCTATACCTCATCTTGGCCCCGCGGTTGTGGTATACTTCGACTGGTCAAACCAACCGTGGAGGCCATTGCACCGGATTACTACGATTTAGTATCTCCTCACTTGCTTCATCTTATTTTATTTCCCCGCCCAGCAATACAGATTATTGTTTTTCTGTGGTTTGCCTAATCGTCAGGTAAATGCCGCGATGTTTGCTTCAAAAGGCCATACCGAGCGTGGTGGTGTAACGGTTAGCGTTCTGGCCTCGCATTCGGGAGGACGGCGGTTCGAATCCCCGTCCGGGCATCCAGATTTGGGTTTTCCATGTTTTCCCAAATCACTCCAGGCAAATGCCGGGATGCTTCCTTCAAAAGGCCATGACCGATTTCCTTACCTGCACTCAGTTCTATCCTGATTACAATCTTCCTGCGATGCACAGTAAAGAAAACATTGAAAATAGGTATTGTTTCTCAAAATTACCCGCTGTGTATGTGATACTTGATTCCTCTCTTTGACAGAACGTTCAGTTTGACTTCTTGTTTATTGTTTTGATGACGTTGGGTTCAGAAATATTACTTTGAACTATAACCATCTTAGCGTAGAGATTTACGATTCTAGGTTACGCTTGGTCTGGTCCGAAAAATATTAGTCATATCCAAGTAATTTTTATGGTAGTTGTTTGTCTCCTATTTTATATATTTTTGGCTTGTATTGACTTTGTTCGCGTAAATTGTTTATTTTGGCCACTTTACCTCTAGCTAAAGATTTTATTGATTTATTATGTGACATTGTTTTATATTCAGTTTAATTGACGTCTTTTACATTCTTTCTTGTGCCAGGTTGATTTTTTTTTTTTTTTTTTACTTTTGTATTGAGCCGCTATTGATAGCGCCGTTAATGTTGCGTGTTTCTCCATCAACCCAGTACGTAGTAGGTCAGTCTACATGCTTACAGCTCAATCTTGTTTTCATGCTTGCGTAACGTTTTATTTACATAAAACACGTCACTTCATAGTCGTCTGCCCTAAGGCAGGTTTTCGCATGGCTGCTCTCCTGTCTTCTGCACTTCTCTTCATGTCCATGTAGTTCCTGTTTTCTTTGGTGTAATCTGTTATCTTGTACCTCCTTCTTCCTCTCACTCTCTTCCCACAAACTAGTACTTCCAAGGTGTCTTTTAACAAGCATTCCGCTTTCAGCAAGTGATCCATCCAGGTCTTCTTTGTTTCTTCTGATTTGGTGTAGTTTACTCCTCTCAACAACCCTTTCCAGCACTTCATTACATATTTTTTCCATCCAGCTTATCCTCTCCATTCTCCTCCACATCGACATCTCAAACGCTCTTATCCGTTTTTCCTCTTCTCGCCTCAGTGTTCACGTCTTTGCCCCATAAAGAGTCACACTCCATGAAAAAAACATTTGCCAAGCCTTTCCCTCATAGTAGACACTTATTTATTTATCGTATGATTATTTATGAGATACACAATAGGAAATATACATATGACAAGCTTGTACAATTTCATATCTCGAGATCTAATGTTTTAATCCAGTCAACTGCACTGATCGACGCATCATGGATTTCCGCCATTGTTCCTTTGTAGGCCCGAAGAGGACAGTCAGAAACGATGTGATTTATTGTCTGTAAGGTGGCTCCACAGTCACAATTTGCAGAATCTACCCAGCCCCATTTGTATAATAAGTAGGCGCATCTGCCTTGTCCTGTTCGAATTCGGTTGATGATTCTCCACTGCCGCCTAGGGAGTTCGAAACCTTGTAACCTTACTGAGGGGTCCTCAACTAGATTTTTATTGGCTACTGATGACTGCTCCCACTGAGTTTTCCACAGCTTATTGGTGTTGAAAGAGGACTCTGTGAGGTTGATTGCTGTGCGCCATGGTGGTTTTCTTGATTTCAAGCGTTGGTGTTTCGCTTGAATTATGTCTTGATGTATAGGCAGCCGAGGGTTCTTCAGGATATTTTTCCAGATTTTTAAAAGAGCTTCTGATCTTCTTAGTGCTGGGGGTGAGATGTTGCATAGCACTGGAAGCCATATGGTGTTCGTACTATGAATACATCCCGTAATTATCCTCATTGCCTGATTGAGTTGCACATCTACCTTCTTTGTATGGACACTATTGATCCATGATGGGCAGCAGTATTCAGCAACAGAGTATGACAGAGCTAAGGCTGTGGATCTTAGAATGTGAGCACTGGCTCCCCATGAAGTACCAGCAAGCTTATGGAGAATATTGTTTCTAGTTTTGACTTTGGCAGCCACATTTGAGAGATGCTGTTTGAAAGTTAGAGTTCTGTCCAGTGTTATACCCAGATATTTTGGTGTGCCGCAAAAAGGCATTAGTTGGCCTCTGAATTTAACTTCTGGTTTATAGTGTGCTTGTCTGTTGCGCAAATGAAATGTTGAAATAACTGTTTTCTGAGGATTTAGATGAAGGCACCATTTCTTGAAGTAGTCGTCTAACTTTTCCAGATCAGCTGATAAAGTTGTTTCCGCATCAGAAAAGTTGGGGTTCTGGTTCACCAAACAAATGTCATCAGCGTAAGTAAATTTTCTTGAAGATGTTTCCGGTAAATCATGAGTATACAAATTGAATAGAAGGGGTGCTAAAACAGATCCTTGGGGTAAACCATCATTTAGTATAAATATTCTGCTTCTGTCGTTATCAGAGTATATCTGAAAGTATCTATTGCTCAACATGTTGTTAAGTAGTTTTCGACATGGGATAATACTCAAAAATTTCAGAAGAAGTCCTTCTCGCCAAACAGTGTCATAAGCAGCTGACAGATTCAAAAAGGCAGCCACACTTACTGATTTCTTCTCAAACCCGTTTTCAATATGAGAGGTGAGAGTGAAAACCTGGTCATTACAACTTCTCCCTGGCCTAAATCCTGCTTGTTCTATGGGAATTTGTTTATTGATCACTTCAGAAATTCTGTTGTAGATCAGGCGCTCAAGGAGTTTGTATGTTACACTTAGAAGTGCTATTGGTCGATAATTTGCCACTTTCGTGGGGTCCTTATTTGGTTTTAATATGGCTAATATTTTTGTTTTCTTCATTAACAGTGGGAGGTTTCCAGTTTGTAGGATATTTGAGAAGAAGTTAGTAAGCCATCTTACTGTAGCTGGTCCACAGTGGGCCAAAAGTTCAGGATATATACCATCAAATCCAGCTGCTTATCCCAGTTTCATTTGTTTGATTGCATCTTTGGTTTCTTCTTCATGGAATGGAATGGAGAATTCAGAAGATTTTGGGGCTGCTTTTTTCTTGTTGCGTAATTTTAATTTGATATCTCTTTTGGTTTGCTTATCTTTTGTGTTCTTAGAAACCGATACTAGATGTTTGGCAAAATCATTCAGATTGATTGCAGTTTTTGATCTTCTGATCACAGGGGTTGAGCTGTCTAATTTTCTAATGACTGACCAGGCTTTTCTGCTAGAGTGGGTGTAATCCAAGGATTCTACTGTGCGATGCCAGATATTTCTACGACCCTCATCTAGTGATTGAAGGAGGCGTGTGGCATTATCAGAGGTTGGATGTTCCTCATATTTCATTAATAAATTCTCACTCTCTGGGCTCCAACCAGGGATGTACTCTTTGCGATATCCTCTAGGAATGCATCGTCTAGCTACACCTTTAATGATCCCAACAAATCTATTATAATTATTGTAGGTTGGTTTAATCCATCTGATATTGGAGTCTGTTTGTTTTGCAAATTCAATCCAGTTGGCTTTCTTGAAGTTCCATCTTGGTGTAGGGTGTGATCGTATAACAGGTATGGACATTCCTACCTCTAGGATAACAGGTCTGTGTTGACTGTGAGGAAAATCCTTGACCACTGAACGACGAACTTGACTGATTGCACTCTGGATTTGGTCTGGAGTGTATCCTCGACACCATCGAGCTGACTGAAAGGTCGGCAGATCTTTAGCATCATAAATTAATTCCAGGTTATCAGTTTCCATCCAGCTTTCAAGTATTTCACCATTAAGGTCATTCTTGCTGTAGCCCCAGAGGTGATGTTTACTGTTGAAGTCACCAAGTAGTATAGTTGGGTGTTGTTGAGGTGGGAAAGGAGGGTTAGGCCAAATAGTTTCAGGTGGCTTGTACACATTGACTATCGTCAGATTTTCAACTTTTGCCGTGATGGTATAAATGTCATTATCAGAATTTACTGACAGGAGTTGGCAATTTGGCAAATCATTCTTGACATAAATTGCGAGGCCGTACTTGGGATGAAAATTGGAGGCTATTAATTTAAAACCTGGTACTCTCCCTCTGCGTTGTATCTGTTGTTCGTCTGCTGTGTGAGTTTCTTGGAGCACAATTACATCGACTGCATTTTTCTGTGCAAGTCTCGAAAGATATTCACATTTTGCTCGACTTATTCCTTCGATATTCAGTTGACAAATGCGTAGAGATGGTCCAATTCTACGAGCTTGTGGGTCCTGAAAAGGACCTTCTGGCTCCTTTTTGTGTATCCTTTGACAGAGAGGTCTATTCAGACAGTTCGGTCTCATCTTATCGCTGTTGCTTTCTTAGCACCACCCAGGGGTCACGTGTAGGGCAATTGAGGTTATACCTACGGACGTGAAGCAACTTAGACCCCCATAGTAGACACTGAAAATATTATTTTACTTTGTCATTTTTGGATGCTCTTCCAGACTTTTTATGATGAAATAATAATAGTTCACAGATCGTTATCGATGACAGCTGTGGAAGGTCCTTGTTTTAACTCTACGGGGCGGATGCAAGTGAGCGGAAGAATAGTTGGATTTTTTTTTTAATCAACAGTAGTGATTCATCTGCGGACGTGAGTCTGACTGACAGATACGGTGTTAGTCAGCAAGTAAATTGCGGCAGCGGCTTCCTCGCTCCAGGCGTCGGGCATGGTGTTACGAGGCCGCTATAGCTGGTCGCTGGGCACTCCCTGAACGTTGTTCTTCCCCTCTAGTCTACGACCTAGTTTCTCAAACATCGTTATTGCAGTTGATGCAAACTTTTATTCCTCCCTACCAGCAGGGTTTCTTAGGCTAGACCGAGCGTGGTGGTGTAACGGATAGCGTTCTGGCCTCGCATTCGGGAGGACGGCGGTTCGAATCCCCGTCCGGGCATCCAGATTTGGGTTTTCCATGGTTTCCCCAAATCACTCCAGGTGAATGCCGGGATGCTTCCTTCAAAAGGCCATGGCCGAATTCCTTCCCATTCCTTGCCCCCATCCTTTCCCGTCTCTAAAGACCACGTTGTTAAAAAGGGACGTTAAACTGTTACAAAAAAAAAATCTTAGGCTAGCAAAATAACAGTTTTGATATGCTACACGACTTGCGATAAAATTGCAGATGTATATCGCTTCACTGCTTCACTTCCGTGGGATTTCTTTTTCCACGCATCATACAAAAACTAAGGAACCGATTTGGAAAGTGTTTCCAGAATGTGAAAGCTTAGGGTTTAACTTAAAACTGCTATTTCTCTTATGTTTCTATGGAAGGATGGACGGAACAATAAATGATGTTCTGCTGGTAAATTGAACAGATAGACGCCAAAGATCACACTACATAAAAGATGAATACACCTTTCGTAACCTGAACAGATTTGCGCCAAAGATCCTATTACATCAAAGATAAACACACCACTTTTTCAATTAATATTGTTATCGTTGATTATTTTGTTACATAGCTCTCGTGAAGGCAGCTTAAATTCTTCTGACCGAGAGTGGTGGGTGAGCGGTTAACGTTCTGGCCTCGCTTTCCGGAGGACGGTGTTTCTAATTCATGTCCGGGCATCCAGATTTGGGTTTTCCATGGTTTCGTTAAATAACTCCTGGCGAACGCCGCGAAGCTTCCTTCAAAAGGCCATGGACGAATTACTTCACGTTGCTTGTCCCCAGTACTTTCCCACCTCTAATGTGAGGTCCACATGGGCACAGCTGTGCGGAAATGCTGGTTATACATGGTTTGTTTAATTGCCATCATCCTCCGGACTTGATTCAATTATGCACCTTTATCAACCTGCGCAATGAACTATCGATACTTGGAATACCACTGCGGGGCTTAAGTGGTGTGCTTTTACGTTACCTTCTCTATTCATCCATTAATCTTCTCCATCAGCCACTGGTTCATCCTCCTTTAGCGATGGTTTCTCATTCCAGCAATAAGTGTGTGCTTCTACCCTCTACCAGCTCATTTGAACACCAAAGAGGTCACTAGTACTTGATAAAGAATGGTCTTCCTATTCTTGGTGAGATATTCGGTCCTGCATTTATTAGGCTATGTCAGACGAGCATGTTAGATGTTTGTACTTGTGAAATCGTTTGGTGAATGAGCAAAATTACAGTCACTGACAAGTACCAAAGGCCATGATGGTAACAGGTTATCATCAACCACACACTCAAAACGCAATACGCTTTTACGTCGGTTGTTAATATATTCGCACTTAAATATTTACTCAAATAATTTTTCTTTTCGCATGCAAGTTTTAAGCTCAATGCCATGGGTCTACTACAAGGTCATTGCACATACATACGAAGGGCAGAGAAAAATTATAATATGCCACATTTGTTTAAATTTACATGTTATTTGTTTATTTAGGACGATTAAATGCATAAATTCATGTAAGGAGAAGAGCATCTTATGATAACCTTCTATTACCTGAAGCAGTTACTAGAACCAGGTAACAAAATAACCTAAGAGTTTTTTTGACAGAAGATAAAGAGTTTTAATAGCAATTAAAATTTTTGACAGGCTTTGTATAAGTAATTGCAAGTAGTACAAAAACGGAGATCAGAGATAAACATAATGTCAGGCAAAGATGCGATGATCATTTCGTCACTGCGAGTCTGCTTTATTCATTGTGTGTTCTGGTTACCTCCCATTACCTGTTATGGAAAAAGTAACGAAGAAACGGAGGGCAGATATGGAAAGGTATTATTTTATCACAACTTACGAGGTAGTTTTCGGTACTCAGGAGCCACGCATATCTGTGTAATGGGCTTTCCCCTAGTTAGTTAATACTTATACACAAGATGGAACTGATAACCTAAAATTTCGGTGAAACGCAATGAAGAACACTAACAGCACAAAAGTTTGCTTCAAGAATGCACTTGCCGTGTCTGTCGCAGGAGACCTGCTGTCTGGTCTCCGGTACTGTTAGCGGATCTGCTAAATTTTCGCGTGCGTGATGCGTTGTGTGGGAGCCGTTCTTGTAATCTGGCCTTCGGCGCAACCCCGTGGAATCCGACGCTCCACTGGCGCACGTGTTCATCACGCTCAGCGGGTAGTCGTCTGCACAGGGGCATACACGGGTTGGAGAACTTCGGCCAACAAGACAGCCCGTTAACTGTTGCGCAATTAGTAACATTGACACTACATCAAGTCAAACAGTGATCTGACACTCAGAAGATTCTCGACTGTAAATATGGAAACTTATACGGAGGGGGTGAACTGACATGCTTTCACTGCAGTGACTGTTGGTTTGATTATGAAGTGATGGGTCCAGGCATCATCCATAAACACAGGTTATTCAATAAAATCTTCTGGAATGGCTTTTTAATCTGCTGTCTATAAACTTGAGGAGTTCAACGAGCGAAAACATTCTCATGTTCAAGTACTCTGTGTCTTCGATGACAGTCACGTACGCTGTCCACATTTTGCTTATTGATTGTTCCCACTAGAGATAATGGTCAGCGTTGACTCTCCACACTTAAATTTACATGTCCCTTTTTTTAAAGTGCTGTAGTATATACTGAGGTGATATCTAATTAGACAGATATGGTGAGTCAGAGGAAACACTCTGGCCTCGCATTAGGGAGGACGCTGGTTCGAGTCTCTATCTGGCCATCGAGACTAGGTTTTTTCACATTCTCTAAATCACTCCAGGTGAATTTCTTCCCGTTCCTTGCACTCAGTCATTTCCCGCTTCTAATAACCTCCACGTCGACCAGGCAAAAAACCCAAAAATATGAAAAAATAAACACTTTCTTATCCAGTTCAAACTTAACGTGCAAGTCATGCTCTTTCAGCACCTGCAACAAAATAATTTTTAATAATATTCTGCAAAAGACTAAAGAATTATAAAATTTTTCTCGAGATTTTCATTTGTTTTCGCTGTGCAGGACAGTAACTTCCGGGACGAATGATGCACGAGCTTCAGAAGACAAATACAAAAGTTATTTAATCCCATTTCCGTTACCGGATTCGATTCGAGCGGGCGATCTCTGAGGGTTAGTCTAGCTCTTTCACCTGTACGCTTCAGTGGTCGTTGGCTGTTTTGCGGCCACTTAGCTGTATACAATGTCCACCGTGTGATTTCCTTCAAGGTACACGCGACCTTCTGCGTGTACTTCCTTCCAGGAAGCCAGTGGTCATACAGTTGTCCGCTGGAAGACCGCAATGTTTGACCTATTTTTGTTTCTTGTCTTTGGTATATGCCTCTTCGTCGTAAAATGTAGTGCTCTAGTCCTTTATTGAAAGCAAGTATTTCCTTCTGCAAATCTGTATTTTTCCTAAAAGTATGATTGCAAGGATTTTAAAGCATCTGATTTCCGTTGTTTCATCGTGGCTGTTTACAGTTATTAATACAAAGCAGTCGGTTAATGGAAGGGTGCATAACATTGAAAATATCTGTTAACCATTGCTTTCACTATTAGTGCATTTATCTGTAACTGAACCATGTGTATTTAGAAAATAGTCCTGAACTCAAAGAAATCGATTTTAATTAAAAATATTCTGTTTCTGTAGCACCGAAATCAAATCCACCATTTCTTTTGTTGATATTATTAGATGACTGGAATGGTTAGATATAGAGATAAAACTTCTTCCACATAATGAGTTATTTTTCAGTCTTTCAGTTGAGCTAATTTCCTTCTATAATACCTACTAGTAGCCCCTCCATGGCATTACAGTATTTTATTTTACTGCCTGTTATTAGATGAAGTCAGATCTTCTCTCGATGTTACTTGCAAGGATGATTTAAGCTCCTCATTTACAGTCAACGCATAATCAGGAATGTATCAAATTCAGTGAGCTATCCAGTCGTGTCCCAATTCCCAGAAATGAGTAAAACGATGCGCAGTCACAATAATAATTGCATTATCTATTGCCTTATATAAAAATATTAAGAAAGCACTGGTAAAACACTTTTTATGGCAACAGCCTTTATCGTAGTGTTGTAAAAATAAGTTTTTTTCTGACTTGAGAAAGAAAAAAAAACATGTTTTTTTTTCTGGGACACGTTTTTTTTCAAAATTAATAAATCTCAAATTTGTAAGGCATTTACCACTTAATATGACTGTTTTAGAGTTTATGCTAAGTACTTAATTTTTAAATCTACTATATATTCCTGGTTCAGTAGAAAAGAAAATTACAAAAATATTGGCAACATTGATTGAAGTTTTCTTTTACGAACGGGAACTTCCCGAGGAGGCTAGGTTGCGCGAGAAGGAATCCCCGTTTCTCGTTGTTTGGATTGATACTTGCTATTTGAACTAGTGCTGCCAACCCTGCAATTTTATCTGTAGACCTATGGATCTTTTCAAAAAATTAGGAATTTTTAATTTATCTACAGCTTTTTGCCTCTTTTTATTACTTATTGTGCTTTACTTATATTTATATACTTGTTAAACTCTCAGCGTATAGTGATACTGAGTTTTTAAACTGTCAGTAATTATGAATCGTTTCCTTGCAACCGTTGGCGTAAACCAACAATTGAAAAAGAAATAAACTCCTATTTTGTATGGTAATAGATTTAAATACAAACTTAAAAGACCTTAATACGGAATTATCGGTGCAGTCTTTATGCACAGTGTTTACTTTGCTCACAATTTAAAATTGCAATCTCAAAATCTTTTGCGTGCAATTCAAGGACAACCAGTAAAAGAAAATGTAATTATTTCTGAAGTTATGGATCTAAAGGAGACAGTAGAAGAAACAGAAAATTCCGACACATACCGAACTACTGTTGGTAGTGCTGATACTAGTGAATGTGGTACTGACATAAAGAACGAATAAAATTATGTTACGTATATAGATACATTTATGAATCATTATGTAAGACATTATATGATTCAGTAAGATTTAAAACACACATGTGAAACGTAAGTTCCGTAAATGAAACTATAATTTATCAAATATGCTGTTTGCTGGGGAAAAAAAAAACAAATTTAGAAAAAAAACCAGGGTGCTAGGTTTTTTTTATGTTTTTTCCACAAAGCTGAAATTCTTTTTCAGTTTGCAACACTACTTTATCTACACCTTCGTTGGCAGTCGCTAAAAGCTTTTTAGTATAAAGATAAAGGTCACGTGGTTCTTAGGCTCGTGCTGCTTCCCGGAGGTTCTGGCCTCGCATTCGGGAGGACGGCGGTTCGAATCCCCGTCCGGGCATCCAGATTTGGGTTTTCCATGGTTTCCCCAAATCACTCCAGGTGAATGCCGGGATGCTTCCTTCAAAAGGTCATGGCCGAATTCCTTCCCATTCCTTGCCCCCATCCTTTCCCGTCTCTAAAGACCACGTTGTTAAAAAGGGACGTTAAACTGTTACAAAAAAAAAAAAAAAAATTCCCGGAGGTAGAGCTCCGCACTCCGATTACAACCTTCGACAGAAGGAGGGTCAGCGCCACGCTCCGGCCGTTCTTTACCTTCCCGCGGAGTTACCTCAATCGTACTCATTGGATAGCAGGCTAAGTGAGCCTGGGGAGCCATTAAGGTTGGAGGAAAAATAATCGACTTCGTCGGGGATCGAACACCTGTCGTCCAGGACGCAGGCAGGCGCTCTACCAAACAAGCTACGCGGCCGCCCAGCTTAGTTTAACTGTGACTAAATAATAATAATAATTTGTTTTATCTTAATTACCTAGTCTCGCAGAGTTGTTTACCGACTGTTCAGTCCTCCTTTGTCGTAGTTATCCAAACTAAAACGTTAGCCCTACTAAAGTTTAACGTGGAACCCATAACACGCAAGCAAGGTACCTGGAGTGATTGATACCAGTTACAATTCCGAATAATACGAAGCGGTTGGTACATATCGCGGTACAAATTTTGACTCAGAGACGTACTTGCTTTAAATGGTTACGAAATTGCAGATTCTTTTACGTTAGTTTCTCAGCTTTAAAAAGCCACATCAAAATTAAACATACCTTAATTTACATCCGGGACTATGGTCTTTAACTGATCGAAACCTCATCAAAATCAAACTTGTCGTTTTTGCAAGAATCGCGTTCAACGAAAAATGAAATCTATTTTATAAACACTGTTTTATTAAATTCTCAGATTTTCGCGAAATTTATTATACCCTATTTTACAGCTCTGATCATAAGCCGTATACCGTCCGAAAATCCATTAAAATTCAATCAATAGTTTTTGCGTGGATTGCGTTTAGTGATAAATGAAAACTAATTTGTGAGCAATTTTTTCTTAATTTATCAGCTTCCCGCAAAATTAAATTACCTTATTTTACTCCCGGTACCAGGGCCTGTACATTTATTTGTTAATCAAACTGTGAACAATACACCAGCGTTGTTAATAACCTTTAATGAAATAATTTTAAATATCTAAATCTGTCCTTGTTTACCTACATATGATATTGAACACTCCACCCAAGAATGGCGCTGTCAAATCACTGTTTCCAAAAACGCGTTACGAGCCAAAAAGTAGTAGCATTGTGGCTTATATTATTTACCACAAAAAGGGGAGTCGGTATGGTTTTTTTTAAAGAGGGCGGTGAGTATATATATTGTATTTCAAAAGGTTGCGGTAAGTTAAAAAGTGTTGGGAAACTGTGGTCTAGGTTAGTTTCCCAACTCTTTTCGGTCTCCCACCCCCTTTTCGAAAAAAACTAAAAAGTTTTCACCACCCCCTTTCTAGAAAAAAATAATACACTGACTCCCGTTCTTGTAATAAATAATGTAATCCATAGTCTTCCATCTTTTTTTTGGCTCTTATCTCACTTTTTGAAACAGTGATTCGATGGAGCCCTTCGTGGTGAAGTATATAATGTCATATATGCAGAAAAATAAAATTAGAGTTTAAAAAACTAAAATACTAAAAAAAAAGTGTGGGGTGCTAGATATCAGTCTCAAATTTTTTATAGCTAAAGGTTCATAATGGTAGAGTCCATTATATGTAAGTAGAGAGCAGCCCACGCTTTTATTATATTAAATTTAACTTTTTAATCAATGACTTTATTTTTATTCTAAGCTTGTTCAAAAAATATTCTACTGGATTGTAGGACATCCTAGCGCTGTTGAACAATTTTTTTTTATATTTAAAGATTATTTTTAAACTTTTAGTTCACATTGCTACAAAAGCGTCTATTTTAGTTTTTTAAACTATAGTTTTACTTTTAGCTTTTTTTGATTCACAGTGGGAATTTCGAGACATAGAAATTGGGTGAACATTGAAATAAAATATTTAATTGTTCAATCGCTTTTCTATTGTTACTGTCAAAGTAATGAGAATATCACGACATAGCTATGAAGTTATTGTATTGCCACAGGTTTTTAATATGTGTGCCAAATTTCAAACAATTCGGACGTCAATAAATGAGTGAATATTGAAAAGAAATATTTCATTGTATTAAACCATTTTTCTATTTTTACTGTCAAAGTAATGAGATTACCATGACATAGGTACGAAATTATTGTATTGTTATTGGTTCTAATTATATTTATAAAATTTCAAACAATTTGGACATCTGCAATTGGGTTAAGATTCAATTGCAAAATTCCATTTCAATCAGCCAATTTTCTATTATTACTGCCAAAGTAATGAGAATATCTGGACATAGCTATGATATTATTGTGTTATAATCGGTTCTCAATACATGCGCAAAATTTAAAACAATTCGGACATCTGTAATTTTGTTAAAATTCAGTTGACAATGTTTCTATTATTACTGTCCAAGTAATTAGAATAGCCGGTTGTTGCAATGAAATTATTGTATTGTCACCGGGTCTTAATAAGTGTGCAAAATTTCAAACAACTCGGACATCTGGAAGTAGGTAAGAATTTTGTTGAAAGATTCCGTTGCATTCATTCATACATACATACATACATACATACATACAAACAAACAAACAAACTTACAGATCAAACTAATATAAAGAGTGTAACAAGGTCGTATTCCTAAAATTATCTCCTTAAATGATTTAAATGCTATGGCTGCATTAATCACATATTTTTACCAAATACACATTACGAAAACGTATTATTGATTAGATGGTTGAGCTCTGTGTAATGACATTAATTCTTAGATATTTGGTGCTTCATTTGTCATCATCAATTATAAATTGCCGCGTTTTACTATTGAACATCTGTTTCTTTTCTAAGCTAATAAATTTCTGGGTACATACAATCATGGAAATGCAGTTATAAACTATTCTGATGTTTTGATGCAGCCCTTAAGTCATATAATAACAGGGGGGCGGCGGATGGTCCTCAAAGCCTCCCAAATTTGCCTTGAACCACAAACGCCCCCTTTGAACTGTTCAACATGCATCGGTGGGCCGTACCACCCCCGTACGGAAACACTGGCCTAGGATATAAAGTAGTTCAGCTCCCGGTTTTTTTTTTTTTTTTTTTTTTTTGCTGTCATCAGTCTTTCGACTGGTTTGATGCAATCCTCCATCCCTCCCTGTCTTGTGCTAACTTTTTCATCTCTTCGTATCCCTTAAAATCGACGTCCTCAATTATCTGCTTCATATATTCTAATCTCTGTCGGTTTCTGTTATAGACTGAAATATGAACAAACTAGATGACCCGTACGAAAATTTCGCGAATTGATGAATAGTAAGGTTGGTGGTTTACAATAGGACGAAAGAAGAACCGCCTCATTTGTATCAATTATTTAATTGCTTAGTGTAATAGGTACGTAAGAAAAGTCGACGCCAGTGAAGCTGTTTATTAATATCTCTGTGATGTGTGCTGCTGCTATCTAGCGGCTTGGCTCTAAACTATCTCGTACGCGCTACTTTCACAGTTATTACTTTTGTCCTTCAAGGGTCAAATTTCGAAAAATTTCGTTCTTAAATTATAATCTTTCCTGAGTGGAGATCTTAATCTTTTAAGTGATACCTCATTTATCGAATTCGATTTGGTACTAAGGGAGATAAATGGCTCGTAACAAACAAAAAGAACACATTATGGAAACAATGATACTTTTGCCCTTTAAGGGTCAAATTCAGAAAAATTCCTTTCATAAAATATGATGCGACCACAGTGGAGTCCTTATTCTTTTAAATAATATCTCATTTATATATATCGGTTTTGGTATCAAGGAAGACAAATGGCTCGTGACATAAGAACGCGTTGTAGAAATAGTGATGCTCTTTCCTTTAAGGGTCGTATTACTTTCTTAATATATGATGTCACAAAAACGGAGATCTTAATCTTTAAAATGATACATCATTTATCGATTTTGGTTAGGAATACAGGGAGATAATTTTTTCGTGGTACAGCATTTTAGAAATATTGACATTTTTGCCCTTTAAGGGTCGAATTTGGAAAAATTACTTTCTTAAAATGTTATGTGACCAAAGCGACTCTAAAATGATACCTCATTTATCGATTTCGGTTAGGTACGAAGGCCGATAATGGCTTGTGACAAAAAATAAAAATAAAAAATAAAAAAAACCTATAGAAATAATATATGATGGTAGTCGTAGGTCCTACCAAATCTATGAAGTCTCTTCATTTTACTAGCTGTAAATTATCAAATTCTCTCATAATAGTTTTTTGATATTAATTGTAAACTTTAATTCATTAAAACAATAAAAAATGATTCCCGGATTTATGATCGAGTTGTGCTGTCTTATATCTTGACCACTGATTAATTGATTACTAGTTCTAACGTGCTTCTGTGCTAAATGTTTCTGACACCTGACTATTGTCCAGAAAGTTATTCAAACCAGAAACTTAACTTATCCTCGTAAGGAATGCGTATTTGCATTCTTTCCTTGTAACTAAGGCTTATTTAGAAAATGTATTAAGAATATCTGGAACTCAAACCGGGTGTTATCAGCGGTAGAATTATTTTGAAGTGCGATTGCGAATCACTTCTGAAAATCGAAGAGTGAAGCAGAAAATATTTATACAAAAACCAACAGCGTAAAAAAAATTATTTGGTGTTTCTGGGAAATAATGTTGCCAGAATCCTGGCTGCGGTATGTCGTAATACAGCAGCTGTAAAAGTGTCAGTTATCAATACGCATGCAGAACATCCGTTGGAATTCTGAGAAGGATACGGGTTATCTTGCCTTGGTGCCGTTGTTATGGTAGCCAGTCTCTTGACAAAGCTAAATACTAGAGGTGACTTACCGAAGTATAAAGTGTGGGCATTCTCAACGTATCAGCTTCAGGCTTTTTGCTTGAAATCTAAACTATTTTGCTGTTTTTAAAAGTTAGCGTGCTTGTGTAGCTTTGTAAGAAAAATGTGTGATGCAAACGTAATTATTGTTGCCTTATTTCGATTTTACCAGAAAGAAATTGTTTTCTGTTTAAAATTTTTTGCCACGAAATTTTAAATTTCCACCCCCATAAGGAAAAGATAAAAAGGAATTATGATCATAGCAGCGAAATTAAAACAAACAACCTCAGGAGGAAGCGGATTCAAATCCCCGTTAGAACATCCTGATTTCGGTTTTCCATGGTTTCCAGAAATCGCTCCAAGCGAATGCCGGTATGGTTCCTTCAAAAGGCTACGGCAGAATTTCTTCCTATTTCTTGATCCTTATCCTCTTCTGCCTCTAATGACCTCGACGTCGACCGGGCGAAGTCAGAAGCAAAAACAAAACAAGAGATAAATTTATGGAAAATACAGTTTATTCTAAGGGAGATAATTAATAATGCATTTTATACTAAGGAAGTCCTGTGCTTGGAATGAGACGAACATTGGCAAAGAATAAACAGTTCACCCCCCACCCCCACCCCCCAATTTTTTCCTACCCACAAGTAGTCTTGATTTGCCATATACAATATTGCATTGAACGAGTGCTATTTATTCGTTCTGAAACTACTCACCGATTAAATGTTTACTGTGATTTCACGCCACCCCTATCGTGATACGCTATACGCGGATTCTCAGTACACCATGTAGTTACCGCGAACAATTCAAGAAAGTCATGTAAATATCCATGTCGGTGGGCATTATGTTGATGGAAAAAACATCACTGCAACAGTTCCTTGAGGGGAAAAACAGGAGTTCGCAGAATGTTTTGTACGTATCGCTGCGGAGTTTTCCCTTCCTCTAGCTACGGAGTCGCGGAACAATAACTGCTGTTTCCATTCTCCTTGGAGTCAACAGTCCTGCAGATGACCTGTACCCCGTTGTATACTGTCCAATGGGGCTTTAAAGACACATATATATGACCTCCCGAAAAAAAAAAAAACAATTGAACCTGTTGCTAAGCAAAGTATTTCATCAGTGCACAGTTGCCTGCACAATTCAATCACGTCGCCTCTGAGGAAGTGTAGTGGCTGCATCCACCGAACTTCAGATGGTATAAATGCTAGCAGCAGTTACCCGCTTCGTTAGCGGAGATAGCTAACACACCTTGATGGTGTACCGCCGCTCGCGATCAACATGTTTGCTGAATCACGTTCCACTGATGCAAAAAAGTTTTTACCATTCGAGCTTTTGGCTATGAGGATAGAAGAGATGGTGGTACACAATTCCTAATCACCGCCGTAAGAACTATTTTCGAACCATTAAGACCGCAATCAACTAAATCGCTTTTTAATTTCATCAATGTTGTATCAAAATCATCAGAAACTGATTATCCTAAATTTTTTTGTCCCCTGTGCGGGTATCAAAATTTCTGTTTCTTACGATAAATACGAGGAAATAAGTGGATTGCCAATTACTTCGTTCATTTCATCATCTTTGTTTTAACAAAATGATTCTCAACCACTGGTTATTTAATCATTTCATATTTCGTACTAATACATTTCTTCCACTGGGTGCCAGCGTAAAACTTTTATTTATACACTATTTCTTAACTATCTCAGATGTTCATAAAGTTATGCAGTATGTGAAGTGGACTGGCCTGAAGTTGCACCTCGGTATAAGAAGCGTAGTAAGTCAGTGACCGAGGTAGGGTGATCAAGGGCATAAACACGTAACTGGTTTGGCAAAGTGAACATTGAAAGCACGTGGAAAATTCCGGCAGATACCAGGATTCAATCCAGATCTATACACACTACCAGATGCAGAAGGCTTATCAAAGAGAACACTCAGCCGAAAAAAAGCTGCTTCTTTACTCGGTTACCTCTTATTTTGTAGCTTCAACCAGGGACACCTGAGTGTGCCGTACTGACTGTCACCTGTGAGGAGGAAAGCTGGACACTGCTGAGCCTGCGCCGTTGATTGGCCGCCGTCTAGCGGTCGTTGAGTCACCTCCCAGCCTGGCTCGAGCTGACCTGCAGCCAGCCACTTGGCCCAGCTGACTCACACGGCCAGCGCACAAGGTCACACCAGCCGCCTCAACAACCCCTAACTAGCATTGCCAAGTGCGAGTGTGCAAGGTTACACTCTCGTTTCCTGCTGCCCGTATTGCATTTTAGACACACACCAAAATGGCTTCTTTGCTTTAATACTTCATCTGCACATTAATCAATCCTTTTCAATTAAAAGAAGCATTTGCTGACTTCTCTAAGCCATTTACAATTATACTTTTTACGACTGTAAAAGAAATCTTCACACTTCAGACTCAACTTATCAATATATTCTTTCCATAACAACCAACAAAAAAAAATTTCTTACTAACTCAGAGATAATCTTTTGCCTGCGAAATAAGTTACTCTGGCACATTTAGTGTTTCATGCAAAGATTATTTATTAAACTAAATTCAGGAAAAAAATTCAGATTGCCGCCCATCAAAGAACAGTGGAGATAAAAAAAAGAGGAAAAAAGTCACAAATATTACGAGGTCAATCTCAACTTGTGAGAGGGGGAGACCAAATCTCACCAAAAGGGAAGGTAAAGTCCAAATTTCAGAAAAAACACCTTGTGTAATTAATTGCACGCCCCATTACCTAACTTAACTCAGGAATCCTACCGGGTAAACGGGACCTACAATTTGACGTGGAATTCGAAACACGAAAGCTTTCTGGCTTACTTCACGCTCTGTCAGAGGTGAACGTTGGGTTAAGGGCCTGTGAAAATCCCCTTCGAAGCTGGGATTCGAACAGAGAACTTTTCTACCTTAATCACCCAGCCATCACACCGCTCAATGTAATCAAATGCAAATTAAAAATGGGTTTAAAAAATTACTGTCTTGGAGGAAAATTTTCTTCTTCTCACGATTTATTTATTGTGTGTGTCATTAAATTCTCCATCCAATGATCAATATAATTTTTTTTGTTAAAACCACATTTCTGAATTGTTAAATTTGTTAAAATCACACATTTGTTTTGCAAAAACCATAAACTCCAGAAAGGTCAGTATAGTTTTCCTGTAAATTTTAGGAGGCTGCATATTAATACAAATTATGAAAGAATTTTTGGATCAATAGTTCAGCAAGTAAAGAGGGGAATAATATTATTTTACGGTTTTTCGTCTTGTACAATCATGGAATAAAAATAAAAATCCAGTCACTTTGAGAGCTTAGGAATGCCAGCTTCTATTTGATACCCATGAAGATTATCAATGGAAACATTTGTTTCAGCTTCCCACTAGACTCCCTAAAATTATTTTCAACCCCCTTTCCCATGATTTTATTAAAATTTCAAATTATAATCGCGTTGAGATGAGAACTAAAAAATATTTCTAAGTGTTCAAAACTTATGAGCGTGTTACATACAGACGGGCGAAAAAATGAATGAATCCATAAATGTTACGTTTTTCACTCTGAAAATACGGAATCCTAAAACTTGCTCATAACTCGTCTGAGGCAGTTAGTGCACTAAGATATGGACCATAATGTAGCGCCTCGCCGTAGCGATTAGTTTTATGTATAAATCGAGATAATGATCAAATGTCATCACCCACATGAAGCACACTAGTTACATGGCCAAGCCTCTGGAAATTGAATGACTGGCAATATAAGGAGTCATGCAATGCGCGCCTACCGCCTCACTTAAGAGAGGGTTTGGCTAAGTGTGTTAAAGAGCCTTCATATTAGTCACGAGGAAGTGCAACGGGCCCGAGTTTCCAGTCTCAGACCCGGTTTATCGAGTTTTCAGGTCTCCGTAGTCAGTTAATGGAATGTTGGAGCCATGCTCGCCTTTCTCACAAAACACACTTTACTCAAACAATAAAACAAAACTCATTTGCCCAAGCTTGCATAGTTCGCATTCATATCGTCATATTCACTCCACATCATAATTGACCATAACATATTAAAATTAGGTTGGCTGTGTATGCAGATACAGAGGTCAAGAGAAACAATTGTGTTAAATACAAATGGATATTTATGAGAATTGTAGTTACATGAATTAAAATTTTATTAGGAATTCCTTGACTGTAAAAGTCGATACGTAAAACAGTCCCCAAATCGGTTCAAGAGTTGTTTATTGCTTATGGCTTTAGTATTTTGCCACCTCGAGGTCTTTAGAGGCGGGTAAAGGTTTGAGGGCTAGGCACGGGAACGAAATTTGCCTTTTTAAAGGAACTTCACTGCATTCGCCTTGGGTGATTTGGGGAAACCATGAAAAATCGAAATCGGGACGGCCGGACTGGGATTCAAACCCGTGTCCTCCCGAATATTAGGCCACCAATGGTTACCGCTCACCCACCACACTCGATCTCATCTTTTAAACACGTACGTGTTGTGGATAGTATATAAAACTGTGTAACAATTTGTTCATTATGTATCCTATCGCGACTTGTTAAATCTCTCGTTTCTGCTACGCTTATTTGTTAATGACTGACGCCAGCGGATGTTGTCAGAAGACAACCTTCTTCGTATCCGATGCTTTTAATTTTGTGTGATGCGTGCATGGTAATTACAGCATAGGCATTTACAACACACAGATAACTGGTTGGACCAAAATTATTATAGGTTTTTAATTATAATTAAAGCGGTAAAAATTTAGGAAACAAGCCATCTCCATGACACATGCTGCTAACCTCAATCATCAAGTGAATCAGCAATAACCTGGCTAAATGTGGTAGTTTATGAAATGCGATCATTATTGTGCCAGTCATACTATTCACAAAACATTACCATTGGCGATCATTAACGTGAACGCCTAAAATTCCCTGTTGACGGCCACCAAGAAACCTACTACCTAGCGATTACTGTTGGCGCCTAGCATTCTAGACTGAGCACTTTTTTTGTTTCAGCTACATAGTTTCTTTTTTTTGTATACAGTTTCCCAAAGTCACTCTTCAGGGACGGATCCAGGATTTTGGTTTTGGAGGGGCTTGAGTGGATTTTTTTTTTTGGGGGGGGGGGCTTGAGTGGACTTTGGTGTGGAGGGGGCCTTGAGTCGGGCAAGTGTATCTTTATAGTCTCCTCGAAAAAAAAGCTCTCCAGAATTACGATATTGGAAGTGGAGCTAGATACTTGGGTGGGGAGAGGGCACTGGAGCCCCCTAGCCCTCTAGCCCCCCCCTCCCCCTGGATCCGACTCTGTCACTTGGCTGATTCCAAATTCGTAAAATTATGGTCGATTTCATTCCCGTTACTTGCGAAGAAAAATAGGTTTTATTTGCCCAACTTTGTCACATCTCTGCGAGATTTTAAAGGAATCTAACCCAGTAAGTGTCGCACAAGTATTCTGATTACCAGGCTTCATTCGATCCGATTAACTTTGCTTCATTCCACAACGAAAAGGACATACATAGTACAGGATACATGTAGCACAGTATAGTTACTTCCCGTGTGCAAAAAAAAAAAAAAAAAAAAAAAAACAGCAAAGTTATGGCTTTCTCCGCTAAAATTCAGATTCCTTAACTGTCTTGCCTGTAGATAAAATTTTTCCATTTTAACGTAGGTCAGAAAATCATTTAGCGTTTGTATTTCTTTGCTGTTGCATCTGCCGTCATCATTTTATCCCCACGTCACCGGGTTACTTCTGAAACTAAAAGGTTCCGATCATAAGCGGCTGAACGCCAGCCAAATGTTTATTTTAACTCGTGACCATTTACAAATGTCTCCGTTTTCCATTGCCTTATGCGGCGAGTCGCATGTTGGTCTTCCAGCGAAATGGTCTTTGAATGAAGCTGTCTGCAGACTTCAGACGGAGAGAAACTGTAGGACAGATGTAGATTTGAAGTCTGATGTCTTTCTTTTCTTATTTTGCTTCTTTCCCTCAGTAACTCTTCATCTGGCAGCTGCTGGGCTACTTCAACCAGAGTAGGTCTTTTGAATGGATGTTTATGTGAGATTTTGTTTCTGATTATTTTATTCTTTGTAACATTACGTATCTTCTAGGGCCTTCGTCAATTTCCCTTCTTCCTCCTTAAAGGTTTTTTCTTGACTAGTAACAGTAACGTCATCTACATATATAAAATATCTGACATTTGTTATTTTCATTATTTTGAGGGTGGAGAGGGGGGGGGGGGAGGGGCCGTTGGCTCATCGAGTTCTAGGTAATCAGAGCCGAGAGAGAATTGGTGACAAAGGTCGGGAAGGAATTCAGGTACGGATTTTTGAAAGAACCCAGCATTGATCTTTCTCCAGGAACTTCTGGAACACAGATACCGTGGGTAAAGTGGCCGGTGATTCAACCCACGTTCTCCCAATGCCAGGCCAGTACGTTAACCGCACATCAACCAGGTTTGGTGTCTTACTTCTTGTATAGATGATTGGAAATATGAGGCTAAACACGCTTCACTGTGGTAGCACAATTATCTCTATCGATTTTTCTTGTACTGAAGTAGAAACGTCGATGCACTAGTCCCGTCTCGATGCAGCAACTAGTGATTCTAAATCAGAGGATTTGATCAAAAGATCCGGAAGTACAAACCAAAATTGATATTTATTTTAATAAATAAAAATCCATGCTTATATAGCTAGATCCGCCGAAACACCCCTAAGGACGTGGCGCACAGATGCGATTAAACAAGACTGGTTACAACATTCTCAACGGCTAACACATAATAATTTCGTGTGATCGTGATGACCTACTGACAGGTTTTTATTGGCTACGCATTCCGCCCCTATTGTAGCCGACTTAACCTATCGTGATAGTCCTACCGGGTACATGGGACCTACAGTTTAACGTGGAATCAGAACCACGGAAGCGTTCTGGCGTACTTCACATTACAGAGCGAGCTGTGCCAGAGGTGAAGGTTGATTAAGGGCCTGTGAAAATCCCCGCCGAGACAGAGAATCGAACGGGGGACCTTCGATATCCAGTTAGACGCATTAACCATTGAGCCGCCAGGCCGCTGTCGAACTTATACCTACAAAGTTATTGATTCTGTGATCAGGTTTGCGAAATATGCAAGCATCTCTTGTATCCGAACAAAGTTAGCAAGTTAACAATGGCTGATTGAGCAGCAACATTACATCCACTCGAATTATCTAGCACGTATATCATTTTTTATGTGCTCTTGACCTACATGAACCACGTCGAACGTAAGAGTAAATCAGTATCGAAGGCCTTGGTGGATTGGATTTTGTTACGTTACCCCGGTAAACATTTTGACTGCGTAAACTAATTAAATTTAATTGACTGATTAATTACTGAAAATTAGTAATTGTAATTATTAAACGAGAATGCGCAGAAAGTTTCAGGTCAATCGGCCTCTGGGCAATTGGTAAAACATCGGTTGCAAGATTTTCAACATACACCAGAGAGGTGAAACTAATATACCCGTGGTTAAAGGTAATCATTAATCCACAAGTGGAGAATTAAACTTTATATTTTATACCGATTCAATCATTTGCTCTTGAGGTACAGTGTTCACAATTATAGACATAATAAAAAAAAAAAAACCTCGAACGACTTCTGTCAAACCCAGATACCGATGATCCCTGGGAATCTCAGTGTATAAATTTCTATGAAATAAATTACTTATCTCGTTCGTATTCCAATGAAATTTTATTCAATAAATTGTACCGCATGTTACTTCGCTCAGACCTTTTTTTAAAAATAAAAAATGTGATAACTTGGTTACTCAGTAATTCACAGCAATCTTTCTCATGTTGCCCAAACCGAGCGTGATGGGTGAGCGGCAATGCGCTAGCCTTGCATTCAGGAGGACGTAGGTTCGAGTCCCCGTCAGACTCCATGATTTCTCGTAATCACTCCGGCGAACTTGTCTCTGTCTGGAGAATGCGTGGAATTACTTCCCTTCACTTGCTCCCGGTCCTTTCCTCCCTCTGATAACCTCGACGCCCAGGCAGTAAGCGGAAATAAAAAATGCAGGTTGCCCTTGCACCTTGCTTTTTGAAGGTTCACAGCTGTCAATGACAGGAGAAAAATTATCCGGTGGGTTCCAGTGGATTTACTAATTACTACTTTTAGAGAAAATCTTGAAAACAGCGCGAAATTCAGCTGAGAATAACTGTTTAACAGTTGAAAATTTCAATTGATTACGTAGTTGGTATATTAATGATTGTGCCTCTAGCTTTCAGCCTCTACTGCTACAATATGACGTCTTATTCGAGACAAAAAAATAAGTGAATAGGGATAATGATATAAAAAAAAATGGTTGGAAGGCGAAGAAGCAACGTCTGTGTTCTATTGTAAACCCAAGACGCATCTAGTTTCTCACGAAGGGAAGCTATTTTAGACTGCGTTCCATGAACTGTTCCTCATAGAATACAACCGGTCGCTTGGGTTGTTCCGGAGAAGTTCGAGATAGCTCAAAGCACTTGACATAGTGACGCACTCCGCGAGGCTGTGGAGAACGGGACAAGGTCACTCGAGGTTTCCCACACTCGATCCCTACGCATCCACCTCTGCTACCTGATTCATCAGTCTTCGTTTTACCGTCCAGGTGTCTGCCAGTGACAAGTTGGGAAACATACAGGCTGGTCCCGTGATGCTGTTACAAACTTTCAGGTACTATGAAGAATGATAAATGTGTCAGTTTGAAGTAAGGAATCCTTGTCGGCAAACGATCGAGTCGAAAGTTGTAAGCAAAAATCGTTCTAATATCTCTGACAGTGAAATATATACACCGGTACTGTTGCCAAGATTGTAGAGTAGGCAATCCTGACGATTGCTAGGGACGCCATTCTGAACGTTGTTGTAAATTTAACAGCTTGTGAAACTAGTGCAGGTAAATGGAATTCATTATTACTGTAGACTTAGGATTTTGGACCTCTCTAACCAGTCCATCATCAGGGGAAATTATGGGGTATTGCGGAGTATTTAGCGGAGATTCTGTACGTCATGATCAGTCTTCGGAAGTTGGGCCCCTTAGTTTTATTGCTTCGTGAGGCTAAGGCAAAACTACAGTAAGTTTTCGCATACAACTTTCGACTTTATCGTTTCCGGACCAAGGTCCCTTACTTCAAATTGATGCATTTACCCTTCTCCATCATCCCAGAAAGTTTGTAACATAATCACGGAATCACCCTGTTTATTTTTAAATGAATCGTTGTCTTTGAGATGAAAATATGAAACATTTTAGCCATCAGATTCAGTGACCCGTTCAAACGATCACAAAACCAGCGGTTTTTCCTGTACTTTGTCGATACTAGTAATTAATAGTCTATGGTGTAGAACCACGAGGATCCACCAGAGTTTTTACGCTATCTCCTTTGTCTTTAGCTACAAACGATCTTAAGTGTTGATCCCACTTCTTGTTTCTTTTGTACACATGCACAAAGGGATTAGTTTTGTTCGTTATTTGCATTACCTTTTTTTAAAAAAAAAAAAAAAGAAAGAAAAATAGCTTACCATTCATCGCACCATGCCGAAATAACGTAAATATCGTGCTGAATTTCTAATCAGTTGTCAGCAATCTTTACTTCCATACAGATATCTGCATCATCAGAATTTTTCTGCAAATATGAAATAAAAATATGGCCAAGAAGACACTCAGCTGGAAAAGGAAGATGTTTTATGGACCTGAGAAAGATACTACAAAAATGTAACATGTGGATTGATCTGTGGAATTGAAACCTGTAATGAAAGATAAAAAGAAGTACTAGAAACATATAGAGTGAACTAAAAGAATGAAAGGTGGAAGAAGAACTTAACAAGACCAGCCAAAATCAAAATAAAAAACACTGACCCTAACATAGTTTTCTACAAAAGTCAGGGAAATAATTGTAGGAGGTCTACAAGGAGGATGGTGTAGAGTATTCCAGTTATTTGATAATGTAAACCTTAGAGGAGAGTATGTGAATATCACGAGTTGTGTGAAAACAGTCTGTTTAGATGTTATAGTTGCACTTGGTTTGTTGATTGCAGATTAATTTGGTGACCAGACAAAATGTATTTCCTTCAAAGTATTCGCAAAATAACTGTATCTTTTTGTAACAGCTTGGAATTACAACAAATAAGAACTCTAGGTGAATGGGTATAACTTTCATTAATTGCCAAAATTCGCGCGTTTTTCGACGAATTGTACAGTAACATTTCTTGTTTGTTACTTCGGGATTTTCACCTCGTCGGCAGCGATGTCATTTGAGACGGGAAAGTGCTGAAGTCGATGATCGGGAAGGAATTTGGTGATGACCTTTTGAAAGAACCATCCCGGCATTCGCCAGGAGGTGATTTCAGAAAACCACGGAAAACTCGAAATCTGAAATGCCGGAGGGGGATTCGAATCCACTCCTCCAAAATAGGAAGCGTTATTGTTCAACCACCACGCTCGGCCACAGTAACATGTAGCACTATAACTCAGACAAATATGCTTGTATAAATTTTTACAAGACTTACTTCAGACTTCGTTTCAGTAAAACTAAGTCAAGTAGTTAGTCAGAACTGAATTTACAAGCAAAGAATACAGGGCGGCAACATTTATAAAAATAGCTTAGCTGCGGGCAAGGATCGGGAAGGAATTCGGCCATGGCCTTTTTGAAGGAAGCATCCCGGCATTCGCCTGGAGTGCTTTGGGAAAACCATGGAAAACCCAAATCTGGAAGCCCGGACAGGGATCAAACCCGTGTCCTCCCGAATGCGAGGCCAGAACGTTAACCGATCACACACCACGCTCGGTGGCAGAAATTTCCCCACATTTAGCACTGGCTAAAGTTTCAGTTAAAAAATACCACATTATTAATTTACTTACCGACATTATAATGTCAGGGAATATTATTTCAATGAAATCAATGGTTTTAAACATTAACTGAAATTACTTTAAATATTTTAATTTTATTTTTTACGCCAAATGGCATTGTAAAGAAATATTTTACAAAGAAAAACCCAAGGATAATGTTTGCTGAAAAAGATGATAGTGAACCTCCAAAAAAGTTAATGTCTGCCGAGAACAGGTTCACCAACCTGGCAAATTGAACCCAAAAAGAATTAATCTTAGTTGAATGGATCTGACGATCGCGGCAGAGCAAGCCGCCGAAAGCTTGTCTTTCGATAATATTATCCGGCGGAGAACCCTCGAAGACTTTATATCAAAAATACGCCGGGAAAGTCTTATTTCTCACAAGGTTAAATAATGTCGTGCAATGCTGGATTCCTGTTAGATTGTTGAAGTATGGATAAGAAGATTTAATGGATACTTAACACTGTCTGCGAAAGATTGAAAGAAATGGGGAAGGAAGTCTTTATTATGAAGAAACAAAATCCGATGCCATCATCAGCCAATTCCTTCATGTAGTGACAAATGACTCCAACAAGTAGAACGGTTTCGATTTATTCTCTGCCAGCTATCTTGTGAATGTTTTTTGTTTTCCTTTGCACAGCTTTGGCTGTGTCCTCCTTGGGGTCCTACGATCTGTTGGACTGATCTATAGACATCAGTTGTATCCTACAGGTGTCAGGGACTGATCTTCGGACGTCGACGGCTTATCACGTTTATCCTACGTTTTAACTTCTTGGGCAACTTTCACCCTGAGGTTGAAAACGGACTCCGTCTGTCAGTGACTCATTTCTGTAATGTTCTCCTGTTTGTGCTAGCACTGTGAATCGAACCCGGTTTCCGTGACGGGGAGGTGGTAGGTGTGTCTCGCATGTCCGTCCAGCCCAGGCTCGGGTTTCGTCGGTTCTCACGGGGCCTCGCACCTGTCACTTCCGCGTCTCCACCCTCGCCTACAGCTGTCGCACAAACAGCTAAACTCCCGTAACACCCTGCTCATAAGTCACTGTCTTGCCATTTTCGATGCAGTTGCTTTATAACTTGATTCGCCTCATAACAGCTCTCAAACCCAGACCTTTAATGAAATTGTAGTTTAAAAAATCTGTGTATAACAAGCTGAGAGTTGACTACTTATGTTTTCGTGTAATTAATTGTGAATTTCTGTAAATGAACAATATTTTATGGAGAAAAACTATGTAATATATTCAAGCACAATATTATGCAGGAAGCATTGATTAAAAGTTGTAATTGTAAGAGTTCAGGTGAGCTACGATATTTGGAGGGCAATTCTCAACTGTTTGGACAGCCTTATGTTGATAATTTTGTTTGTAAATATCTTTAATTTTAATTTTCGTGTGTTTCCTGATTAGGGGTCATCCACAAATTACGTAACGCGAATTTCATGATTTTTGGACCCCTCCCTCCCCTCATGTCACAGGTTGTCACATTTGTGGAACCCCCCCGCCCCCCTCCCCTGGTGTTACGTCACATATTTTGCAATTTTAAATTTATAAATTAAAACAGCACTTCCCAAATGATTTATGTATATCTAGTTTAAAAAATAATATCAACAATAAATCAAACATTTAATAAAATATTTAAAAAAAAACATAAAAATCGTATTAACGATACAAAATTGAGTCATCATGTGTCCATGGATTTTGAACCCATTCCTTGATACTGTTTATGTTGGCATAATAGACACTTCATTCTTGATTTCAATAGTGTTGGGAACTTTTGATGTGGCAACATCATCTACATCTTCCACCACTAGCCAAAAAGTGATACAAATTATGCATGTGATGTCACAAAGTTTTTGATACGTCCCCCCCCCTTGTCACACTATGTCGCACCATGTCACACTTTGTTGACCCCATCCCCCCCTCAAGGTGTGACATAATTTATGGATGTCCCCTTATTGTGAATGATTTCTTATTAATTCTGATTGTTTTAATGTGATTTCGATCGTTGGTTGTATGTCGTCACTCGAGAAACATCGGTCTGCTTACTCTGTACTATTCTGGAAATTTCTGTAACATCTGTTTAAAGCAAACGGCAGGGACAAGTTAATTTTAGTTTTCAAAGGGGAGGTGCAAGTTAATTGAAAGTTAGAATCGTTGGAACATTTGTATGTTTGTACTTAGTATTTTTGGATCGAGACAGTCTTCTTCTGTAATATCTATTATAGAGCGCACGGAAAAATAAACATAAGAAAAAGTTATTCTTTCGAGTTATTTCATGCAACCAAATACCTATCAGTTCCAACCTGGAAAATATTAAAATCATGTGACAGCTGCCTGCTTTACCAGAGATTCCCTCTTCAAAGAGTATAATATACCCGGTGTCTGGGCGAAGGCTGACCATAGTGTGTATTACCATAGTGTGTATTACTCCACCATAGCAACTGCCTGGGGTGATTCAACTGGACTGATTTTTCCTTTATCTTCGTCTGTTCGTAGATGCGATCGAGTATATGAATGAAAATTGCTTTCGTGAAAAAGAAAACTCTTTTAGTTTCAAATACTGATCTTATATCCAGAAAGAACTTTTTAAAAAGTGTGTGGAGCACAGCACTTCATGGTAGCAAAGCATGGACTTTAGGAATTGAATTTGAAATGTGGTGGTATAGAAGGATGCTGAAAATTAAGTGGACAGATAAAGTACGAAATGTTTTGAAAATGATGGGTGAGAAAAGAAGCTTAGAGAAAGAAGAGAGGGGATGGTAGGTCATATTTTAAGACTTGCTTTATTGGTTAATTTCTTAGTGGAGGGAACAATAGAAGGGAAGAACTGTAGAGGTAGACAAAGATTAGAATATATGAAGCAGATAATTGAAGATGTAGATTGTAAGGGGTATGTTGAGATGAAGAGGCTAGAGCAAGATATGAAGTGATGGAGGATAGCATCAAATCAGTCGAGAGACTGATGGCAGCAAAGAAAATTTGTCCCAAAATATGGCTCATATACTATAGTCTATTTAAATGGAAAATTCTGAAACTACTTACATATAATACAATTTTTGTAAGTTTCGAGCAATACAAGCAAAAGTTTTGATTTTGTGGTTATTTTGTTATCTGTAAATACTGTTTTATTTAAATGTGCTCTTAACTCATAATTCATTGCGTATTAATGTATCTGTGATAAATTTTATTGGAACTGAACAATTGCACTAGAGACGCGAGCGTCAACGTGGCTCAACTTGGTCGCCGTTGAATGGGTTCTGAAAATATGTCAAGCATTGATTGTTTTACAAAGCTACTACCTTCTCACTTGCCAATTACGAGACATCTATTAATACCATTAGCGTGTGAGACCCTAATTGCCCGAGGATCGACTGTTACTTTCCTGGTTATTTGCAGTTAAAATCGTTATGTAGCTTGTTAATCACTTCTCGGAGTAGATGTAATTATTGATGAACATGAGCACAGGACTTACCTTCATTCATTTTGTTTCGTGGTCATCAGAATACTTCAGTTTTTTTTTCAGTTGAATCGTACTTTTTTCCACGTAGCGTGCTTAACTGACCCATTGATTTTTGTTTGATAGCAGGTGTATGTGTCCTTATCATTGTCCCCTGGCAGAGCTTTTCTACTTTGCAGGAGCCGTGTTTACCGGTGATCCGACGAGCACTGAGTAATGTGAAACGGCGCACGAGTTGAAATTAGAGCTAACGCGCACGCAATATGATCGTGTGCTGCATTAACAACCTGGCGGCTAGACTTTCCACGAAGCCAAGTACACGAGGTATCTCGTTTTGACACGAGAACGTCTGTCTGAAATGACTGTGAACTCTCGCACCTAAGTCATTGCTTGTTTGCTTTCAAGGGCTTGTGATGATCACATGTTTATCAGTTATTCTGTATTTTTATCACCGAGCGTGGTGGTGTAACGGATAGCGTTCTGGCCTCGCATTCGGGAGGACGGCGGTTCGAATCCCCGTCCGGGCATCCAGATTTGGGTTTTCCATGGTTTCCCCAAATCACTCCAGGTGAATGCCGGGATGCTTCCTTCAAAAGGCCATGGCCGAATTCCTTCCCATTCCTTGCCCCCATCCTTTCCCGTCTCTAAAGACCACGTTGTTAAAAAGGGACGTTAAACTGTTACAAAAAAAAAAAAAAATGAATTTTTATCCTTTTTGTCGCTGTCCTTGTGTGTAAATCTCCTAACTTTTGTTAAGCGGTTCAAATCTCGGATTTTCACGTTATTAACTACTCCAATGATTAAAACCGTTTTTTTGGTAAAATAAAGCATCAAGTTTTAAATGCTCTTCATGTAACGTTATAATGCGGTACAGTTGGTAGCGTTGTTGCTTGCTCACACATCTAATATTGAATCATGAGCCTCATGTTTTGATCGCCTATTATATTCACTGAGATGTAAGTTTAAGAAAACTTTAAATCAATTTTTAGCGTTCGTGAGTGGCATTCAGAAAGACACGGGTTCGAACCACGGTTTGGCCTTTCTGAATGCTTTTTTCCGACATCAGTCCAGGAACATTTCGGTATTTTCCATTGAAATGGTACGCCCGATTTTCTTCCGATATCTCATCCAAATCGTCTTCCAGCACTAATGGCCCGATCTTCGAGATTGCTAGAGCCTGAAGAAGAAAGAAAAAAGTAATTCGGCTGTGGCATAGGTATCGAGTAATTTCTGGGAACCATGTAAAAACGAAATCTGAATGTCCGGACCGTTCTTCTTAATAATAGTTCTAAGCTTTAAACGCGCGCTGGTTTATCAGGCTCTTAGCTGCTCTTAGTTAAACGAATTCTGATGTAACCATTTACGAGTTGCGTTGTTGGTGATGAACGTATACATACCTTTTAGTCTATGCGCAATTTTAACATAATTTCTATCGGAGGAATAATTGTATAGTTTCACTCCACGATCAAGTACATTATAGTCATGGCAGAAGAAGAAGGCCAGTTCTAATTTTTCCTCCATCCACTTCTGTTTGTTTCACGGTGAAATGTTTTTGTAACGGGTATCAGTGCTATTCTGCTTGAATACCACGGTTAAGATCGACAGTGTTTCCAAAAGATTTAGGAACCTCTTGGTGCTTTCTGTATTGTTGAATAAAACTGCAGTACCTTCAGAAAGTCAGAAATATTTTGCGATAAAGGCACGAGCGGATAAATATGTAGTGTTTTTTTTATCTTCTGGTATCTAAAGTACCCTGGGATTTTTATACAAGATACTTCTGATATGGAGTATTGTGATAGCTGGTGACCGGAGGATAGGGAGAGGGATAGTGTTAATACTGTTTATGTAAGGTAACGATCTGGCCTCGGATTCGGGTCAAATCCCGGTCCGTCCATCCAGATTTCGGTTTTCCATGGCTTCTCCAAATCACTTCAGGTGAATGCCTGGATCGTTCCTTCTAAAAGGCCATTGCCAAATTCTTTCCCGTTCCTAGTTCCCGCCTCTAATGACCACTACAAGGCGTAAAACCAGAAGCAAAAGAAAGTAATCTGGTGTATTTGACGGGGACTCATTTCACTGTGTGAAGTTGTGTCTTTGAAAGAATAAGGCGAACTGTTAGGTAGTGTGCGTAGTGTGACGCCGCGCCGTTTTGTCAGCTAGTGTTCCGTTGTGAGATAACCCACTGGAGGAGATTGGAGGGGTTTGAGCGTGAAGGCCGATCAGACCTCAAGGCTGTCTGGTTCGCTTTGCTTCTCGGCTTCAATCCCAGATGAGTTGTGTGAATTATCATAGCAAGGGTAGCATACTTTGCAAGCAATACATTCTTTTGGAGAGCTTTAATGCTGAATGGGTTAGGAGTTGAAAAGTTGCCTGTTTTGGTAAAGGTTCCAACTTCAACTTACAGGTTAATGGCATCTCATATTCAGGACTGATGGGCTAATTATAAGATTGACCGTGACGTAAGCGTGGTAATGTAAACCACAAAATATTCACTGAGAGATATTAGGAGCAATGAATTCTATTGGATCCTGCTATTGTATTCCTTGCAACAGTTCGCTATAAGAGTTCTCGCACTTGTAGTCTCGTCGGTGTTGAACATGTTTCGACAGTATCGAAATAAGAAGCCAACATTCCTATCTCTCCATCAAGACTGATTGTGCTTATTATTTTTGAATCGCTACGGAGCAATTTCCTTTTCGTTTTGCTTACATGATACTATTCTAACGCCATCTATCAGCAGGTAAAATTAGTGTTACAATGGTTGTCAGTCAAGGAGAGGATTAATCCGTGAGGCTTGGGGGAGTTTGTCCTGAGCTAGGCACCCCTGTCGCACCGTGAGAATGTTTACTTTTACACGCTAAAGGATCGTGCCCCTGCGAAACCTTCTTGACGGCCTGGGAAAGTCTTGCTTCTGAGTCCGCCCTAGCTTCAAGTAGGACTGAACTTCAACAAATTTAAATGCTTTAATAATAATGATAATTAAGACTTACGTAATGATGCGATACTTTTTTCACGGGTGTCCACCCGGATGCAGACAATTCTGTGAAGTCTTGTTATCGACCGGAAGCTATAAGACTGATGAAGACAGCAGAGTTAGTGTCGAAACGTCATGTTGTCACGATTCCATCCGGCTGGACAGCAGCGAAACTACATCGAATAATAAAAACAGATATTTAATAATTGTGTGAGGCTACTTATTTCTTTATATAGGCAATCTTCTTCTTTAACCAATCTTGGTAGTTGAGTGATAACGTTGTGTTCAGCTTTAATACCAAGCGTGGTGGAAGAGCGGTAGCGCTCTTGCCTCGCTTTCGGCATGACGCTGGTTCGAATCCCCGTCCGGCAATCCAGATATGGATTTTCCACGATTTCCGCAAGTCACTCCGGGAGAATGCTAGGGTGGTTCCTTCAAAAGGCAATGGCCGAAATCCTTACCGTTCCTTGCCCATAGTCCTTTACCGCATCTAACGACCTGCATGTCGACGAGGCGTAAATACATTTAAAAAAGCAGTTTTAATGAAGAGTATGGTCGGCCATCCTGATTTGTATTCTCGATGTGCACTAATGATTGATTCGTAGAGGCGTGTCCGAAATCCTTATCATTTCTTGTCAACAATACTATCCAATTTTAAATGACCTCTAATCATTTGAGCGCCTGGCATTCGAGAGGACGCGGAATGAATTCCCCGTCCGGCCATCCAGACTTCGGCTTTGCATGGTTTTCCATAAATCACTTTCAGATTCCTTGGTTAATTCATTCTCATTCCTTGCCCCCCCCCCCCCTACCTTTACCGCCTATAATAAACTGCATGTCGACGAGGCGTATATCCATAAAAAAAAGAAACCTAATGGTTAGAAAAAGTGATCAAATGAAACCGTAGCGTTACGGAAAACAGAACAAAAAATTCCGTATTTTGTGTTTCAGCGATGGTGACGGACTTTACCTTAACTCAATAATCCTTGTTATTTTCTATAATTATGTGTGTTTTTGTACATGTATATATCCTTAAAATAGCAATATAGCACCAGTCACTGGAGTGAAGTTACCGAAAATAGTATCGACACAGGGAGACAAAACTTGAAAAATAATTACAAAAAACCTTAAGTGTGAGTAAAATACAAGTGCACAAAAAGTCGTGCCGTTAGTATCGAGGGCGAAAAAGTTTTTGCGTTGATCATAATATAATTTTGGCATTGCTTTCGACTCCTGTAAGTGATCTAAATGGTGGTAATAGCGCCAGTGTGCAAGGGAAGATACTCTAAATGTATATCACGTCAAAGAAGTCGTAAGCAGGCAGCTGAGTCACGTTAAATTGCATTACATTACTGATAAGGCGCAAAGATTAGTGCTGAGTGATTGGTGGTTAGGCTTGTTGACGCTTGGTCCGCAGGAATGTCGAAGTCTCATTTGCTTTCAAGTCGCTGTCTTCGTTTGACCTGTATGGTGCTGTGGCGTCCAATCACCCTGTCCTGCAGTCTGGTTCCGCCTTCCAATTATCACCTACCTGCCCTTGGTACCGTTCTTATACTACGCCACACTACATAAACTGATAACCTCCATATTGCTGCACACCATTTTTTCCGCACTTGCTTGTTGAAATAATTATTATTTAAGCGAAAGTTCTTTCGGATCCTTAGATGAAACATTGAGCAGTAACTGCACGGCATTTCGCCGACATTTAGCGCGATATTAACCCCCTGCGTGTCTTTGAACCCGACAGTTGGTTTTTAGTATTGACATGGCAACGCCTGATTCAGTGATGCTAAGTTATCTCGCGTGGTAATGGGGCATTCATTAATTACGTGAGGTTTTTTTTCGTATATTTGGATCCCCCCCCCTCCTTCCCCTGGGGTGAGATCTACTGGGATCTCCGTAACGTGAGATCAACCTCGTGATTTTGAAGATTTCTTTTTTTAGCTCTAATGTTGTTTGAAGGCGGCATCGTCAGACTGAAATAAAAAGTTGGTGTGAGATTTCCGTCGATCTTCCCCTCCTTCCCTCGTTGGTGAGCTTTCGCCGGATTCCCCCCCCCCCTTCCCCACATTATTTGAGTTCACGTAATTAATGCACACCCGCTAAGAACACACAAAGTTGGGTAAAAAATAATCACGAAAAAGAGAAGATAACTCAAAGTTATAGTGAAATAACATCCCATGGAAAATCTCAGCATCTATATCTAGGAAGATGTAGTTTCTTTGGAACAACTATCCGAATAATTCAACTTTGCGGTAAATAAATTTTAAATAATAATAATAAAGTTGCCCATTAGGATAGCAAATTATGATCGCAAATTGTATATTATTTTCATAATAATAATAAAAATAATTTTTTCGTTCAAATTACCGTGGTCAAAAATCTATACACATCCTATCCGTACATTTGTTTGTATGTTCCTTTGGGCCAACTAGGATCACGTTAAGCTTTTGTTTGTTGTGGATGTTCACACATCAGTGTTACAACTTAGTGTTGTTAACCCCAAACGGGACCTACAGTTTAACGTGGAATCCGTACCAGGGAAGCGTTCTGACGTACTTCACAGTGCTCACCAAGCTGTGCCAGAGGTGAAGGTCAGGTTAAGGGCTTCTTAAAATCCTCACTGAGACAGGGATTCGAACCGAGGCCCTTTCGATATCCAAACAGATACCTTAAACACTGAGCCACCGGGCCGCTCTCCGTACATATTTTTTTCTTTTTCTTTTTCTAATCGATCAAAGAAAAATAGATTCACTATCAGTGTCAACTACATAAAAAAAAACTAGCCAAACTATTATTGGAGGAATGTTTGTTCTTATCATCGGCGACCGAAATTTGTATTACATTCGTGCTTTTGCTTTACGGAGCATGCTGCTTTTGATGTCGCACATGACATTTGATGACTTCATGTGTCAAAATTATTCAGGATAAACATTTCATCAATTACAGTTAAATTTCCGTTATTTAATAAATTTAATTTAATCCTGACTGCTTACATATGTGTATTATGCTTTAAAGATCTAATAGTACTGCATGGAGTTACATAAACACGTCATTTCTTCGCCGGTTACGGTTTCCTCAAAGAACAACTTTTAACAAGAAACGAAACCGAATGGACTGCTGAATAACGAATGTACGTCCCATTGTATCACACTAGGGAAATCAACGCTTCTAGTGAGTTGTCTCAGTTGTGTTATACCGTTCCTATTTGTTCAGACTTATTTCCGTGTCTAGCAGGAAAAAGTGCAAGACAAATACAGATAGAATTTTAGAAAAAAAAAGTTTTACACATAAACAGAAGCAAATGAAGATAAATAGCCTGCGGAAACGAGGAGATAACGAGGTTATGATCATGTTGGTATAAGAACGTCCTAAATCCTTAATATCAGTATATTATAGAGTTATTGTACGGAGTATGTTGTTAAAGTACCGTTAGCTCATGAATTACATTACTTGACCAGAAGTAACCTGTCATGTTATTGTCATGATGTTTCTTAAAGTCATTCCCAACTTGATGGATTCTACCACCATTCAGGAGAAATAAATCCTTTAACACTGCAAAGATGGTGAGTTTACGTTACCGTCGAAGAATTGTCAAAAAAGAAACAACTATGATTTTGCCCGCGTTTCCGCTCGCATAGAATACTTCGCTAATGTTTAGTTTTTTATAGTTCGTTAATAGTATTTTTTATTAGATAAATTCGTTTCAATTAATTTCGATTAGCATCAATTGAGAATTTTGAAAAGTAGTTGCTAACTTTTATGTTCTTTTTTTATCGTTAGCTGTTGTACCAATAGCCTTTTTTGTACAGGTAATCTACAAAAATAGACATTGACGCATTCATGTCGCGAAAGCTGCGTACCTGGCGCTTTTATTCCTGTTGTTAGACGCTTTTCCCTAATCATTTGTGCGAATAGTGGTTTCGTTTCCACTTAATGGCTAAAAATTACAGAATAACATTAAACACGATCTCACGGAAATTACCGGTTCGAGGACGGAAGGTACAGTTTCCTTCGGCGAATATAACCTCTGTGCTACTAATTTACCAATATTTACTGAAAACATTAATGTTTACCGCGCTGACTCGTCGCTTGAAACATTTGACTGCAACCATTTTGTATCAACAACATTAAAATGTATGTAAAACTATTCCCGTATTTCTACCGTGTGTGGTTTGTTAAGAGGTTAGGGTTCCAGCCTTGCATTCTGACGCATGTTAAAAACCCCGTCCGGACATCCAAATTTCCATTTTGAATGGCTTGTCAATATCACTTCCGGCGAATGGCGGGATGGGTTCTTCAAAAGGCTATCGACTTTCTTTGCCGTCAATCATCAAAGTAACAGCATTTCCTCCGTAAATAAACTTGTATGGTAACATATTACATTTTGTTGACAAGGGAGGTGAGGACCATATCACTACGAAAGTTATAAACGAACTCCAGATAAGTGCCTGGAAGCTACGTCACAAGAAAGATGGTCGAGTTCTATGAGGACTCACTGCCAAAGATGCAGGTTTTGGAGGCTGCTGAACGAAGACATTTACCGTGAAAAACACAGCTTCACTTTTACAGATTTTGCTTACTAACTTGTTTAACTTTCTTTTATCCAGAAATAAAAAAATCTCCTAAAAGCAATATGGGGGGGGAAATCATTTTCCGGCTCTATAGACTTGACGACAAAGTCAGAAAAGGTAAAAAATAAAGCGCTATTCACCTGTTTTAAATGTTACCCATAAAGCATGCTGAGTTTGGGGGCCTTCATAAATTACGCGAGGTGAAATGGGGGGGGGGAGGCGGCGAAATCTCACCAAGGGGGAGGGGGGAATCAACGGAAAAAAAGGTATCAAAAAGTTGCGACGACCATTTCTAGGGGGGGTTGATCGGACCAGATCTCACGAATAAGTCTCGTAATTTATGGATGCCCCCCCCCCCCTTTGCACATTTGATTTTGTCTATTTACAGCGAAAAGGAATTCTGTGCCACGGGTTTTAAATTTGTCTTGGTTTGTACTATTTTGGTAAATAGTTACAGCTCTGTCCTCGCATTCTGAATGAGTCGGGTTCGAATCCCCGTCAGGCCATTCAGATTTGGGTTTTCATTGCTTTCCCTGAATCACTCCCACGGAAGTCAGAATGGTTCCTTCAGAAGGTCATGTTCGAATTCCTTCCCATTCCTTGCCCACAGTCTTTTCCCGCCTCTATGACCTCGGCGGCGACGAGGCGTAAAGGCATAATGGGGAAAAAACTGCCCATAAAACCCAAATAAAATAAAATTCTAAACCTCTGATCATCAAACCAGAAAAAAATCAAAATGATACAAAGTACCATTTAAGTAATTTCTCAGAATATTGCATAATAACGAGAAAATTGCGACATTTTGTTGGTATCGACAAACATTCTCGGAAACATGCGGAAAAAGATTCACGCAAATCGATAGCGTAGTATCTGAGTAATCGATGAACATACATGGAAAAGAACTTACGGTTTGTATTTAACATCATCTTTTGAAGCCTGTTAAAAATTACATTATTTTTAAACTTTTTTTGTGGTTTAAGAATAATTCTTGTTCCTTGTGTTTGTTATAAAATGGGTCGGACAAACCATGTGTTGGCACAACTGCTGCGGGAAAAGGGCTTGAGAAGTTGAGACCGCTGTGGTTTTTTTCTTTCTTTTTTCCCGTCTATCTCTACCTTTCCATTAGTGACGTGCTTGGGAGTCCCGGAGTGAAAGTGCGTGCCAGATGAACGCGCAGTTGCTGATCCATTGCAGACACCTGTTGGCAGAGTAGCCAACATATCCAAGTGTCGCAATTTTGAACGTGTGATCGTAGGTTAATAGAAAATGATACAGTGGCACACAGTCCTTCACATAAAGCAAAACTTCGAACGTAGCATTTATATTGTTTCGTTCAAACATCCCCGCTTTCAGAAAATAATAATTTCTCATGTGGGTATGCTGCCGAATATTTCTTTCTAAGCACAACATTGTCAGTTGCAGTTGTAGTTTGTTGAAATATCACGTGAAGATGACTGCAGAACAAGCGCTCGAAACGTTGTGCGTAGTAAGTAACATTCGGCAATATACCAACGAAGACTTCCACGTAATTACAATTAATCACATTAATTTATCATCAGAAATACCGTTCCAGTGAAGACGATGTTTTGATGCGTCTCATCTTCCTTCCTTAAATCGTCGAAATCATCATATTTGTATCATATCTGTGTGCCGGCCTCGGTAGCGTAGGGGCTAGAGGATTCGAATCCGGCCGCGGGCATGGATGTTTAAGTGTTGTGTGTCTGTGTGAATGAATGTCCTGTCCGTCCTGTGGCGTCCATACTTTGGAAAAATACAATATATATGACGAATTATACACTGAAAGCTTCAAAACTTACATTGAGCTGGCTTTATGGCCTTCGTTGCCAAATGCCATTAAAAAATATATATATATATATATATATCATATCTGTGAGACTATCCACAGTGCTATTGCTCAGTGCTAATCAGTCTGATACAAAAGTTTCTTCAACACACGCCAGTTTATGAGTTTATCGGCTTTTGAAACCGGCTGTGTTTCTTTTTGCCCACTGTACTTGATGAGAATCGCAAGATCGGAAATTTGCTGTAACAATTTCCAGTCGTCGTCGTATTTAAAATTTGCTCGTAGTTGGCTGGATCCCTAGTTCATAATCATTCAAGGTGGATGTAAGATTGGTTTCACATCAAATACATTAGAACTGTGAAAAGTATTGGCCGAGTCTGACGTAAGTTTCGGCGATGTGACATAAAGGCCAGCGTGACCTTGGTCGTGTTACTGAAGGCTAGTGACGCGAACTATATAACTCCGCTGCAGCTGTTCCCTGTACGGTCAGTCAACTCGTTCATGTATCCATTTCAGAAATAACGGCCCATCAACCTGAAACGTTTTATGCCTTGTAAATATCGATGAGTCACAACTGACCGTGTAGAGACTGTGTTTGTTTTCGTTGTCATGCTGCGTTGCGTGAGTGGGTTACTTCAACGCAGCGGTGTGGTGCAGCAGTTAAATTTCGGCTCATATCTTGGAGGACTCGGTTTCAAATCCCTTCACCTTTTTTTAACAATATATATTTTTTCGCAATATGGTGTTACATGTATATTACATGAAATTACTTACAATTCATTAGTAATATGACTACCATAAGTCAATGATACTGGGCTCTCATCCTTAACCTTGATGTGTAATTTAGATTTATATAGTTTATCATCGTGCAATTTGTGAGGTGATAGTATTTTCCAAATAGACTCCAAACTTTTCTTTGTATTTTGTTGACTTTTTCATCGTCCACATCTAAATTTTAATTGTGGACAAGCAATCTTCTAAATTCTTCGTCTTGCTCTGTAGAATATAGAACATGGTTTGGCCCAGTATCCAAATGCAGGAGTTGTGTTTTTCCTGCGGAGCTATCTTGATGTCTGGTCGTACTACTAACCTGGTGTCTACATTCATCGGTGATACCTGCAAAAGAGCTGCTATAGCATGCTTTGTCGACATCCATATTTGGTATGCCTCACCACACTGAAAACGATGTAGAAGTGAGTCGATATTTCCACAATTTTCACATCTATCGGTTGCTTTGAAGTGTATTCGAAATAATTTCTCATTTGTTGCAATTGTCTCATTAACCACCTTGTACCATAAAGCTCGTATATCTGAAGGCAGGTTCTTGTTAAAAATATTTGACCAAACAATCCCCCAATTAGTATCTACATATTTTGTTTCTATCTTGTTGCATGGAGCGTTAATCGTTAAGATTTTGTAGATTTCTTTCGTTGTTTGTGGTGGTTTTTGTAGTTGAGCTGCTGTTATGTAACTAATTTCTAGAAAACAGTCCCTGATATGTTGGAAGTTTTTATCGATGTGGTCAATTCGTATAGGAGCCTCTGAACTTGCGGTTCTGTATGTATTCACTAGTTGAGATGTGAGACTGTCCTTCTCTTCATAATTTGGTTCATCGCTCGTAGAAAAAGCGCTTTTAAACATTTCTCAACAGTTACAGTTTATTCCTATCCACAATTCAGTTGGTTAGACTTTTTTTTAATGTAAACGGTCGTCAATCCAATTTTTTTTCTGTTTAGAGAGCGTTCATAAACTACTTGGGTCGGTCTAGGGGAGGGGGCGTGATTAGGTACGTGGGGCTACGGGAGGGGGGGGGGGAGGGGATGAATTCGGAGCCAAGCCACGTAACTTTTCATTCATATTATTAAAATAAGATAGAGAACACACAGCAGCATGTGAATATTTATTTCCATCATTTAATTATCTCCGTATGCAATTTACGATATTCTGTCAAGAGAAAATAGTCAAAATGTCTTCTGGAATCAATAAAGAAAAAAACTACATGCCTCGTGGGGTGGACGCTCTCTTCTCACCCATTCATATTACTATGATTTCAACGATCCGTAAAGCTTCTGGTTGTTTACAAGCCTCAGCTATGGTTTTCTTAGCCATACTGACGAATTCGAAACAAATTTGGTTACAATGACATTTAAGAGTACGAAAGGTAAGAAATCGTAATAATATTTACTCATCAGAAATTTGCGGGAAGATATTTACGTTTTTTTTTGTTTTGTTAAAAACTGCTTTACGTCTCTTTTTAACATCGAGGTCTTTTAGAGACAGGAAAGGATGGGGGGCAAGGAATGGGAAGGAATTCGGCCATGGCCTTTTGAAGGAAGCATCCCGGCATTTGGCTGGAGTGATTTGGAGAAACCATGGAAAACCCAAATCTGGATGCCCAGACGGGGATTCGAACCGCCGTCCTCCCGAATGCGAGGCGAGAACGCTAACCGTTACACCGCCCCGCTCGGTAGATATTTACGAAAGTGCACATCTTTGCCTCTGCCATGATGACGGTCATTGAATGTTTGTTCTTTATGTATTGATAAACCAACTACTTTTTACTCATAACACTAACCGTATTTTTGGTTGAATTGCTATATGCATGCGCATATTTTCATTTTCTTTATTTATACCGTAATTTTGGTTGAATGGCTCCATACAAGTTTGTATTCCAGTTTTATTTATTGTTAATTGCCTTCTTTATTTACATATTTTAATATTCTCTAATGTCTCCAAGCAACATTATGAACGGAAGTCGATTTTTATTTTTGGCTATACTTCGAAGGCTTGTTGATGTCAAAGTCATTACAATCTGAGGGGATTGGGGGTAAGGAAAGAAACGGGAAATCGGCCAAGGCGTTTTTCAGGTAATAGAGACCTGATAGAAACAATTGTTTGTAATTATGTGTTAATATCTCCAGATAAGTCTACACTGGCAGTTCCCCGTGTCAGCGTGGGATTGATTGTGGATGGGACAAACCTTACTGTCTATCAGAACTGAAGATTGCTTGGCTGCTTGAAATGTCAGGCAGTTTACAAATTTGAAAGTGTTCACTTGCATCGTTTACGGTTATAGGATGAACTATTTCTCAGCCAGATCGTCTCGCAACAGATATCTCTTAGATAAAAGTCTGTGTTAAAATGGATACCACAAGTTTTTCCTGATATGGCATGCATGTTTCCTAGTGTTTCCGTAGTTGAGACGGGCGTGCAGAAACCTGTGTCATGCTGCTGTATTTATTGAGATATTAAAACTTTTCTTTCAGTAAGACTCGCGGAGAAAATAATATTCAATCGGCGATTCATGCAAGCTTCATTAGATTTTTGTGAATATTGAAATTGTAATTTCCGATATAAAATGTGGAACAATTTCATTATTTGTTCGACAAAAACCAGTACTGCCAGAAAATCATAATAATGCTATATTTGCGCCAAAGATGTCCGATTATTAACATTACTACCCTGCATTTTTAACGATCGTGTTATACTCGTAGCTTTGATTCAAGTGAGGGTGATCTGGCATTCAGGAGGACCAGGGTTCGATCTCCTGTCTGACAATCCAGATTTCTGTTTTCTCCGACTTTACGAAATCCAGGTTAATGCCGGGACGGTTCCTCCAATAGCCGAGCCGAATTCTTCTCCGGACGTCGTCTGCCGACTTAAAGTCGACGAGCTGCAAAACGCTGTCAAATTATTCCTATACGTTTACATGGTTCGCAAACAAATGGAACAATCCGCTACCTTACCTCATATTATTCTGTATGACCTTGATATTCGACAGGAGATAAGATATCAACAAAAAGTACTGATGTCCTTTTACGTGCAATAATAGCTAGCAAAAAGTAGTGTGAGAATTTTTTCTTTTGTTCCAGATGATAAAATCTCTTCATAAATCTAATCTTTGGGCTTTGTCTCATACTAATCTCCTGATATTAGCCATACGATGCAGGTTTTTGCGCTTGTTTAACATATGGTTCAGTATGTGAGATAGTGTATTTACCTTCGTTTTAGACGTTTATTAAAACTTAGTACTACTATTAAACTTAGTACTTCTATTAAAAGGGCTTTGTATGTTTTGATAGTGATCAGTGCATTTACTTCATTATATTCTATAACGTTCACCTGAATACCCACAGTTTAGAACACTGAAATTAGTTGTGCTATTATGTCCAATCCACATCCGTGTTTTAATTAAAGTAAGAAAAAGTAGTTTCAGTTTCTCAGTTTGTGACGGTGACATTGCAACGTCGCTGCTTCTTCATTATTTACGACCTTTCATAGAAAATTGTGAATAAGAATCGTGTAATTTATTCTGAAAAAAAACAGTCACCTTGTGGAGTTAGTTTAATATTGATAACGCGTCAGTTTAAACTCTGTATTTATTATACACCAAAATCACCGTTCATTGGTTCAAATTTAATGGGTATACGTTCAACGGTTTGATGTAGGAGGACAATTTGAATTAGTATGTCATTGATAGCTAAATGTGTTTCCATCTTGTAGTAAGTTAAGATCGCGGTTGTATTTTGTAGGTGGCGTATGCAATTTTGAAACATGGTAAATCTGGGACGAAGGGTCAGGTAAGTGTTCGCAAGCGGTAAGCTAAACTAACAGGAGATTAATTTGAGTGTTGCTACTAACTACACGCATGTGGTAACATGCAGGGCAATTCCTTGCAGAGGGAGACTGAGAGAATCGTTTCAACTCACGTGCACGTACCAATAACACATTGTCAGTAGGAATGTTGCACGGAGAATCAGCCAGTGTTTATTTTCTAATACTTGTATGTTTTTTTAGCAGTTTGTTTATTGCAATCCTCTATCTCTCTCTCTGTTTACACTGTGAGCTAATATTTGTTTCCTTATTCCCTTTAAAACCTTCATCCTCATAATGTTTGCTATGTGGCGTTGGATGTGATGGTTCCGCCATGTGCGAATTTTTTCCCGTTTCTTGAATCCATTTCTCTTCCACCTTTTAATGGCCTTGACGTCGATGAGGCGTAAAGTCAAAAAAAATATATATTATCTAACCTTTGTTTGATTGTACAGCTCTTTCTTTCACTAGATCGCTCTGTTAATCATTTAACTAATCCCATATATTTATTTAAACGTTAGCCATTACCTAACTTCGTAATATTTCTAACATTTTTTTCCACATTTTTCTTCACCAGTTATTTCAAGAACATGTTAATTGCAAAATCTGTAACATAACACTTAATTTTGTACATATTTCCGTAGCACATGTTAAATGTTCTTCTTTCTGGCATTCTTGAAGTCCAACATTTACTACCATATTTTCATGATGCTGGAATTTTTATTGACTCCTCGTAGACAGCCTTGAGTTTAATGTGTCGTCCCTGAGTTTACGATTGTATACACGATCTGTTGTCAGTATTTAGCATTTGTGGCATGTGGGTACCTCTTTTCCAAGATACTTGACGTAAATATTTTAGTTTCCATCTACCCGTAATGATTGGTAACTGTTTTGAAGTTTTCTTGAATACATTAAATCTTATTCGATATTTTTACATTTCAGGATTATTGCATTCAGATGATAAATTTGCTTTAGGTCTTTGTCTATTACCACTTTTAATTACACACTTGTTCGGGAGGACGCGGGTTCGAATCCCCGTCCGGGCATCCAGATTTTAGTTTTCCATGGTTTCCCAAATCACTCCAGGCAAATGCCGGGATACTTCCTTCAAAAGGCCATGGCCGAATTCCTTCCCATTCCTTGCCCCCCCCCCCCCGTCCTTTCCCGTCTCTAAAGACCTCGCTGTTAAGAGACGTTAAGCAATTTAAAAAAAAAATTGCACTTGCTGTTTTGAAATTTAATGCCAAATTCTGTTCCCGTAAGGAAAATTTACGTCTCTCTTCCTATTGTGAGCATCACGTAAGTCTGAATAACTAAAGCATAGCACATTTAATTTGTGTAAGTTCTACGTTGCGAAGAAAGCTGTGTGGCGATTGTATCGCCCACTCCGTCGCCACTCAAGTCCAATCGTTGGGATGCACTGGCGGGTTATACCATCACCACTAGGTGGTGTCGGTTATACCTACTTAGCAAATTCGACAGTGAATTTAACCAACGTTGATCATGGAATGCGTGTTACTGAAGGGAGAAAAATGAGAAAGCTGCTCAGCATTCAAGCAACTTATTAGTTATGGTGGACCCGTCAGTGTGCCTGCGCGCATAAAACCACCTCCACGGTGGATCGGGGAACCACGACGGCAACCTGTTTCCATTCCTGGTCTCGGTGTACCGGCCGTCCTGTTTGCGTTTTTAGGCTGTTTCTTAAAACCATAAAGGCGAATTCGGGGACGGTCCACAACCTCCGCATCGTAAACTGCATATTTCACAAACAAAAATACTTATTACACACAGAACATAGTTACAAGTTTCGCCAACAGATGGCAATACAACTTTGCTCCTCCGGGGGGGTCAGGTTCAGCCATAAGACGGTCAAATCCCAACACGTCGTATGCAGACACTGTAATAGCGGGATAAGCGGAAGGAGATTAAGTGTGATGACCGCCATGCCGACATAACTTTCGTTGGTCATTCTCCCGCCGCCCACAGTGTAATGTGAGGCTATGTCGCTAAGCTGTGCTCTAATTCGTTTTGTTGGACATTAAAGTCACGGTTACCATTAAAACCATTTTCATACTAGAATCGTGTTGGGAGTTCATCCTGCATCTAACTTGTAAGACGTCATCAAGTGGCAATTGCCTTCAATTAGTCTCATACCTGACAGTCAAGGAAGAAAAGAACTAGCTTGTTTTTGGGGAACTGAACCTGTTTCTTCCCCACGATGTGATACATCAGCTAGGAAATCAATTAACAGGTAATAGTGTTTTTTTTTGTTTTTTTTTTTTTTTTTCCTTTTCGACATCTAATGCAGTACAAGGAAGTCAACAGTGATTATGTGTGATCCAGTACTGTCAGTTTCTTCCAGTATGCATTTTTCCAACCGGTTATACACACCACATCACGGAGAAGATATTCACAGACAGAATACTTAAAACACCCATACCCGTGGCCGGTCTCGAACCGGAGACCTTCGGCACGCGGAGCTAGTAATCTAGCCCCTACGCTAACGAGGCCGGCCGGTAATAGAGTTCATGCGCACTGATGAAAGTGCAGCTTGTATTCTCTCTCAAACAGACTGACAGATTTTTTAATCATTGATTTCGATTGTTGTTATACAGTATATGTTACACGTTCAAGGGATTTTGGATAGCTTTTAGTTTATTACCATATCGCGTCCGAAAGTAAGTCGTACCTTCGTCAGCGAAACATCAGTATTCCCGTGCTCTACGGTGCACAATTGGTTTCGTGCCCGGCTCCCGGTATACTTTTTTTTTTTTTCAATCATCGTTTCTGTTATTTCTATTTACTCCAAGCATGGTTCAAATTTTGTTTCAATGATAATACAATAATATATATAGCATGAAATACCTTAGACCTCTAATCTGGCAGCCCCGTTATCAGTCTTAGAAAAAATTATATTTGTAAGGCCATTGCGAAATTAACTCTAAATGAATTACGGAGCGTGGTGGTGTAACGGCTAGCGTTCTGGCCTCGCATTCGGGAGGACGGCGGCTCGAATCCCCGTCCGGGCATCCAGATTTGGGTTTTCCATGGTTTCCCAAATCACTCCAGGCAAATGCCGGGATGCTTCCCTCAAAAAGACCCTGGCCCGAATTCCTTCCCACTCCTTGTCCTCCATCCTTTCCCTGTCTCTAAAGACCTCGCTGTTAGAGGAGACGTTAAGCAGATAAAAAAAGAAATCTAAATGAATTGCAAGACATCTTTTGCTTCTTACCTAGCTCATTCGGGAGATCGTCGGTTCGATCTTCGGTTCGGTCATGGTGATTTAGTTTTTTCCATGGTTTTCCGAAATCGCTCCAGGTGAATTCCGGGACGGTTAAAAAAAATTCGAACAACATACTCGTAGCGTCAGAGATCGGAGAAAATCAGTACCTGGAGTTACTTTTTAATTTTCACATTAAGTTCCAAGAGGTCGACAAATAAAAGAATGTCTTTAATTTTAACCGCCAATATATTGCCTATGCTTAAAGCAGAAAATCTAGTGATGTTTTGAAATTGAAGAGGTTAGCTCGACAGTATCAGTATTATTCCTCGTGGCTTTATCTCGAGATCATTCGAGGCGGGAAATGACTGGGGACGAGGAACAGGAAGGAATTCGGCTGTGGCCTTTGGAAGGAAGCATCCCTACATTCGCCTGATTTGGGGAAACTATGGGAAACCCAAATCTGGATGCCCGGACGGAGATTCGAACCGACGTTCTCCCGAATGCGAGGCAAGACCGTTAACCGCTCACCCACCACGCTTGGTGACAATATAGTCTGTCTTGCTTTATGCGTTAAAGTTTCGCAATACTGAGGACATGGAGGTGCAACTGGCAAATAATTTCGTCATTGAGTAACCCAGAAGCAAAATATAAATCGAAGGAATGCCTTCTGTCCAATGTTTCACCTGTTAACTTGCCGTGATGTTAAAGAATGTTTGTTTGATGCATTTTATCCGCAATGGTTTGTTCATCTAGTCTTCAGGCTGTCTTGTGTTTATGTAGGACGCGTTTGCTTCTGTAGCGCCAGCAACGAAATGAGTCCTGGCAAAAGGATCTTCACCTGAATACGGGCAGTGATTGGGAGGTAAACTTCATCCTGCGGTAGTTGCGCCAGACATTACGCACTGCAGTCGCTTAAATGTCAGCCTGCTAGTTGCTACTCACCTTTACGGACTCCGCTAGTGATCGAGTATCGCCGTTTTCACTGGTCTGATCGGGACGTAACCTTCTAATTTATCTCGTTTGGGGACTGAAAGTCTCGTACTGTCTGCCCAACTTGCTTCATTAGCTTGCAGATAACTGTGCGCAGTACAAGGTTGGTTTCGACATTCCGTTTTTGGCTTACTCTCAGTATTAAATGACCTTTTCTTACAACGACGCTAACAATTAACTTCGAGGGGTTTTTTGATAGGCCAGTTCAGGACTTAATTCAGATGAATTAAAAATTTATGTTGGGGCTATAGCAGCTTTAAGAGAATTTAGGCTCGTATGATTCCCAGACGCTTTACCGGATAAAACACAAAGAGGCTCCTTTTTCTAATGTCTGTTTTTTGATATATATTAAAATTGTTTTTTTTTAAGGAAATTTCTCTTGCTTTGCGGAGTAGTAATTCCATAGCGTTTCAACTGTTGTTTCATTTCCGTAAGTCTGGTATTTATTCACTAAACCCAGTAGATGGCCTTATACTGCAACCATAGATTGAGTGTAGCGTCAAGTAAGAGCAAGTTAGAGGCGAGTTATTAACTGGAAACAGAGTTAGAGACAATGGTGACTAATGTCCTCGACGTTAACCAGTCCAGTATTGTAATGATAGAAAAGGCTAATACGTGGAAAAAAAGTTATCATGAAAAGTGGAGATAAAATTAAGTGTGAATAAGGTAACAACCGACAGAAAATTATGCCGTCAGTATGACCGAAAAATTGTCCTTGATCATTAGCGCGGTATGATGTATCGGTTGTTTAAGGCGACTGGCTTGGAATCGGAAGGTCCCCTTTCCAAATCCTGGTCTCGGCCGGTATTTTCGCGGACTCTTAACCAGAAAGTTATCTCTGTGAAAGTTTTGCTTTGTTCGTGTCTTGTACTATAGGACGTTCCGTGGTTCTTACACCTGTAAGTTCTCTTTACCCGGTATAATTAGGGAAGCAACGACAGAGGTGGTAAATCGAAATTTGTCATTCGGGTACCGAATAACTCTTAAGGCCCGTTCCCACGATCCCTTGTAACGAAGACGAGACGGGATGGGACGAATACTCGACCACACGCCATGGGAACAAGACCGCCTCTGCTAGCGGAGATGAGACGCAGCTACTCACCCTGTGTCATTTAACATCATAAGCGTGTGTAGCGGTGCGCTGTTGCCATCGGTTTGCAGCAGCGGTGCGCACCCCTTCTGTTGCTGTAAAGTGCTCTGTGCCAAACGACACTAGGCAACGTGGTGGGGAGGTGGCGGCCAGTTAAGCGAGGACTAACCTGCGGCGCGCGGTCGTCCCTACACTTTGGCTAATGAGGTCCCGTCTCGTCTCGCCTTCGTTACAAGAGATCGTGGGAATGCGCCTTTAGAGGTCTCGCGGCGAGTAACGGCATCCTAGTCGTCTCCAGCGGCAACAGTTAGTAATCTAATTGTTAGTAACTCAATTAACGATTATACGTACGTACATGCAATTTCTATTAAAAATTGTTTGAATAATTTAACTCTCCTTAAAAAAAGGAGGCTCCTGTGGGATGACTAAAATATTAACCCGCAGTTATGCCACGAATATCTGAGTACCAGGCCTGAAGATGGGTTCAGAGTTCGTCGCCGAAAGCTCGTCTTTCACCTACACAATCCGGCAGCGAACCCGTGAAGATCATGTTGTCATTTGAAGTCTTTACTGTAGCGGGACCAACATTCATTTCGGCAGGCGATTTGGTTTAAGGTATCAGTGCAGGTAAACTAGAAATCCTTGGTTCTAAACAGGCATTCCTAGAATTTTCCCGCGTATCTTCATCTTTGGGAAAGCTTCCTTTACCCACATTATTACCGGGTATAGCTAAAAGCACTGGAGTGGTGGAAAACGTGTCAAATTAAAACTCTCTTACATCATCGGCGCCACAAAAAAATGACCTCTCTTTTGTTTAGCTGGATCAACAGCGTGGTGCAATTAACTTTCATAATTTTTCTCCTTTATTCGTATTCAGCATGTGACATCTTTTCCATGTAGGCAATACTAGAACAATGGACAGCAGTATTCAGGCTATCACTGCCTGAATTGTTTTTATGACTTCATCAGTATTTGTTTTCTGTGTATACTTATCTAGTGTAAAGCCGTAATGTTATCTGGACTTACGTTCGTCGAGTGATTAGAGCACTGGGTCCTCTGCGAAGAGACTAGCTCGTCACTTCGTCAAAATATCGCAACAGTTTGATAGCTGAATTCTGCGTGCACATGGCACACGAAACTTAGGAAGGTTATTGCTGACGTTTATTACTTGTATTAGGAATACCGTGCGTAACAGCGGATATTTACTCTTCACGTCGACGATAAAACCATCAGTTAAATGATGGGAGTAACCGCTGAATGGGTAGACTGTAAAATCCGTACGTATCGTCAAATAAAAAATCTCGCTATCTGTTGAATTATAACTCGAATATCACTGATAGAATTTACACATTTATTTATTTTTAAATTGTGGGTTTATAAATATGTCAGGTTTTGTGGTGTATTTTGTTGCGTTAGTTGAAGTATAAAATGCGAAATTAACATGTTTTGAAAATGATGGGCGATGAAAGAAATTTGTGGAAGAGTCTTGCAGAAAAAATATTGGGTTGGTTTGCTATCAACAGCGGGCGTGGGAAGGGAGCCGCCTCTGCTGGCAGGGATGGCGCGCCTCTAGCCGTCACCCAGTAGGTAAACATCAAACGCCCGGGTAGCTGAAACGACACTAGGCAACGTGGTGGGGAGGCGGCTGCGAGGTGATGAGGGCTAGCCTGTGGCGCGTGCTGATCCGTACAATTCAGCTGTGTCGCGCGGCCTACAAAACCACGCGCCGTGGTAAGACATGCCGGGTTGGTTCATGTGCTAATGGCGCGAACAGTCGAAGGAAGAATCTTTAGGGAAAAACAAGAATTAAAATACATGAAGCAGATGATTGAGGACTTGGGTTGTAATTGGTACGTCAAGAAGAACTTAACTCGAGTTAGGAAGATATGAAGAATTGTATCCAACTAGTCAAGACACTGACTACAGGCAAAAAAACCAGTGCTATATGAGAGTGTCGATATTCTTTAAATAATGGATAAAATCCGTTAACACAAGGATTTCTTCGCGGAAGCTGTCTAAAACCATTAGAGATACATGAATGCAATACACGGAAGATATGATTGACCATATCGTCATATGCAGAAAATTTCTCAACACCATACTCCTGTCGTTAGTTGGGAACTTAAAAGTGCGTTTTACTCTGCATTTTTTCATAAGGGGGCATCCACAAATTACGTGAGGTGTTTTTCCGGATGTCCGGACCCCCCCCCCTCCCCCCAGGTGAGATTTCGTGAGATATGGCCGCCCCCCCCCCTCTGGTGAGATCAGGTCCGTGAGACCCCCCCCCCCAAGAAATCGCCCTCGAAACGTTTGTAGACCCTTTTTTTTTTAGGTCACACCCACCTTTTTGACGAAATACCCTCCTAAAATCGACTTAGGCGCAAATTGTAGACCTTTTTTTTGGCTCTACTGTCCCCAAATTTTTCGCTAAATCTCACGTGAGATTTTCATAGACCCCCCCCCTCCCCCCTGGTGAGATCTGGTGAGATTTCGGCGGACCCCCTCCCCCTATTTCACCTCACGTAATTTATGGATGCCCCCTAACCTTTCATACAATTGAGAAGCATTTTTTTAGTTTATGGTCTATCAAACTTGAGCTATCAGTATCTAAGTTACTGAAGTTCTTTATAACTGACATAATAGATCCATTCTTGGTATGCGATGTCTAACAAATTATAGATAACATTACTAATATCAATAGTTCTAGAAAATTGAATTGACGGATCAAATAAGTGAATTCTCTGGAAACATTCGCGCTGTGTAGCGACTTCAAGCTTCCAAAAGGCGACAACGGATCATTATTTAATAATTGTGGAAGAAGTTTGTACAACTCTGTCTGGAGCACAGTTCTTTAAAGAAATACAACTTGGACTTCAGAAATAAGGAAAATTGAAGCATTTGAGATTTGGTGCTGTCGAAGGATGCTCAGAATGAAGTGTACTTTCTTCTTATATATGTTCGTTATAATTAATTTTTATAAGCGTCAGTTGAAAAATTGTTCACAACTTTTATATGCGTTATATAAATCTGGTATAGCGGTGTTTTTTAATTGTAGTTCTTCAAATCTTCCCTACCTTGCTTTTATGTATAACAAATGATTAAGGGGGCAATTACTAGATAGGCTGTATCAAGTAAGTTTTTAGCGACTTCAGAAAATTTAAAATACCTTCTTCTGTTGCGTGAAATACGCGGAAACCTGACCGAATAATTAACCTACAAATTGAAAACGCGCTGCATGCAAATTGGATAATTTTTTCGCCGGTTGTAAGTGAGCCAACAGAAAGAGTGCATATAAAGAAAATTAATTAATTAAATACATACCGTGCTTTGGCAAAATAAATCTTTTACCAACGTATAATTCAGCACCCATGCGACGTAATAGCTTTTTTTTATTTTTGTTTGCCAACGTTATCAAAACAGTAAATTTAGAGTTTTAATATGCTGTTATAATGCAACTTCTGAATTCTTAGTGCCTGGTAAGGAACGTTTGTTCAGAACACCAAATATTCGTCGAAGACGTTTGTTTGATACTGTTCAAATTTTCCGATGATTCTTAATTGTGGAGCTGCAGTCACGCAAAATTAAATTCTTAGAAGATTATAATAACGATACGTCATAGTATTTAGATATCTCGGTATACTTTTCCGAGAAATACGAGGCGTATTCCAAAAGTAAGGTCCGTTTGATCATAATAAAAACATCGTTCAGGATACAAGGTTTTTATTAACGTCAGTATGTAACTACATATCTAGTTCACTTTTCCACATAATCGCCGTTCATATCTATACACTTTTTGTAACGCTGTACCAGTTTCTTTAACCCCTCGGCATAAAAGTCTGCCGCCTGGGACCTGAACCAATTGGTAACGCTCGTCTTGAGTTCTTCATCGGTTTGAAATCGTTGTCCACCAAGCCACCGTTTCAAATGCAGGAAGTGAAAATAGTCGCTTGGTGCAAGATCTGACTGTAAGCAGGGTGGTCTAGGATTTCCCAACGAAACTCTTGAATCTTCTCTTTGGTTTTGGAAGCGGTATGCGGGCGTGCGTTGTCGTGCAGGAGGATGATGCCAGACGACAGTTTCCCGCGGCGTCGATTTTGGATGGCACGTCTCAGTTTGGTGAGCATTGCACAGTACACATCAGCTGTAATGGTTGTCCCACGGTCCATGAATTCGATCAAAAGGACACCCTTTTCGTCCCAAAACACGGAAGCCATCATTTTGCGATTCGTGTACGGCGATTGCTTACACTTTTTTGGTTTGGGTGAACCGGAATGGCGCCACTGCATTGATTGTTGTTTTGATTCTGCGTTGGTGTACGCTATCCACGTCTCGTCTCCCGTAACAATTTGGGAAAACAAACTGTCTCCTTCTTGTCTATAGCGCTCCAAAAATTGTCGTGCGCTATGCATTCGTTGCTCTTTGTGCTGAGCGGTGAGCAGTTTTGGCACCCACCGCGCACAAAGTTTCCGATATCCAAGCTCTTCAGTGACAATCCTGTAAATTGAGGTTCTAGCAACATTTGGGAATTCCATAGCCAAACCACTAATCGTCAAACGCCGATCACTTCGCAGTTTTTGGTTAACTTGCTCGACGATGTCGTCGGTCCGAATACCGGGCCTGCCACTCCGCTGTTGATCGTGCACATCTGTGCGACCACTTTGAAATTCTCGACACCAGTGTCGAACTTGTTTCTCACTCATTATGTTTGGTCCATACACTACACACAATTCGCGATGGATGTCCGCAGCTGACGATCCTTTTGCCAACAAAAATCTAATCACACCGCGCACTTCACAACTGGCGGGAGCTACGATTGTCACGGCCATTTTGAACTGCTCTCAACAATAGATATACGGCTACTGCGGTACGCCAACAATACTGCATATTTACCAGGAGTTGGTAGATGGCGCTGCAGGTGGGAAACGTCATTCAGGCCTATCCTCTGTGACATCTTGTACCCCGGACCTTACTTTTGGAATACGCCTCGTAGTTACCGTTTCGCAAGCCGGCTATCAGATGATACGGCGGAATCCGGTTACCACACGATTCGAGGCCAGAGAAAGCGAAAGGCGAGGCGAAATATAAACAGGGAAATCCTTCTGGGAAAACCCAGATCTGCATGGTAAAACGAACCCAGTGGAGACGGTGGCCTTGCGGCTGATCTTGTCTTAATCCATCACTAGTTCTTTGTTCGGCTCCATGGGATCTTAGATTGCACTGCAATCGTTTTGTTACGGCACTGTATTGCATAGCAATATGTTTACAAGTAGTCGACGACTGATGCAAAAAAAAAAAAAAGATTATGCTTCTGGATTTTTAGTTTACTAAATAAAATGAAAATAGAACAATTGTAATTAAATTTGTTTAGGAGCTTTTGTAGAATTCCAGTCGTTTGGAGTCGACTTTTCGTCAATGTGTGTGAATAAATTTAGTGCGCTTTTAATTTTTTTTGCTTGGGCTTTAGGGGGCGTCCATAAATTACGTGAGGTGAAATAGGGGGAGGGGGGGGTCTACGGAAATCTCACGTGAGATTTTGCGAAAAATTTGGGGATAGTAGAGCCAAAAAAAAAGGTCTACAATTTGCGCCTAAGTCGATTTTAGGAGGGTATTTCGTGAAAAAGTTAGGGTGTGACCTTAAAAAAAAAAAAAGGTCTACAAAAGTTTCGAGTGCGATTTCTAGGGGCGGTTCTCACGGACCTGATCTCACCAGAGGGGGGGGGGGGTCCAGCCAGATCTCACGAAATCTCACCAAGGGGGAGGGGGGGGTCCAGAAATCCGGAAAAACACCTCACGTAATTTGTGGATGGCCCCTTACGCCTCGTCGACAGCAAGGTCATTAGTGGCGGGATGGGATTTGGGCAAGGAACGGGAAGGAATTCGGTCATGGCCTTTTTGAAGGAAGCATCCAGACATTCGCCTGGAGTGATTTGGGGAAACCATGGAAACCCAAATCTGGATGCCCGGACGGGGATTCGAACCGGCGTCCTCCCGAATGCGAGGCCAGAACGTTAACCGTTCAGACACCACGCTCGGTCGCGCCTTTAAAGTTAATTCGATCCACTGAACTCTCCTGATGTGCGTTATACAGAAAGAGTAATTTCAACATGAGGCGGAGTTCACATAAAGGATAGTACCAAAATTCTATTCTGTGACTGAGTGTGAGTGGTTAACGCTCCTGCCTCGCATTCGGGAGGACGCTGGTTCCAATCCCCGTCCGACGAAAATCACTCCAAGCGAATGTCGAAATGATTCCTTGAAAGTACCATTGCTGAATTCCGATCCTTGCCTCCGGTCCTTTGCCTTCTCTAATGATCGCGACGTTGACTAGGCGTAAAGGTATAATATAAACAAAAGAAAAATCTGGTGTGCACTTTCATAGTATTTAGGTTAGCCTTTGAATACCCGTTTTAGGTCCAAGTTTGTTACTGTGATCTCTGTTAGTTTTGTTTTGTAGTTTCGTCTAAAGATTTAAATATTATTACATTCGTAGCAGCCGGGAGCAGGAAAATATAATTTACTGAAGGTGTCAGAAAGTGAGTCGTAAATTATATCTGCTTTTATTGTACACCGTCAGGTTCCGAGCAACACGCGTAGGTGTTTTGTAAACAGAACAAATTGAGCGGAATAGCGTTTCTGTCCTTGACTGATTAATTGGGAGGCGTCAAGTATTACGTCAGTTCCAGTGTAGTCATAGGTTCAGTGTCGTATTAAATCCTGTGGAGCGTAGGAGGTGGTCAGAACGTTGGAACTACCTCGCTATTACCTGCTAATACGCTTTTAGCTATACGGAACAACTGTTTCAGTTAACCCGTATCATTACATCAAACGAAAATGTTATTAAATGATATAAATATCTTTGATTCGGGAAAATAAATATTACATTAATTACATAGGCATACGACAATTAAATAAGTAAGAGAAACAAACAAAATTATCGACTACAACTAAACATTAATTTTCAATATTCCCATACAAACTTTAAAAATAAAATAATTTCACAATTTAATTGAAATTTATGAGTATGCACTTCAACCTCCAAATGCAGATAACCAACATTGCTGTCATTAAACTGTACGTAGACTAAGCTGATAATTTTTAAACTAACATATGACAGGAACTGATCCTTGAGAGAAATCTAAATGTAAACAAAAAGTGAACCAGATAAACGTTAACGGTACCTTATATTATTTTTCGTCCATCAGTTGTTCGGTGTAAAGTTTTCTTTACTTTCGGCCCATACATTCGTTTCTTCTTTTGAAACATTTTATGGAAGCCTCCGTTGATATGAAGTTAGTGTCATTTTTTGCGTGGTCTAAGAGTCTTCATTCGGTGGCTGCTTATTGTGCCTAATACGGCTATATATATGATCTTCGCGTTCGTTATAATAACCATTCTGAACGTTCTCAAAATACAAATTCCATGGTGTTGGACAGTATTGTATTAATTAGCTTTTTATCACTAATCTTTGATGGCGCTAAATTATTTTTCATTAGAAACACTACTGTCTTTGTCGGGGGTTACATTTAGAAACGACGAAACATAGATAACCTGATAACTGCCTGGTTAACATGCTAGGACGGCGGTAAATTGCGTTTCACGGGTCGCTTCGAGCGCTGGCTTTATTAAGAGGCGCCATGGACAACTATTTTCTCCGCGGCTTCTTGATCTGGACATTTATTAGATTCACTAGTTCCATGCGTATCCACAAGGAGTGGGAGAGTCGCTGAAAAGAGTTGACGGAGTATGGCCTTACCCAGTTTCGCCAAAGAATCCCTAGCGATTATTTATTAGTTGTGTGTAAATTTCCCTCCGTCACCCACATAATAGTGACCGAATTAATAGACTTTCGGAATATTACGCCGTACCATAATGATGCATACTTTTTTCCCCCGTCGTACAATTAGGAAGTGGAATGCGTAGAAAAGTTTTTTATTATTTGCAAAAAAACACACTACCGCGCACAGTTTTTTGTGGGGAAAAAAAAAAAAAAAAAAAAAACACGATGAATATTGTTGTCGAGAAGCAACCTGTGGCAGAGTACCGCATTTTGATGCCGAGTTTGACGCGTACAGTCTTAGTTACAAGGTGTAACAAGTGTCAAGTAATTTATTCTGTGCAGTCAGTTGATTAGTAGCCACTGTAACATTAAAGTGTGTAATCAATTTGACGAAAATCGTGTATCGGTAAAAAGTATCGTTTCAGATTGCAAAAAAGTGCCGTAGAAACGCCTGAAATCGTACGGTAACGCTGTAGAACGCAGAAGACTGTCAGGTGTAAGAACGATTTTAGTGGCAGTGAATAGGTTGAAAACTAGAAGCGATCTGGACGTCATTCAACATTAAAAACCGAGGAGAGTGTCTAACTAGCTTAGGGGTTCCCAAAGTTTTTCTTACCACGGTCCCTCCCGGCAAAAGAAAAATTCCCTTCTACTACCCCCATAATTTTACTATATAGTAAAAATGTAAATGCCTACTTCTCAGTACTAATAATGACATCTAAGAGGAAGTGTACAAAGTATGTGATGTTGGAATAAATATTTTCAATTCTAACGGTGGCTTCCCACTTCCCGTTGTTTTGTAGACCGCTCCATGCAGCGGAATTGTGCGGATCAGCACGCGCCACCGGCTAGCTCTCGTCACCTCGCAGCCACCTTTCCTAGTGTCGTTTCAGCCACCCGGGCGTTTGATGTTTACCAGCTGGACGACGGCTAGAGGTGGCTCTCTTCCCACGGCCTGCTGTTGATAGGTGGACCGGCGTGGCCGGCAATTGTAGGGGTCGTGTGTAGCCACATGAAGACGCGATGAAGGAGACATAGTACTTCAGACGGTGTAGAGCTAGGCTATGGTCCATACGGGCAGCTAAGCTACCCCGCGACGTCTCCCCCTCCCCCTCTCCCCTTGACATGTCTTCGTGTCCCCCAGTTTGGGAACCTATAAACTGCTGGCACAAATGGTTGTATCGAATAACCGACCGATAATTTTTGAAGCTTCTGTAGTTGTGAACATATCGTATGCTTCCGTTCAAAGCGTTTTACCAACCTATTTAAACATATATACAGGATGTTACAAAAAGGTACGGCCAAACTTTCAGGAAACATTTCTCACACACAAACAAAGAAAATATGTTATGTGGACATGTGTCCGGAAACGCTTACTTTCCATGTGAGAGCTCATTTTAGTTTCGTTAGTATGTACTGTACGTTATCATGATTTCATACGGGATACTCTACCTGTGCTGCTAGAAGATGTGCCTTTACAAGTACGACACAACATGTGGCTCATGCACGATGGAGCTCCTGCACATTTCAGTCGACGTGTTCGTACGCTTCTCAACAACAGATTCAGTGGCCGATGGATTGGTAGAGGCGGACCAATTCCATGGCCCCCACGCTCTCCTGACCTCAACCCTCTTGACTTCCATTTATGGGGGCATTTGAAAGCCCTTGTCTACGCAACCCCGGTATCAAATGTAGAGACTCTTCGTGCTCATATTGTGGACGGCTGTGATACAATACGCCATTCTCCAGGGCTGCATCAGCGCATCAGGGATTCCATGCGACGGAGGGTGGATGCATGTATCCTCGCTAACGGAGGACATTTTGAACATTTCCTGTAACAAAGTGTTTGAAGTCACGCTGGTACGTTCTGTTGCTGTGTGTTTCCATTCCATGTATAATTTGATTTGAAGAGAAGTAATAAAATGAGCTCTAACATGGAAAGTAAGCGTTTCCGGACACATGTCCACATAACATATTTTCTTTGTTTGTGTGTGAGGAAGGTTTCCTGAAAGTTTGGCCGTACCTTTCTGTAACACCCTGTATTACTACTAATACTGCGATTTCTTTCAAATAAAAACTTTACGGAGTGTCCTCAACCATCTAATTTGCCGTATGTTGTTCCATTCGACTTTTGGCTCTGCTGTAAATTCAAAATGAGCGTGAAAGAAAAAAGTTTTGAAAGGGCAGCAACGACCGCAACTAAATACAATGGCGAACGAAGACTTTCATAGCTGTTTCAGAAAGTGGAAAGAGCAGAGGGACAAATGAATTCTAAGCGGGGAAAGTACTTCGGAGGGAAAAAGAGCAGTGTATCTGTTATTATAGTTAAAATATCTGTGTTAATAAAACTCTAATCTTGGTCGCTGTGTCTCCTCGCCTTCGTTGTCGAACTAACAACGGCCAGAGATCTTACTCGAGGTTATTCACGTTATTGAATAACAGTTCTGTTTAGCTAAGCATCCGCGAAGAAATGAACTGAAAGAACACTGAATGAATTGTATGTATTTCGTTTAAATCGAAATATTATTTATTAGTTTCTTTTATTTATTTATATTCCTTCGATATACATGTTTTCCTTTAATTTTTTTGCCCATAAATCTGAAAGATAAAAGCTTTCATTTTCGATCAGCAATACTAGCGGAAGCTTTGATTGGATTATTATTTAGCCTGGGTCAGAATTACAACTGGCAATTGACGTTACAGCAGAGGGCTTGAATACTTTAATTTAAAAAAATACTTTATTGCTTTCATTAATAATTACTTCGTTTGAATGAAAGTAGTTCCAAATTGGTCGCGATGTATGTGACCTAGATCACAACTAAAACTAATATTACGTGGCATAATGTAAGCTTTTAAGATTTATTATTAACATCCTTTGCTTTCACTGACGCCATATTATTGGGGTCATTATGTAACGGTGTCAGCCGTTCAGACGTCGATCTAAATCACCAATATCAAAACAAAAAGGAAAAAAAAAAAAATTGTATCAAGTTTACATTGCTTTCTATGATGACATTAAAATGCGGTGCAGCTGATGTATTAATTCGAGTGTGCTTGAAGCTTTGATTTTTGACCGGCAATATTATCGGGGTTTATGTGGTTAGGTTGAAATGCAGCCTGGACCAGAATGACAACTGAAACCTTTTGCTACGGCGCAAGGCACGAGGAATTGAATCGAGCTTTATTTTACAATAGTTCTATTTAGGTAAGCAACTGCAAAGAAGTGACTTGCCGGAATACGTTCAACCCGTTATTTTTGACGGGCTTGTTTGCTGTAACATTTAATCACACCTTATAGATACATAAAAGAAGTAACCCGGAGAGAACTCGGTGTGACACGAGTCTTGTACCTCCCCTCCGGTGGCGCCGCGCCGCGGGAGAGGAACCGCGTGTTTTATTTGTGTGTTGTCCGGCTGCTATTTGTGTACCCCGCCCGATCTTATTATACGGCAGCGCACAATTGGTGGGCGCGCCGAGCCCTTTGTTCAGCTGGCGTCGCGGCGGCAACCATCCAGCGCATCGCGATGTCTTCGTGGAAAAACGGTCACCCTTCGGCAAGATAAACACTGTGCTGTCAATCGTCGTAATGTCGCTATCAATCCCAGCGGAACTAGAGCAACTATCGCAGTTCTCCAACTTTATGTTCTGTTTGTAGTTCTCGGTCTACCTTTCCCTCGGCCTAGCAGTTCGTCTCTTAACGCAGGGCCAAATTCCGACCTGGGGATTGTCCATAAACTACGTGGCTCGGTAAATTGGGGGGGAGGGTTTCGTGTTGAGCTACGTAAAAAAAGGTGGAGCGGAGTCAGATCCAAGCTACGTAGCTTTTCATTCATATTGTTTGTCACAGTTTAAACAGGGTACAGAGTACACAGCAGCATGTGGATATTTATATTCTTCATTTAATTATCACTGTATTTTAGATATCCTCTTTACTGACAGTACCGCGAATGCATGTGACTTAAAATCGTAGTGTTTGGATCGCATGGGGTCGGCGCATTTACACTACTCATTACTCACGTACACCGTACCTATACTCAAATTCGCGTACACACCAGCGACAATTCGTATTGTTTTGATTTTAAAAAAACTGATTTGATTCTGATGCCTGCGTCAATAAAAAAATCTAATTTTGTTCTGTCAAGTGAATTTCTGTGCATCTATAATTATAGTTCTCGCTGAAGCATCATATGTTGTGATACAGCATTGTACAATAAACTACACGAGGCTTACAGGAATTTTTTTTACAGCGAGTTTACATTATCAGAATCGGCGTTAATCAAACTCTTTTAAGCAGGACAAAGAATCATTCCTTGGTAATGTAGAGAAAAAAAAGGTGGCTGAACTGCAGCAAAAGAAATCAATTAATGCAGATTTTTTACATGATGCGTTTAGTTTGTTATATTTTACCAATCGATAAACAATGACTATCGAGATGAGGAGAATGTTTTTAGTAAAACCTCAAGAAGAAAAGAATCCCTGACTGTACCAGAGAAAGAAGCTTTCCAAATAATTGATCATTTTAAGGAGTGGCGTGTCACCATCCCATTTAGAATAGTTGTGATTACAGAAAATTACATGAAATAAATATCGGTAGTGTTCGTTATATACGCAATCATTTTAACGATTATTAACAGAAAAGGTACAAAATGTCTTCTGGTATTAAGGGAAAAAAAAGCTACGTGCCACACGGGGGAGGGAGGGGATCAAGGCAAAAGCTGCGTCAGGTTGCGTGAGGAGGAGGGGACGTTTATAAGGGGCCGAAATGGAGCCACATATTTTATGGACGCTCCCTTGCCTAGGCATCTGTTCTACAAACATCCGCATGGCTCGCGCGACTTTCCGACACAAGGCGCTTGCTTCTAAACAGATTTTCAGTATTCGGGTTGCGATACGCTTGTTCTGGATCGTGGCTGTCTGATATCCTCCACTCCAGCAGAGAGACTCGCTATACGACCGGGTTTTGGAAGTATCTTTGGCCTGGTTCGTGTCAGCGCCGCGTCCACGTCGCTCCCCGTGGGCATCCTTAAAGGGTAACGAAGTGCGCTGTGCCTCACTGTCTCTGCTGAAGTGGAGGATGTATGTCAACCACACCCGCGGGTAATTCTGAAGAGCCACAATCCCGCGGCGGGAACGTAACAAAGTAGTTTATAGAGTGTTGTGGTCATAGTGCCGAGTGAAGGGCTTCTTCCCAGGTATCGCGTAACACCTCTACCAGGTCAGTGGACCAAACACCTGTACTAATGTCGCACCGAGGATCTTTTGCAATACCTTATGCTCAAAAATTTGAAATTCGCTGTGTTCCATTTTGCGGATACTCAAAGTGTCTCATCCACAACGCAATGGGAAGGTCCTGTTTTTCATGTAGTCTTCAACTGCTAGACTGAATAGGTCGGCCAGGCTGTAATAACAGCAGTTTCAGGCAGGGCCGGTGCTAGGATTCTCGGGCTTCGGGTAAGCGTTCTTAACAGTGACGTAACCGGTTTGGGCCAGTGGAAAATCATTGATTATTGGGCCGGGGGGGGGGGGCTCTCCGACCGACCGTCGGGCCCCCTCCTCGGCCGGCGGACGCGGGGTACATTTGTCCCGCTTACCCTAACGCCGGCCGTGGTTTCAGTCATAGATCAAATTTCGCTCGCATTCTCACAGGCAGATTTCCGTTTTCTGCCTATAGTTCTTGGGGAGTATTTTATGGAGTTTTTGTCCCTCGACATTTACTTAAACCTTAGTGCGGTATGTCGTCGTTGTGGTGTGCTTATTAGTGCGGTGACTTCTTATGCCGGTCATGTCAATGACATATCGACCAAGCTTTTAGACCATATATGGGCAACCTCCGGCCCTCCACCAGCTTCAATCCGGCCCGCGAGAGGTTCAGAAATTTCAGATACAGAACATCCCTTTCCGAAGAAAAATATCCAAAGCTGAGAGTTTTCTCACGAAAAATAATTTGCACATTCGGAAGCACGTAAAAATGTGAGCAGCTTTTTTTCAATCATGAAAATTAATAAAAATAAGCATCGTACTCGGTTTAGAGCATGGTTGGCCAACCCGCGGCCGCCTTGAAGATTTTTTCGCCCCGCGTGATTCATCACACTTTTTCAAATTATACTTAGTTTATAATTGCCTATGTAGTGAAAACCAATGTATTTAAAAAAAAAATACATTATTTGTGCATCCATATATTTCAAAATTAACTGTCGAAATTATGAGAAAAAAATTTCTTTGTTTCTAAAATATGTTTTTGCGAATATATGACAGATATTGCCTGTTTTATTTATGACTTTACAGTTATCAGTTCGCCGAATAATTATGTTATATTCTGCGAACTCATAATACGCGCGCATCTCGGAACATATATAATTTTATTTGCGGCCCGCGGAGTTATGACGCATTTCCAAAGTGGCCCGCAAGATCATCTGGGTTGCCCACCCCTGTTTTAGACTATTGGATTTTACTCTTCTCTGGTTGCCGGTAGAAGGTTGTTGCAAATGCACGAGAACTGTTCTTGAGTGTTGATGTAGACGTGGTTCATACAGAGCGGCTCTGTAAGTGCAGGGCCTGCTTTAATGGCCTAATTTATATCACCTGCAGACGCTTTTCAGGCCCACAGAAGTCAGTCGTATTAGTGATAGGCCAGGCCAAAGTGAGATAAATAATGATACCTATAGCGGGTGATAGGAGACTATTTCTGTTGAGTATAGTACTGAGGTCGGGGATTCTTTTGTTGGCTCTTTTCTGGACGTTCTCGATATGCACTCGCCACCTTACGGTTGTCTTCCACGGTAACTCTTCACCATAGGTGCAGCGGGTACATGGCTATGTCTTGTTTAATGGGCCGAACTTCTTTGTAAACGTAACGACCATCTTTTGAAGAATATTTGTAGACGCCGGATGGCTATGGCTCTGCCTTTATCTCTCTTTCACTTGGTGAATCGCTGCCAAGTAATTTAACACGGAGATTTTTTTTTATTTTTTGAAGTATTGGTTCCCAACCATCAGCCTTCTCCGTTCATCAACTAGTCTCCAATCCAGTATAGAAAGTACTCAGTTATTTGTTTTGACTGCAAAAAGTCTTTTTCTCGTCCTGGCATTGTCCGAGCCTCATACATTCGGTTCAGTTGCTTTCTCGATCTAGACAGCAGTGGTACATAGGCATGATTTCATCTCAGACTTGAATTCTATGAAAATTCTCGCGAAACCGTTTCTTCACTATCTTTTGCAGACTACACTATGTTGAAAATGACATGAAAGATAATGTCTCCTTGCCTCAGCCCCGTAACTATATCGAAGCTGTCTATAAGCTGGTTTCTGGGTTTACTTTGTAGTTCATATCACTCAGGCACTCTCTTAGCCGACACCGAGAGTGGTGGGCGAGAGGTTACGCACGGGCTGGGCATTCGGGAGGACGCGAATTCGATTCCCCGGTTTTCCATGGTTTTCCGAAATCGCTCAAGACGAATGCCGGGATGGTTCCTTTAAAAGCACTAGTGGTTCCTTTCCATTCTTCATTCCGATTTCTCTCCCGCCTCTAAAGTCAGAAGAAAAAAAAAAAAAAAAAACAACCAAACTTAGCTGATTTACGAAAATTATGCTAGAACCCCTCCACCACCCTTCTTTACCTTTCCCCCTTTCGTGTACTGTCAATACTGTGCGGTTCTACTGGAGTGATTTCGAGGAAACCATGGAAGAACGAAATCTGATGTAAACAAAATAAGCAAATGTTGTTATAGTTGTATAGTGTATGCTAATAAACTTTATTAAAATGGTCTAAATGGAGAGTAAATTTAATTCCTCTTGATCGTTGGAGAGCCCTCGCGTGGAGTGCTCTGCCTAACCTAAAAATGTGTCAGTCATTGATTTTTGTTTTAAGCGCCCGGCGTCTGACCTATCACATTTGTTTATGTCATTATACGCGCGAGGTTCTACTCGCCAATTTTTCTGTGTGCGAAAATTGTATGTGCTATGTAAGTTGCGCTCAAAATTGAATCAGATCGTTCATTTGATTACAATCATGAAAATAATATGATCAAGATCTAAGTTTTGTCGTCTCCCTGGAACACCCTTCTTTTAGGAAGAGCTGTATCATTCGAGCAGTTATCTGTTTTGGAAATACTGGCGGTGTTGTGTAATGGTTTGTTAAATGATAAACATTTAGATCTCTAACTCGTGCCGAAGGAAAGGACATATGTTAGATTATGATCAACTGCACTGTCACGTTCTACACTTTATCGTCCTCGATATTGTCGACACGGTTTTGCGTCAGTCGTTATTTTATTTAACTCCTTTCTATCATTTTTTTTCGTTCTCTTCGCGTGTCATTACCACGTTAGATAAATTAATCGGCTACTATTAGGACAGAACCAATAGATACCGTTAGAATATCGCCAAATGTTGATGAAACACTGAACGTTTTACTTAACGATGTAGATCACAAAATCAAAGCAGTAGCACATTATAATCCAAACTCGTCTTGTAAACATCATGTTTGGAGATAAATGTCAGTCAGAACATGATTCAGCAAACAAAAAGTAATCTGTAACATCAAAGATGAAATCACTGACACAAATATATGTAAAGTACTGGAAAATAAACACCGTCGAAGAGGCTTCCAAAGAACCTAGTAGAACGCGTTCTGAAAATAATCTTAAAAATCCGTCAATTTGGAGTTACTCTCGTGTATTGAGCGTTTCGTACACGATTTGTGTATTAAACTGAATTAACTAGAAAATTTGTAAAGTCGTTTTAAACAATAACAATTATTGATGAAATTTTCTCGAGAAAAAAGACGAGTGAAAACGTTTTTATAGCACTACGTTTCGGCAGTTATATCCTCTGCCGCCTTTGTCAAGTGACTCAGATGGCGGCAGAGGATATGCCCGCCGAAACGTCGTGTTATAAAAACGTTCTCACTCGGTTAGTTTCCCGAGAAAATTTCATCAAACCCCCCACTCTTATATAATAATTATTTTTTAAAAAAATATTGAGTTCATTATTCCGTTTTACTAAATTGTCTTTCAAGCACACAAAAATTTCTGTTTAAAAATTGTAGTGGTCCTGAGAAATTTTTTAAAAATTGTCAAAATATATACTTTATTTGCATATTTATTATCTGATACATGGAAGACTGTATTGAATGATATAAATATTTTTAATCGGAAAAATTATCTACTGAATAATTTTTTTTAATTACCTTTATAGTTAATTTGCGAAAACTACAATCTCCTGATAGACCGTTATAGTTTTTCCTGTAATTTTTCAGATCATGAAAGAATTTTCTGACCAGCAGTTTTGGAGAAAAGGAATTGTGCATAAACTACGTGGGGGGGGGGGGAGGGGTTGGCTGGAGAGCTACACTGGGCTGCTTTGGGGGGAGGGGTGTTTCAGAGCTAGGTCACGTAGCTTTTCTTTCATATTATTTGTCACAGTTAAAATGAGATACAGAACACACAGAAATATTTATTTCCATCATTTAATTATCCCCGTGTGTAATTTACGATGATAGTCTGACAAGAGAAAACAGTACAAAATGTCTTCTGGAATCAATATGGAAAAAAGCTACGTGCTACGTGGGGGGAGGTGGGGGGTAGAGACAAAAGCTACGTCGTGCTATGTGGGGGGAGGGGTGATTCATAGGAGGCCAAAATGGAGCTAAGTGGTTTATGGACGCTCCCTAAAGGGGAATTACATTTTTTGTTTTTTTTAGTCAAAATCTCGCCCAACTGATGGAATAATAATAAATACTGAAACATTTTCATATCGCCTGGTTGTCAGCATTCTTTTGATGAACATCTAAACCAAAAAAATTCCGTCAGTGCTCACTGAACTCACTGTAACTTTTTATTTTTTTATTTTTTTATTTTATTTTTTTTATTTTTATATCCTGGTACATAATAGCCCAGCACCTAGTTTCTATTCTGGGCCCATATTTCCAATATATTACAAGAGGTACATAAGATAATTATAGTTTGCAAATAATAGCTAAATATTATTCAGGATGTAAAACTAGTTTGTAACGCATAAACTTTCAAATTTCACAGAAATTAGTTACATAATTAAATTAACAATGTGTAAGCATATATTTGATATGTGTTAGTGTTCTTATTTTTGATATATACTGTAAATTTGTAATTTGAATAACATACGTTCACACACAGATACTATTATATATAATTAAACAAGGAAACATTCACATACACAAATCACTTACTGCACTGTTGTCTCACTGTTTCTCACTTTGTATATTTACTACACTTTTACACATTTACTCCCGGCACAGCCACTTCGGAGTAACTTACCTCCCTCAGGAGATGACTTCTGGAAGTGGAGGTGTCCTCCTTCGACCCATCGGGAGTTTCTTTCTTCGGGAATCATCACTGCTCAGTCGCTGGTCGCTGTCGGTTGAAACGGTTTCTAAGTGCCAAGAACCTTTCTTTGGCTGCTTGTGAGGCCAGATTGCAAGCTGCATCAAGAAAGTACCACAATTCCTGGTCACGCAATATGTCAAAAATGCGCCTGCCCTGTAATATTTGCTGATACGGGGTTCTTTGTTCTGCTGTTGAAATACACTCCCATACAACATGTTCCGGAGTGCCCTCGCTTCCGCAGTCACAGCTACCATTGTCCACTATTCCTCTTCTTTGCAGTTCACTGTTGTAAGGGCCATGACCCGTTATGTAATGTACCAGCCCAGGCGATGGGTGAAGATGCGACATTTTGAGTCTTTCACAGACACTTGGAAACATATCATATGTCCTTCTTCCTGTTGTGCTAACATTCCACCTTTGCTGCCATTCTTCCAATAACAATTTGTTTACTTCTGCAGCTGTTGTTGCTGGTGCTCCCGTGATTCTCTCTACCTGTTCCGCATTCCCTTTCCTGAGCCAGTATAATGCTCCCCGCTTGCGAACTTCCAAGTCCAGTGGCCACACCCCCAGTGCTACGGTAAGGGCATCAGTTGCTGTTGTTTTATAAGCACCACTCAGCCTGATTAGAATAGTTCGCTGTGTCCTCCTCAAAAGTTGGCTGGGTTTTGCTTTTCTGAGGTGTTTCGCCCAGACACTGGCTGCATACCCTACAATTGATGTTAATATTGTGTTGTGGTATATTCGAATAATAAGCGGTGGAAGTTGGAAACGCCTTTGCCCCATACTGATTAGTTTATTCATGACTGAGGTGGCTCTCCCACATGCTTCCTCCATATGGGCCATAAAATTTAAGCTTTCGTCTAATTTCACACCAAGGTATCGACTGAAGGGACTTCTTCTTATTGTAACTCCGTCTATTTTAATGGTTGGATTGCTCTGTAATCTACCTTTCAATAACATATAACAGGTTTTTTGAGGTGCTAACCTTAGTTTGACTTGTCTGCACCATCGACTGAGTTCACGCAGAACCTTTGCGCTTTTAGCCTCAATTTCGGCTCTGGTTTTACCCTCTATAATTAAGAACAGGTCATCTGCAAAGGCAACAAGTCCCAGGAGTTCCGGCATTCTTTGCAGCCTTGCCATTCCCGGTTCAAGCCCAATGTTCCAAAATATTGGACCAAAAATGGATCCCTGTGGGCAACCCTTTGTTAGCTTTTTATTAATGGATACTCCAGGACACCTGAGTTTAACATATCTGTTCTTACAGTAATCTTTAAAGGAGTTATACAAGTTCTTTGGACAATTAAGTTCCTTAAGCCTTGCAAAAAGTGCAGGCCACCATAGATTATCAAATGCCCCGGATATATCGACAAGAATCCCTATCACGTAATTCTGATTTGAGTTCTGTATCAGATTCATTGTCTGGTTGATTGCATCCTCTGTAGATCTCCCCGCTCTGAATCCATATTGGTTTGGGTTCATCCCTTCCTTCTCCCAATGTTCTTGTAACCTCTTGCACAGCACCTTTCTTGTATTTTTCCCAGCACGTTTAGCAAGCAGATGGGTCGATATGATTTAGGCAATTTTGGATCTTTATCATCTCCCTTCTTGATGATTAATATCTCACTCTGCTTCCAGATGTTTGGTACTCTTCCCTGATGCAGGCATGCATTATAGAGCTTACACAGAGTGGGGGCTACTGGCACTACCAGTTCTTGTACTACTTCAGCTGGAATACCATCCGGACCCGGAGCTTTATTCCTGGACAAGGCATTTATTGCTTGTACTACCTCGAAGATGCTAATATCTGGAGTGTCGGTGGTACTTTGCCTATGTTGGTCAATTTCCAGACGGAGCGCTCTGTGCTCCATCTCATCATCTTCCGCTATATCATCTGGAAGGAGTTCTTGGAGTAACACTTCTGCAGTAGATTTCCAGCTCGTAGTCATGGTTCCATCTTGTTTCTGCACAGTAGACAGTGTAGTTGGGGGTTTTACCTTTCCTGCTGCAATTTTGTATGGAATACCCCAGGGGTTTGTACGCAAGTTTGTTTTTACAAATGTTTCCCAACTTTTTTGTTTAGTTAGTATTAACAGTTTCTTGGAATTCACTCTTAATTTGTCTGTATCTTTCCAGGAGCTGTCCTCTAAAATTGGAGATGAGGCAACGTTGGTAATCTTTTCTTGCTTTGTGCATCCTTTGTCGTAGTCTTTGAAGTCTATCTGTCCAAGGTCTGTCAACTGTGCCAATGATTCTCTTTAGAGGAATAGATCTCCTCATTGATATTTGGAGTGCCCGGGTAAGGTCTCTTGCTGCTCGATCTACATCATTATCATGTAATATGATTTCCTGTTGTGCAAAACTTTCCCTCAGCCTGTTCCAGTCTGCCCGTCGGATGTTTTAATGTACCTTGGAAATCTGCGCCTCCGATGTGTCAAAATCATTCCTCCCTCTGACCAACTCAAAAGTAATGACATTGTGATCGCTGGTAGTTAAAAATTCTAAAACGTTCCAATTCCTCAATAAGTTCCCACATCGCAGATTGGTCAATGTTACATCGATGTTGACCTAGCTCCTGCTCGGTTGCTATATGTGTAGGGTTTTATGTGGTAGATTTCTTACTTCTAGATTCAGTTCACTAATAGCTTCCACTAAAAGCTCGCCTCTCGTATTTGTCTCCCCGCTGTGCCAGAGTTCGGATCTAGCATTGGCGTCAGCCATTATCACTATTGGTCTGTTTTCTAGGGCAGTGCACACTTCTCTTATTTTCCCAATGTATGGTTCAATGGGATCGCTATATTGAAAATACATGTTGACGAGAATTACACCTACCCCAGTCGGCAATGAGCTCCACACATGTCGTATGTTCATCACAGAACTGCACTATCTTAGTTACAGTAACTTGTCTGGATAGCACTACTATTGCTGTCATAGGGTTTCTACCTGTTGAGATTATCTGTGACGATGCCGGCATGTAAGGAATCTTCCCGAAGCATGAATGTGTCTCCTGAAGGCATATGACATCCCATTTATGTTCCTCTGATAGCTTCCTCACCTCATGCAGAACCAACTTGCTTCTCCTGGCGTTTAGTTGTGCAATTCGTAGCATACAAGACATTTTGTGTTTTATGGATGTCTGGTGTGGACGTTGCACTGTGGCCACGGGAGTTGTGAATCGAAAACTATACGCCCATGAGTTAATACGTACTGTTTATATATTGATCGGGATCAAAAGTTTCATTCCTTCTTTCGAAGACTTTATGCACGAGAGAGAGAAGCTGAGAAGTCTCTGTAGGAAGATTGATAGATTTTAGATGTATACGATCAATCGCTTCTAGCTGAGGGAAGGTTACATATTTACCAGCCGGATGCGCTATTCGAGTTAGATGCCCTCAGCGCCACATTGAGATTCGGAGCCTCCTCCAGTCGACCGAGTTTTAAATTAGTTTCAAAATCACTGTATATTGTTTTAGGGTTTATAGAACTGCGTCTGTCTGCTATGTTTCCAAAATTCAGCGGTTGTTCCACCAATTTTGTACTCGCTACAGGTCGTGAGTAATGTTCAACCCCATTTGGTCTGTCAGTATTCCAACCCAGACCAATCCTTTTGACATAAGGATTCCGGGGATGACTGGCGGAACTCGAAGAGATTTCGTTGATCTGTAATGAGTGGTCGTCCGTCTGCGTTCCAACATCTTGTTTAGTACGATTCTTCTCCATTTTTAGTTTCTCTCTGAGCAGGCAGCCCTTTTTGGCATTTCTTTTTTGTCTTGAAGGGGGATTTCCTTTCGTTTTTGTGGTCTCCTTCCCAATTACATCCTCAACTATTTTCCTAATTACATTTGCCAGTTGAGAGTATATGTCGTTTCCCATATCTATTCCTTGTAGTAAACTATCCATAATCAGTCCTGTTTACAGCTCGTTGTAGGAGTAATTGGTAGGTAAGACACTCTTTGCCCTTCTTGTTGCAGCTTTTGCCCCGTCTGTTACACGGTATGCATATTGAAGGTTGAGAACTTTTCTTGCACTATCCCTTTGGTGGTTTTCTTCTCCACAGTGCGAACAAGAACTATTGTTCTTCTTGCAGTGCTTACTGACGTGTCCTAAATCCAAACATTTATTGCATTTTGGAACGACAACGTAGTCTTTCACTGTAATAGCAGAAAATTCTATGAAGACTTTCTTTTGCTGCAACAGAAGTTCCTAACAGAAGGACTCACCTCCACAACATGATGAACTGTTGCTCTTTCTCTAGGTCCAGTTTTAAATTTTGGTTGAAAACCTTCCATAAATTGTCCTTTTCTCTATTTTAACCTCAAGGTTTTGCTGGTAGACAGCATCAGCAAGGTTGTCTACATGAATTGTTATTGGTATGTCGTAAAAAATCATGAGTGGCCTTCGTTTTCTAGGGAGTTCGCATCGCATCTTTTCAGCCAGTTCCTTGTTATTTAGGATTTTTTGCGAATCTTCAGGAGATTCTGTTTCCACTATAATGGCATTGTTGGTTGTGCGAATTCTGTTGATTCTAATTTTATCCCTCCCAGGTTTTATGATTTTTGTAACTTGTTCAGCCACTTGCTTCGGGTTCTCCCCCCCTTTGGAAGTAATTAAAACCGCACTTTTTGTGGACTGAGTGATTTTGGGATTCACACCGGTCGATCCTCCAGATTTCGCCATTGCAGCATAGCTGGGGGCTATTTCTCCTCTATTTTGTTTGAGTTGCTCATTTTCTTTTTTAAGTGTTTCATTTTCTTTTCCTAGCTGAGACAACTGGCCCTCTAAGAAGGCGATGTTTATTGCCCAGCAGGCTAGCTTATCTTTTATCTCTCTAACTCTAACTTCAGTGAGTTTTTGGCCGCAAATATCGTTTAGATGCTTGACTAATTCCACATACTCGTTTCCGATTTTTTCACTACACTGGTTTAAAACCCTGTCAGAGTTTTCTTCTGGAGACCCCATGTTGGCGGCAGCAGAAAAGTTGTTTACTGTAGTGACTCACCGCAGCTGATCGCCGGCATCAGGTGTCCGGCGAGGCGTGTACGCCGCGCGAAGCCGCTGAATCGGCAGAGCACCGCTGGCAGTCCGCGAGGCGCCGACTCAGCTCGACAACAGCGCTCGCGGCGAGGAATTGTTCACACTTCAGCCACGTACAAACCAATCGATTATCACTCGATAAACACTCAACGTTTCGAAAAGGCTTTACATCCCTTCGCGCACAGGTCTTAGAACACTTTCTTAAACTATGTGTTTTGTACCAAACACTTAAAGTTTCGTTTTTCCACAAGTATCGCGATCAAAGGCGAGAGCGACCCGACTGGCGACACGACGCGGCGGCCATCTTAACTAAACGTAACTCACTGTAACTATTATCACCCCCTGCCTTTTCCCAAAAGTCGCCTTATAACCTTGTTTGGGATCATAATATCTAAAATGAATAACACTTACAACTTTCTAAGTTAAAGGGTGCAGAAATGCCTAATTTATTATGTCCAATTGAGGAAAAAGCTCACAAGGTTCAGTTAGAGCAGTTTCCGTTTTAAACAGAGTACGAAGTCAATCAATCTCCAAAGCATTTAGATACAAAATCAAGTTATTTTATATAATATATGCATCATTTTAAAGGTTGAACTATTAGGTATTTTTCTACATAATCGCCATTTCACTGGGTATAATTTTGTAAACCGTGTGACAGGTTTTGTATGCTCGCCGCCATACCTTTCAGGAAGCGTTGAACTTCCATCGTTCACTTCTTCAAATGTTCTTTCAGCTTAGGGAAAAGGTAGTAGTTACTGTGTACCAGTTTCACACTATAGCGTACGTGTGCGATAATGTTGGGACCAAAGATTTGCAGAAGAACGGTGGTTTGACGCGCGACGTGCGGTCGGGCGTTATCTTGGAGAAATACCTACGCCCTTGCTCAGAATTTCTCTTCTTCGGTTCTGTTCAAAATTGCCCTTCTGAGTTTCACAGTTGGTGGAAATGTGGAAATTCAGATGTGCAATTCAGAACCGAACCGAAAAAGGGAAATGATGTATATGTTACCGGCCAAACCCGATATCAGGACAAACTAATTTGTCCTAGACTAAACTGTTTTATCCTACACGTCTCAGGATATACTAGTTTAGCCCAGGACAATCTAATTTGGCTTTACTTTATGCTTAATTAGTTTGGCCTAGGCCGAATTGATTTTTATATTATTGAAAGCAATTAGATTGAATCGTTACAAACAGCGAAAAATGTTACCGCCCAAACCCTTTCTCGGGACAAAATTGTTTGTCCTAAACCAAACAAATTCTTTCTAACCGTCACCGGCCAAACCCTGCTTCAGGCAAACTGGTTTGTTCTAGTTCTTCCTTAGCTTGATAGGACCAAACAGTTTATTCTCACTTACAGTTTACAGGAAAATCGCTACAAATTAAATTAAAAATTCCGAAATATGAGACGAGTACGAAATGTTGTTTGGTGTAATACTGCAAAAATACAGCAAATTTTGTTTTTGCAGAGTTCATATCAACCTAAGCTATTTTGATTTTTCCCTAGAGGCTGTAGTTAGGTGAAATGCGGCCTGGATCAGAAGATAAAGTTTTATCTATTCCTTCGTAAATTCTACAACATCCATCTTCAAATGCTGTATTTGAACGTTACCGGTCAAAGGTGAGGGATAAACTAGTTGTCGGTATCACGCTTAGAAAGTCCTAGTTTAGCGTAGGACAGACTAGTTTGTCCTGAAATCGGGTTTTGCCGGTAACTTGTGCACCCGTAGCAAAAACTGTGTTATTAATGGGTGCCAGCGTTTAAAAACCTTAATTCGGAATAGCACATCCTGTAAAAGTAAATAAAAGATTAAATATTTTTTGTGTTATAGTAAGAAGCACAAATAAATTGTTTTCTAATTTTTATTTTCGTTATTTCATTTCTATTTTCGTAAATATTTCATAAAGATTATCTTCAAAAGTGCATGGCTTTAAATCAGTTCGGCCTAGGGCAAACTAGATTGTCCTGGGGCAAACTAGATTGTCCTGGGGTAAAGGGATTGTGCATAAACTACGTGGCTCGGATTATGGGGGGATGGCCAGGCCAGGCCACGTAGCTTTTCTTTCATATTATTTGTCACAGTTAAATTGAGATACAGAACACACAGAAGAATGTAAATATTTATTTGCATCATTTAATTATTTACGATAGTCTGGCAAGAGGAAATGGTGCAGGGTAGAGACAAAAGCCACGTCGGGCTATGGGGGGGGGGGGGGAGGGTTCACAGGAGGCAAAAAAGGAACTACGCAGTTTATGGACACTCTTAAACTGCGTAGGACAAACTAGTTTGGCCTGATATTGAGTTGGCCGGTAACATAGATATTGTAGAAAATAAATTGATTTTGCATCCCTAAATGCTTTGGAGACGTTACTGTTGGGGCTGTGCATGTTGTTGTTTTGTTGTAGCCCTATTGGACGAGCCTGACTGCTCCAGCGCCGTGCTCTGTGAAGGGCATTATCTCATCACAGACGGCGCTGGCTGGCTCTTGAGGAGCAGCTGAGGTTGTTAGGTTGTTCCCCTCGCAGGATGCCGGTGGTTTGCTCACTGTCAGATGCACTCTGTTCAACAGGAGCTCTTCGCGAGAAGAAGCAGGCAGCTGGCGACGGGCACCATCTATGTGGCGCCGTCGTTGCTTCATAACGGGAGACTACCTTGTTTGGAACCGCCTACCAAATACCTGCACTGCGGCACCGTAAGTCAGCATGCCGTAGAGCACCAACCTCCCCAGTAGATCGAAACCTCTTAACCCTCCTTGTTCTTACCCAATAACACGCATTTCGCTTGGTTTGTTTTGCTGCTAATGCCTGTCAGAAAGGCCAAATTGTCCGTGTAGCAGTATTATTAGAAAAACTTAAAGCTTTCCATGTGCTCTTCTTCCAGCTTCCAAGGGAACTGCCAAAGTGCCGGCGGCATGATTCCCGAAAATGTTACGTTTTGTGTAGAATTGTAGCAGTGTTTCATCTGTAAATTCTCTGTAACGATACCGAGCCGTGTGAATAAAGGATTCTCGGTCGAGCCAACCAACCAGGGGAACGCGGATTCGATTCCCGGTTGGCCATGCTGATTAAGATTTTCAGTCTCTTCAGGCTAGTGTTCCTTCCTAAAGGCCTTGCCCCTTTTCCTACCTGTTCTCTGTCCACAACCGTCCTTGATCTCTGGTGACCTAGCCGTCGACAAATTGTAAAGCTATAAGAAAAATAGTCTAAAACGATAGTTGTCCAAACCCAACAGTTTATCTGCTTAATACCTCTGTAAGGTATTCTCAAATTCAGAAATGTCTGTTTCGCACAGAACAAGTTAGGAACCAATGGCAGAATACTGATAAGTGTTGCCTTGAAATTTTACGTCATCTCCCGAGATAACATGAAGTGACTAGACAATTGTGGAAGGCGGTGAGCTGCGTTCCGAAAGTTCTTAGAATTAATATTTCCCTTCACCATTATGATAAATAATCGTGTATATCTTTCATGCGTTTCCTACACAATTTCCAGAAGATTTTCTTCGTTCCTCTAATTTCTGGTAGTTACGGTTAGAGATTGCTGCGTATTGTTGAGAAACATTGTTAACGACTATGTATAATTTCTTTTCCATCACATTTTCTCAACATGTTGGGATCGGCTGTCTTTGATGAGCTATTTCACTCATCATTGGCGTGATCAGACAAGGACTGCCGTTTTTAGGCGGTTTTTCGCAGGGTGAATGCCGGGACAGTCCCCAATTTCCGCCTCATAAATTACACCTTACACAAACAAAAATTACACTTATCACACGCTGAACATAGTTGCACGGTTCACAGACAGATGGCAACCCTTCACTTCATACAACCTTTCAATAGGTATAAAATGGTTGGTGTCACCAAGGGAATGCGGTTGTAAAACAGTAGCCGAAATTTTACCATTCCAACGTTGAGTAAAACTCATCGAAGGCACGCGAGCTCAAAACTTTGGGAAAATGTGGTGAAAAACAAGAAGAAGAAAAAGAAGGAGAATTTGAGTAATATAAAGTTTTGAAGAGCATTCCAGAACTTGTCAGACCAACACGAAACAGTTTAGCAGAAAGCTTATGCGAATCGGAAACTTCCATCTCATACTTTACATTACCATTGATGCTTTCAAGTATGCCAACACCACATAAAAGCTGAGACACCTGGAGTTGAATGGTTAAAAGAGTTATGGAAATGACAATGAAGTCTAGTGGGAAAGACAAGTAGAGGAGAACTGACATCAAATCAGTTACAAATGTAAAAACATCTTGGGGATAAGAGCCGTCTTAAAATGGCAGTGGCGATGTTGTTATGAGAAAAGACGACAGATATACGAAAATGTTGTCCTGCAGTACAAAATATTGTCAGAGACGGAAAGGAAGGTTGCAAGATCGATGGGACAAAGACATCTGCAGGGTCGCTGTAGTTAGCTAGTAATGAATTGTCCAACACTAAGTGGAAAAGGCTTATGACCCTATGAGGACACATTATTACTTGATTGAATGGGCTGATGAAGATCTCTTAATACTGTCTAGCATCTTCATAGAGCTAACCTGGATGAAGGAATGTTTGTATCATTGATCTCGCATGCGACAAGAAAAGGATTCAATTGGCAGTCGGTCATACACGCTCTGTTTTAAGTGTTTTTAAGAAATCAGTCTTTTCTTAAAATCTGTCCTGATGCATTTCCATTTGATAGTAACACTGTGATGAATAAATTATTCTACGGTGTTTGTCGTTCATGACAGGAAAGACGAGAAAAGGAATGGGTGGAAGTATTAAGAATAGTTTTGCAGATCAGCAAACAAGAATATTTTTGGAATTTGATCAGTAAATTGTTCACTTTTCGTAGCTTTTATGTTTGTAAATGCTGACTGAATTTATTTCCCGTTCTTTCTTTTTTCTGTGAGATAATACTACTTCATTTATGTGTTCACCTTGCATGCCATTTGGGATTTAGCTTCTTTTATGTTCAGCGCTTTGTAGATTTTGTTTAGCGCTTGTTTCGATATTCTGTTTCCATCATGTTTGAAATTCAGCAGTTATACCTAGAAGTTGCACAGGGCATCACTTCGGCCGAGATAACTCCACCACCTCGGCCCATACACGAAGCTGGTGTGGTCAGCCCTATGACCCTCCCTCCCATAACATCCGAAAGGAAGGAAATCTGAGTGGGCCTGAATAAAAATCGACTTGGATCAGTATTTGAAATGAGTACGCCCATTTCATAGTAAGTGGTACTTCCGACTTAGCTACCAGACTCGCCTGCTTTATGTAATAAAGAAATAAAATTATAAAGTAATATTTTTAACTACAAAGGCGGTGAAAAGCAACCAAACATTGTAAATAGTTTTTAAGTTGATTTTTTTTTGTTTTCAATGAGCATAAGAGAAGCCAAAAGCAAATGATTAAATTGGAGAAAAAAATACTACCTTCAATCGACGCGTAGAAGATCAAGCTGTTGATGGTCCTAATGGATTTACGTAGAGAAAATTGCGAGATTTGGTAAAGAGAAAGTTACTATCAAAATAGCGTCTGTGGCAATAGAATGTGATAGTTGTGAGATTGCATGGATACAAGTACTGTCCCTTCCGCATCATGCTGTTTGTTATTAAAAGTCGAATAATATGCCATCATATAGATTGACTATGGATGATAGTGGTATCGTAATTAGTATGTAAACTTACTGTTAGTTGAATCTAAGTTGGATAATCCTGTAAGTTCTGTTATTACCAAGCTGATTCCCACCCCCCTTTTTCTATATTAAACTTTCGGTCTTTCTAAAAGGCCCTTAGTAATCATTAGAGTACAAGAAAAAGTTCTTCAGTTCGAAAATCCCTTCCATAATTTCAGCCTTTCTGATATGCCATAGTTTGCTATAATTTCTTTCAGGGCTAGATTAAACATTCTCCCGCTGTATCTGTGACAGACTTCGTCTGTTCACAACAGATACGTAGGACCGCAGCCTCACGCCATTCGTATCAGTGTCCCTTCGTTCGTATTGTTGCGCCGTAGCAGGTGTTGTTAAGAAGGGGATCCACCTTTGGAGTGTGACCTGGGCGACAGATAGCAGTTAATCGCTGCCTGACGCAGTATGTGTGCATGTTGCAGCGGTGGCGACGGCGCTGGTTCGTCCTGCGGCACTCGGGAGAACTACCTGGCCAATACTTCCTGGAGTACTACACCGACCGCAACAGGCGCAAGCTCAAGGGCAAAATAGACCTCGATCAGTGCGAGCAGGTCAGTCCCTTCATCTTGCTTTCATACTATTGTTTTTATTTATTATGTTCTACCTTTACACAGGCAGCGTGCGTGGCTGGTGACAAATTTTTAAAGTGCATACCCATTAGTTGTGATAAAAAGTACCTTTCTACATCGTAAAATTCCTCTCTAACCTTCGATTTTTCGATACTTCTTCCGCAACAAGTAATGGGAGATAAACAAAATAATGACTCAGATTCCCAGCGAGAAAATGAACAACGCATCTCTTCCTCGCGCTATAATGTTTTTTATCTTTGCCATCAGTTTGTATTACTTGCAATTACTTCCACTACGCTCGCCACAAATGATGGAAATTTTTGTTTTTATGATAACTGTAATTTCAAAACCAAATAACGATTATTTATTTTATTGATATATTTCGAAATTACCCACGTTTCCTGTACATCTTTTTTGACTTTTTAATAAACTTCCCTGTTTCTTATCTTCTTTCAAAAAAATATTAGGTTATGTTGTGACTGGTTCTAGTAACTGCTACAGAGAATAGATCCTAACATGAGCTTTTTATGGATTTAATCTTCGTAAAAAAACAAATAGCAACACGTAGATTTGAACTAAAGTCGCTTTATAATTTTTTATATATGTCTTTCATATTTTTGTGTAGTTATTTACATAACAGACAACTGCTTTTTCGCTGGCATCGCAGCTAAACTTCTTTTTGACAATATATGTGCAAATAAATTCAAATTCAATTATTTATTTTCTTGTAAACTTTATCTGAGTTTTAATAAACTTGTTATCGTCTGTCAAATTCTTAGGTTATGCTGTCATTTGGTTCCATGGAGCCTTCCTCCATGTTTGGTTCCTGTAACTGCTACAAATAAATACAGCGTAAATATCGGATACTCTTCTCGATACATGAATTTCTGTATCTAGTCGTCGTAAATTAACAAAACAGCACGATATAAATATAAACGAATGTCACATTTTTTTAAATATATTTCTGCCTCACATTGTAATTTTTATCTCTGCTACACAACAGACAATTGCATTTTGGCTGGCATCACAGTGACGCCTTCTTTTAACAATATAAGTACAGATAAAATAAAATTCTATCATTTATTAGAAATTTACTCTTCATTTTAACAATATAATTGCAGAGAAAATCAGTGAAGTTATTCATTTGAAATTTCCTGGTTAGCCAAGCAGCACATTGGTGGTAGTCAGTGTAACTACGGGCATTATCGATATTCGGCGAAGATTGCTGAGCCACTGATGTTAGTTCAGTCTACAGGCACAATGCATTCTATTGAAGTGGGTAACAGTTTGCAGACTATCATAGAAAGTCTATGTCTAAAATCTGAAGATATGGCGAAGTATTACCTGCTGCTTGGTGCAGAGCAGAAAGTCCTTCCTTAATATATTATGAAGATTGCTCGAGAATATAATAATATAATTCTTAATTAAATTGCAATGGAGCGCACGCTCCGATGGCAATTTCCCTACCACCCAACTTTCCCCCTTCCCTGCACCCACCTACATTTGTCCTCGGCAAATTTTAACTTTAAATTCTTTCAGCGTGTTAGGTAAATTCATCATTTCTCTTGGTAACTTATTCCAATCCCTGACACCCTTCCCCAAAAAAGAGAATCTTCCTTCACCTTTGTGCCTGAAATCGAGTGCCAGCTTGTGGTAATGGTTATCTTTTCCCTTCCATGCATTACTTTTAATTCTTACACCAATATCTTTCGATGCCTCATCGCCAATATAGAACTTGTACACTCCCATAACCCTATTCAACCTCCTCCTGTCTTGCAATGAATCCCATTCCAGCTCTTTGATCATATCTGTTGCTGATTGCATTCTGTGGTAATTTCCAGAAACAAATCTAGCACCCTTTTTTTGCACCCTCTCCAATTCCTGTATTCGGATCCCATACTACACTAGCATATTCGAGCAATGGTCCGACCAAAGTTTTGTAACCCAATTCCTTTACTTCTCTCGTACATCCCTTCATCACTCTCACCAACAAGTGCAGAACTTTGAAACACTTTCCTACTACCTGACCAATGTGTCCTGACACACTATAAAGCAAGTTAATTACGGATTGCCCATGTGTGCAAAAGGTATCCAAATTTCACGTCTGAGTTTCTAAAGTTATCCTGCGCCTTAAATTTAGTTCAGGTTCCTTAATCAGATGACCATTCAAAGGTTTAGAATTTTAGATGAGTTCCACATTTCGTCAGACTAGTTGACTTAGGGTCTAATGCCCATGAACGTTACCGTGAACGCAACCATGATTTGCTGTAAGAAGTGCAGTTTACTATCTCAAATTAGTGGGAGGAATAATGGTGAGAAATGGTAGCCACAGAGCATAAGTAGACTTCATTCCATCAGAGATCATGCTTTAAGCAAAGTTGAGTGCCTCTACTTTGGAGATATGTGCAATGTTCAGCCAGACGCGAGAACAATATTCAGCTATTGAGATTTTTAAGGTTCATATTGTAATTCGTAGGTTATGTGAATCAGATTCCGAGTTGTCCCTGCCTCCATCTGGCCAATGTACTAAGTCTAACACTGAACTTTTTTGCAGCGTTGGTGGCTTAAAGTTCATTACACGGTCAATAATAACATGCATATATTTAGGATGCTCATGTTTGCAGTAGTATACATTCACTGTGCACTTCGTTGAGATTATAATGGACCATCTGATCTCTACTATAAAGAAACGAACTATCAAGAGCGTTTATAATTAAATTATATTTATTCAAAAAGCAACATAAAGCGTTTTATACATAGTTATTTTTCAATATATTCTCAGCCGCCTCAGTGCATTGTTGTTGTCTTTTTTTAAGAGAAGAGTAGAATAGTACTTTAGACTACCTGCATTTTCAGACGTCAAAAGTGAGCGTTTCATTCTCGATTCGTTTTCGGTCATCTTTGAAACTTTTATAGACGCTTATATAGGCGACGATTCTCTACCAAACTATATTTGGAGTTTTCCACATTTTGTATTTCCGGTTTGGATTCACATTTTATTTTGTTAATATATAATAATAATGTCCTTTTTCATTTTTGAATGCTTGTAACTACTTCGTTCATACCAGTTAAAACAACCCTGTACGCTGGTTACGTGCATTTTAATGACGAACAACTCGAAAATATGCATATAGCTTTATTTACTCTGCAGTCGTGACTATCGCATTGTTACGTATCGTCATTTAATTTCTATTCCATTTATTTAGTTGTGCTTATCTGTCATTCTGTCCTTTAAAAGATAAAAGAAGTATTTCATTACATTCCGTACTAAATGTATCTGACAGTTTTCTACACGGTATATTGGCTCGAAATTTAGTTCTGGCTGTCCGCCAGAATTGTATCACCAGATAATAATGTCCCTTCTTTGAGACCTTTTTCTTTTTTTACCAAACAGAACTGGGCTATTCTAACAGTGGAAGCTATTTACTCATTCTGTGGAGTGGTAAGCGGTGCTCGGGTAATATCGGTTGCGTAGAAATTTCAGTCTTTGAACATGTAATCACAGTTCGCGAACGACATGTACACAATTCTTTCGTTACTAGTGCGTAAAATATTTTTCGCAACCCCATATGCGGTTTTACTCATGCAGAGCATATTCTTAAAATTTCGATTTTAACATTTCTGGGCATCTTCACAACTGGGTGTCTACGAACAGTAGAGAACTATAGTACACTTTGCTAACCGGTATGAATAGCCCTCCAGCAATTGCCCCTCTGTCTCTGCAGTACACTCTGTAACTTTCAGGGAAAACCTCATTGTCTAGTACACCTTCTTTTAACCAAGACTCTACCCCTATAATCACTTGTGGTTCATGTATCTCTATTAAGTTTGCAAATTCTATCACTTTGTTCATTATACTTCTACAGTTCACCAATAACACCCTTATTTTTGACTTTGTGGTATTTTCAGCATTAACCTTTGTCTTTCCAGCTGTACCCAATTCCGTTATTATTTCAATAGCTTCATCTGTTTCTTTAGCTTTTGTATTTTTTCCCCTATAGTGCATTTATAACCAGTATCCCTTTGATCACTTACTTTTATCCCCTCAGCAGCAGCCCCTAACCTAAAAAAAAGGCACAGTACTCACCCCATCATAACTGGAATTGGGCTCCCTTACTGCTTTAGCTAAAAACTCAGAAAGTACTCCCTTCTATTTAAATGTAGGCCATACCTAGTAAAACCTCACCTACCAATTGTGTTTACAGGCACAACCCCCAAAACAGAACTAATGCCTCTTCCAAGTAGCATCTCTGTTCCCACGTTTACCCGCCTCACAGCGTGGTTCAACTGTGGTCGATCATGGCGACTTACAACCTGCATGAGTACCAGCCTGGTATGCTGCGCCTCCTTCATCACCTCCATCAGGTCGCAGTCTATACTATAACTCGCGTTTCTATCAACACTATTTCCCGCACCTCACACTAACATACTCTATTGTCCTTAGTGAAATTCCTGCAAAGTGAACCTATATTCCTCTATTACCCGACCTAATGTTGCACTGAGTTTGAAAAAGCTTGTGTCCTGGTAACCTGTGCCTAATTGAGCATGCAGAAGAGCACCGACACCTCTCCCATGGCTACTACCTAGCAGCAGAACCTGTTTCTTACTATTTTTTTCCTTCTATACATATTCCTGCTGCACCTTACCCACTCCTACATCTACACGAGGCTCTCCCCTTTCTGACTCTGGTAACAGGTCAAACCTATTTCTCTCCATAATTACTGGGGTTTTTAACTTCTTCATCCTGTTAACCATAACCATATTTCCTCTACGACCTGTTACAGTTCCCATCCATCCTTCTCACCCTCCTCACTAAACCCAATACTTCTACTTTCAGCGTCCAAAAGCAGACACTCCATAAACACAGCCTCCGCCGGCACAACCTCCACAGGCTGAGCCGCCACAGACCGAGCCTCAAGAATCTTGACCCTTACACGCAATTCTTTGATCAGTTAAGGGTTTGAGATAATCCTTTGAGAATACAAAAGATTAATAGCAAATTCAAGTAGTTAAGTAATCAGTTATCGCACGCCTTGAGTATTTACGTCTTATCTAACGATTTTAAAAAGAATCGCTCCGTGTTTTTCACTTATCAGCTGAATAGTGCTAGAAAGAGGTGTGAAAAGCAATATAGGATACGCGGGTTTGTAACTGGATAGTTTCTTAAAAGACAACGTTTCGATACGTTCTCTGTCGTCTTGATCAGCCTGCTGTTCGAAGAATTAAGAAATTCAAAATTTCTCGAACAGCGGATACCTTATCAAGACGACTGAGAACGTCTAGTGCCTTTTTATGCACACCCGCGAAGACTACGGTGCTTTAAAGTTTACTCCATAAATTTGAATATGGTCACTTTTTAGTCATGATTGAAATAACATTTTTAACGACAATTCTTACTCTAAAACTTTTTAGCATATGCAGAAGCTAATAGAAATTTACGACTGTTGAGCTTTTTTTTTTTTTTTTAAGGCATGGAACTCCCATTGATCTCTTCGAATTATATGTTCATAGATTAATTTCTTTTTTGTTACTTTATTTGTAAAAACTTTTTTCGTGATGACTGTCATGTAAATCTTAAGTGATACTGACGAAACTTACTTTCCCTGTGCTTGGATATTTGATAGCTCTTTCGTTAAAATTTAGTTTTTCTGCTAGGAATCTAGAAGCGTGAAAATTTGGAAAGTTTTATCCGTCGATAATCTGTCCCACGAATTACAAGTAATCATTACGTATGTAATTTCAATAACTGTTATCTGTGGACAGTGACTGATCTAGAATTTTTCCGAGCCGTGGCAAAGTCCCCCCTTCCCCCCCCCCCTTTCGAACATTATTTTGCCGCCCCATTGTTGCCACCCCGAGTGTCGCCGCCGGGGCATTAGTGGAGCTAAAACAAAGTCCCCGCGGCATAAATAACCGCCCTTTAAACACGATTTTGCCTTCCCCTTGAAGATGCCGCCCGGGGCAAGTGCCCTACTTTCTCCCCGCCCCTAGATCCGGCTCTGTCTATGGATAACTGCCTCTATGAACTAAAAGGATTTCAAAAATCTCTATTTTGTTTATCGATTTTGCTCCATGGATCCCTGCCGAGGAAGAACCTTTGGGATGAGAAACATGTCATGGTTAATACAAATGCATACAATTTGACTCCTAATCTTATCGAAAATGATTGTATGTTACAAAGACAGATAAAGAGAGTAAAAATAAATATTAATTTTTTCAACTGAGTTTTGCAAAAGTTCATATTGAATACGATTAATTATTTTGATCAAATTCTGGAATGGAGTAGGAGTTGGCATTAAGATAATCTCTCAGTTTTTATTTAAATATATCTTTATTATTTGCAAACTATTTTATACCCTTGGAAAGATTATTAAATAGATGTATCCCAGAATAATTAACTCTTTTTTATATTAATGATAGTGATATTTGTGTTTTGTGCAAGTTATTTCTGTTTCTTGTATTGAAATTGTGTATCTTTTAATTTGATGTAAATAGTTTAAAATGATCTATGACAAAGCACATGAGAGAATATATATACTGAGAAGTCATTGTAAGAATATTGAGATTTTTAAAGTCTGCAAGAAGTTTTTGGATTAACCCTACACAGCATCCTAATAGCTCTTTTCTGTGCCATAAAAACTTTTTTACTTTGGGAAGTTTCACCAAATCAATATGTCATATGACATCACTGATTAAAAATATTAGGAGTTAATTATAGATCTGCTGTTAGAGAAAGTGTTTGTATTGCAAAGGTTGGCACTACTTAACTTTTTCAGCAGTGAAGTGATAGGTTCATGCCAACAGAGTTTCTCATCTATCTTAATGCCAAGGAATTTTATACTCTTTGTTTCTAAGATTGTGTTATTTTTATAATTTATATGTAAATCCATCCATGCAATTTGTTTGGTTTTAAACCTAATACAATGTGTTTTTTCATAATTTAATTTTAATTAATTTGCCTTAAGCCAATTTACTACTTCACTAAGTACTTCATTTGCATTAAATTCTAGATTACTGTTTGATGTTTTTCTCAGTCAGGTTAGTGTCATCTGCAAATAAAACACACTTTACTTTGTCAGATAAGTTTCCAAGAAGGTCATTGATCATTGATGTATAGCAAAAAGAGGAGGGGTCCTAGGACAGAGCCTTGTGGAATTCCATGTTTTATTTTCTCCCAGTCTGATGAAGCATCTTTACTGTTTTTAGAATAAAAAATGGAAACTTTTTGCATTCGACTTTCCATGTATGATTTAAACCATTTACCTGCAGTTCCATAAATACCATTTTTTCAAAAGTAATTCATGATTTACACAGTCAAATGCTTCTACAAGATCACAAAATATTCCTACAGGGCTCATTTTACTATTCAGTTCTTCAAATATGTTATTTAAAAATGAATATATAACCATTTCTATGGATGATCCTTTTTGGAATCCAAATTGTGAATTAGTGAGGATATTATAGTGTGTAACACGTTTTGTTACTCTACGATACCTGAATTTTTCAAAATCTTTGATAATCTTGAAAGTAATGAAATGGGACGATAGTTATCTACACATGTTGCTTCTTATTTTGTAAATAACTGTTTTACAACTGCATATTTTAATCTGTTTGGAAACACACCTTGCATTATGAATTCATTAAAAATGATTGATACAGTCTGAACAACTTTCCAGTAATTTACTAGAAATATTGTCATAGCTGGAAGAATTTTTAGGTTTTAATTGTTTCATGAGTTTGTTTATTTCTGAAACTGTTACTGGTAGCAATTGCATCTCCACAAATCTATTTGGGAAAGCAGTCTGAAGAAGCCTTAAGGGTATTGCTTTTCTATGCCTAATTTCTCTACAACTGAAGTAAAATGTTCATTAAATATTTCACAAACTTCCCCTACTTCACTATGCACAGATCCATTTTGTTCTATTTTTATGTCTTTAATGTGATTTACCAATTTATCTGTTTCATTTTTTATTATATACCATATATTTATCATTTTACTGCCCAAATTCTATATTTTCACTGATATATACCTGTTCTTGGCCCTCCTTATTACATTTCTTAGTATTTTATAATAAAGTTTATAATAGGCTTTCAGTGTATATTTGTCCGATTCTATTACTTTTATGTAAAGGTCCCTTTTTGTTTTACTAGATACTCTAATACCCTTTGTTATCCATTCCTTACCCAGTACACTGTTTGGAGGTTGACAAATTTCCTATCTTCTTTTTTTGAAACTTCCTTTGAAAAGTGTTGGAAATATATTAAGAAAGGAATCAAATTTTGCATTAACACCCTGTGCAGTATACTCTTCTCACCAGTGTTCATTATTTAAGGAACCTATGAAATGTTTTATATTGTTTTCATTAATATTTCTTCTATACACCCAGTTTTACTTTATCTGTTTAACAGTATTTCTGGAATTGATATATAACAGATGGTTGTCATGATCTGAGATACCATTTATTACTAGAAGTATGCTGTAATTACTGTACTGAGAAATATGCATAAATTTTTTGTATCTACTGCAGTTGTGCTATTATTTTGTATTCTTGTGGGGAAATTTACAAATGCCTTTAAGTTAATCTAGAATTTTGAATCTCTTCTAGGCATAAGGTAATTTCATCAATTTTACTAAATATTCCTTTTATATTTTGATGGAGAATAGTGGTCTGAACACTTTGATTCAATGACTTTGAATTGTTTACTTTATGAGTACCCATACTGGTTTGTCAGTTGGAATTTCTAATTTCAGTATGTTTTGATCAGTAGAGAATTAATTTCCTTTGGACATCTTGACACATCTATTTTATTTACCATAAAAAAGGCAGCAATTTAACACCACTTATAACAGGTATACCTCTTCCACTCATCTGGCATCCCCTGATCTCATCAGCAATAAGAAGCGCAAGCTTCCTTTTACCTCTGAAATTCAGATGGAGTCCATGGCGAGTATAACTGCCCTAGAATGCAGGCCACATCTATCAAACCAATGTGTGAATTTGCTGGCTGCCAGAGAATTCTTTCCAGTAATGAATTTGCATGCCTATATTATGCCACATCCAGGGTTTATCATAACGCTCAAGCAAATCTACAAATCCCACATTTGTCTTGACGTGTGTTCCTGGAAATATGAGAAATGTCCTCCTTAATTGAATAGTTGAGGTCCTTATCAAAGCTATTTCCTGATCTGCCACAATTACAATACAGTCTTCCTCTGAGAAATCACAGTAAAATTTCCTAACCGCCCACTGGTTCCACAGTAATGGTGATTTATAAAGCAGGGAAGAAACTTCACTTTATAAAACTTATGAAGCAGCCATGCACCCAGTTAAAGCCAATAATAATAATTACTTGCCAAATACTTTGTTGTAATTTCGCTACATTTGGAAAAATAAGTCTTTATAAAACTACTACTGTACTTAAATCTGTCTTTTTATTTATATGTTGCATGTATAAAAGCATTAAATTTGATGAAATTACATTTTACTATTTAATTTATTAATGAGATTCGTAAGGTTGATGCTGTTAAAATACAAACTGAATATCTAGGTCAATTTTTGTAAGGAACAAACCAAGGTCTCCTATTTCGGAAATATTCACGCTGTTTCTTCCTTTGGTGAATATATGATTAACAGCATTAGAGCCTGATTACATGAGATATGAAATAGGAGAAGGTTTCATTAAATTGAATATCAGTTACCATACATTTAGATATGACAGGCTTTTTCTTTCATTTTTCCTCAGTTATTCGTGTCAAGTTTTATCAGTGTCTTCAATATATTAGCTAGAAGGATTTTTCATCTAATCGTACACCTAGAATTTCAAATCGTTTTTCCATATCTAAAGTTCCTTGATGTGGCCACTGAATCTGTCAATGTCCTCTGGAGTTACATTATCGTATATAGATAATAATTCAGGAAACTGATGAAATTCTCTTTTCAATATATTATAATGCAGTTGTTATAGTTTGTCAATAAATAATGACACACACACACTTTGGCAAGAGTTTTATTAGCTCCTTGAAGCTGCAAATTGACATCATTAAATCTTTTTCAAAAACTTAGAAATACGATTAAATTTTTTTTTAAAAAAAAGTGCTTCAGTACCGGACAAAACCACAACCACCCAGCACGAAAGTTCGAACACCCACTAGCCATCCATGAAAGAATTCTTGCAAGAGTGTAAGTGGCAGTTGGTGTCGGCACACGTGCACTAGGCACAATACGATACGCGAGGCGAGAGTGTGTGCAGTCACTAGTTGTTTCCATAGTATCAAACAAAATAGAAGTGAAAAACACCACTTGGAAATGTGTTGATATGTATTATTGTTGCTCATCATTCTGACGGATGATATTGTTGTTGACTGAGAGCGATGGGTGAGCAGTAATGCTCGGGCATTGCATTCATGAGGCCATGGTTTGGATAGCCGTCGGCCGGCCGTATTTCGCTTTTCTATGGTTTCCCAAAATCACTCTAGGTGAACACAGTGATGGTTCCTTCAAAATGCCATGGCTGACTTCCATCCCATTCCTTATATCCAATGCTCTCACCACATCAATAGCAACTCGCAAAGCCCTAAAAAAAGAAAGACTTGTTGTTAACACTTCATGGGATAAAATTGTTACAAGAATGGAGGGAAAGTTCTGTGTTAAAAATAGTCATAGTGTTGCATTTAATATTGTTATTCAAAATAAAAAAGTCATATTCACTAAATAATTAACATTTTTGATCGTGCAATACTCCAAATTCTCAAAAAATTATTCAGAAAGTGTACCACTTTATGGTACAAATTAGTTTTGTTGTAAGTGACATAGTGCTGTTAAGAGTTAAAATGAGATAGAATTATAACCAGCTACAAAAGAATGTGTACAGGATATGTAGAGGGTGAGTCATCAGGGAATGAAAATAAGATTCAGTTCATAAAGTACACGGTTTTGAAACAAAGGTTTTGTATGGTTTATTTAGTTGTGCTGAAAATTACATACATCATACTACCACTACATATCACAAATATAGCTATTTTTATTCATAGGGAAAAATAAAATCTTTTGTAATCACCTGCACATTTCCTGAAAAAATCGTTTACTCTTAATAAACCAGAAATAATTAAAGTAATAAAAGTATCAATTCCTTCACACCAAATTTTTGCACCTTATTCATATCTGGTGACCATAACAGGTGGGTAAGTGGTAATGCTCGGGACCTGAAATTTGGAAGGATGCAAGTTTGAATTACCATATCTCTATCCAGGTTTTGGTTATCATGGTTTCTCAAAATCACTTCAGGCAAATGCCGGGATAGTTCCTTCAAAAAACCAAGGACATTTCTTTTCATTCCAAGTCGCCAGTTCTTTCATGTCACTAATAAACCCAACATCGAGTGTAAAACACTAAGGAAAACAAGTATTAGGTATAACTAATCCATAGTAAAGGAATTTTGTTCTTAAATTGATAAAGTCTGTAAATGGTAGGAATTGTTTCACTTGATAGTTTCCTTTTTTACTTTTTGTGGCTTTCTATTTAACCTTACATTGCCCTACTCTCATGCTGCTCCCCCACCCTCTCACCTTCATATCTTTCTCCTCAACACTTTGCAGCTTTTCTCTTCAGATTTTCTTTTCACTTGGTTCTTTTTTGTTATCCTTTCTCCCCTTTTCAAATTAACCAACACTTTACTCTCTCCTTCTGCACTCAGTTTCCTTTTTTCCACACTTCTTTCTACACCCTCTTCTAGTTGTGGTCACTTTCAATTCTTGAACTGTCTGCTTTTTGATTTCTATACATTTCCATTCCTTTTTTTCTTTCTCATCCTTCACATTTTGTATGTCCAAATTCATTTACACTATGTTATTTTAATATTACTTCCAGTATATCTCTTTCCTTTGTATCTGAAATTATAATTTAACATTTACTAAAAATATGGTAAAGGCAGTTGTAATTTTATTCTGGTCGCAACAATCTACAATCAGCATCTGCAAGCAAGCTAAGTAAGTTTTCGCGACATATATTAATCTTCCTTTTTTTAAATATATATATACTATTATTTATTCATTTCTTTTCTTCATTGTTCAGGTTGATGCAGGCTTGACCTTTGAAAGTCGGAAATTAAAATACCAGCATATGTTTGATGTAAAAACACCAAAGAGAACATATTATCTAGCTGCTGAGTCAGAAGAAGAAATGAACAAATGGGTCGAGTGTGTATGTCAAGTGTGTGGTCTTAAAGCATATAAGGAGGATGAAGAAGGTAAGTCAAAATCTGTTCTGTTCCAGACATCTTCTCAACAATTTGCTATAAATGCTAGTATTATTGATTGTTTTTGCTGGATGGAAGTTGTTCATTCAAACGAGCTTAAAAATTTAAGATTTCTACCACCAAGGCACCAGTAAGTGACATATATATATATATATATATATTGAACATTAGGATAGGATAAAAAAACCACCGCTTACCAAAGAAGGGGATTCCAGCGGCATTGGTACACAAAAAAACATAAACACACAAAGAATAGAGCCCCTTGCGTGCAGCCATCTCACTTCTACTGAGGAAGAGTCATGCTCGAAAATTCTATTCTTTGTGTGTTTGTGTTTTTTTTTGTGTACCAACGCTGCTGGAATCCCCTTCTTTGGTAAGCGGTGGTTTTTTTATCCTATCCTAATGTTCAATATATCTGCTTTTAGCGCCTTTGTTTCCTAACAATCTGTGTATATATATATATATATATATATATATATATACTAGCCTCATACCCGCGACTTCGTAAGCGTGAATTAAGAATTTTTTTGCCAGAATTAAATACAGAAAGTTGTAGATAACGAAGGATTGGTCCCAAACAATATCGAGTCGGCATAATATGACAGGAAAGCTATCACTATATCATTCTACCATCGAACCTACCTCTTGAAGAGAATCAATTTCCAACATATTTCTGTCACTATTTGATAAGATCTCAAAATTTCGTCACTAAAACTGTTAATCATACTGAAAAAAATATCCTGTGCCCTTCATACAGCTTCCTTACACAATTCCATCACAACGATATAGCCATTTAGTCGTCAAAACGTAACAAAAAGACAGAGACTTACTTCCGTATTTATATTAGTATTACTGTGGTTTTCACTCACACACTGACTGCGAACAACACCTGAGGGATCATTATAACGTAAAAAAGTATACACCTACAAAATTGCAAGACTACCTACGATTTGCCTCGCATTGCACCCATAACTTTCTAATATCTACAGTTTAACATTCAATCTGAATAACCTACGGCCCAGGCCTGACTCTTACGATGAAAAACAATTTTTAAAAATCTTAGCCTCCACGGAGATTTGAACCGGAGACCACGACATTCATAAGCAAGCTCTTTAGCCGCTGAGCTGCCAGTTCACTACACGGAAACACGATCTGGAGACATCCACATCCAACATGTCTGTCTATCGCCGTATTTCGAAGTTATGAGACAACATGTGTTATTTATACAGATAATTTTTCAACCAAATGTAGACAGTATTTTTCTCCTTGTTTCAAAGGACAAGTGTGCAAAGTTTCATCGAGATCGGATGAAAACTGTGGATTTGTATGAAGAACAAACAAACCAACATAACAAACCAACAAACAAACAAACAAACATACATTCATCTTTATATATAAAGATATTACTGTAATTTTTTGAAACGGCCTTCCTCCTGTATATTAATATGGTTGGATGTTATCAAACATTTTATTTTCTTTATCTTCTTCCATAGTTACTATTCATGAGACTAGTTGAGTTCAGCATGCTGCTGCTGTAATTATAAATTTAACTGGATTGAGATGGTATTGAATTCACTTGTAACTTGCATTCCAGTATTTCTCTCTCAAGTCTTCTTTCTTGCCTTTAGTATGAGAAGAAATTGTACCTATGTTTAAAGATGATATTTGATATAAGAAGTGTAACTATATGAAATTGGATTTTCAGAAGATGAAGATGCAGCCAGTGGACTTCAGTTGTCTGTCCCCCTGGGCACATCAAAATGTGAGAATGAGGCTATGGCAGACAAGGCTGGCAGCATTACAAATGTGAGCACCACAAATGACAGTGTCAGCACCACTGACTCACCACCTGTTTCTCCCACAAGTACTGTATCTGGACCATACATAGCAATCAGCGAGTGCATTTCTGGGAGACCACTATCTGGACCCGATGCTGAAGCGATAGACAGACTGCTGCAGCAGGGTGGCTATGGAGCATTCCCTAAAAACCAATATGGTCTCGTCAATACGGAGTATGGTGTTGCTGCAAGAACCTGGCAGGTTAGTTTTATACATGTTATCTCTTTTTGTGGGTCACAATAATATTTAATTTATTTCTTCTAATATTATTTTAAATGCAGCAGATTATTATTTTATTATGAATTTTTAATTGTGATGGAACTAACACTCTGGTGCCAATTCTCCATGTGATATAATTAAATTGAGCGCCAGGCTGTGGTCTTGGCCGTCTTTCCCCTTCCATGCACTGTTCCTAATTTTTTGACCAATATCCCTCTAAGGTCATATTGCGTCTCCCCTATATGTTCCCAGCACTCTTTTCACCCTCCTCCTTTCTTTAAGTGACTCCCAATATGGCTCCTTTATCATATCAGTTACTGACTGGGTCCTGCGATAATTTGCACAAACAAATCTAGCTGCTCTTCTTTGCACACCCTTCAACTCCTATATTTGATAAGCAAAATGTGGGTCCCAAACTACACTACATTATTCAATCAATGGTCTGACCAAAGTTTTGTAACCCAATTTCTTAAGTTCTCTGGTACATTCTCTCATCACTCTGTCCAGTAAATGAAGGATTTCCTACCACCTGCCCAATGTATTCTGCCCAGTTGAATTTATAAAACGTTATGCCAAGATATTTACACTTCTGGCCTTCAACAAGCACTCTGACCCCACCCTATAATCACAATTAATCTTAAGTTTTGCTGCTGTAGCAGCTGGTAGGATCCCATTTGTTTTATATATTTGAAATAACTTGCTGAAAAAATATCACAGCCTACAATCTGATATACCCCATACCTTTTCAGAAGGCTCCAACAGTCTCGACAAGGAAACGCCAGGTATATGAACAAGTACCTTACCAGATGTCGTAAGAACGGAGTTCTATGACTCGCCTCGCAAACTGCAGCCCCCCAACCTGGAATTACAGCATGGAGGCGTTGCTAGCACGGTTGACACATCACCTCTTCAGAGTCCTACAGATGCAGAAAGTGTTTTTACGGATGAAGACTGGACAGCACCAGGTACAGTAGCACAAGATCTTTCTAACACAGCACAGTATTTATATTACTATTATCAGCTTGTAATACTAGAGTGTTACACATTTAAAAGAAAGAATGTTCTGAAACATCAAAAGAAATGTTATAAAAAGTGTATATTAAAAAGTAAAATTAATATTATGCTTTAATCAAAATGAAAGTGAGTATCATTCGAGTGCAAGTGTTAGCTAGCTGGTAGCTTTTTCAGATGGCAGTCATTTGGGGATTGAATTAAATGTGAGGCAGCAAACAAAAAACAAAAAAAAAAACAAAAAAAAAACACATGCATATAAATGTCCATCAATTTGAAAAGTACTGGATACACGTGAAGTTAAAAGGTTACTTAAAAAGCAAAGGAAGATACGTGCACGCTCAAGAAGGACGATGTATAGGAGTGATTTAGAAAAGTTAGCTGTTACAAGAGGACATGTCAAGAATGCGATGCGCGAGACCTTTAATGACTTTCGTTGTAACTCACTTTCCAAGAGCCTCATAGAATATCCCAAGAAATTTTGGTCATATGTAAAAAAAAGTAAGTGGTTTTGACAACAGTATGCCAGTTCTACTACAAGACGTTCGGGAAGTTGATGACAGCCGTGACAAGGCTACTGTATTTAACACCAAATTTAAAAATTCTTTCACTGACGAAAATATGGAAAACATTCCTGTCTTTCCACGGTGTTTAGAATTTGTGATGGATCCAGTACAAATTAACAGCAAAGAGATTAGCTTTGGTGCTGAGCACCCTCTGCCACCCACAATTTTGTGAATTGCAGAGTATATATGTAGATGTAGATGTAGATGTAGATGTAGATAGCAGGGGCGTAGCTACTATGGGGCTAGGCGGTGCAGTGCACCGGGGCCCCCAAGCGCGGTTGAGAGGGCCCACGAGCCTTCATGGTAAACTGACGACCTTTTTTTTTTAGTTTTTTTAGCTCTACAGTCGTCTATAGGGGCCCCTGAGACACAGGAAAGCCCTTCACTAAGGGCCGTCAATACTCAGAGGGGACCCCACCACTGCTCAGGGGCCCCTGAGCACAACTCAAGGTCCCCCATCCTCAGCCTAGGGGGCCCCTACCAGCAACACGAAGGTCGCCTATCTGGCCTGAGGGCCCAAAATAATTTTTTTGCACCGGGGCCCTTGTTGACCTAATTACGCCACTGATTGATAGTGTAGGTATCATAAAGCAATTAAAGCTCCTGAAGTGGGGGAAAGCGCCGGGTCCTGATGGTATACCAGCAAGAGTATTTTCGGAATACGCAGAAGAAATAGAACCATTTCTGTCAGATATATTTCGTAAATCTTTAGAAGCAAGAAAAGTACCTTCTGACTGGAAAATAGTGCAGGTGATTTCCGTTTTCAAGAAAGGAGATCAGAGAGATCCTAGGAATTATCGACCTATATTTCTAACATCTGTTAACAGTAGAATTCTGGAGCATGTCATATGCTCGAACGTTATGAAGTTTCTAGATGAAAACGAGTTACTTATAGCAAACCAACACGGATTTCGGAAGAACAGATCGTATGAAACGCAACTGGCTCTATTTTCGCATGGCGTAATGAAAGTTATTGATGCAGGACCCCAAGTTGATGCTATTTTCTTGGATTTTCAGAAAGCTTTTGACTCTGTACCACACAACCGACTTTTAGCGAAGATTCGAGCGTACGGTATATCTGATCAGATTTGCGAATGGATACGCAATTTTCTAACTGGTCGGTCACAGTATGTCGTTGTTGACGGGGAAGCCTCTTCAAAGCTAGATGTGACTTCTGGCGTTCCTCAAGGAAGTGTAATAGGAACACTTCTTTTCTTATTTTTTATAAACGATCTCTGCGACAACGTTAATTGCAGGATGTGATTTTTTGCTGATGATACACTTATTTATAGGGAAGTGAGGTGCTCTGACGATTACTTAGAAATTCAGCAGGATTTGGATGTTATTTCGGAATGGTGCCATAAATGGCTGCTTACACTTAACTGCAAAAAGTTCAAGGCAATGCAAATAAGTAATAAAAAGACCCAGTTTGCTTATGAGTACAAAGTTAACAATTCAGTTGTTGACACTGTGGATTCCCTGAAGTATCTAGGCATAACAGTACAAAGCAACATGAAATGGGACTTGCACATAACTTTTGTCGTAGGCAAAGCTAATTCTAAACTAAGATTTATAGGTCGAATTTTGAGAAATTGTAATGCTCATACAAAGGAAATAGCGTACAAAACACTAGTGCGTCTGCATTTGGAATACTGTTGTGAAATTTGGGATCCGTATCGCAAGGGATTGATTGATATGTTAGAGAAAGTACAGAGGAGAGCTGTTCGATTCGTGACTGCTAGTTACAGTCCTTACATAAGTGTCACCAAGCTGATACGTGTGTTGGGCTGGGATTGTTTGGATAACAGACGATGTTGTTTTCTTTTGAATTTGTTGGAGAATATGCAAAAATCTTTAATTTACGAGTGCAGGGAAATACTTCTTCCGCCAACTTATTTAGGTCGCAATGACAGGAGGGATAAGATTCGAGAAATAAGATGCCGTACTGATACATTTATGTACTACTTTCCTCGTTCTGTTCGGGATCGGAATGCACTGAATTAGGATTGGTGCTTAGCACCCTCTGCCACCCACAGTATTTGTGATTATCAGAGTATAGATGTAGATGTAGAGAGGCCAACCTGATCGAAACTTTTTGTCTGATTCCCATGATTATTTGAGCAAATGCTGGGAGGATTCCAGATTTCCATCTAACAGACATGTGTGACACCAGATAAAAAAAAAGAAAATATAATTTAAAGCACTTGTTACAGAATGGTGAATATGTGTACTAATGTGAAGAATGAAATTCATAGACTAGATATTCATTGTAGCAGTATCTTCAACTCTGACACTGCACAAAAATTTTTTATTTTTTGCATGTTCTGTTAGACAAAAGCCTTCTGTGAAATTCCATTAGTTACCATAAAAATACTGCGTTGTGTAATAACTAATTGCATGTATTGGCAAAATTTAAAATTGAGTTTCCATTGCATTGAATTATATCTTGTTGTAGGTAATAGAGATGATCCCTCTCGTCCACCCGTCAACTGGGAGACCTTCCCCAGCAGTGCAGAGGCAGACACCCTGAGCCTGCCGAGGACAACACGCCCTTCAGACAGCTCGACTGATGGAGATGTAGGTTCATGGAGTGTTGTGCGCCTATTTGGACGGCTCACAGTGAGTTCCGTGGTTTTCATTCGGGTTGTGAGACCAAATGGGATGCAGCTTTTAGTTCTAGTTGCCTTTTTAATAGAACTTCACTTGTTTTGAAGAAGCTTATATCACATTCACCTGGACTTCTAAACCATAAAGAGCGCCATAAAAAAATGTAGTGATTGAGCATTTCATGCAAACTGGTAAGATTTAAGATATGTCTGGTGTGACAAATTGTTAGGTTACTCTCGATAAAAGAGTATGCATGAGCAGATGTTGTACAGTAGTTGCATTTATTACTTTTTTATTTTTAATCTCTCATCTATATCACACGTTTGTTGGGGGAGAAAAGATATTTCCTTTGTCAACCATGTCATTTACTGTTTCAACTATCTGCCAGGATTGGTCCAAGTTGGCCTCTGTACTCTGGTGGCTTGCAGTTTAATAATTACTCTATTCTGTCACTATCTTCCGGCTCCTTTACAGTGTCAGAAACTACTCGTACTGTATCTTTGTTCTACTGCATCCTTAATGGTCAACTAGGGCCTCCAAATTACTCTTCTGTTGTGCCCCACTGCCTCATACTGTTGACTTCTACATGCTGTCCCATAGTGTATTCTGCCGCCATTTCCTATTAGTGGACATCAGCCAGTGATTCATTTGGTAGGTACATCTTTTCCCTCACCTCCTACAAGTATTGTAAAGTGCTTTTTTTGCACAAGTCTGGCCCTCCTGGCTTCATCTATGGTAAGTGACAGATTATTTTCCCTATCCTATGTTATTTATAAAATTCTTTTCTGATCTGTATAATAATAATAATAATAATAATAATAAACAGAACAGCCAAAGTAACACATGCGTCAATACCTTTCATTTCTGTTGTCCAGGGCTTAACTTTAAAATGGTTCTTATTGTCTCTGGTTACTAATATTCGCTTTAGGAGCTATCCTTATTATTATTGTGCATCGAAGGGGAAAGGTGACCATGACCTCAAGGTTGTGCTCAATTTCATGTATCAGGGAGTAGGAAAATGTTCTTTTGTTGGTAAGAGTGTCGGGGATTGGAACAAATTACCAAGTGTAGTGATGAATAATTTACCAAAGACGCTTAAGGAATTTAAAATTTGTAAATCAGAAAAGTAAATGGGGAGAAAATTTAAAAAATATAGATATAAAAAGGAATAATTAGATGACTAGGGAAATCGCCACTGGAGTATTAGCTCCATCACAATTAAATTAAATTAATAATAATTACAAAATTTCCTGTCTGTACAGTCATACTTTCTTAAATAAACACACATTCAGTGGCCAAGCATAGTTTATACGAACAGATATTTCCATTGATTAACCCTAAACACACATTAGAATACTCATACACAGATTCTTCAAGCATGCTTTATACAAGAAAACATGGCAAAGCTAACCTACTGGCTGCTTTTAACATATGTTCCTTTGCAGTGACCTGCTCTGCTCCATGCCACATCTTCGGGCTCTCATTCTTAATGTTCAATTGCTAGCCCAGCTTGTCTCTTAATGACTTCTATACCATTTCAGCTCACTACCCCGCATTGTCCCCTTTTATTTTACTTCTCCATATTGCCCTGCACCATATTCCATCACCAACTTCCATCAGCAGACTCCAGCCACAGTATCATTCCTGGATGAGGCTCACCAGAAACTCCTATTGTGGCTCAGATTCATAGATACCAAGTTCATGTTCTGTATACATGGGGAAAATTACCTACTCAGTTTCATTGACAGCCTCAATACCTTCAACAACTTGAAATTCACGTGAACCTTTTCTCAAACATGTCACTTTCCTGGTTGTAAGTTTATCCCTCTGTAATGGTACTCTCAGCTCATCTGTCCATACCAAACCCATCAACCTACAACGGTACCTTCATTATGACAGCTGCCATCCTTATCACATCAAACACTCCTTCCCCTATAAATTTGGCATTTGTGGCAGGTGCATTTGCTCTAACAGAAGGACCTCACACCTTATTCCAATAACATCTCACAAGCTCTGATATCTCGTAACTATCCATCAAATTTAGTGCTTGCCACATCACAACCAGCTCAATCTATCAACAATCTAAACCATAAAAAACCATCCACATTCCAGTTCGGGTCACCCAGCACTATCAAGGCCCGGAATCAATTAACAGAGTCCTTTGACAAGGTTATGATTTCCTTCGAGCCTGCTCTGAAATGAGAACCCTCCTCCCAAGAATCCTCCCTCACCCGCCTAGAACCTCCTTTAGTACACCTCCGAACCTCAGCCAGCTCCTAGTCTATAAACATGTGCCTCCATGTCTTACAAGACAGCCCCAGGCTTATTTCCATATAACAGATCCCCACCGCAAATTGTACAATACACACTAAGTATTCACTACCTTCACCAACCCAGTATTGTGACAATTGCCCAGCCTCATACATAGGTCTGACCGTGAATCCACTGCCCATCGGAATGAACGACACACACAAACTGTGTTTACCTGGAACCCTCACCATCCAGTATCTAATCATGCCACCATACAAAACAAACAATGCAATTCTTGCTTCACCGTCTATGCTATCAGAGTCCTCTCAGACCAAAGCAGCATCTCTGAACTCAGAAGTTGGGAACTGGCGTACCAGTGTCAACTGGGTATTAGACAACCTGGGGTCTTAATTTAAGATAACGCCCCGTAATCTTGCTTCCACTCCACTCGTTCCCCATCCTCTCCATCTTCCCACAGAACCACCCATCACCAGAGCTGTTCCATAAGTAGTTGTAACATCTTTGTTTTTATTGTTTTGTGTATGTATATATTTTATATTCAAATAAAATAAAATTTTATTGGTTAGTACTAACATTTCCTGCCAGTTTCTTCCGCATGTCCATGACTTGCTCCCGCGATATGTTTCCAGTTTTACAATTCTTGGATCTTCCCCCACCACTAGCTATCAACCATGGGTCTACGACTCCAGTTTAGCTGCCAGCCTCCACCGGGTGGCTACCTCATTCTTCTGTTGACAAGGGGATATGAGCCCAAAACTTTCAAGCGCTATGTGTGTAAATGTTTTTCCAGGTTTCAACACCACAACAACCTATATTTGAAACTATCAAGAGGCAAGGCTGTCCTGTCCCTTCTAAAAGTGCCATATCTGGCTCAGAAATGTTTGGTGACTAGCTGTCTTGGGCGGAAAGGCCCAACAGTTGTCCATCAGCTGCTGTGCCTCTAAAATTAACATTTAGGAAATACTTTTAAAATAAAAGATGGAGCAAACTAAGCTTATTTAAGGGCAACAATCCATCAGAAAGTGATCAAAATTAAGATTTGCATTCAATCCCTATAATAGTTTATGAATTTACCCCACTGCTGGATTTAAGCAAAAAAATTAAATTAAATTTTAAAAAAAGAAAGAAAAAAAGTTACAAAATTTATTTCGATCAAAACAGATGAAAATTCATATTTCGTTGCTGATGAGATACATATTTTACTACAATGTTTTCTTTTTTCAAATTTTTTCCTGGAAGCATTCATGCAAGTGTTTAAATGTTTGGTTGCTTTATGATCTTTAACTTATAAGGTGAAACTTTAGTCGGTTTTTATTATTATTTTTTCAAAAGTTAATTTGTATATTATTGGAAGCAATCTATTAACTTCTCACATGTTAACCTCGCTTTGTGCTTTTTTTTAGGTTGTAGATAGTGATACCCCTCCACCAGCACCGCCGAGGCCTCCAAAACCGTCGCATCTGACATCTGTTGATAATAGTACGGGTCCAGGGTATATGAACCTCGATAGTCTCTCTCCTCGGCCTGCACCGTCTGTACCTCATCAGGATCATGGCTCTCAGGAACCGCCATCACCGGTTTCTCCACCCCATACAGACATTGTAGTCATCACTGATGACATGTACGACTTCCCTCGCTCCCACCAGTATCCTGCTGGCAGTGAAGCAGATGCAGCTGCTCCAATGTCAAGAATGTCTTCACTTTCTAGGCACTGCTACAGTAATGCTGCTCCAGGACAAGTTAACGGGGATGTCTTCAGGTTTGTTTTGGCTCCTCTAAAAGTCTTGTTTTTCTTAGAATAAAGGATTGATCACTATGTGGTGTACTTCACACATTATGATAATAGTGAGAGGGGAAATGTCATTCAGCAATGAAAACTTGAAAGGATAGGAAAAGTAAACCCATATCTTGCCAGAGATGAGGGCAACAACAGTAACAAAAAACTATCACATTTAACGGTATTTTTTATGGGAACTATATTAGTGCATAGAGACAAGACACATGGTAAGGGAATTGAATACACATGTACTTACGTAGTGTGCGAGCATCCAACTCCCATGCCATGTGTCTCATTACTGTGAATTAATAAGTTTTATACTGAAATATTGTAAAATGCAATCTTCCAGTCTGCTTTCATCCTTGCTGTTGTGTCTTTATTTCTGGTGAGTTATGGGTTTAGTTTTTTCTGTTCTTCCTTGATTCACACATTTTCGTACTCAAGATAATGGCTTAGGCTAAGCATTATCTCATCTAAGAAAATTAGTTCTGATTATTTGCTGGTAATTTCTTAAATTGAATGAATGTATTTCCTGTTTCCTTTGAAATTTAATTAAGTAGGCATTTTGAAGCTTATTATTATAGTTGACTTTAAAATGCAAGTTTTAAAATAATTTTGTGATTCAGGTTGGAATAGACCCTTTTGAAAAAAGCTGGCTCTTCCTCAGTTACCTGAGTCATGTTGGATTAATGTTTTTAATTAATCGGCAGTTTTAATTCTTCTCATAGAAAGATTTAATAATAAAGCAGTGAAACAAGAAATGGACTTGAAAGGAAATGATACTGTTTCATCTCAATAAGTTCAAAGAGGACTGAGATAGATTGAAGCCAGTTTTCAAAATTCCTTGTTACATGCCATAAATATGTGGTGTCACATGGGGAATATTGGTTCATGAGGGTAATAAAAAATAGTCACACTTAGAGTATTCCAAGTTCTGTGAGAAAAATTGCTGAAAAAATTACCAAGTGCTTGGAGAGTAAATATTATGAACTGAAGCAGTTGGAGTGGATGAAATATAGAATACAAAGAATGTTTATAAAAGTTTCTAGGAGGCTAAGAACATCAGGAGCTAATACGAAATAAGCATATATCTGGTACTGAAGAGTAAATAAAGTGGCAACAAGAATAGCCACCCAAACACTGCCAGTATTACAAACAGGCTGTGTGTGTAACAAAGTCTGACGTCGTCTCTCTCTCTCTCTCTCTCTCTCTCTCTCTGGCCTACCAAACCATTCATCTTCCACACACACATGGGATTAGTCAAGGACAAAACTGTCCACTAATTTTATGACAAACGATTTTCTATAATGTATGGAGGAAAACTGTCAGTTTTCCTGTGTGTTGGTGTGACCTGCTGGAACTAGTGGTTTTAAAAACTGGTTGTCAGTTGTGCAGTCTGTACAGCTAGTTAAATTTAAAAAAAACGCGCCATGTATGATGCAAAAATTGATTAACAAAAAAGGAAGAATTCAGCCAGTCGTCTCTTTGGTTAGAATTAAAGGAAAACGAGTCAGGTGATTATAAATATTCTATTCACATGGATTACTTTTTAACAAATTACTAAATCTAACTAAACATCAATTGTCAAAACATAATAAATTATTTTCCTGTATATTTAAATAATAATGATTATAATAATGCAGTAAAATTTATGAGCATATAAATTTATTTGTATAAATAGTGTTGATGTAATAATAACATTATTAAATTATTTTGTTAATATTCATCTCCTTTTTCCTCTTCTGGCATTTCTTGGTCATTTCTACACAGTAGTAATGTGGAGTACCGCAGTGGTGGTTTATACACATCCTGTACTCCATTTCTGCTTTTCCACTTCATTTACTCATTAGCTCTTTGCACATTGGTTTATGAAAACTACTATACATATTCTGTATTTTGGTAGTAACAGACTCCATGACCTTATCTGGATAATGTTTTTTTTTTAGTATTACCAAGTGTATGACTGAGCGGTTAATGTTCTAGACTCACGTTGGGGGGGACACGTGTTCAAGCCCCGCCGGGCATCCTGGTTTTCCATGGTTTCCTCAAATGATTCCAGGCAAATGCCTGGATGCTTTCTTCAAAAATCCATGGCCAAATTCTTTCCCATTCCTTGTCCCCAGTCCTTTCCCACCGCTAATGACCTCGACGTCCATGAGGTGTAAAGCCATAACCAAAAAAAAGTTCAGTATTAATTGGTCATATGCCTAATTCATTAAATTTATGTTCAAATAACCACAATTTTTTATTTTCAATAAACATGGGAAGCTCTCATACTATATTATGAGATTAGTTGTGTGTTCATTTTAGAAGTAGATGTGTAAGTCCATGATGGTATCTAAAACTCTGCATTAAAATTGAATGAGGGGTCCAACTAGCCACACGATTATACACATGGATCGAGGCATGGAAAGCCTGACCTGTTGGTCACCACTAACTACAAATTTTTATCAAAAGCCCAATCTGGCACATCCAAAGGTTGTCACTTATCTCATCGGCGTGTAAAACAATTGGCTACGTGTTCGAATATAGACTGTAAGAAACTGAACATATCACTAAGAATAATAACTGCACTGTTAAAAATGTCCGGCTCTCTGTGTATATGCTATGGAAGTAAACAGTCATACAACTGATACTAAATGGAACGTGAACTGTGAGATACAGTAAGCTTATTCAGACAAATAGAATTATGAAAATTGACACAGTATGAATATCCTACCCTGACTACCCTGAGAAAACCTGTTACATGTCAGATGTAAAACTGGATCGTATCATCACAGTCTTATGACCAAGTGTGTCATTGGCCTCCTAAAATGTACAGGCTATTGTATTTGATGTATGTCTATATTTCTTTTTTGATGAATGGACAAGAGTTTGAGTAGTGGTAATTTGACACCTTTTAGATTAGTTTTCCATGGGAGCAGAATATGTAGTTAGTTATAGAGTTGTTTGGTAGGCACATTGTAGCTGAAATGAAACCTCACTCCTAAAACTTGTTTCTAGGTCACTTAACATAGTTTGGTTTGCGATATCACGTTAATACCATGTAATACCAATCTGCATTAGAGCCAGATTAAGGTGTGAGGCCTGTAGCAAATTTGAACAATAGGTCCTTGATTTTATTTAATTGACATGGAGGGCACTGTTCCGTGGTAATTCCCCCACACTTCCACTTTTACCCTTTTCTGGTATGTTTTAGTTGTTAAAATTTAGGATATAAAATAAAATGTCACATTTAAAATAACTACCTTTCGTAATTTATGTGGGCAAATTTAGAGATAAAACTAAAAAAAATCAGTATTTCTAAATAAATCATTTTATATATTCATTAAAGCCAGATTATTTAGATGTTCTTTTGCATTATGTTCCTTAGCTCATTTTAATGCACTTTAATGTTTGAAAAAAAAAAAAACTTTCTCTGCTGTAGTTGATGTCCATAAAACTCGAGTAAAAGCGTAACACATTTCTACATTTGGGAAACTCAATTTTACTGAATTTTCATTAAGAATGTATAACATTGAAGTTCTAAAGCATCCAGCCAGATCTGCTTTCAGCAGCTCAGCGAAATGTACCAGTTCATTGCCAAGACTGCCTTCCACATCATTTGGCTAAGGACTGACGATAATTGGCGATCTTTTAAATATTTCTTCTGCTGGTAAAGACTTTAATTTCCTTAGTATTACAAATATACTGGCCACCTGATGGTATGCTTGCGTGAGTTTGGTTAATGCATGCAACAAATTATTATTAATGAAAATAAATTCCTGAATTACAAAATGTTGTCTAGGTGTTTGAAAAGAATGTATACCCCATTGATTCAATGTACTCATATAATGATTTATAAAGAGCATATTCCGTGTTCTGTTCCTACTCTTTTTTTTTTTTTTTGCCAAACTGTACGTCTTTCTATTGAATAATGGATGATATACCATTCGTAACTTGTTGAGACTTAGATATTTTTATGTATAGGCACAGAACCCTTAGCATTTGCTAAGTCTTGCTACGTGTCTTATCTGGTACTAATCTACATCATTTGGATTTCTAAGGTAGAACTCATTAAGGATTTTTTTATGATAGCCTTCATACCAGACCACCTCCTCTTGGGCACTCAGGTGTAGACAGGCCCGCCGTAAGCGGGCGTGCAATGCGTGCACCGCATGAGGGCGGCATATCAAGGGGGGCGGCAAATCATGTGATCGACAGTTGCCGCCCTGCGATAGTTGCCACTCCATTGTCACCGCGACAAAACTTATGTAGTGGGTGACCTTTTTTTTTTAGCTCAACTGCTCCTTCAGGCGGTCGGCAACACTCGGGGTGGCAACAATGGGGACAGCAAATAATGTTCGAAGGGGCGGCAATCTCACAGTCTTTTGACCCGGTTTGGAAAATTCATAGGTCCACCACTGGCTGTAGTTAGACAGGAGGCGACTAGGGATTGCAATCCAGCAAAGCGGGATCCCGCAATCCCGCGGGATCCCGCATCATTAGACAGTCTGGCGGATCCCGCACAAAATTAAGCGGATCCGCAATCCGCAAAATCCGGCGGAAACGCGTGTCAGTCTGCGCGACTCACTGCCCCACTCGGTCTTTATCGGAAGTATTGCACTGCTTGCCTGTACCCTTGCAGTTGGCATTTGACGCGTGTGAACAAACGTTTGTTTTTGTCAACCTTCGTCATTCGTAAGTAAATTGATACACTTTTACGTATTCGTTTTTGAGTACACATTTCTGTAATTTGAGTTACATTGCGTATTTAGTAAGATTTACTAACTATATAATTATTTTTTATGTGTCGCAAACGTTATCTGAACTACACAGTTATAGCTTTTTATTCACGGTCTCATTATTCCCATTTTCTGTATTTGCAGATAAAGTTATTGTGACAATTTCCTTATTTGCGGCTGAAAATTTGACTATTCATTGATAGGAAACTAATGTTATCGTATTTTAAAGATCGCATACCTATTTATTTAGCAGCTATCAAAAGGCAATTGTATATCCTTTGACTTATTGTTGTTTAGGCCGCTGCCTCAACGCGTTTCTTTGACGAAAGCTTACATATGCAGCTCCGGCTATCTCCTCTTCTCCTTGTTATTATTTCGACTAAAGGCAAAAAAGTTATAATGAAGTATTCAAGGGTGTATCGACGAATTGTGTTGTAGGAACACCATACTTCGACAGCTGCCTCCGCTGCCTCCCTCACGTGTGAAATTTCGTGTTTTTACAATGAAATCAGGAGATACAACCATGAAAACTTCACTGCAATCATTCGCCGAGAAAGCCTCCTTTCTTACTAAAAAGTAATAATTTCCGCACTAAAAACGTCGTTACGCCACATAAGTAAAACTGAAATACTGAGCAGTTTCTTTTAATAACATTGAATCAACTGTAAGATCAATCAAGGGTAAGATCGATCAGGAGATATAATAAGGAATCCCACAAAAACAATTTTTGTAAAAAAGGCCAAGTCTCATGCTTCTGCAGTGACAAAAAGTTATGAGATCTTGTTCTGAGCCAAGTCTACACTTTACAGTGTATATTCACTTCACTTTGTGAAATGGAATACTTTCTCTCGGTGTTGTGGAACGTTTATTTAGATTTTCTTTAAAACTCTGGTAGTTTGGCCATTAAGCAAACCATGTTTTTAAACTTATGTGATGTATTGTAAGGCACGTAATGACCTAACAATGAATATTTTTCATTTTTTATTATTTATTTAAAAATTAGCTTAGATTAAAAAACAAAAATGTAAAACCTCGAAATGTACTTAAGATATGATAAAAAGTTTTAATGTCATTTTGCCAATTAAAATATTGTTAACTGTTAATTTTTATCATTTAACATTAAAATTTATTTATTAATTTAATTATTATTTAATTTATTAACGTTTTAAGTAACTATGTTTCAAATATATGCTTTAAAAGACTTTTTGCGCCAATCCCGCGCGGATCCCGCGGGATTGGCGTAAATCCCGCACGGATCCCGCGGGATTGAAAACACTGCGGGATTGCAATCCTTAGAGGCGACATAATCGATATTGCACACAGGCGTTCAAACAGCTAGCGGCGGGCCTGGGTGTAGAAGGCATGCATGACACATTATAGAGCCCAGCTTCATCACAACTGGGTACAGATGTGTTTGTCTGCCATGTCAACGAACATGATAGTTGAGTGATAATTTTTATCCAGGGAAATCCACAGCACCAGTTCAGAGAAATTGTAATTGACCGCTCTGCTTTACTAATGCCCAACAGTGATTATTCAGACAGTTGGCAAACGTAACTAATTGTTAGGTTATGCTATGAATTACTGTGTGCCAATTTAAACTTGTAATTTTTGGTTCCCACTCAAAGAACATTGCAATTTTTGGATGTTCCATGAAACTTATAAATGTTTTCTTTTGTTTTGTTATTAGCGAAATGGGGGGGGGGATCTCTGTCTAGTATTGGGATAACATGTTAGTGTGTGTTATCATTCCTTCTGAGATTAATGTTCATCTGTAAACCTAAGAATCTAGCTGCTAATGGGGTGACCATGAATTATTAATCTATTATCCATAAAACATTTTGTTGTGACCTACAACAATGATATATATTATGAAGTCTGTTAAATGTCAACAAGGCAGTTTTAAAAATGTCAATGTAAGAATTGAGTATTTACCAGTGTATAGATGACAGAAATTCTTCTAGGCTATTGTGCCGGATCAGTTCTTCCATTTGTGACGTTTCGACAACAGCCTCTGTTATCTTCATCAGGCGAAAAGGTCAAAGTTGACACTACGGCAGCAAGACACCTACACTGTGACAGCAAGACACCGACTAGATGATCAGTGTCTTACTGTCATAATGTCAATTTTGACCTTTTCGCTTGATGAAGACAACAAAGGCTGTTGTCAAAACGTTGCAAATGGAAGAATTGACCCGGCAGAACACCTGAGAAGTATTTCTGTCAAAGTCAATGTAATTTACCAGAAAGACAATACAAGGAAGCAAAAAAAGAAATGTTTGCCAATGATATCATAATGTTCAAAAGAATCCAGGAGATTAGAATGATATGGACTACTCATCTTCTGCAGAAATTGCTTAAATCACTTACTAAGCAACTGCTGTAGTGAGACTGTTAGGGATCGTCACATAGGGATAGTAGGAGGAAAATTTGATTAGGAAGTGTACGTGTATGTAGGTTATATTTTTTAAATGGATTTTGAGGATATTACGAAGAAGTTGGATAGGTCAGGAAATCTAAGGTGGCTGGTATATGTAATATTATCTAATGTGTATTAAAGATAAATCGAGATTCCATTGTGCTTGCATATAAATAACATTTAGGTAAAGACTGGCAACTTGCTTTATCTTTTAGTAGTGGAAATGTGCTTCAATAGTACCAGTTTTTAGAGGATGGTGCGGTGGCATAACTTAAGTATCGGTCGTCGGCATACAAGTTGAACTTTAGGGGCATGTGATGAAATTTTATCTGCTTTCATGAATCAGTTATTTGTATTTTGAACAATGAGGTTTGGTCTGGTTTCATTGGTTAATCGAAACTGCAATTTTTACGTTTGGAGACATTGTCGGATGCCAATTTAGTTTTGTGAATTTGCTTAAAATTGAAGGATATAGTGATTATCTATCAGAATATGCCTGTGACTTTTATTATCTGTAACCTTTCCTAGCTTGGAGTTTAAAGCAAGCCAGGTTGCGACCAAGTTAATGTAGCAAAGCACGAACTAAAGTTATCCAAGGCAAGACCATGGTCATAGCTAAGACAGAATGTTTTGTCTTTGCGAGCATTTATAATTTAATATTTTTCTCCTGTTTTTGAGCTGTGAATGACTCCACACATAATGTTGCTAACCTCAGATAAATAGTTTGAAAATGCATTTATTATGCTTTTAAAATGAGGTACTTGTGAAACGCGAAGGGATACTCAGGATGGAATTGAATCTATAAAATTACTTGTAAGCTTATCAAAATGACAACTATGTGTGTGGAAATATCTTTGCAAATGTTCATGTCCTTGATTACAGATTTTCCATCTGGTATTTGCAATTTGTAATGTTAGTGTTTTCATTGTAGCAAACTGTATTTTTAAACATTGGTCAATTTCTTAATTTCCATTTGAGATGCATGTGGATAGTGAATTATGATTGATTGTTCAGGAGCTTTTATTTTGACATCCATTTCATTAAAAAAATATTGAACATTTATTCATAAATCCAGGCAGGACAAGAAATTAACACATTTACATGAACTGTATGTCAGGATACAGGATGTGAAATTACTTGCCTCTTTATTAAACATAAAAGAGAAAACATAATAATTACAACTTTGCATGGTTCAAAATGTATAGATTGCAAACACAAAGGCCAATTGACAATCCCAACATGAGATGATGGTATAGCATATGATGTGCTTATAGCAAGTGACATTTACACAACCCCAAGAAGATATTAGGACACTGTCCAAACCAGGCTAGCTCAAATCAATTAAAAGTTTATGGGATCAAGATATGAGTGCTCTTCACAAGTTTTCATATGAGGGCATTTCTGATTTAGGTCTTGTGAAAATGCAATGCAATGATTGAAAATTAATAATACTTGACCATGTCAATAATGTCTGCACACTGAATAGCGAAGTACATAGACTGTTTAAGTGACCAAGAAACTATGATTATTAAATTAGCTGGAAAAATTTTGCATTCCCTAACTTACTCTAAAACACTTTGGGTAGTCAGTTTTATAAAAACTGGAGGTAGCTGAAAAAATTCTCTCCTGTCTCAAGCTTTAAGTTGCTAACATCTCTCTCCATCTTCCTTGTCTTTCGATGCAAAGTTTCCAGCTGCCATCCATGGGAACCAAAAGAGACAATAAGATTTAATCAGCCTGATGTTCTCCACCACTGACTTGTTCCTAAAAGATAAAAAATCATACTTCTTAGTACCTCAGTACATGATTGGCAGAAATCTCTCATTCACATATCTTATCCAAATGTACAATTTTATTGACTCCTCATACACGCACAATCTGAGCATCTTCTGAGATACTGTCTGTAGTCCTGCTATGCTCATTCCTGTTTATGTGGTAAAGCTCCTGTTCTAATTTTTATGCTTCTGTTCCTTCATAATAGTTTCTAATACTCTCACCAACCAGCTGCTTAATATTTTCACCTTTTCATATTCTCATTAACTCCTTATCCATAACCGTATGAAGGCCCTCTTCCCCCTCCATACATATTGTTTTTGCCTGCATTGCTAACTCTTAAGACAACTTCCTCTAGCACTTTCAGATATCGCTGTTGTTAATAGAAGATATTTATGTGTGTGTCCAGGTACGACTTTCATCCTGATGGTGCTGCAATTGGAATACAGGATGGTGCAACATGTGAAGAACCACCATCTCCACATTCAGAGGGCTCATGTTCGGGGTCAGTTGCGTCCTCATCGACTGCGGCTGCATATTCAAATCTTCCCAGTCCAAGTCTGAGTGGTCAAGTGCCTACTCCTCCAGCAGTTGATAGAGGACTTAAACCTGGCCGCAAGCTTTCTGATACGCTGTCAGTTGTCTCCAGTGAGTTATCACCTGGACCATTTCCTGCTCCTCCCAGTGTTGACAGGAAGCTGAAGCCTCATCGCAGATTCTTGGATTCTGTTGCTCCTCTACCTGAAACAGGTTAGTTTGCAGACTGTAGCTGTTTTGCTGGTTCTGTTTTACTTCTCTTCAGATGGTGGCAGGAAAGCTGCAACAACACACAAATCGGTGTACAGTTCACTAAGTTACTCCTTAAATGATCACTAGTGATGAGAGGGTACGGGGATCAGAGAGTGAATGAGGTGAAAGTATAATATGACTCATTTTGCATCTCATCCTGACACTGCTTAACCCAAAGGTTCTTGTTTATGATAAATCAAGAGTTAAAGCTGTAAATGCTGAGTGTGCAACATTACAGAGGCTATGGTAAAAGAAATGGTGGCGTAGTTGAGCATGTTAAGACATGATGTTCTCATGCTCAGACTCCTGGTTCAGAAATGATTATTTCTTGTTTACAGTTTTATCATTGATATGAAATCTTCGTGGGTTCTCCGCCGGATAGTATTATTTAAAGACAAGCTTTTGGCTGCTCGTCTTTCGATAATACTATCCGGTGGATAACCCGTGAAGATTTCATATCAAAAATACACCGGGAAAGTCTTGTTTCTCAGTTCTTTCATTACTATTCACTATTTGTACTATTAAAAAACTAGAAATACAAACATTCACAACAATACTAATTTATTTTTCTTTGAAGGTTTAACAAATTTTTGAATGATGAGTATCATTAATACATTTAAATTATAAATAACTTCCATACTAGGAACATACACTTTTCATTTATGTGTTATGGAAGCATATTTAGTCTTCACTTCTAAAGTTGTGTTTTTTTCCCATTAATTTTATACAATACCAGCATATTTCATCACATTATAAAATACATGAGCATGCAAATATGGTGAATAATGGAATGTATTTTAATAACATCTACACCTATAGAAATTTCATGCTTATTTTGCAACGGTTCTTGTGTGCTATGAAGTGCTATAATTGTTTTCACCTAACTACCAAAATACAAATCACATGTCTGACGTAAAATTATACACATTGGTGATATTGCTTTTACTATGGAAGTAACTTGTCCATTGTTGTTTATGAAGACATTGTAGCATCATATCAAATTGGTGACTCCATGAATAAAAATTCCTCATATTTTGCTTCATTACCAAATCAGTCATCAACTTTCCCAATTTGGAGCATATCACAAAAACATTTTGATATTCTGTATCAAAGTGCTCTACTTGTTTGGTTGCCATTGAGCCCATCTTATTTTCAGCTTCCTCCTTACAAAGGAATGTATGCAGTGGAAGTTCTAGAAATAGCATCAAATCTTACAGCTCCATGTACAAAAGGATTATTTATGTCTAGTTCTGCTTTCTATGAAGTTCAGTCTTTGAACCCTGGAAGCCCGACAAGTGATTATAAGTACAGTCATAGGTACATCCCATTTGACTAATATTGAAAACAAATTTTATTTAAGTTAGGATTATCAACATCATTTGAATTAATATAATGTCCTCGCGTGACTAACTGAGTTTTTGAAGTGTTTTTGCGTGATATTTCAGCAATCAAATTCACTGTCACCATCTTCTGGAATTTGATCACCAAAATATCATGTGAAAACACTTGGTCAATTCAACTAGTCACCTGAGACCATTATTTTAATTCTCAGAACCAAGAAAAACATGGTTCTTATGTATCATATGAATTCTGAATACTCCGCTGCTTGAACAGTTTGTTTTAGCATAGCGGTATCATTTTTGCTGATGAATTATGTGATTTTTCTTTGCCTGATCCAATCTCTCTTTTGAAATTCTAAATTTATGTGGGAAAAAGTTTAGTATCTATTCTTGTATTAAATTCCACCTTACTTGATATCGTACTACTAGTTTCCCCAAATGAGAAACACTGTTTAAGTGAAAAGTCTTAAAGCAATAGATTGGATGAGCTACAGCAAAGGCAGTCACTTTAGCTTTGTGATTTAATGGTATGTAGTGTATGTGGCAGTAGATAGTCTGCAGTTTCAAAACCACCATCTTTGTCATCTTCTTGATATGTACATTCTTTACATGATAGAAAAGTTTGTAAAATCATTTCTTCACACTTCATGACAGTATATTAAGGCATAGTTTAAATTGATTCCCAGGCAATTTGTTCATCCATTGCTTTGGTATCTGCATCAACAAAACATGTTAACAGTACATAAATAAATAACAGTCCATAAATAAGTTTGTAATAAGACTAACAGCAAATAATACTGTAAAAAACGTAAGCATGCAGGCATCTACATCTACATCTAATTCTGGAAAAAAGTTCATATATATATATATATAGAGAGAGAGAGAGGGAGAGAGAGAGAGAGAGAGAGAGAGAATCTGCAGAATGTGTCCTCAAACTGGCATCCCCACCTCCTAGTCAGATAGAAATGAACAAAAATAACCAGTACATACAACAAGCATTGGAAAGACTGAAGCATCTTTTATACATATCTGTATTATCTACATAATGTTCCATTTTGATAACAGGTGCCCTTAAACTGGCATCCCCTCCTGCTAGTCGGACAGCAATGGATGGAAACCGCAGTCTAAGAAGTAATCGAGCTGCACCTAGCCCAACTCCTCCCTCAGCCACTTCAACGGCACTGCACAATGGTCAGCGCCAACGTTTGGACCATAATAATAGCTCGGATGAAGACAACAGGAATTCATTTGATGATGAGCAGGTGGGCTGATAATTTATTCTTATTGTTGACTTTTTAAGTTTGTACTTTGTCTTCATGCATCACTCTTGTAAAACAAAATTACTGAGACATTTATTTAAATAGTTATGTAATAATGTATGAATAAATAATACATGAAAATGGAATAATTATTTGCTGTAGTTAACAGTGAATAACTATAGGAAAATACATATTTATCTGCATATAATTGGCCCAAAAAGTGGAGGTTATAGAATTATCACTTACCTTATTCAAATAATACTATCTATTGATAGTGTTGGTATCTATAACTAGATTCTTGTAAATGTATTTTTGAAGTTTTTTTTTTCATTCTATATTTGAATGTCTTAACATTTAATAATGTTTAGGATTTTTAAACATTTATCACTTAGTTTAGCTGTAATTAATATAGCTCATATTTGATTGCTAATCTTATAATTTGATTTGTGCTAATGCTCATATTAAAGTTATAAAATAATACTATTCATTATTATTCTCCACAGTATCTCAAGCGCTACCCAAAAGGTGGAAAGCGGTTGCCAGAGATTCAGTATCTGGACCTCGATCTTGACTCGGACGCTGGTGGATCACACTCGGCACATTTACCTAGGTCTCCAGAGAGAGCTGCTTGTACCGGTACTGTCTACAAAACAGTAGACTTCATAAAAACTGAAGCATTCAATCGTACAAGGCAACATGTTGAAGAAGAGCGAAGAAAATGCCCTGCTGAATTATGACCACAGCGCATGCAGAGGTAGCTCTGCATATTCTGAGAAACAGATTCTTGTAACCATAGGCGCCAATAAGACTGAGCTTTTGATTAACTGCTCACTTCTTCACACATTAGAGAGCATATCCAATTCCTTTCAGAGGCCCATATTATGTTCAAGAATGATTGCTCATGGCAGCTGTATGATCTTTGACAACTTTAAGTGCTTTGTATGGTGCAATTGTTGAAACTGTACCCTTGAATTGTGGAATATCTCATTATCACAGTGAGTCTGAAGAAACTAATATCTGTCCTTTTTAGTAATGGTGAATGAACCGTGTTTCTTGGTATATGAGCTGACAGAGAGGCAACAGAGTTATTGTTTTCCTAGTTTCTGGTGTGTTTAAGTGCCACGAATATGAAAATTTGTTATAAAAATTGACATAGTTCAAACTGACTGAAATAATTTTTTAGTGTGGTTGTGTGTTATGCAAAAACTTTCTAAGGATAGTAATATTCCGATGAACTTTTTCCCAGAATTAAAATTTGTTTGTTGATCTTGATCGCCAAATCTGTGCTATGATATTGTCTTTCATAAATACTTTAATGAACTACAATTGTTAATTCCATGAGGATTCTGAATTGTGCCTGAATAATTGTGTGTTTATTCCTCTTTCTTACAAATACTGATTCCTGTTCCTGCACTTTTAATATGAGAATGTTACTACATTCAGTTCTAATTGGAAGATTGTCTCCATGCTACCTTCTTATTGCACAAAAAGGCATTTTATACAGTTGACAGTATGCTCACAGTTGTAGAGTGATGGCATTAAAATATTTTTAAAGTGGCTGTCAATATTTACTGTAAGTACATTAGTGTACTAATTTTTGTGTAGTGTGCCATAAAGTGCCATCAAAGAATTTATTTATATGTGTATATTATTCCATCATTGTTCTGTGTAGTAATAAATATGCCATTTCAATTTCTGTGCTCTATTTTGTACAAATGAATTTAAGTTTATCAATTTTTATTGAAATTGTTTTTCACAATAAAACTTTATTATATTTTCTATAAACTTTGTGTCAAGCATTATTTAAAACTAGCTGGTACCCATGACTTCGTTCGTCTTTGTAAAGAATTTGGATAGATAGCTACCGACTTCTAACCACCATAGTGCACGATGGGAGACTCGATGCTATTACCACACACAAATGCCAGTCATCTGCGCTATGTAGTTCAGGCAGCAAAGTAAAATATACGGACACACATGTCTTTGGTCAAAATATATAAAATATCCTTGATCGGCCAATTTCAACCACCATATCTCCCACACTACCACAGTTGCCAAAATTCGGCCAATGTTGTTATTGACAGGTGACCCTATGCTACTACCACACACAAACACCAGTGATCTGCACTAGATAGTTTTGGCTGGAAAGTGATACACCATGGCACAGGCGTTTTTGGTAGAAATATGAAAGAGCCGCAGGTCGACCACTTTCAACCACCATACCTCCCACACCCCCATAGCTACCGACATCTAACCACCATAGTACACGATAGGATACATGATACCACTACGTCACACAAACACCAGTGGTATATGCTATGTAGTTGTGGCAGCAGAGTGACATATACGGAGACACATGTCTTTGGTTGAAATACGAAAATGACCTGCATCAACCAATTTTGACCATCGTATCTCCCACATTCCCACAGCTAACGACACTCGGCCAACATTGTGCGCGACAGGAAACTCCTTCCTACTTCTACACACAAAGACCAGTGATCTGTGCTAGGTACTGGTGGCTGAAAAGTGAAATATAGAAAAACTCACGTCTATTTTTATATAAGATTTATAGATGTCCAAAGTCTATTATTTGGCATTTTGATATAATCAGAATTTTCATATAATAAGAATGTAACTGAAAAGATAACAGGACTTTTAAAAAAAATTTGAAAAAAAAATTAGTTTGCTGCACTGTTAATGACCTATAGAAAAGGATCAATTGTTTTTTCAAATTTGTGTCTGTCTGATGGATGACTGGGATTCACACAAAAACCACTGGTCAGATTTTGATGAGGTTTTCAATAATGTGGAAGGCCTTTGTAAGTTGGAAAGCTAAGGAATTTCAAATAAGAGTGTCCACAAATAAGTATCCAGATTTGCTGAACACGATTAATGCAAAAACTACAGACTGAATTTTGATTACAGCCCGTGGTCCCAGAGATAAAATAGGGCGTATTTCGTTTTGATGTGAAGTCTGAAAACTTAAAAATTTAAGATACAAGTTTCCACAACTTAGTATCTACTTTTCACTGAACACGGTTCTCATGAGAACTATGGGCCAGATGTAGTTAATTTTCACAATTTAAATGTTTGTCATGATTTCAGCATGCGAAAGGCATCGTAGTATTTGGAGGAATTAAGCTACATATTTTTCCTTCTCACTGGCAATAGGTTAACTATTAACTGTGACATCATTGATTTAATCTGTATATTAACAGTCCATGTAAATTAATTTTATGCCAACAGCCTGTATAAAATACAACTGTTAGTTGTAATAGTTCTTATTACATAAAATATCCATTCACTGGAACAATTTTAAATGTTTTTACTACATCAAAGGGCTTCTATATCACAACTTGTTACAGCTAGGAAGAGGAACATTAATGTATTTTAGGAATGGGAAGTTAAGTGAGAAATACTGGAAACCTGGGAAAATAATAATAATAAAATCGTCTAGTGATGAATAATGTGAATAGGACTATTCTGCAGGGATTTCAGGAAGGAAGACAGAGGAATCTTAACAGGCATGGTAGTGGGGAGGGAGGAGTTAGAGGAAAATTAGCAGATATAGATGCTCGTTATTGTATCGAGAGTAAGTTGAATGCTGTGGTGGAATAAATGCAGCTTTTAAGTGTTGAAATGATGTGGTTCCTAGGTCACCATTGTTAGCAAGTATGTCTGGTAGCAGTGGGGTAACTTGTAAAAGGCATAGGATCTATCTTTGAGAATATGCCTTTGGACACAATAAGATTGTGTGGTTACGCCAAGCACAAAATATGGGGGGGAAAAATTGTTTGCTAAAGCTGTAAGGGAACTGTGGTCCAACTATTATGGGATTTAGTGAAGGGTTAACAAAAAATAAATGAGGAGCTGATAACAGCTAGAAGGGAACCTGAAAATGTGTTCATGAAGAATTTTATAACAGAACTAGAAATTTATGTGGCTGCATAAATAAATTATGAGGACATTTAGGCAGTTATGTAACGATAATTAGAAGTTGCCAAGGATATGAAAAAATTAAAAAATTTAGCAGTTATTTATATTAGACTGTTATGTGGGGATTGTAGAAGAAAAATCGGAGCAGAAAATTTAGTACTGAACTAAAAGTGAGCATTCTAATATATTTGAAATGAAGCCTGAGGATATTGATTGATGGCATTCACACTTGTGGAACATTTATTTTCATAATGGAACACTGCACTCTTCTGGATTTTTTATTATTATTTTGTTCCATTATGTGGTTGGTCATATGATTAAGATCCATTAAACTGAATTAAGATGCATACTACTGTTCATGAAACTTTGGGCAGGTGGTAGAAAATGGTTTCAAAATTACTCATTTATTGGAAAAGGCGATGAGAAGGTGTACCAAGATGTGAGGGAATTGGGTTACAAAACTTTAGTCAGATGTTTACTTGAAAATGACGGTGAAGTTTGGGACCTGCATTTTGGGTACCAAAATTGTGTGTGGAAATTACCACAGGTCCTAATCAGTAACTGATATGATAAAGAAGCCAGATTGGAATACAGGAGGAGAGCGAAGAGAGTGTACAAGGCGTATGTTGGTGGTGAGGCTAGGGAAGATATTGGTCCAAGAATTGGTAGTAAACCATTGGAAGGGAAAAGATGACTATGAGTACATGCTGGCACTTGACAGAGGATGGGGGTAGGGGAAGAATTTATGCTCAAAGTACATAAATTCTCTCCTCTTCTGTTCAATTTCATTCTAGACAAGGTTATGGAAAAATGGGAGAAAGAACTCGATAAATATAAGTGTTGGAAACCAAAAAACAACCTCTTTCCCAAAAACAACCTCTATATACCATACCTCGCTTTTGCGGATAATTTGGCGATACTAGCAGAAGATGAAGAGACTGCCATCAAACAGCTTGAGACTCTCAAAGAATGTGCAGAAAAAGTAGGATTGCAAATCTCATTTTAAAAAACTGAATTCATATGTTCAAAGACAGAAATAGCAATTTTGAGAACAAAATGCGGTAAAATCAACAGGGTCCCATACTTTAAATGCCTCGGAGAATTCATCGAACCGACAGGCCTTGAGAAAATCTCACAGCAAAATCGCCTCCAAGTAGTAAAAAAAGCATTAGGGTTAGTCCAAAATCTCTACAACAAAAAAATCTATGTGAAGACAGACGATAATTCGGCATTACAACACAGTCATTAAACCAACCATCCTCTATGCAAGTGAAACATTAATACTTAACAGAAAACATGACCTTGAAGAAATTAAAAAAGCAGAGAGAAAAATCACTAGAAAAATTCTAGGAGCAAGACTCACTAAAGATGGTTACAGACTACAATCAATCAAAACAACAGAAAAGTTTTCAAACATCGAAATTGACATAAAGAAAAGACTAATGAAATTCTTTTGTCACCTTAAGAGATTACCAGATAGTCGATTGACAAAAAAGATAATAGATTATGTAAGTTCACTTAATATCCAACACCTTGGCTGAATGAAATTCGGAAGGATCTTAAAAGTGCAAGCATAGGAACAACAGACATCTTAGAAAGAGACACCTTCAAAAACAAAGTAGACAAATGGGAAGTTATAATTGAGCAACCAAAACAAAAACAATACAGACCAAAGGGGTTGGAAGAATGCAAACAAGCTTTCTCGGAAAGAATGAAAACCTATTGGAACAATAAGAAGAACTCGAATAAAACTTGATTTGGTCATTTGCTTCCATTTATTGGGAGAATTCACCAATAATAATAATAAGAGGTTAATAGATAACTGGAGAAATTGCCACCGGAGCATGCACTCTACTGCAGTTCAATTCAATTAAAAAATTGGTACACCAAGAAGGAGACGTGATTACAATTAAATATGTTCCACATATTAAGGACATGACAGTACACATATGATTAGAATTACAGAACTGTACATGCAATTTGGCCTTGATAATTTAGTATGGCGTAAAGTTGACGTGCTCTGTGCATTCAGCATGAAATTAAAGAGAGCCTGGATATGCTGCTCGGGAACACAATGTCATGGAGTCTGCACACATGACTACAAATCATTGATGTTGATTGCAGGATGATCAGAATGAACAACTTGTTAACAAACCATATATGAGACATCTACAATGGGCAATATGTCGGGCAAATATTCAGGCTAGGGAAGCAGAGATAGCCGTCATTCTTGAAGAAGTCTCACAAATTCCTTGTCACTTGTGGACTGACATTGCCCTGGTGAAATATGGCGTGTGGAGCTTCCTGCAGAAAAGGAATGCTTCAGGTTCAAAAACATCCATGATGTAGCAGTTGCTGTTCACATTGCCCTCAATTTGAAGGAGGTGAGATAACATGTTATAACCAATAGTGCCTCAAGCTATCACACTTGGTGTTTATCCTCTTTGCCTCTCAGCAATTCAATCTCCCCGAATGAGTTCACCATGGTAGCATCTAATATGTATGTTGGCATCATGGGAGGATAAGTTAAAGCCAGTCTCATCCAAAAACACTGTATTTTACCACTCAGCATGCCAGTCATGGCATTCATATGCCTATTGCAGTGTGAGGCTTTGGTGATTTCTGGTCAATGATAGTGGATGCAATAGCATGTGAGCCACCAGTCCAGCCCCCAGCAGACGTAAAACTGTTGACACCACCGTGTCCAAACCCATTGCAGTGCTCCAGTGTCGCGCCACAACTGTGGCTGATGCATTTCCATCAGGTACAGACATGCAGACAAGATGCTGATCATCCATACTGGGGTCACATCGTGTCATCCAGTATGCGCTCATCACTGTGAACAACACTCTTCCTTCCACACGTGCTCTACTGTCATAGCAGTGAGATGTACACAAGGAGCTGCAATTTGACAGTACGACAAAACCATTTTGCAGATATCAATAATTCTGCCGTGTTCTAACTCACTCATATGCTGATATTGCACCCCGACAGGGCATACTGGCACATTTAGGTTTCCACTTTGATGGATCAACACCAACTGAGCATGGTGTAACCCTGAATTCTTCAGTCACATATAAGGCCTTTGCTGGGGTTATATACATGTCATCTCCCTTATTACAGTTCCATTGTTCTTTACGTCCTCCAATTTTGGAGAGATTCAGACCATTTCTTCTGGGTGTTTCAATAAATTCAATTTTTAAGCTAATACTACTTCATTATCTTGACTTGCCAGCTTACAAGAATGTCTTGATAATTTGAATTCTGTATGGAAACTTGCAACCATGGGTAAGCAAGTTTGGTAGTAAAATGAGATTATTGCTCAGGGCAACCAAAAGTTAAGAAATTATGTTCTTTAAAACTTGTACTTTGGATTCACTTTGTGGACTTTGACCAGTGACATATTCTCCTAAGGTCATAGGGGTGATTGCCTGTTGTGGCAGGTTCCAGAGGGGTGGCCAGTTTTAGGAGGGGCAGCAGGCAATACATGCCGCGACCTATTTTTTTAAGCTCCACTACAGCCAGATGGTGAAAATGGTTAGACGACAACAATTGAGGCAGTGATGATGATGCTTAGGGTGTTGACAATGGGGGTGGCAAAATAAGTTCTCGCAGTTTTTGCCCCAGATTGGAAATCCCTAGTTCCACCACTGCTATAGGGGGTGGGAGGGGGGGGGGTGGCTGATCATTTTTGCACAGGGCGCAAAATTTAGAAATACATCCCCGTCTTTGACTGATGATGACACTAAATAAAAACAGTTAATCAAACTGGAATTACAAATTAGGGTAAGGAAATGAATCACAGCTTACCTTAGGTGAAGGCTGGGCAGTGTGTTTACAGGTACAAAATACACTGAAACTTTCAGGTCTTTGAACTTAACAGCAAGGAGAACACCACTGAGGATGGGTGCTGTAGGATACTGCTTCAAACAGTGACCATTGAGCTAAACAGTCACTATTTTAAGCAGTCTCATGCAGCCGAAAAAAGATCAAGAGGCAGACCAGAGAAAGACTGATCAAGCAAGTACAAGAAAACCTGGTCAGAGAAGATACTGGAATGGAAGAGGTGGCAAGACAATACTTAATGAAAGAGGCTAGTCCAATACATGGCCTACACTTAAATAGGAGAGGGGTGCTTTCTGAGCTGTTAGCTAATACTGTAAGGGAGTACTTTTCCAGTTATGATGGGGTTTAGACTGCACCTTTGTTTAGGTTTGAGGATGCTGGTGAGAAGATGAAAATTGGTAAACAATGGAATACTGAAAGCAGATCCAAAATGGAAGAAATCACCAATAATAAAGAAGTTGTTGAAATCAAAAACAAATGGGGGAGGATTGAAACAAGGAGGTTGAAGCGTAATGCTTAGAATACAACAAAGCCAGCTATGGGACTGTTACTAGTGAAGTGTAGAATATAATGAACAAAACAGTATGGTTTAATAACTTAATAGAGATGCACAAACCAAAAATAGATTTAGTGTTTGAGTTTTGGTTAAAGAAATGAGAACTAGACTGTACAATTTACCATGATTGCCATAGAGTGTACCATAGATATTGAGCAGGAATTGATGGAATCATTTTCATACTGGTTATCAAAGGCTACTACAGTTTGCTAGAGTTCTCAGATTAGTCTTGATTTATTAAGGATAATTTTCTGGTGTGGTACAAAAGAAAATCCTAGGGCTGCTTATATTAGTGGAGGAATGAATAATGAAGGTGATGCTCTTTAGGAGAAATTATAGCCATATTCACTGTTCAGAGGTGAGCATAGAATGGTCGTTGTTGGTAGGGACTTAAATTTACTAGGTTTAGATTGGAAGGGAACAGAGGTTTGCAAATATATTAATGAGGGAAAGAGACTTTACACAAATCTTAAAGCAGAACACAATGGGGCCAAACTTAATGGTTATCTTCATAATAAATCCTGATGATAATTTCTCAGGTTAAAGAAGGAATAAGTGGTAGTAAAACAGTTTTGATGGATATTAGACAATTCAGTAAATCAGTAACCAACATTTGAGGTCATTATTGGCCACATATCTCAGAATTGTAAAAGTATTGTCATAGAGGTTGCTTTTGGGAGGAAGTGTGGGTTTTTATCATTTGATAGTTGACAATTAATAAGGGTATTTTAATTTTAATGATGTTATATGTAAGTCAAAACTGGCAAAAATCTCAACGCATTTGGGATATACAGGTAAATTGTCACAATATGACATTTATTTTATTCATGTGGCAATTACATTTCTAGGCAAATTTATCTTTAATTTAAATACCTGATTGCATGAAAAAACAATTGAATGCCAGTTGTACAATCAGCCATTGGGCAAACAGACAAAATGAAATTTACTTGGAAGTTAGAACTCAAATGATTACTACATGTGTAGGAATAACATGTAAAATTTCTATGCATAACAAATTGTGGTATCAGACATCGTTATCAGTGATGTTGTTACGTTACAATGAAAATAATCTTGGGTGCCACGAATGGAACAAATATGCCATTCAAAATTGTATGAGAATGTAGCAAAATAGTTTTGAGAAGCAAAGCACTTTTCTAACAACTCATACCACTGTGGCAAGTCATGCTGTTAGCACACTGGAGTTTTATTATGAAAGTTAGAGCAGAAACTTCTTATTAGGGATACACAAACACTGGACTTGGTGATGTAGCACTTTACTCTGCATCTGTAGCCAGCAATGATCGAAGGTTGACCCACAGAATTTGAGACCTTTGTCTATCAAGGCAGCAGCTGTCATGCTCAACCAAGTAATGCTTACATGAACATTATGGACCCTTTCTGTGTGAATGTCAGACCAGCATTCACACTCGGAATGCTGCGTCTGACAAAAATCAAAAGCCTGGGTCAGAGTCCCACACCAGAAACTTGTAGGATCAGGGTCCAGCATGAGAGTGAAGCTTGGCACTTCTTCCACCATTCACATAAACGTTGACCCACACTCTGGTCTTGTAGGTACATGTTGAACAGAAAATTCCAAGAATTTCAGTCATGTGCCCATTTTGACAGGCTCGTGGGCTAGGCCTCCTGATGTCACATGATATTGTGGACATTTTATTCATCCACGCTATATTGTGTGTGGACAACGACATTTGGAATGATTTGTGAACCATCATGGATGACACTATGTTCAGGAAGGCACATATTTCCTGGTAAGCACAGTGACCTCCCTGTTGACTGGAATCTCTCAAGGTTTTCCCATGAACTGCCGAGCAGGTAAACACCCCACCCCACCTTGTTGGGTGGTGACATGGAGTAACGGGCAGCTAATGGTTTCCACAGATCATCATATCTGGCTTGCCCACTAGCCAAGCTCACACAACTTAATATTCAACATATGAACTGTTTTACGCCTATTGCACTAAGATAATCTGAAAATTCAATATCAACATCTTACTTACAATCTTGTGTATTCTATAAAAAATATCAAAATAAAATTAATAATTGCCCAAAATTATAAGAAAAAATAATCGAAGACATTATTCATAGAATAAAATGTGCCCTAGAATGTGGCAGTAAAGTATCACATTATTATATTTAAAGGGAAAGATCAATATGTGGAAAGAGGGTACTAATACTGTAGAATGGAACATTTGAAGGAGACAATAAGAAAGGGGAAGCACTAATCTTCCAAAATTATATAAACTGAAATATGGTGGTGAAAAGGTTAAAGAGGTCGGTAAAAAGAGAGCATAATATATCCAAGAGACAGAATGGCATTAGGGAACACTTGAAACAACTAAACAAGAAATTTATAGCAGCAAAGACATAAACTAAATATGAGTTTGTCAAGAATACTGGCTGTGCCTGCTCCTTCATGCAAGCAGAATTCAAGATTTTTGCTGTTGACTCACAGGTAAACTATCAAAGAAACATTGGCTAGGTAGAAAAAAGCAGAGGAGCAACCATGACTTTTAGACTGTCTGCAGCGGTGGATCCAGGAGGGGGAGACACTAAGGGACTCAAGCCTCCCCCTCCCCCCCCAAAACATCTAGGGCATCCCTATGACATTGTAATTTTGGGGACCTTTTAAGTGCGCAATGTTAACATAAAATCTTCTGCTCTCCAAGATAAACTATCAAAGAAATGTCAGCTGGGTGAAAGAAAGAGTAGGAGCAGCCCTCTCTTTTCCTCTTAGATGGATCTCATCCTCTCCTTCTAAATGTGGTTTGTATACAAATGTTTCAAACATCTTTTTGCACATTATTTGTTTTTACTACACCTTGAAATTGTCACCAATTCAGAAGAGTTTATGGTTGTAGATGACATATAGGCACTCTGTATTATTGTTCATATAGCTTCTCTGAAAGTAATATTTGGAGTGGTGCTGCATGGTGTGCGAATGAATAGATTGCTTCATTCTCCTGGAAATAAACTTCAATATAAATCTGTAATTGAATTCCAAAGTTGTTCTGTTATAGTTTGTATGATTTAAACACACCGTACCATGCTTATAGGACAAATAATTTTAACTGCAAAAAGGATTGCATGAGACAGTATTAAATTGAAGATCCTATTACAAAAAATTAAGCTAATTGACTTTTTTTATTTCTCTCATCACATTGAAACATAACGTAAGCAGTCACTAACATGACATAAGACATCACTATATGCAGCTTTGTTCAAATTGTTGGTTTTTACTGAAATTTGCACTGCAAAATTTACTGTTTTGTCTTCTGTACCATGGACAAAATATGCCACTAATAATGATAAAATGTATCCTTCATGTTAACTGATGAAATAAGCTACAGCTAAGAAAAAATTGTGTTGAAATATGTTCATCATTTTTTTTTGTAAGATGTGTTCATAGGCAAAAATTTGAAAATTTGTGGGTAAAGACCATGTATTATCAGGAACAAATAATGTTACCAGTCTGGATAAAAAGTGTCCTGTATGTAGCCTGGTGACATAAGCTATCACTATGCGAAGTTTTGTTAAAATCTGTCCATTACTTATCACTTGATATGCAGATAGACAAACATTTCAAAATTTACGGTTTTGGATTCTATGTCATTGGAAATTTTGTAACTTACAGGCAGTGGTGGATCTAGGGGGGGGGGAGACACTATGGAGCTCAAGTCCCCCCCCCCCCAAAAGCATCTAGGTCACCCAGTATGACATTGTAATTTTGGGGACCTTTTAAGGGCAGCAATGTTGACATGAGATTTTCTGTCGCCGACGCCCCCCCCCCCTCATATAAAGCCTACCTCATCGAAGTCAAGACCCCCCCCTCCACAAACCAAAATCCCAGCATCCCCCAAACATTAATTATCATAGATACCAATAATAGAGATTGGCTCTGTGAGGACTGGAAAGTTGTCAATTAGCAGACAAACATAATACAAGAAAATAGTTGTATAAACCAGAAGATGCACAATCACAAAATATACAGTAATATGTAAATTAATTATTTCAATTACATTCTCACAAACTACTTGCAATTATTTTGTTGATACATTAGAAATAAATTCTTTGATGCAATACAGGAGTTGGTAATTAAATATGCTTTTATTTTTTTTTTTCTCCTCAATTTAATCTCATCCCTGACACACATTTAAGATTTGTTGGGAGCATATTGAACAAATGACAGTGAGTAGTAATACTTGTGAAGCTCATTTTACTTCTAGTGCCATAATTGTGATTTTTACTGTTTGTAGGACTATTTTCAGTTTTGTGAAAATTCCTCCATTAGTTTTTATGAGAAACACGAACAAACAGACAGAAAATTCCAAAATTTACATTTTTGGCATCTCTATTTATATTTTACATCACAATTACTCTTTTTAAAAATTAATTTCAATTGCAGAAACAATTTTTATACAGTTTCATTTTATTGTATAGATTATGGGTGCAAGGGGGACTGCTGAATGATGCTTCCAGAAATTTCTATGGATGTGTAAAAAAAAACTGAGTGGGAGGAAGGAATTCAGACAGTTGAGGAAAAGGAGGAGAAGAGGTTACTAATAATTTGAAATAGGCAAAAATATCAAGCAATGGTCTAGTCACTCTTTCCAACCAGTGACGGATTTTTAAACCTTTTCATACTACTTCTCCAATGTGTCCTGCCCATTTGAGCATGTCATCAAATTTTATGACATGGTATTTACATTTAAAGTCTTCAACAAGCATTTCTTTCCCCAACTTATAATCATAAACAACCCCTAGTCTTTTTTTCTGTTTACCTAATAAGCTGACTCTGCATTTATCTTCATCCAATGTTAACCTACCAATCTACATACCTGTCCAGAACACTCTGCAGTTGCTTACAATCTTCTACCATTTTGATCCTATATAACATTATGTCATCTGGAAACAACCTAACTTGTAACAGTAAACCATCAATATAGTCATTAATCAGAATAATGAATAGCAGTGGTCCCACTACCCAGTGAAACTACAATTTTCTTTTGATGCTTCATTTTGTACACTGGCTCTTTGCTTTCTGCCTCTTAAGAATTGTTTTACCAAGGAGATCAGTTTTCCATACCATCCAATGTTTTTTACCTTATTTACTCTCACTCTAAGGCTGTCAAAGCCTTTGAAAGATCTAGTGCTACACTATCTGTTTGGCATCCCCTGTCCATTTCATCTGAAATATCTTGCATGTAGCCAACTGAGATTCACCAGAATGTCCTTGTCTAAAGCTATGTTAAGAGCTACCTAACTGGACACGGGGATGTAAAACTCTTTTAGATATATTGGCCATCCTTACCAGACTATAGCAAATATCTGCCTAAAAATTACACATATAACAAACAAATTAACACATGTAACAAAACTTGCACAGTTTACCAACAGATGCCAAGACTTAAAGCCCACCTTTTTTTCCTCTCCACAGTATAAAATCGAACAAAACAGGCTCCTGTGGCAAGTAGGCTGGGAAAGTAGATCTTTAGCATGAAAGATAAAAGTGTGTATTGTTTATTAATTTATTTTATTTTGTGTATGATGCTATATGACATTTACAACATGTGTATTGTTACTGTATCCGTTTATTATGAAACTAGCAGAGTACCCGGAGTTGCATGGTCTAATTGGGACTGATTTATCCGTACACTATTTTTATACTTCCAATGTGATTCATGTGTACCAAGTTTCATTAATTTTGCAGCATCATTTTCCAGAAGTAAACTAAACATTGATATACCCAAACAGTACCCAGACAGTTTTTCTGTTTGTTTTAAAGTATATGTGTGCAAAGTTCCGTCAAAATCAGATAGAAACTGTAGCTTTGTATAAAGAATATTTACAATAATTAAGAGGGTGGAAAAGGGGTGAGGGACTAGGTTTTTATAAAACTAATGTAGACAGTATTTTTCTCTTTGTTTTAAAGCATACATTTTTTTTTAATTTAATTTAATTGCAATGGAGCACACACTCCGGTGGCAATTTCCCTACACACCCATCTTCCCCCTTTCCTGGACCCAACTACATTTGCCCCTACAAACTTTAACTTTAAATTCCCTCAACGTCTTCGGCAAATCACTCATCACTTCCATTAGTAACTTATTGCAATCCCTGATACCCTTACCTAAAAAAGAGAATCTTCCCACACCCTTGTGCCTGAAATCGAGTGCCAGCTTGTGGTCATGGTCATCTTTTCCCTTCCATTCACTACTTTTCATACCTACACCAATATCTTTCCATGCCTCATCATCAGTATACACCTTGTACACTCCAATGACCCTCTTCATCCTCCTCCTGTCTTGCAATGAATCCCATATGCCAAGTTCCACTGAAATCGGATAACATTTTTGGGATTATATTAAAATTAAGTAGTCTAAAGGATGCGAGGGGACGGTCTTTGGATTTTTTCTTTTTGTTCTAAAGCTTCTGCATGAAATAATACATATATGTGCCAACTTTCATGGTGATCAGTCAATCGGTGTCGATAGTAGCTTTGCGTAAAGAAAATTAGCAAAAAATTAGCGGATGGAAATGATGGAGAAGTATTAGGTTTTTGCAAACCAATTTCTGACAGTATTTTTCTCTTTGTTTTGAAGAATATATGTGCTAAGTTCCATCGAAATAAGATAAAAACTGTGTTTGTATATTTAAGGGGTGTAAAGGGGGTGAGTGGGTAGTTTTTTAAGTTTTTTGGTCATAAAAATTCCCCATGAAAAAATACATACCGGTGCCATTTTTCATGCTGACGGGTGAAATGGTGTCGATTCTAGTTTTGTATACAGAATTTTGACAAAAATTGAGGGGTGGAAAGGGGGAGAGGGATTGGATTATTGCTGATTAACTTTTTACAATATTTTTCTATTTATTTTAAAGTATACATGTGCAAAGTTCCATCGAAATCGGATAGTAGATGTGGGTTCGTATAAAAATTAAGGGTTGTAAAGGTGGAGAAGGAGTGTTTTTATTATTATTATTATTATTATTAATTTTTTTGGTCAGAAACCTTCTCAATTAAAAGAAAATACATGTATCTGCTAACTTTCATTGTGATCATCAAATAGTGTCGACTGTAACTTTGTATAAAGAACATTGACAAAAATTAAGGGGCTGTGTTTTCAAAAACGAAATGTTGACAGTATTTTTCTCTATATTTTAAAGTATACGTTCCATCGAAATCGGTTAAAAAATGCGGTTTTATATAAAATTTAACGGTTTTAAAGGAGGAGAGGGTGTGATTTTTTTGGTTGTAAACCTTCTCCGTTAAAAAATACATTTGTGTGCCAACCCTCATGGTAATCGGTGAAACGGTGTCAACGTATATTATTCTCGGATATACGTAGGCCATATACCTATATCCATTTTTACATATAAGATTAATTTAGCAGTACTAATGCGTCATCAGCAAAAAATTGTAGTGATTTTGATGAATTTGAAAGTCTTACAGTCAATACGGGTGATCTGGAAAGGATATCTAGTTTGAAAGAATTTAAAGATAAAATTTGTAGAGGGCAAATGTAGGTGGGTGCAGAAAAGAGGGAAGGAAGATGGGCGTTTTGGGAAATTTCCACCGGAGCGTGTGCTCCATTGCAATTAAATTAAATTAAAATGTTCATATTGTAGTTGCAGACTGTTAATTCTTTCCTTTAACCGAGCGCGGTGGGTGAGCGATAAAGTTTGGGCCTTGCTTCCGACAGGACGCGTATTTGAATCCCCCGTACGGTCATCCAGATTTCAGTTTTCCGTAACCATTCAGGTGAATGCTTGGGAGGGTTCCTGCAAAAGGCCATGGCCGAATTCCTTCCCATTCTTTGTCCTCAGTCCTCTCCCGTCTCCAATGACCTCAATGTCGCCTAGGCGTAAAGGCATTAATAATACTATCATTTAATGTTCTGTACCGTATCAGATAATATTCGTAGATTCTTATTCCGCATGTCGATAGTGTAGAATTGTTAATAATTCATCTCAAAATGCAGAAATACGATTAACTGGCAACTCGTTGTCTTTCGAGAATATTCGATCAGGATAACTTCTCAGGTTTCTTGGTATGCGAGTTCAATCCTTGCCGGCCACGTAGAAATGTTCAGAGTTGCGTCTTGATGAGTTGCAGGCTTGTTATTACGAAGTAATGGTCTCAAAATTTATTTAGCCATGCAGCTTGTTTACATTCTTGAACAGCTGCAGGGTGATCTGGATAGAATATCTAAATGGGTAGGTCTGCATGGAATGAAGATAAATGCCAAGAAGAGTCAGCTTATTAGTTACACAGATAGCAAATTAAAGATTATGACACTTTAGTTTTTCCCGGGTTAATTGACAGGCAGAAAACCCGAGAGTTATTTATTTCAAATTAAAGATTGTTTATGATTAAGTGGGATCAGTATTGCTTGTTGAAGGCTTGAATTGTAAATCTTGGCATAAGGTTTGATAATAAACTCAACTCGGTAAAGCACATTGGGCAGGTGGTAGGAAAAGGTTATAAAATCCAAGGCCGGAATTAAGAGAGGGCCGGGGGTAGGAGAGGGGGGGCGGGCGATGAATCTTAGCTACGGCCCTGACAGAATCCTACATTTACCTGAGAATTGGGTCGCAAAACTTTGGTCAGACCATATAGTGGTGTAGATTGGGAGCCACATTTTGGGTATCAAACACATGAGTTGGATGGCGTGCAAAGATGAGCAGCTAGTTTTGTTTGTGAAAATTATCGCAGGACCCAGTCAGTAACTGATAATATAAAGAGGCTGGATTGGGAGTTATTGGAAGACAGGTGGAGGGTGAAGAGAGTGCTGAGAATGTTTGTTGATGATGGGGCTTGGAGGGATATTGGTCAAAGAATTAGGAATAGTGCATGGAAGGGGAAAGATGACCATGACCACAATTTGGCGCTCAATTTCATGCATAAGAGTGGGAAAATTTTCTTTTGTTGGTAGGGGTGTCAGGGTGCCAAGTGAGATGATGAATAATTTACCAAATCGCTGAAGGAATATAAAACTAAAATTTGTAAATGGCAAAAGAAGATGGGGATGAACAGACCGGAGGAATTTCGGGCCCGGGGTAAAATGGGCGACCTTTTTTTTTTAACTCTACAAACTAGCCGGGCGACAATGGGCGGATTCTTGGCTTCGAGGCCTGGGGGCCCCAGCAGCCGGTGCTCGGGGCCTCCCATCAGCCGGCGGGCCCGGGTACATTTGACCCGCTTACTCCCCCCCTCCCCCTAACGCCGGCCCTGGGGATGAATTTAACTATCAAATTACTTAAGATATTAAAAAATAAAATAAAAAAGAGGTAATTAGTTGACAGAATTGCCACCGGAGCGATTGCTCAATCGCAATTAAATTTGCAGATATAAGAAGCTCATGCAGAGTTGTCTGGCGACTATATGAGAAGCAAATACAATCCGATGTGTCTTCGTAAGTAATTCTTTAACAAGTACACAATGCAAAATGCGATAAAAACAGAAGGATAAAGAAATTAACAGAGATTGTTGTACCTGCAATAAGTTATATAACTTCAGCGCGCATGAAAAGGTAAACATTGGTGCTTCTATCTAAACTAAAAGCAATTACCAAAGAAGTCTTGAATTAACTCTTTGAATCTGGGTATTTTATCTTTTCATTTAAGGAATAACAAGTCCGCTTCTTGAAACAAGAACGCTATATGAAGGAGGCCACTTGGGACTAAAATGTGGAATGGTGGAGCTTTTTCGCTGGAAGTGTTTCGGCTAAGAGGCCTTTCAACGGCCAAGTTTGCCGCGGGACCGTGTCTGCGGGTGGCTTATCGATAACCTATAGCCAGCTGCCTCGCCATGACGTCACCTACAAGCCGGAAAATTACTGTCACGCCGTAACGGACACAATTTAGAGCGCGCTCCCAAGAACCTGCAAGTGATATTTACACTGTCACATCAAAAATCTGTAGCTCATTTTTAATTTCTTTTTAAGAACTCAAATTTCTGTCATGGTAGCTACAAAGATTATCACAGTTTTAGGTCTCCTGAAACAGATTTAACTCTAAAGAATCTCTGCTTTAATATTTCTTCTTATGTCCTCAAACTTGTACAAAATTTTGGTCACGAGAGTTCAGAAAATCACACAGATATTGATCTCCTCAATCAGTTTCAGTAGTTATTGGAAAGATACCTTTAATATTTGTGAAAGGTAACGTGTAACATTTTTTTTTCTGCAAATATCATACTCCACGAATAAATACGAAGCACTGTACAGTTAAATAGCATCAAAACCTACAGTTTCAGTGACCCGTACCTTTTCAATGAAAGATGGAACGTTTATGCAATCACGTATTTGTCCGTCACACTTTTGAAAGCCTTCAACTTCGAAATGTATAATTGCTGATTGCGCACTATATAACTTCTTACTACCCCAAACATCACTGTAACATAAAATTTAGCAAAATCATTCGGATGAAAAGTTACAAGGAGTTTGTTCAAGCATTGAAGTATATTTTTTAGATAATTTCGTGGTTATCAAATGAAAGTTACCAACTTGCTGACTCTGAGAACGTTTGGATTTTTTTCCTTACTCTACTATTTAGTAAAAAAATAAAAACTTTTCTATTTCCCAAAATAGTCATAGCAAAATTTTTTCAAAGTTTACAGTGATATGTAGCCTCATAAGGCAAAAAAAATCATATTTATCATTCGATATATAATTTCATGTTTCGAACAGTAAATGCGTCAATAAAATATATTTTTGAAAATTTTCAAAATGTTGGAAACCACCATAATTTATTTTCAATTGAAACTTTTCTGCAATCGTTTTATATATACGTTTCGAGAAACAATTTCACAAATCGATTTTAAGTGAACTTGTTTTTTTTTTTAAATAATTCTTTTACATTTTTTAGTGAATTAAATTTAAAAAGCAATATGTGTACGGAATCCTTAGCGTACTTCACTGATTTATCTTTTATTTGTTCTACGACTTCAGTTTCTCTGATTCTTCCTTGTTTATTTCGTAGTTATGCTGAAATATGAAAAATTATAACCAGTTTTACATTAATCCGTAGTTAGTAAACATGGACAGATGACGATTTAACCAACAGAAGTTATAAATTACTGTTATGTTTGTTGCCTCGAGTTTCACGTGTTACGAACGCGGTAAATCGCGGGTTTACGTGCGTGCACTTCTGCTGTGTGCGAGTGTGTGTAAAAGAAAAGAAGAGGAGCGTTGATAACAGAGAGCGTAGAAGTGGTACTCGTAGACTCGGAATGTGCTGTTTAACCTCATGTTCCCGCTAATCTGAGGAGAGAAAAATTGCGCTCGAAAAGACTGTTGTTAGGGTTATGAGACGCGCGGACAGATTTTATGATCTCGGCAGCAAGAACTTGGCTGGATGTCATGAAGGGAGGAAACGCAAGGCACAATGGCGACTGGCTCACTTGCGACATTCCACCACAGTCAGACAATGCTTAGACCACGATGGCGCAATGGAATCAGAATTGGGAACCTGATATAAAAGTGGTCTGTCCTGAAAGAGGGAAAGTATGTTGGACTTGAGCTGTCTTTCTAGTCTGAGTTAGGGTATTTTCGTTTTGCGCCGGGCCTGTATGACGTATACCACAGAATTAACACATAGATTGGGGTGAGATTGTGTGGCTGACAGACGAAGTCGGTTTCGTCTGAATTTGTTGGCGAATATGCGAAAGTGTTCTTTCATTTACGAGTGCAATGAAATACTTCGTCTACCAACCTATTTAGGTCGTAATGACAGGAGAGATAAGATTAGAGAAATAAGATAGCGTACTGATGCTTATATGTCTTTTTCTTTTCTCGGGCTATTCGATACTGGAATGCCCAGAGTTAGTTTTGGTGCAAAGCCTCTGTTAACCACAATATTTATGAATTCCAGGGTATGGTTGTAAATGTAGGTAACAGCGTTTCTCAATCTTTTTCAACCAGACCAATAAATTGACAAAGGTAATGCTGCTGACTAATTTGGGCCTTATTTTTCTACTTATGTGTATATCAGGGACATATTATATTGTACCATTATCTATACTAATATTATAAATGCGGAAGTAACTCTGTCTCTCTGTCTGTTTGTTACGTTTCTTGTCTAAACGGCTAATACTATCATGATGAAATTTGACAAGCAGATGCGATTTGGAATTATAATGGGCATAGGATACTGTTTCTGCGTAAATAGTATATACTTTCATGTAATTTTGAAAAATTACCGAAACGGCGATAGACTGACGCTTAGGATGTCTAACACTCTGTAGTGCCTCTGTGTAGCGCAGTGGTTAACGCACTTGCTTTCTAATATTTGAACTGGGGTCTCCGGTTCAAATCCAGATGGAAGCTAATATTTTTAAGAATTGTTTTTGATCGTATGAGCCACGCCTGGACGGAAAGTTTTTCGGATTCCATTTAAAGCAGACACCAGAAATTTATGGGTGCAATGCTTCGAAAATCGTACGTGGTCTAACAATGCTGTAGTTGTACACTTTTTGACGCTATATTGATCACTCAGCCGTTGTTTCTCTCGCAGTCAGTGTGTGTGTGTGTGTGTGTGTGTGCGTGTGTGTATGTGTGTGTGTGTGTGTGTGTGTGTGTGTGTGTGTCATCTGCACTAATAATATTATAAATGCGGAAGTAAGTCTCTGTCTTTTTGTTACGTTTAACGACTAAACGGCTCTACTAATATTGATTCAATTTGACAAGGAAATATCTGTAGAATGGACACAGGACTTTTTTTCGGTATGAATAACAGTTGTGGTCACGAAGTTTTGAGAACTTATCGAATGGTGACAGACAGACGGATGCGTGTGTTAGTCTGTAATGTTGCGTCGGTTGCTCAAGCTGTGCTTCTTGCGCAGTCTCTTAGTAAATGATTTGTTAATAAATTTCGTTTCGAGACAAAACTTATTATTTAGTATAGATCTCGATTTGCTCTGCACTGTACAATTACTTTGTGTCTGCCTAAAAGTTTTTGCCATCAGTTTATTTTGTCTTCTTTTCTGACATGCCTTTCGGGCGTAAACCTGGCCTAAGGTGTAAATCTAGAAGATCAGGAGCGGCTAAAGTTATTAGAACTCAAGAATTGGATGCTCATGCTGAAGAAAGAAGAAAAGACTAATCTAAAATAAAGCTGCCTTCAGTTTAACCTTCCCCTTCCCTATATCCCTGCACTTTCGTTTGTTTTTCTGTTTTGGAAATTGATTCTCTTCATGAGACAAGTACGACGGCAGAATGGTATAGTGATGGCTTTCCTGTCATATTATGCCGACTCGGTGTTGTTTGGTACAAATCTTACGTTACTAACAGCTTCCTATATCCACTTTTGGTAATGAAACTCTGAGTCAACGCATACGAATTCACGGGTAACGGCTAGTAATATTATAAATGCGGAAGTAAGTCTCTTTCTTTTTGTTACGTTTTGACGAATAAATGGCTGTACCGATATTGATGGAATTTGGCTGGGAAATATTTTGTATCTGTAGGCAGGACACTTTTGAGAACTTATCGAATGGTGACAGACAGACGGATGCGTGTGTTAGTCTGTAATGTTACGTTGTTTGCTCAACCTGTGCTTCTCGCGAAATCTGTTAGTGCATGATTTTTTAGTAGATTTCGTTTATAGACAAAACTTAATGTTTAGTATAGATTTTGATTTTCTCTGCACTATACTATTACTTCGTGCCTGCCTAAAAGTTTTTGGCATCAGTTTATTTTGTCTTCTTTTTGACGTGCCTAAACGGGACCTGAGGTGTAACTCCAGAAGAATACGAGCAGCAAGTTATTAGAACCCAAGAATCTGATGCTCATGTTGAAGAAAGAAGAAAAGACCAAGCTGAAATAAAGCTGCCCTCAGTTAATCCCTCCCCCCCTCCCAACCCCGAACCTTCTTTTGTTTTTCTGTTTTTAAATATGTTGGAAATTGACTCTCTTCATAAGATAGGTTCGACGGTAGAATGATATAATGATGGCTTTCTCGTTATATTATGCCTACTCGGTGTTGTTTGGGACAAATCTTACGTTACTTACAGCTATCTATATCCAATTCTGGCAATGAAATTCTAAGTACGATGTCGCGGGTAACAGCTAGCAATGTTATAAATGCGAAAGTAAGTTTCAATCTTTTCGTTACGTTTTGACTACTAAATGGCTATACCGATATTGATGGAATTTGACAAGGAAATACTTTGTATATTTAGGAAGGACACAGGATACATTTTTCTGTTATGAAAACAGCTTTAGTCATGAAGTTATGATAAGTTATCGAATTGTTACAGGTAGACGATGCGCGTGTAACTCTGCAATGTTAAATCGGTTGCTCAGGCTGTGTTTCTATCGCATTCAATTAGTGTCTGATCTGTTAATAACGTTCATTTACAGACAAAACTTATTATTTAGTACAGATGTCGATTTGCGCTGCAGTGTATTACTTTCCGTCGACCTAAAACTTTCTGGCATCAGCTTATTTTGTATTGTTTTTTGACATGTCTTGCAGGCATAAACCTGACCTAAGGTGTATCTGTAGCAGAGCATGTACAGCCAAAGTTATTAGAACACAGGAATTTGATTCTCATGCTGAAGAAAGAAGAGAAAACAAAGCTGCAATTCAAGATGCCCTCAGTTAACCGCCTCCCCCAGCCCCCAACTCCCCACACTTTCGTTTTTTTCTGTTTTTAAACATGTTGGAGATTGATTCTCTTCATAAGACAGGTTCGACGGTAGAGTGGTATAGTGATGGCTTCCCTCTTCATATTATGTAGCCTCGGTGTTGATTGGGACAGATCTTACGTAACGATCGCTTCCTCTCAGATGGTTAGAATAAGTCATCGCCTTGAAAACAATTTACTTCACGTTTAATTAGTGGTCTAACGTTTTCAGCTATTTAACATGACTGCATGAGTCATTTACAGATCCTTTTCCTTTTTTTGCACACCAAATTGAAACATTTTTCAGTTCTTACTATTAGACTCACTTATCTTTGCTAATATCAACGATATTCATCATATTACAATCTAGCTTACAGACTTGCCAACTTAATTATTTATAATCTTACGCTAAAACCATCCACATCATATATTAACATACTATTTTACATATATTATTTCTATGATACCGATGTGGTGAGTGAGCGCTAACGCTCTGGCCTCGCATTCGAGAGGACGTGGTTTCGAATCCCCGTCCGGCCATCCAGATTTGGATTTTCCATGGATTCCCCAAATAACTTCAGGCGAATGCCGGGATGGTTCCTGAAAAAGATCTTGGCCGAATTCCTTCCCATTCCTTTCACACCTTTAATGATCTACGTCTACGGAGCGTAAAGTAAGAAGCAAAAATAACCAAAAAACCCCAGGAATATCAGGCGTTTACAATCGTGTCCGCTAATTCATGGCCCGGCGGTGTAACGCATGAATCGAAAGTAATTGTGGAATCTTCGAATATCAATGCAATCCGGCATTTGTTTCTTACTTTCTTCTTCCATCTTTATACTCTACTGAGGAGTGCGAATGAACGTATTTAGCAAATGTATTTTTCTTCTGTTCCCAAAATCCCTTCATTATCTCGCTGAGCTCTTTCCTACGTTCTTCTGTCGAGATGTTCCTTCTTCTAGTATAATGATTGTTGGCAAATTGGTGGTTATTGATCCTGAGAATTCTTTTGATTAGTCTGTTGTTAATCCTTCTGATAATATGACTGTAGAATTTAATTAGACTTTTCCTGTATGTGTCTGAATTTCTTTTCCGAATGCTCATATAGTTCGTATGATTTCCTTTTCGTCCAAATTCCTACAAACTGGGCCAAAGATCTTCCTTAAAATTTTCCTTTCTTGCTTTTCAATATCTTTAATCAATGATCTGCACCAATAATCAAATTTTTGCGATGCGTAAAATGCCTCCGGTTTGATTACGGTTTTATAGCGTCTTAACTTGGCATTTCAGGATATTGACTTTTGTTGTACCTGTTCCAGGTGATACTATTGGCTTTTTGTAATTTAGATATTTTCTCCTTGTTTTCTTCACGATTTAGTCCTGCAGGTTGAATAATTTCCACGTTTCTTACTTTATAGTTTGCACGTGAGGAGCTTTCGTAGATAGAGATCTCACATAGTTTAACAGCAAGAGAACATACTGGAATAATGACAAATGTCCGCTTTTTTCTGCGTGCAGATGTTGTGCTTAATGAACGGATCAAAACGCCGGTTGCGACTCGCTTTAATTCCATACAGACGGCGCTAAATGGCATGAAATGGGATCCACCTCCACTTTCCTGCCACAAACTGGATTTGTGCCGCTTGCCAGCCCACGGCTATGCGCAGTCGCCCGTGTTGTGGAAGGTGAGCAGTATTTACAACACGCCACAGACTAATTGCACTGTGTGTGGACCATTATTCGTTCCGTAAACGTTTTTTACAAGTGATCGACGCTCTATCGGTGATACACAGTCAACGATATGAACAGTTTTGTGAAACATGAGATTATTTATTTAAAACTTGTGAGAAACTTCAGCCGTAGCACTAGTGGTTTATAAATTTAACGAATAATGGCTGTAGAGGAAGATGAGTGAATAGTTTTCTTTTAGATGTGTACCGTCGATTAAGTTGGTTCTATACTTTAGTGTTCCACACCCAAATTTAAATGAAGCCATGTTGCTGTCGTTCTGCTGTAGGGATTTAGATTTATTATCAACTACCGATTACCGGATAGTTACTTAACATTCTTCTGGCCTCGCATTCGGGAGGACGGCGGTTCGAATCCCCGTCCGGGCATCCAGATGTGGGTTTTCCATGGTTTCCCAAATCACTCCAGGCAAATACCGGGATGCTTCCTTCAAAAGCCCATGGCCGAATTCCTTCCCATTCCTTGACCCCCATCCTTTCCCGACTTTAAAGACCTCGCTGTTAAGAGACGTTAAGCAGTTAAAAAAATACTTAACATTCCATACATATAATCAGTTTACAGTGTTACCACACATACATAATATACCATGTTATTTCCTACTTCTTCGTTAGTCAATCCGGGAGTGGTTTACATCGCTATACACGTCGTCATTAACACGGCAATCATCAAATAAGCTTAATTATTACTAATAACAACGAAATTCATCGTGCCTTATGCAGTAACAAGAATATTCTGGTCCAGGCATCATTTCAATTTAAACCACTATCTCTGCTAATACTGCTGCTACAAAATCAAACGAAACGGAGACATTAAATACATCGGAACTATATTTCGTGTAGTAGCAACATTTTCTATATCAGGATTCCTAATTGACGTAGCATAAAATATCACAATTTTATCATACACCTTCAGTATGGGTTAAAAACACACGCGCAATAGCACAGTCAGGACCGGCGTTAGGGGTGGGGTAAGCGGGTCAAAAGTGCCAGGGCCCGACGGCTGATGGGGGGCCCCGATCACTAACTGTAGGGGCCCTCAGGCCATGAAACCAAGGATCCGCCCATTGTCGACCGGCGAATTTGTAGACCTAAAAAAAAAAGGTCGCCCATTTTACCCCGGGCCCGAAATCCCTAGCGCCGGCCCTGAGCACAGTGACTGTATCCTGATGAAAACTTGACCCGTCAATCCTTGTATTGGTCTGAGGTAGTACTACATTCAGCTCTGTTCTCTGACCTCCTCTTCCTACACTGAAGAGCCAAACAAACTGGTACACCTGCCTAATATCGTATAGGACCCCCGCGAGCACTCAGAAGTGCCGCAACACGACGTGGCATGGACTCGACTAATGTCTGAAGTAGTGCTGGACGGAATTGCCACCATGCATCCTGCACGGCTGTCCATAAATCCATAATAGTACTAGGGAGTGGAGATCTCTTCTTAACGGCACGTTGCAAGGCATCCCAGATATGCTCAATAATGTTCATGTCTGGGGAGTTTGGTGGCCAGCGGAGGTGTTTAAACTCAGAAGCCACTCTGTAGCAATTCTGGACGAGTTGGGTGTCGCTGTCCTGCTGGTATTTCCCAAGTCCGTCGGAATGCACAATGGATATGAATGGATGCAGGCGATCAGCCAGGATGCGTAAGTACGTGTCACCCGTCAGAGTCGTATCTAGACGTATCAGGGATCCTATGTCACTCCAACTGCACACGCCCCACATCATCACAGAGCCTCCACCAGCTTGAACAGTCCCCTGCCGACATGCAGGGTCAATGGATTAATGAGGTTGTCTCCAATCATCAACAGTCCAATGTCGGTGTTGACGGGCCCAGGCGAGGCGTAAAGCTTTGTGTCGTGCACTCAGCAAGTGTACACGAGTGAGCCTTTGGTTCCGAAAGCCCATATCGATGAATGGTTCGAACGCTGACACTTGTTGATGGCCCATCATTGAAATCCGCAGCAATTTGGGGAAGGGTTACACTTCTGTCACGTTGAACGATTCTCTTCAGTCGTCATTGGTCCCGTTCTTGCAGGATCTTTTTCCGGCCACAGCAGTGTCGGAGATTTGATGCTTTACCACACTGCCGATATTTACGGTGCACTCCTGAAATGGTCGTACGGGAAAATCCCCACCTCTTGCAGCTTACATCTTCCATTATCTGCTGGATGTATTTTAACCGTGGTCTTCCTTGGTATCTCTTTCCTTCTGCCATTCCCTCCAGTATTATTTTTATTTATCTTTCATTTTATAAGATATGTCTAATTAATATTGTCATCCACCTATTTATACTCTTCGACGTAGTGTTATATTCTCCTTCCCTCTGAAAAAACTTCTTTGTTAGTAATCTTGTCCCTCCAACTAATCCTTAACATCCCTCTGTACCACCATTGCCCAAATGAAATTAATCACCATTTCTCTTCTATCGCAACTCTCTAGATTTCAGGTCTATACAGGGGAATACTGCTACCTGTATCGAACAATTCGGAATAAAGTATGACGCATTTCTTATGCTACACTGCAATAATACATACCGTGAGATAGCAAGATTACTGCCCCCACTTGTTTTATATAAAATTTTCATTTGGTTTCTATTCTGTCACGTTTGACATTAATGTTAAGTTGGTAGCTCTGCACCAGGTTCCCGCATGGTGGTTGCGCTGGATGGCCAGAAGGGAGAGGAAAGAAGATAATGTGATCGTGGGAAATTGGCATGATCAAAAGTTGATTCCAAGTGTATTCTGAGATTGCAGAGCTGGATTGACTCAATAGCACAGAACAAGGATTATTGATTCCTCAAAAATAAGTAATCCGTTGAGTAATAAAAATGAAGAAGTTTTTTCCATGACTTGTGATTTCCTAAGAATCATATTTATTGCATCGAATACACAAGATATTATCTACCTAAAGTCCAATTAATCTTTTCGAGGTTATTTCACAATTAAAATCACAGCGGTTCTTATTGTGTCTGCTTTTCCAGTTAAACGGATAAATGTAATTCACGCTTAGATTAACTCCTGGAGAAAATTTATTTGTTTCTTTAAAAGAGGCAAGGAATGGTAAAAGTTTGAATTTACAAAGTCTTAAAGACAGTTAACGCTGTGAAGGCAAAGACTACACTCATTCATCGAACCTTGACACCCTTCTGAAATCACTACCTGGCAATTAAGCACTGTAAACTTCTATCCTGAGTACATGCATGACTAGTCGCCTATATGGTCCGTCTAGAAGCTACTAATAAAGTGCAATTTGCGTGACGGACTCAACGACTTATCAAACGCAACGTTGGTTTATATTTTTGTCACACCGCGTAATATTAACGGCCCTGGAAAAATAAATACAAACACCAATGTCAGAATCTCTGAATACTTCAATTGTTGATAACATGAAGCATATTTATCATCAATCATTTAACCCTTTCGCATTTTTGTTACTATATACATGAAGGAAAATCACATGTTAAAGAAGTTAACTTAAAGGAATAAATACATTTTAAGTGTAGTAAAATGTAAATGTGTATGGAATTCTTCGCCAAGAGACCCTGACGGATTGTTCAGCTTCCGAGTGACAGAATTTTGATTAGTTGCGCATATATATCTGTCGTAGTTGTACTATCCCGGTAATCCTTCTGGGTACAGGCGACCCAAAGCTTTACGCGGAATTCGAACCACGAATGGTCCTAGCTTATTTTACATGAACAAAGCAAAACTTTGCCATAGGGTAAGGACAGTACATAAAAATTCTATCCGAGTCTCGCCTTAACCAACTTAAGGAAGCTATTTAATACAGCAAATGCTATGCTTAAGATTTTCAAGAACACTGAAAAGATCCCAGTAATTTTCTAAATCTAAATTTTATACGATTTTATAAAAATTCGGTCGCAGTGATATTAATCCAAAACTGAAACTGTCAAAACCTACTGAAATATTTAAATCTAAATTGTGAGAGATTCACTAGTTTTTGGTGAAGCTGATTTCAGTTTAGATATTCCTTGAAACATTGAAATTTAAATTTTTCATGTTTATAATCTTTCTCAAACTATAGTGATGAATATCGGATGTGTCGATATGAAAAAAAATTAGCCAAATGGAGCACAGTATCCCATAGAAGTTCTAAATCTAAATGAAACGATTTTTTGAATACACAGTCTTATTGATATCAGTCTAAATATTCACTGATAGTTCGACTATGGCTCTAAGGATTGTCGAAAACGAGATCAGTAGAGTAGGGGGACGATTGTGGACAAGGAACGAAGGAATTCAACAAAGGGTTTAATGATGAACCATCCTGGCAATTTAAAAAAAAAAACAACAACATGAAAAACGAACTGAATACAGATAATCAAATCAAGCAACTTCCAAATACAAATTTTATTCTGTTAAATTATTCCATTACGCAGGAGTTATTCTGTGAAATCCAAATTAATTATGTTCAGCACACACTTTTAGGATGAAGAACAGTTTGGGTTTTGGTAAAGGGGGGAAATAGGGAATCAATATGGCGTGATGATAAATTTGAAAATGCCACCCGTGCTTATAAAAAGTTATAGTTTTGTCTGGTTATCATCTGTATACTGGAAACTTGTATCCGTATAGACACCGAGGGTGGTGGCTGGCCTCTCATTAGGAAGGCGCGGGTTCGAATCCCTGTCTATCCAGATTTGGGTTTCCATGTTTTCCCCCGAATTACTCTAGATGATTGTCGGGATGGTTCCTTCAAAATACCATGGCCGAATTCCTTCCTATTCCTTGCCAACTGTCCTTTACCATCTCTAATGACCTCGACGTCAACAAGGCGTAAATCCCGGATAATAATAATAATAAATCCGTCTAGATAGGGACAAACTCCAGGCAGACGAACTGAAATTCATCGTTGCTATAAACTAGAACAGAATCACAACTGAAGTTCTTCAGTTCAGTGAACCAGAAGACTAAGAAGGATGTGATCGTGAATGAAATTATAAGAAAAAAGTTGACGTCAAAGTTTCTGTTGTTGATGGACACTTGATCACAATGGATAACACCACAAAAAGGAGAAGTTTCTCAAACAGATAACTGAATGGTAGAAGACTGAAGGATGGCCTAAGAAGAGATGCATGTAGACTGGAAAGAATATCAAATAAAGTCGCTAAAGGAATTTTCATAATTAGGAGACTTAAAGGTACGGTGACAACTGATGCACTACTCTCTATTTATTATGGTTATATCCACTCCTACTTGTCTTTTGGAACTATCCTTTGGGGAAGTAGTCCGTATTCACAGTTTCTCTTTGTCTTAAAGCAGTTCGTGTGATATGTCGAGCATTACCCAGAACACATTTTAAAGAATTGTTCTCAAAGTTAGGAATTATGACACTACCTGGTATATATACGAGAGAGTAACCAAAAATAAACGGATTAGTATTGCCGTAGGTTAGGCGTTTATGGCGCAACTCATTGCCATTCAGTGCCACCTGTGCTGTCAACCTGGCTTGTTCTGTTAACCTGAAGTGTTGTTTTTGCTAGCGCTGTTTTTTTATTGTTTCATTTTTGATGATGGCAAGTTTAAGTGAACAACGTGCAGCTGTGAAATTTTGTTTTCTACTCGTCAGTAAAAATGCTGCTTAAACTGTTTTAATGTTGAAAACAGATTACAAGGATGATGCTATGAGAAAAACTCAAGTGTACGAGTGTTTCGCTCGATTTAAAAAAGACTACATCTCGCTTGACGACAAACCTCATTCTGGAATTCCATCAACTGCGAGAATCAACGAAAATGTTGAAAAAATTTGAGAGCTTGTGCTCTCATACAGTCGACAGACAATTGATCAACTGTCAGATATTAGTGGGTTATCTTGGAACTCGGTTCAGCGAATTTTAACCGAAGATTTTGGAATTATAAGGGTTGCTGCCAATTTTGTTCCTCGGGCTCCGACTAAAAATCAAAAAGTACGTAGAATTGAAAAACGTCGTACTTTCTAACAACAGCTTGAAATTGATCCAGATTTTCTGTCAAAGATCATCATTACTGGTGATGAGTCATGGAGCTATGGTTACGACCCAGAAAAAAGCAGCAGTCAAACCAATGAAAGATGTCATTGTCACCCCATCCAAAAAAATGTCATCAAGTCAAATCTAACATCAAAAGAATGCTCATTTGCTTTTTTGATGCCAAGGGCGTAGTTCATTCAGAGTTTGTTCCCCCACATCAGACCTGCAATCAAACCTTTTATTTGGAAGTTTTAAGTGTTCGTCAAGAAAGATCCGATTTGTGACAGACAGGAGACTGGTTCTTCCACCACGACTCTGCAATTGTGCACACAGCTATCTCTGTTAGGCAGTTTTTGACTAAAATGGCATTGTTCCACTGCTCCAAGCACCTTACTCGCCTGACCTGGGTCCGTGCGACTTTTTCCTATTTCCACGCATGAAAAGGGGCATGAAAGGACATCGATTTGACAACATTGAAGAGGTCAAGAAAAAAACGAGGGAGGTACTGTCAGCCATTTCTAAAGATGATTACAGAAAATGTTTCGAACAGTGGAAGCACCGGAGGGACAAATGTATTAGTTATAATGGAGAGTATTTTGAAGGGGATAAGGTTTTTTTTGTAAAAAAAAAAAATAATTCCGATTTGTTTTGGGTACGTATATATCAATGTTTACTTTTTGTTAAAAAAAATCCACATCTCTTTAAAATCCATATTGATGTATATGATTGTAACACTAGAGATAAGCACACTATAAGAATTGACTATTGCTCACTTAGCATAACTAAAAGTAGTTTTAAGTCGATGGGGATGAAATTCTTCATCCATCTACCAAAGAATCTGAGAATAATGCCCCTAAATAAATTCAATATTAGCACTAAGGAATTTATCACTGTTATATGGCTGTATAAAACTGAGGAATTATTTGATATAATCTAATTTTTTAACTTTATTAATCTTATATCATTAATTGTATTAACATGTATATATACATGTAATGAGTATATGACGAAGCCTAATTCAATACTGTATTGACTAATGGTGAATAAAATTAATATAATATAATCTTCTTCTTCTTCTTCCTGTCCGGTATTAGGTCTGGTGGCCTGTTATGCACTCAATCCATCTTCTTGGTGGTCTTCCGGTCCGTCTTCATACTCAGTACATGGTTTGTCCAAGATGTTCTGTAGGTTTGTACAGTTTGGAGAATTGGTTTTAATTTAAGTTCTTTAAGGATTTCATCAGATCAGGGTGTCAGGGATTGGAATGAGTTACCAAGAGAAATGATGAATAATTTACCGAAAACTTTGAAGGAATTTAAAGATAAAATTTGTAGAGGGCAAATGTAGGTGGGTGCAGGATAGGGGGAGGATGGTGTAGGGAAATTGCCACCGGAGCCTGTGCTCCATTGCAATTAAATTAAATTAAATATGTAGCCAGCTGTTCTCCTCATGAATCGCATCTCAGCCGCCGTTAGTCTCCATTCATCACCTTTGCGTAGTGTCCAGGCCTCGCTGCCATACAGTAGTGTAGGTTTAGCCAGGGTGTTATTCTTCTGTGCCGTTGAACTAGAGATGGTCTGAAGGTGTTATTTATTATTCCTATAACTTGTGATTTTTTGTTGCATATCGGTTTCTGAGATTGTAACCTAGGTATTTAAATTCTGCTACTTGTTCTATGGGCGTGTTGTCTATTGGGATTTTGATCCTTTTGTGGTTTTTTCCAAGAAAGGCCATAACCTTGGTTTTATTGAGGGAAATCTCCATGCTGTATTCTTTTGCTGTCATATGGAGGTTATATACCGATCTCTGCAGGTCATCTTCTGACTCAGCAAAAAGCACTTGGTCATTTGCAAACAGTAGCGTAACCAGGTTGGTCTGTCTGTTTATTTTTATTCTACCATGGGGTTTTTGTCGACACTTACTAATGATTTTGTTTATATACATGCTGAATAAAAGTGGCGATAGGTAACATCCTTGTCTCACTCCTCGATTAATGGGTTTCCTTTCCGACAGCTGTTGTCCGGTTCTGACTGCGATTACATTGTGGCTGTAGATGTTTTGAATTGCTTTTATGATCTGTGGTGGGGTGTTACTTTCCGCCAGAATTAGCCAAAGTTTTCTTCTGTCGATTGTATCGAAAACTTTTTTGAAATCAATATAGTATAATATATAATATAACAATGGAGCGAAGAGACTTAAGTTTGGATGATTTGAAGCAACGATAGACCCACACTAAGAACAGGTGTCCAAAGTTTGGATAATACCCGGTGATGATTACATTATTGCATCCACTGTGTGTGTTGACGTAGCAGAAGTGACGGGGAGGGTCCTGTTGCAGTGGTGAGTTTCTGCACGCCTTGTCAGCGTGTAGAACGGTGAGCGGGCGATTCTTTCTTGTCTCGCAGGTGTCCGCGGTGGGTGTTCCTGAGGCGTGAAGGCTGTTTGTGTGGGCCTCTCTCTGGGAACAGCTCGCAAAAAAATACTGCAGCGGGCGGAGAAACTCGCCACCTGCAAGAAGCTGCAGTAGCTAATCAAGACAGCGTAAATGCCACGTTATTCACGGTGCAGTTTCTTCTATGGAGAGGCGTAAGATAAACCTCCTATGAAGCGTTGTTGGTAATTGTACCACCCAAGAGGCAGCTTGGAGGTACCTTGACAATACTGGCTGCGATTTTTGGCAACCCTCCACGTCCAGCGTGGCTAAGTTCAAATCAAAATACATATTATAGGACTGTAACAGATTCCTGGTTAATTGGCTTGTGTAAAGGTATATCTAGCAAATTAAATTGTGGAGCTTGTCTGTTACTGCAATGAAACGATCCTCGTTGGTAAGAGTTTAATATGTTCAGCTGGAATTAGAGGTTACGTGGGTTCAATCAACGGTCCAGCCATACATTTACTAAGTTTTCCATCGTTTTCCCAAAACACTCAAGAGGCAATGGCTAAATTGCTTTGCCAGAATCGTCTACCGTCTCTAAAGGGCCCCATATACACTCTTCAACTTGTTGTCCATCTTGGTTGTGTTGTAGCTAAGTTGGACAGTGTACCGGTAGTTTAAGTGATCAAATCGCAAGTTGAACATCCGAGTTGACGAATTCATTCTCCTTTCATATTTGTGGGTGGGGCATAATGTTTTTATTGGCAAGTTGTTCAACCTGCTTGCCATCAGTCTGCTCCTGTTCCTCGTAGAGTTATTACTAATAATCTGTGCTACTATAAGTATCGTGATGGCAACTATTCAAAACAACGAAGCATGGGAAATCGTGTTAGAAAAGTTTCGCAGTCTGTCATAAAAGTGGAAAGTTTAATCTGATTTATATAAAAATAAAGATTCAAAATACAAGAGCTGGAAATAATTTCTTATTGATTTCAAAGAAATGGAACGAGATGTTTCTCTTGAAAGTATGAAGAAATCTATAACTATGATGCGAACATGCTACCGGCGGAAGAATAGGAAAAAAGTAAAGGTAAAAGATCTGGAGCAGGAGATGAAGATACATAAGAATCTACCCTGTGGTACTTAGATATATTTGATTTTTCACGAAGCAAGGAAACATAGTTACGGGGATATCGTCCTTTAACAATGAATAAGACGATAATGATGACCCCAGTTTAATGTATAGCTTTGCAGAAACGTAGAGTTTGGTAAAATATCGAGAATTACGAAATAAATATGTACAGTAGATCATTGGTTAACCGACCACCCGTTAACCGAACTCACTATACAAAAGAAAAGAAATGTTTTATGGGTATTCTGAGTGAAGGCCATCTACATCGTCACGACAGCCATTTATTTCTTTCAAGAAATGGCAACACTGAAAATCTAGGTACTGATTCCGGTTGTAAAAGCATAAAAAATTAATAATTATAATAATTACGCTGAGCATAGACGGCCTTTGTGATTAATCAGATTATCTGTACGCAATTTACAAAAAATGTTTAGAACATTAAAAGAAATAGGAAATAATTAAGCAAGTGGAAAACTTTTTACTCTAACGGACCTTGGTTGTGTACGAGGAAACGTTTTTTTTTTCTGTTTATTCATTTTTTTTCGATTTTTGGCTGTCCTCTTTCCCGAATTTTTCTGTTATTTCTTAAAGTTTATTACAGTTTTATATTAGATTTTTCTATACGATTTTTTTTCAAGTTGATTATTTCTAAAAGTTTTCAAATTGTTATTAGAAAGTTGTTAATTTTATTGTTTGAAAATGTGTAGATTCCGACTGTTTTCATGAAAATTTTGATGCACATTTATATTTGTAAACAAATTCCACTTGGGGGCTCACATCATTCGGGTAAACGGTTCATCCTCAGAAAATTTTTGTAATCTTCCGGTGCAGTTACTTTGAACTCCTAAACAAATTTATGATGAAAAATTGGAGTCCTTTTGAAACCACTTTTTATAGCCAAATTTTTCTTTTACTGTTTTTCTTCTCATTTTTCGTGCACGCAGCACATGAAGCACATAAAGCGATTACTTAAACTTCCAACATTACTGATATAAACACCTTGTTCTCTCTATTCCGGTTCGCTCTACTGATATCGGGCAGCAGTGTTATTCAACTGATTTTTGTTTTGATCAACCAGTTTGAGAAACATGGTTGGACAAGTTGGAGGATGGATGGGGCGGCCCCATTGGGGCCTTTACTGATCCCGGTTGTAAACACACACACACACACACACACACACACACACACACACACACGCAGACACACAAAATATAAAATTAAAAAACACGCTGAGAATAGACGGCATTTATGATTAATCAAATTATCTGTATGCAATGGCATTTGGCAAGTACTTGGCGTTCCCATTATTGAAACTGTATTTCTCCTTCATTTGATAACATTCAACGCACAGTGTTTCTATTCGGATGTGAGGTTCATTATTGTTAAGAGTCGCAGTTATCGGATTCAGAGTGAAGGCCATCTACGTAGTTCGTTCCATAGTCACGACAGCCATTTTATTTCTTCCAAGAAGTGGCAACACTGAAAATCTAGTACATAAATTTGAAAGCCACAATGAAATATTACCGATAGATGACGTAACCGTGCTGTGATGGCTCAGTGACTTCAAGCGGAAAAGGTCGGTGTATTATATAGTGTGCTATAGGATCTAGGTGATTATGAGAAGTATTATAACAAACTCTTCTGGTCCGAACTTCGTACATGTGAATATGATCACGTGGAAAGCGGTTATAAAACGAAGAGAAATAATGATATTTCAACGACAGGTTGTTCACACTAAGTAGAAGATAGTATTTAACGTCTTCCCTATCTCTCGAAGAGAAATATCGATTACGCCGAAGACCGCTTAACAAATCCGTTCTTTGTACTGTACATTGCTGGTTGCGTTAATATATTGATTTCTATTTACGTAATTTTTTGTTTTTCCCTGCCAATAGATGTTATACGGTGGCCCCATATGGAGTTTGAGACGCACATTCCTCAGGTTTTCCAACCTATTTACTTGATTTTCATTGCTGTATAACACATTTAGAAGAGAGAACTTTATTTTATGATTTATGGAATCATGGGCGTATCCAGCGAGGAGCAGGGAGGGGGAGGGGGCTGCCCCCGCACCTAGAAGAAAATCAAGTTGCCTTCAGCACGCTTCGACGAGTGAAGAACTGGCTCAGGAGCACTATGGGAGAGGAAAGATTTACTTTATTATGCCTGATGAGTGTGCATCGAAATTTGGTGAAAGTGCATCGTTAGATATTGACAAATAAAGTCATTGAAAAATTTTCTGAGAATCCGAGACGATTAATGTTGACATAAAAAATTATAACTGAGTTACGACATTGATTACATGCATAGTAGGTCGGTCTTTGGATTACTATGTTAATCAATAATAAAAATAGTTTCCTCAATAGGTTTGAATTTTATTTTGTAAAGAAATCAGTCCCCCACCGCACTTACTCGAAAAAAATGAGTTGCTCCCCCCCCCCCTAATTCAGATGTTGCCCCCCTCTCTAGTTCTGATCCTGGATATGCCCTTATATGGAAACCTTCATAGGTTTTGTTTTAGAAACATAATTTCATTAATTTTCCCATTTTTGTGTTAGTTATATTCTGTTATAATTTTGATATTTAATCTCCGCTTCGATGGGCTCTATGTACTTACTGCAAAGCTTAAGTTCAGCTTCCATTGAAAGTGAAACTTTTCTTTGTAGCTGAACCTCCGGAATCACTTTCGAGGCACACTTTTATATTTAACGGATTTCATTTTTTTAAGCACGGTCGCTTTCGAACATTTTTCTTCTTCGTACATTAAAAAAAAACTCATGTGAAGCTATATAAGTAGATATGCCGTATTTTAGTGAAAAATAAATTTTACCGGATAGCATTTTCCTGGTGGAAATCAGCAAGTCCAGTAGGTGGTACTATTTTGCGCATTTCTGTAAGGCCCTTGGTTGCAAAATCCATAGGTCACTGGTTCGCTTCCCAGCAGGAATATTGCTATTTCAATAATGTAATAATTAAATCAAAATATATATATTTTTTTCTTTACTTGTAAATGGACTTATGAAAGTCTGTAACTGTTTTCAATTGACTGGTAAGCAAATAATTTTACTGCAACACAGTTACTTTTGCTGATATTTTATTTACGCGTGATGCGTTTCGAGAAGTGATTCTCATTTTCAAACGCAATATTGGTACATCTTTAATGCATTCCTAATGTGTGAAGTGCTTGTGTTAGTGTTTGCTGGACATTGGTAAAACTTTTGGAGTTTTCAAACCTTCAAAACTAAAACTCACACATGCACGTACAGCGTAAATTAAAACATCATCAAAAGTAACTGTATTGCAGTAAAATTATTTGCTTACCAGTGAATATATTTTTTTTAGTTTTTATTGTTACTATCAAAACTTATAGTGATATTTCAAATCAATGTGAATTTTAGGGACGACTTTTAATTTTTTTTTGTTGTTTGCTTATGGCTTTACGCCTTGTTGAGGTCATTAGAGGCCGGAAAGGACTGGGGGAAACGAACGGAAAGGAGTTCGACGCTGGGATTTTGAAGGAACCATCTAGGCGTTCGCCAGGATTGATCTCGGGAACCCCAAATAGGATGGCAGGACTGGGATTCGAACCCACGTCCTCCTGGATGCAAGGCGAGAGCGTTACCGCTCACCCACAACGATCGGTAACAACTTTTGGTTCGAACATTTTTCTACAGTCGATTACGAATATTTTTACGACTTATTTTCCAGTCCAAGAGCCGCAGATTGATAAGGAACATTTGTCGACTGAACTTCTTTGAATTACAGAAAATAGAAGATTTATCCAAGAATCGAACAGTATTTTCCGGAAGTCACGAATTTCATTTACATAGCAGAATTCTTATTAGTTTATTGAAATAATAATAAAAAAATCTTAGGCACTGAACGAACCCGATACATTCGATTTTGTAGTTGTGTACATTACAGCTTGTGCTAAGAAAGCTCTCTCGTTTCAACTGCAGCGTTCCCAGTACTTAGGGGCGTGAGGTGAAAATGGGGTGAAGGGTCCGGCGAAATCTCACCAAATCACACCAAAACGGGGGGCAGGGGGGGGGGAGGATCGACGGAAATCTCACGTCATCTTTTTAAATTCTTGATTAACTGTAGAACTAAGATAAAAGATCTACAAACGACGCGTCAAAATCTCCCTGTGCTTTAGGGGGGCTCCCTGAGCTGAACTTGGGCCCCCTGAGCAGCGCTTGGAGGCCTCCTGAGTTGGGGGCCCCGTGAGCTAGGGCGCCCCGTGAGCTTGGGGGCCCAGTTGCACGGCACCGCCTAGCTCTCCGATAGCTACGCCCCTGGGTTAATTAGCTGACGAAAATCACCAGATCAGCTCCGAACAATTAGAATTCCGGAAAAACACCTCATGTAATTAATAGACGTACCCTTGTGACTTGAGCAGAAATCGCAATGCGGAAAAACACCTGTTCTCCGCAAAAAGGAGTATTTAGTCATAAAGCTTCGCAGAAGCTATTTTTTAATGTAGTAATGTGACCCTACTTAAAACAAAATCTGTTAAATACATGTCTGATATTGTCCTCGTTAGTCTGATGTGCAATTATTACCCAGGAGGGAATCCTTGTGGGTGATGTGGCCACTCCAGTGCGGAGGCCGCTGAAGGGAAGTGTGGTGCTCTATACCCAACAATCGAACCCAAAATGTTTTCTCTGTAATACGAGAGTGTCCGATCACAGGATGCTTTCAACGAATTTGAAGACTGAGCCACAGAATGATGGGTATACGGTTAAAAACATTGAGCTAGATCAGACAGTTTTCTGTTGAATGGAGTAATTTTGGAGCGGAATGAAGAAATCACTTAAAATAGTAAATAGACACGTTCACACGTTGGAGGCACCGGTTCGAATCCCAGTCCGGGCATCCAGATTTGGGTTTTCCATGGTTTCCCCAAATCACTCCAGGTGAACGCCGGGATGCTTCCTTCAAAGGCCATGGCCGAATCTCTTCCCGTTCCTTGTCCCCAGGTCTTTCCCGCCTCTAAAGACCTCGACTTCGACTAGGCGTAAAGACACAAGTAAAAAAAATTACACGTATGCCCCAAACTGCCGGTTTGGAACGGCGCTCCGGACTGCCGCGCCGGAGCGTCACTCCTGGAGCGTGTGATGAAAAATGGTCAACACTCCAGTCGCGCGCGACTTGACTTCGGGTTGAAGCATACGCGACAAAGGTGTCCGTGCAAAAGCAATTTGCAAGAGTTTTGTCGTGGCGCGTGGACTTTCCGTTGGGTTGGAAAGTTAGTAGACGCTCCAAGCTGGCATCAACCAGTTTTCACATCCAGTGGCGGATACAGGGGGAGGGCTAGGGGGCTGAAGCCCCCCCCCCCCCCTAAAAGCACCTAGGTCACCGATGACAACATGGATTTTTTTTTTTACTGTCGGCGAACTCCTCCTCCCCCGAGTCAAGCCCCCCCCCAAACCAAATCCTAGCCCCCCCAAACCAAATCCTAGCCCCCCCCCCAAAGCAAAATCCTGGATCCGCCACTGTTCACATCGTTATTGTTTTGGGAGACGTAGATGTATTTATAAGTGCGAGTAACATGTTCGTAAATGAAATTAGAGAAACAGAGAAATAGCATGTGCTGCTCTTTCCTTTTTTTTCGGTGCAGAAGGAACTGTAAAAAACAAAATAGAAAAATTTTGCTTCAAAGTAGTGATCAGTAGTGACAAGTGCTGTTTTTCAGAGAGCTTTGGGAAAATACCAAATTTAAAAAATGATTTGCGATAGGATAATTTAATATTCGATTATATTTTACAGTTGTTAGCTTCAAAAATAACAAAGGAAGAAAATGTACAGCTGCGAGGCAGAGCATAACTGCAGAAGAATGCTCATCCGATATTTTTTATTTTTTTTGGCAACTGCACGATTCCCTAAAGATCTGAAATTTACAAATAGTATTTCTGCACCGTCTGGGAATATATACTGCGTCCGTTTACTAGACCGCAAGCTTCAACCCAAAAGTCCAGCATATTCATTTTATTCTGCATTTGATGAAATAATAATTTCGACTGGTTCCGATATCCCGGTAAACGTTAAAAGATCATGATGTTGCAGATTAGGTTAATTTTCTCTTCTTATGCAGAACCATATACCTGCTTGTACGAGTATATATATTTCTCCGTTCTTTTCCGAAGACTTCTCGTATTCCTAGAATTTTTTACTGACGAAATCTTTTTTCCACTTGCACAAGAATTTACCTTGTAGAATTTTACTAATTTGTCTACCTGATATCTCTAGCTTGGTTGAACAGATCGGTGCAATGACTCGCGGGTCGAATCTGAGATCGTATCGAATTAAGTTGGCTCAGCTTCCGAGAAGCTATATACTGCGGCTGTCAGAAAAACCTGTGTTTGCACCGGAAGTACTAGATCGAAGAGGTATGCAGTCGCGGCAGCTGCCAAATTATAAAGCAAGTGCCTCCACATGAGAAAAAAACAAGGACGCCCGCGGGTGGAGTGCAAACACTAAGCTTCTGAAGTGTTGGGAGAAAGGACTAGTGTTTAAAACGACCTGGAAAGAATGAAGAAGTGTGCTACTATTTCTTACTTAGTGTTATTCCATATGTCAAATAATAGACCATTGAGCTGAGTGTAACTGCGAAACTGACTACAGATTCATTAGATTTATTACCATAGCTTTCGTTCTAATCTCGATGTCAGCGGTTAGTAAAATGGAACGACCGGACCCGCTTTCTCGCTGTCCTAGGGTTGTACCATTAAATATCCGCCTGGTATATGGTTGACTCAGCCACTGCGATGAAGTTTCTATGTTAGCCATCTGTTTCCATATGGTAGCATACGGTGACAGGACTGAAATTTGCTGCTAGAGAGAAGTTGCGTCGTTGTATAAAATTGTCGGGTCTGATTCAGTCTTTTGGAAAAACAACATCGTAACTGCGTTATGTATCGGTTGAATTCAAGATTGTGTGCATACATGTTTTCTCCGCTAGAAAAACGTGTACAGTACTTTGTGTCAAGAATTGTTTATTGAATAGTCGTAATCCGAGCGTGGTGGTCTCTCATTCGGAGGACGTGGGTTCGAATCCCCTTCCGGCCCTCCAGATTTGGGGTTTCCATGGTTTTTACCCAAATCAATGTCGTTCTTGTTGTCAATTTTCTGTAAGTTTTATGTAGTAACTGAGCTTTCAGACATTCCATTGCGATGAGTAAACGTACCCAGACGTTTATGAAACTTGCTCTTTCTTAACATGAACATAAATTGTGTTTTTATGTTATGAATAATAGAGAAAAATTTTGTGATTCTTTAACTTATTAATGAAGTGGGAATAACAGGAAAGAGAATGCATTCTTGACAGAGGGGAAAGTGCTAGGAAAAGTAATTATTCCAGGAAATAACAGAGGAAAACGTGATAGCCATAGAAAGAAGGATGAAGAAGTTTCGTATTCCGTTCATAATTATATCAATTCCATTCCGACAGTTCACTGTTTAAGACACGACACCGCGATGCTATGATGAAGCTGGTTTTCAATGATCAAAAGACGTTAATAGTTATGAATTCAAGATAAGTAGTTAGACTATCGCGTTTTGAAAATGGACTAGATACATTTCAGTTTAAAATCACCGATCATCAGTCAGAGTGGAATAGTAAAAAATTTCAATGCAATCCTTTTTTTTTTTTTACTTGCGGCTTCGTCAATTTCGAGGTCATTAGAGACGGTAAAGGAACGAGAAGGACCATCCCGGCATTCGCCCGTAATGATTACGGGAAACTATGGAAAACCGAAATCTGGATGGCTTAGCGAGGATTCGAACCCTCATCCTCCAGAAAGCTAGGTCAGAGCGCAACCGTTCACCCATTACACTCGGTGGGTTCCCTTATCGTGTTAGTTAGTGATTGCGTTCTGCAGTAATTTTGGTAAAAAAAAACCTAGCTGCCTTCCTTTCCACCCACTCCAAATCCTGTATATGAAATCTAAAATGTGGTTACCTTCCTACACTACCATATTCAGAAATGATCAGACCATATTTTTGTAACCCAGTTCCTTCCGTAAGCACGGAAGTGTGTGTCAATATATGAGGCACCGTGCTATTGGCGATACGGCTCTGCAAGAGCTCTCAAACGACGGAGCAACCGCAACAAAGGCAGCGTGGTCGGCGAGACGGCTGCGGCGCGAATCGATAGTCGACCCAGGGTCGACTCGGCTCGCGAGGTCGTCTGCTGGCCCCAGATAGCGGCGACAATGCGCCGCCTGGCGGACTTGACAAAGAACGCGACCTGCGTCAAAGTATTACTGGCTTAACCTTCAGCAATACCAAAGAATTTCGTTATTAAATAACGTGTCACCTATCTCCGATACAATTCACTATTGTCATTCAGTAATAAATTGTCTTTGGAGATGCATCTCATGAGCTTTCTTCAATAAGAGCAGTGGCATAGCTAGGTCAACAAGGGCCCCGGTGCAAAAAAATTATTTTGTGCCCTCAGGCCAGATGGGCGACCTTTTTTTTGCTTTGTGTTGCTGGTAAGGGCCCCCTGAGCTGAGGATGGGACCCTTGAGTTGTGCTTAGGGGTCCCCTGAGCAGTGGTTGGGGGCCCTGAGCAGTGAGAGGGCCCTTAGTGAGGGGCTTCCTGTGTCTTTGGGGCCCCCTTTGACGACTGTAGAGCTAAAAAAAAGGTCGCCTGTTTGCCATGAAGGCTCGTGGGCCCTCTGAACTGCGCTTGGGCCCCCAGAGGTGCACTTTGTGGCCCCCAGAAGTATGCTTGGGCTTCCTAGTCGTAGGGGCCCCGGTGCACTGCACCGCCTAGCACCATAGTAGCTACGCCCCTGAATAAGAATGGTCAATTCAGTGGCGTAGCTAGGTTAACAAAGGCCCCGGTGGGGAAAAAAAAAATTAAAAATTGGGCCCTCAGGCCAGATAGGCGACCCTTTTTTTTTTAGCTATACCAAGTCACAACTCTTGTGAGGTTTGCTGGCTGTGGTTCCCTGAGCTTGGCGGAGGAGGGGGGGGGGAGAGCTGAGCTTGGGACCCCTGAGCTGCGCTTGGGCCCCCCCTAAGCTTAGGGGCCCCGGTGCACGGCACCGCCTAGTCCTCCGATAGCTACGCCCCTGGGTCAATTAGCTGACGAAAATCACCAGATCAGCTCCGAAGAATTAGATGGTTTAATAACATTTTTACACTATAGGAATTACAACGTGTTATGGACGAGAATGCCCATCTTATAACGAACACATTCACGCTTTTACTCATTTAGTATTTAAATTAAAAACGCTGTTAATTTAGATCCGCCGAAATGATGGAATTTGTTGTTGTAACGAAATGAAAATCACTTTTCAAAAGATTACTTAATTTATTTTTTACTGTATCTGTTACAACAATCAAATATTTAAACGGTATTTATAGCATTTCTTGCTATAGCTACAAATACAGAACTGAACTTTCAAACTTTCCATATTATAAATATTCTGTCTTTCATATGCGTCTAGCTAACATGCCGGTGAGTGACCCTCTGCCCAGCTGTTACCATGGAGGAATATATGGAGGAGAAATGACGTTAAATCTGTGACGCCGCCTCTAAACTCTCGGCTGATATTGCCCATGCGCGGTGGCGGCAGCGGCCATATTGCGAATGCATACAAATGCAAAGTTCACATTGTGTTTGACGCTGTGATTATTTCATTTTCTAATGTGTATAAGTGCTTTATAATACCATCTTGTGTTGTATAAGGGACAAAGAATTTATCTTTTATTGTTAGTAATTTCATGAGAACCATGTTAGTGTAAACATGTATCGCGATGGAAACTACTTCCAGCTATTCCCAATTAAACTTACGATTTATGGTAACAAGATAACTATTTTTATTCTGGCCCAGGCCGCATTTCAACCTAACCACAAGTGGTAGTAATAAAACTGAAATATCCATTCTGCATGTCCACCATGTAATTCATTGTGGCTTTGGCAGAATTAATTTTTGGTCCAGGCCGCGTCCGAACCCAATCCCCTCAATTTGTAGACAGTATATCGCGCAAACTAAGCAATATATTGAAAAAATTTCTTTATTTCCGATTTTTTTCGTCGTGTTACATTAGAATCCATCATCAAATTTGACTTTGCGAAATTTTTCTTCTGCATTTCAACTCAAGACACCTCACTTTTGAGACAGTATATCTCGAGAACTAGGGGAGATATCGAAAATTTTTATTCTTTATTTTTTATTTGCCTCGTCTTTTTAAATAAGAATCCATCATCAAATTTGACTTTGACCAATTTTTCTTCTGTATTTCAACCAAATCATCTCACATTTGAGATGGTACTCTCGAAAACTAAGCAGGATATCAAAAAATTTTATTCATTTTTTATTTTTCTCATCGAGTTACATAATAATCCATCAGCAAATTGCGGCGTTACGTTAATCCTAGAGTCCACTTGAGGTTTTTGTACTTATACACTGTGTCTGTATGGATGCGGCCTAGCCCTCCCCCCCCCCCCCTCCCCCACTCCTCCTCCGCCCGGCGTCACTTCAATGCGTGGTGAAGGGTCTCTTGCGTCGTCCTCCATATATTTCTTTCCTCCATGGCTGTTACCAGCCAAAGATTCTTCCACTACTTATTACTACTCCAGAGGTTATACATACTACGGACGGCTTGTGGAAATCCTACTATACACAAATTAACTTAAATACATCAATACAATTACTCATAAACAAATAGAATTAATAAAATAATAATAATGATAATAGTACATTGAAATTGATGGTGGGGCGTGATATTGTCATAATCTTTAGAGTGATAAAGATTAGATGGCTCAGATGGGAAAAGCAGATAAGAAGGAAGAGATGGTTGTGTTACTGTGGGGTCACTGATCCCTACCAAAATCAGTTCCGCATTTTATCTCAGCTAATGAATGAGGTTGTTGCTTAGGCTATAAACGTCTAACTGTGAATAAATTCAGGTCTCTGTTCTAGTAGAGATGATAATGAAATATGAAGATTTTATGGAAAATTGGAAGAAACAATAAAACACAAAGGAAGGGGAAATAACATTTGTCGTGGACGAATTAAGCTCCGAGATTGCTTCTGGTGTCAATGGCGATTTTATGAGCGACGTGATTCCAGTGCAGTAGGAGAGGGAGCGTTCATAAACCACGTAGCTCCATTTTGGTCTCCTATAGATCCCCCCTCCCCCGCCACGTAGCCCAACGTGGCTTTTTCCTCTAACCTCCCCCCCCCCATCCTCCCACGTAGCATGTAGCTTTTTTCCCTTTTGATTCGAGAAGACATTTTGTACTGTTTTCTCTTGTCAGGACTATTGTAAATTACATACCGAGATAATTAAATGACGAAAATACATATTCACATGCTGTTGTGTCTGTTCTGTAGCTCATTTTAACTGTGAAAAATAATATAAATGGAAAGCTACGTGGCCTGGCTCGGACCCCCCCCCCTTTTTTTCACGTAGCGCAGCGTAACCTTCTAGCCGACCCCCCCCCCCCTAGATTGAGCTACGTAGTTATGAACGCTCCCAAGCGACTCTTAGCTGAGACCCCAGTTAAGTGTCCGGTTGAGGACTGGTAAAAGTGTGTGTAGTCGTGACCTGATGTACTTAGTATGCGATCATGTCATCGTGATGTCGAGAAGAACATCGAGGTATTGCGATATCTCCCAGCTGAATTTGCACACAGGCAAGTTACCGTCCACCCCACTCTGGGCGGAGGCTAACCTTGATGGTATCTAATGCTGACACAGTGATAGCTGGTGAGTCCGGGGGGTGGAAGAAATTATCATCATCAGGACCTGCCCGTCATGGTGGTGCATAATTCCTAAAAACCAGATTGAACGCCGAAGTCCTTTGTTAAAACCCAAAATCTCTACGTACAATGTCTCCAATATTTACCAAATTTACTGTGTTTTTCTAATTTTTAGACTAGTTTACAAAAATTGCATAATTTCTTCTGTATTTGTAGCATTTACTGTATGATTGCACAATCTGCCTGCATCGAGTACTGGATTTGGCTGTATGATGTGATGATTTGCTGCCTGTGTAAATTAATATCCTTTATTGATTCACATTTTTACACGCAACTAACATATACTTTCAGCATACATTCAACATATTAACAGAATATTGCGAAGCACAATTCGTCCGTTATATTCACATTTTTTCCTACGGACTTCTCTTCATCTGTCTCAGCCAAAGATGTTCTTTTAACACTACTTTTTTCTCTTGCATACTAACTATTATCTTTTTCTTTTACAAAAAGAAAATAAATTAAACACAAAAATTCTTACCTTTAAATATATATACGGAAACAGTAATACTGAAATAATAGAAACAAAAATGTAAGGGACTATTTTTCCTTACACCTTGTGGTATGACACAGTCACCCCACAATGAATATAATTAAATAAATTAATTAATATTCGGATTTTCTTTAATAATATTCAATTTTGTAAGGTGTAAATATAATAAATAATAGGGATATTGCATAGGTAAATAATTGTATATTAACCCCAGGCAGCCAGAGTTATCATTATTATAATTTTAATTCCTACAAAACTGTTGCTCAGTAATGTAGTGGATATGGGAAGCTGGAACTGCCATTTTCGAACGGTCGAGAGCGAGACAATAGCTGGGTCCCCCGACTTAGCGGCGCCGACGCTCACAACAGCGATGGTCCGTTAGACGGGTGCACTGAACCCACCCCTCTCCGATGCTTGGTCGAGGTCAGGAAAAGTGCGCGAACGGAGACAGCGAATGCTGGCCGCGATATAAAACACGTGACGACGGACATGTATCGATGACCAATCGTGAACGTTTATAGGGGTTCCCAAATGTTAATTCAAGGGATTCTGTTGCATGTGGCGAGTGGAGAACGACTTCGCCGAAGAAGAAGAGAAGAGGCCATTTTGAGGACACTTGCTGTCGGGACGAGCCATTGTTCAGACGTGTCAGCCGACACGCTCTCGTCCGGTGATTGCTGACTGTTTCTGATCACACTCTCTTGCTCTGAGAAGCGAGAAGTTGTATGGCATGCCTGCCATAATCTGGAAGCTGTTGTGGTAACGCGGTCGTATCCGCTAACCTGGCTTTCGCAGCTGCAGTGGCACTGTGCGTGTCACTCTTCATCACGACGATGCATTCATGGTGAAGTACCGGACGCATACGGTCACGATTCATTGGGTTTTGACGAGACTTGTGAGCCTTTAAGCGGCACTGAGATAAGACTCTGCTCCCGTCATAAAATCACTGAGCTAGCTAATTTTCATGTTTAATTTCAAATTCTAAGCATCTTGCTAATTTGTAAAATTCGAGACGATTCTTTTTAACTTTATATGGCGCCCCTGGGATACTCCTTTTTTTGTGTAGTAAATGTTAACTTCAATTTGATGGTCTGTGTTGCCACGTTGATAATATGTTGATTTTGCTATTTGTTGAAATATTTAATTCAGTTTATGTTTGCTTTCCATCGGCGGATTGTAAACGTCGGGTATTGCTTGTTTTTGTTGTCTTTGGAATATGTTTAACGTAAAGTTAACTATTACCCGGCCTTGTATAAGCCATAAGACACAATAAATGGGATATTATTTTGTGTACAATATTCATGGTTCTAGTTCCTTCTAGTTCACCATTTAAATTCATTTCATTTTTATTTGCATATTCTAATAACTCACGTGTAAAGGTATGAAGGTAAGGTAGGTGTTGGAGGAGGTGATAAAATTATAATTAATATTTCACCCACGTTCCCCCTACTAATACAACCTGTCATCAAGCTACTAAAAGGTGTCAATGCATCGTTCACTCAACGAAGACGAGTTTTTCCTTATGGCTTTACGCTTCGTCGACGTCCAGATCATTAGAGGCGGGAAAGGAACGGGAAGTAATTAGGCTGTGACCTTTTAAAGGAACATTTCCTGCATTCGCCTGGAGTGACTTGGGAAAAGCATGGAAAACCGAAATCTAGGTGACCGTAATGGGGAACCTGCACCCTCCCGCATGCGAAGCCACTAAGCTCTGTGACAACTTCTGCTGTGACATTTCGTTTGCCCTCACCTTTTAGTATTTTCGTTTACTGTATTTTCAATGCTGTCGTAACATGTGATGATTTTAGCATTAACACTCTAATTTTTACATTTTGTTTTATGTGCAAGATGATAGGACGTCTGCATCGTGAGTGATGAACATGCGCTATGGATAACACTATAACGCAAACAAACATAACAATTCCCTGTGGTGGTTTTGTCACTGTTCAAAACTAGTTTTTTACTTACTGTAATCATCGTTTTCATCTGCAAACAATTTTCAGCACTTTGAAGATCACAACATCTCGTACTTCTTTCATAATGGCCAATTATATCTTGTCCACATTCATGTGGTTTCTTTCAAATGCCTAGAACTTTTTTCCTAGTCAAGTCTTCCACAATACTCGGTTGTATTGCTATCAATTTTTTTAATGTTTTTCGGCATCTTAGGCCATACAACAAGCCTTATGAATTTTTTCCAGTTAATTAGACACACCACAGGACGGACATGACATTCAAAACACTTAAACACCAATGCCCGCGGCCGGACTCGAACCGGCGACCTTCGGCACGCGGAGCTAGCACTCTAGCCCCTACGCTACCGAGGCCGCCTATCAAAATCTAGAAACTCTTTAAAGCATTCCTTTCATATTTGCTTTACTAATCTCTTTTTCATGTATAATCCTATTTGCATCTATCAATCTCACACACTCCTTTCTGCCTTTTTTTTTTTAACAATTGCCTACAATACTTTCATATTCCTTTTACTATCCTCATACAGAATTTACGTAGATTTTTTAACAACCGTTTCCATTACTCTTGAGTCAATTTGGCTTCCTTTTATGTTTGCTTAAATCTTTGCCTCGCTTCTTCGTTTGTAACTCAGAATCATCTTCTAAGTGCACAGTTTAGCTTTATAAAGTTGCAGTATTTCATCGTGGTTTTCTCCTTACTCTCTTCTTGGTGATAATTCTTCCACGCACCCATATAAAGGTAATTTCAATTCCTCCTGTTTATAGTTGAAGGTTCTCAGTTACAGGATATTTTTTATTCCGCAAAAAACGAATAGTTCGTTTGGAACTTGACATATCATTTCGCATTTCACCAACAGCAAAAATTTTCCTGCTTCATAGATGGAACTGTCACGTTTACTTTTTGTTTTTTAACGTAAATCGCTTACGCTGTTTTTCACTAATCAAAGCAAGAACATTATGACATATTCAATGGTGCGTTTAGTTAAAAGGTATGAAAATGGATACGCTTGATAAACAAATAGTTTCAGAACAGGAAATATAAATAAGTTCTTAAGATTAAAATTTTTTAAAGCCCTCTTTACTTAGTTTATGGTAATTTGCACGTAGACATACAATTCTTCTGGCAGATTGTGGAGCTGAAAATATAATATTATATTTACGTTTCCTGAAATGCAGTCTTTTACAGACTGAAATACTAAAAACATGGAATAACACAGAAATTTAAATGTTAAAGTAACTAATGATAGTTGTTTTTGATTAAACTGTAATTAAGCTACTCCTTTCTTCTCTTTTACGTAGTTTTTTTGTTCGTTGAAACAGAAAAGTTAATATGTTTTAATGTATCAACCCCTATCCTCCAAGTGTAGTAATTGGCCAATTATTTTCTCTGACAGACTGAGAAAGTAAAAGAAACTTATAACAATATTGTCGTAATGAACAAACAATCAATATCTACTTTAATGTGAAAATTTCTATTTCAAAACAGAATTAGGCCTAGTTAATAGAAACGACACATGACAAAACAAAACAACAAGCAAAGAGGAAAAATAAAGAATTAGTAGTTTCAAGACGTGATTCGGAAACGTAAGTCAAATCTTTCAATTAAATGTTGTAAATCAAAGACCACAATGAAGAAACAATTAATTAGTACTTTTATATTTTAAAGCTGAATTGATTGAACTAAAAATGGTTAAATATTATGGTGACTGTGTTTTTGTTGTAGGACGTAAATAAATTTAATTATTACATGGAATATTTCTTACTATTACTGTTATTATTATAAAAAAAAGCTCTAACACAACGTACGAAGTCGCAAGTAAGGAAGCGTCCATAAACCACGTAGCTCCATTTTGGCCTCCTGTGAACCCTCCCCCCCCCCCCTCCACGTAGCCTGACGTGGCTTTTTCCTCTACCTACCCCCCCCCCCCCCATAACATGTAGTTTTTTCCCCTATTGATTCCAGAAGACATTTTGTACTGTTATCTCTTGTCACACTATCGTAAATTACATATGGACATAATTAAATGACAGAAATAAATATTCACATGCTGTTGTTTGTTCAGTACCTCATTTTAAAATATGAATGAAAAGCTGCGTGGCCTGGCTCGGATACCTCCCTCCCCCCTCGTAGCCCAGCGTAGCTTTGGGGTCGTCCATTAATTACGTGAGGTGAAATAGGGGGGGGGGGAGAGGTCCGGCAAAATCTCACGAAATTTTACTAAGGGGGAGGGGTGGTCAATGGAAATCTCACGTGAGGTTTTGAAATTCTTGTAGAATAGTAGAGCTAAAAAAAATCCACAAATGACGTGAAAGTCGATTTTAGAGGAGTAAAAACCGACTTTACGGAGGGGAGGGGGGTTTAAAAAGGTCTCAAAAAGTTTGTGAGATCCATTCGTTGGGGGGGGTCACCAGATGGGGGGCGGGGTCCGGAATGTCGGAAATACACCTCACGTAATTAATGGACGCACCCTTTCCAGCTCTTCCCCCCCTTTTTTTTTATTTTTTTTATTTTTACACCAATCCACGTACTTTATGGTCTATCCCTAACTGCTATGTATATAATACCTTAGCTCATATAATAAATGTTAAAAGGTGGCAATTTAATTTAAACTTATCTGTAAAGGACGAGTTAATTAATTCCAAACGTTGTTTAACTTAGATGGATCAAATACATTGTAATACATTGTAATCTTGACTTTTCGATCACAGCCGATTGTTTGCGTCTAACTGATAAGAGAAGGCGTCAAAAATATCTCTTATCGTTCACGATGCACATTCCTTAATAACTTGCCTATGGGGCATCCATAAATTACGTGAGGTGTTTTTTCCGGATTTCCAGACAACCCCCCCCCCAATCTGTTAAAATCTGGTCCTTGCGACTCCCCCCCCCCCCCTAGAAATCGCCCTCGCAACTTTTTTTTGTTTTAGGTCTCACCCTTCCAAAAGCCGGTTACACACCCACTTTTAGAAGAAAAAACGAAATCCCCCCCCCTAATTTTTTTTTTTTTTTAGCTCTACAGTCCAACAATTTTTCCTAAACCTCACGTGAGATTTCCGTAGACCCCCCCCCCCTTTTGTGAGATTTCGCCGGACCCCCCTCCCCCTATTTCACCTCACGTAATTTATGGACGCTCCCTATGAAGACGACGTACCACGAATGTGACATTTTGTACATCAGGACGCGCGACCTTCGTGGGAACGCAGTGCTGCTATTTATACTGATTCCGGTGATGTATGTATTTTCACGCCAGCTCTAGACGGGAAGGAAGTGCAACCATCAGATAAGAGTTCAGGCTGTGATGGATAACCGTCTCCGTGCCAGACTCGTGACAAAAGACTGCACGCCTGCCGACCGTCATATACTCCGCACCTGCTGCCAGACCCAAATCCGCTTGTTTACATTCTAAAGAGGTGTAACACCTGTCAGTGTGATATTTCCTCAAAAACTTTGACTTCTAGCGATAGCGCAATTGAGAAGAAACTTCAATTCTCGGTAGCAGCTGCATATATAATTCTGTAAGCAGCACTTTACCAAAGATTTCTTTGTTAAGGTATGACGCAAAAACTACCGAATCGATCTTGATGGTGTTTTAACAGTTTGAAAGCTTAGACCGAGCGTAGTGCGTGAACGGTTAACGCTGTGGCTTTGCATTCGGGAGGACGCGAGTTCGAATCCCCGTTGGCTCATCCAGATTTGGGTTTCCCATGGTTTCCCCAAATCACTCTAGGCGAATGCCGGAATGCTTCCTTTAAAAAGGCCATAGCGGAATTCCTCCCCGTTCCTTGTCCCCAGTCCAATCCCACCTCTAATGACCTCGAAGCCAACGAGGTGTAAAGCAATAAGTAAAAAAAAGTGAAAACTAAGTCTCTAACTTAAAATCTGCGTTACAAGTATCCGACCTTCCTTCATATCTTCGCTCCCGATAATTTTAGCGCCATGGTACGACGAACGTTCTGAAGGCGATACCAAAAACGAGTTTCAGGACAGCTTCCAAAAGTAGGAAGGCCGTTGGGAGCGTATTCTTCAATCAAATAGTGACTAGTTCGAAGGATGTCACCAACCCGATGAAGCAGAATAACACCAGCGGGGAAATATAAAGGAAGGTCGGATACTTTTGGGACAGACCTCGTATGACCTACGACTCTACGTGAACGATGGACGGAGCAATTAACGATGTTCGTAAACTGAACAAGTAAGCACCAAAGATTAAACTACATCACAAATAAACATACTATTCTGAACCTAAACAGATACCCACCAAAGATCACACTACATCAGAGATAAACAATAAACTTTTTGGATTCTATTGATCTTGTTACTGACTACGTAGCAGAGGTTGCTCATTTCTTCAGTTTTCTGAAATATTTTACGTTAAAGTACACGGTAAAAGTAAATAATTCCATTTCAATGCTCCAACATATGAACCATGGAAACTTCTGATATGATTTTTTTGTTTTGTTTTTTTTTTTTTTTTTTTTTTTTTTTTTTTTTTTTTTTTTTTCTGCGAGAAATAGTAATGACGTCAGTAACATGGCACTAGTTAAGGCAAATTATACTACTGTATCTAAAATAATTTTTTCATGTATAACGCTGTAAAACGTGGTTTGGATTCCACAATAAACCGTAGGTTTCAGAGGAAAGGATGTGGCTGTCTACCTCTGACACAATGGCTTAGTGTGCCTCCTTTGGGAGGATCCAACCAACCTTCGGATTTTAGACTGTTGTACTGTAATGCCCCGGCTACACGCTCGGTCTTGCATGTGCAGGTAAAACTCCGCAGTGAAAAATCTTTAGCATGTCAACGATTGCACAAGCCGCTCTTTCGAGTTTGCACGCGCTACCGTGTTACCGTCCAAACTATTATAGTTTAGCGCACGCAAGACGGAGCGTGTAGCCGGGGCATAATACCGAATGTTAATTTTCATTCCGGTCCAGGCTGCATTTCAATATGACCATGGCTGCTAATATTACCACTTGAAAATCCAAACAGTTACAGCACGCGCATTCCTCCACATATTTGAGTTACTGCAGGCAAAAGTACAGGAAAGTGCTAGAATTTTTTTTTAAATATATCTTTTACATACATTGTAGTCATAATTTAATTTAAAAAATGATTACAACCCTACGGTAGAAGTGAGGTATTCTGCGCTCTAAAGATATGCAACCTTAATTCCGACACAGCACCCTGCTAGAGATTTTGAAAAATTTTCAGACATTCACGCAAACGTGAAAGAGTTGGTAGCTGTCTGAGAAAAATAAAGAGCATGGTAGACACGGGCGTCTACTGATACACGGATCAACTCCATCGAATCATGTGTCAATATTCTGTGGTCACCAGAATTTGACCTTATCTGACGATATGATGATTTGGTATACAATTATTTTCTTGTAGATGCTCGGTACGTCTCTTCTTTCAGACTGGTGTTTAATGATACCAAAAACATTTCTGCCATCACAAATGCTTGCGTAGAGGTTTAACAGCTGCAGACTGCAGTAGATTTGGAAGCAATACTTCGATAGCTTATCGCAGTTTTCACTAACTAAAGTCGAAAGAAAACCTGCTTTTTTAAATTTATAATGTAGATGAATATTTCGTACAGCACCTCCACAAGTCTATGTCATCATCTGAACTTGATTCTTCTCTATTTCTCAAGGAATAAAAAGGAATAGTCTTAAAGGACCCTATTACACTAGGCGACTTGGCGGCGCAACCAGCCGCGGCACTGGTGTCTCTGTTGGCGACGCAACCAGGATTCTGGTGGCGCCGCCAGCCAGCCACTCGCACAACCGAGCAGTCACTTTGCTGTTATCCTCGAATTGTATGCGAATTGTGTAGTTGAATATGTCCAGTGAACTACAGAATGTCACTGTGGAAATGAGTGGAAGTGAAAGTGTAGAGAAGACAAAGGGGTAAAGCAAGAAGAATTTCTCATTTTCGTATCTTTCCCGGTAATATCAACCTTTACTAAGTTCAATGATTAAAAGAAAGACGATTTAGACATTCTTAAGTAATTAAAAACTTGTTGTCGTCTGAATACAGTTTAATTGCGATGGAGCTAACACTTCGGTAGCAATTTGCACATTTACAGCACTCTCTTCACCCTCCTCCTTTCCTCCAATGAGTCCCAATCCAGCTCCTGTATCGTATCAGTTACTGACTGGGTCCTGCGATAATTTCCACAAACAAATCTAGCTGCTCTTCTTTGCACACCTTCCAACTCCTGTATTTGATCTCCAAAATGTGGTCCCAAACTACACCACCATATTCAACAAATGATCTGACCAAAGTTTTGTAACCCAACTCCCTAACTTCTCTGTTACATCCTCTCATCACCCTCTTCAGCAAATGAAGGATTTTGTAACCTTTTTCTACCACCTGCCCAATCGAGTTTATCAAACGTTATGCAAAGAATTTACACTTCATCAAGCAAATCTGACCCCACTCTGTAATCATAACTAACCTTTAAATCTATTTATCTTTGTATCTTATAAGCCGACTCTTCTTGGCATTTATCCTCATTCCATGCTGACCTACCCATTTAGATATTCTATCCAGATCATCCTGCAACTGTTCAGTCTTCACCTGTTTTTATCCTATTGTATACCATTGTATCATTTGCAAAATACCTAGATTCTGACCGTAACACAGTCATTCATTAGAATAATGAACAGCAACTCCCATATTTACTCCCACTTCTCTTGATGTATTTCCTACTCTAACCCTTTGCTTTCTGACTTTTAAGAATTCCTGTGCCCAGCAAGTAACTTTTTCAAACAATTCAATACATTTCAGTTTATTTAAAACCATTTTGTGGCTCACTCTGTCAAATGCCTTAGAAAGATCTAGTGCCACACTATCAACTTGGCCTCCCATTTCAAATTCATTTGAAATATCTTGCATATAGCCTACTATCTGAGATTCAAATGAATATCCTTGCCTAAAGCTATGTTGTCGATCTGAAAACTAGTTTCGTTCTTCACAGACATTTCTGATATAGTTGCATATCAATCTCTCAATCATTCTGCCCATCACTGATGACATACTAATTGGCCAGGAATTTTCACCATATTTTTAACCCTTCTTTTATAAACTGGTACTACTATCGGTCTTTTCCAATCCTTTGGTATGCAGAAAGTCTCGAAACTCATTTTAAATAAAATTTTAAGGTAAGGTACAATATCCTATCCCACAATCTTTAATAAATCTGTAGTAATATTACCTACACCAGTTACACCAGTTTTAGCTTTCTGAGTTACTTCGCAATTTCCTGAGAATTTATTTCAAATTTTGTAGGTTCGTCATTTATAATCTCCTCTGATTCATTCCCCCTCCCCCCCCCCCCCCCATCACAGGATGACTGTCCCTAGTTGTCTCACCAAACCTGACACTCAGTATCTCTGCAATTTTAAAATTGTAAAGTAGGAAGGGGCATATGAACAGTAGACTGAACGCGTGGTGGCGAGTCTGGCGGCGCCGCCTGGTGGCCTAGTATAATAAGCTACGTAAGATACAATGCCCCGCCACGACTCTCGGCCACAAGTAGTTGCCGGCCTGGTCGCCGGGCAGGGCAGCCAGCAGGCCGCCAGTTTCTGGCGGCGCCACTGGCTGCCCTAGTGTAATAAGCTCCATAAGACTCAGTTCCCAGTGACGAGCAGAGCCACCAGTGGCCCGGCTGGTTGCGCCGCCAAGTCGCCTAGTGTAATAAGGCCCTTATAGTTCAGTGGAAAGTTGTCTCACTGGTTATCCGACTGTTCCCAGTTCGAATCACAGCATTACCACATCTTTTAAAGACTATTAAGCTTACCTTTTTAACCTCTGGCAAAGTTTGTATTGGGTGTGTGAGGAGTACGCCAGAAATAATTCAGAGAAACTAGAATAAGCTACTCTATCTTGCTAATGATTATTTATTACAGTAACATTTCAAACGACAGAAAGACTAAATTTATTTTACAAAGATAATACTAGTCACTCACCAAGCCTCCAGTTTTAGTTTAGGGCACTCTCGTAGGAAGACAACCTACCCACCTCTTGGTGGAGACCGTTAAAACACTGGAACAGTGTCTGGCGTTTGAAATGACATTAGCTGCTTCGAATCCCAGTGCTGGAAGCAATTTTTACTAGGACTTGGACAGCAGTGTATGAGACAGGTGGTATACGTAATTTCTATCAGCACATTTATTTAACAAAGTCCTCGGTTAGATGTCAAATCTCACTGCAGAATGTAATTGAGTGATGACATCTGGCAGTATTGATGCCTATTCGTCGGACGGTTATGTGAAACTACAAGACCCGCCTGGATACCTTTGGAAGAGTATGCCTGAATGGGCCAGACCGGGTTCCATCCCCTCCCTTCTTCCTTTACCAATATACCACAATAGAAAATACACACGCTTCACTTATCCACACACATTACATTCACTTGGACACAACTGGCATTGTACCCCCAGCGAAAGAATTCAACCAACCTTCAGATTCTGGACGAAACATCCATTTACTGCAAGCAAACATTTCCTTGTACAATCTGGGGAACGTCGTCGGAATAAGAACGTGTACCGTCTTAAACACTGCTGCAGCAGCTAATTACTATGCGCGAAGAAAGTTGGTTAGGAATTCCGTGCCCCACGAAGACCACATACTAACGACGACCCGAATCTAGCGAGAACAAGTTAATTTGGTCGCGTGAGCTAGTACGATTCTTCTCATCCACGCTCTCAGCCGTTAAGAGCTGCTCTCAGTTACTTTAAATTCGTGTAATGAAAGAGTGCGACAGATATAAATATGAATCCACTGCAAATTAACTTCTTTCTAAGTGACTAAAACTTTTTACACGGTTAGGTTAAACAATAAGAGTTCCCCGACGTTTAAAGCGATACTATACCTGTCTGTCGGTTCTTGTCTGCACTTATTGGGCACAGAATCCTTAATACCGATATATTGCCCTATAGAATAGGTACCACTGATTAAGATAATTGTCCAGTAAAAGCAATGACACTGAAGTCCAGCTTTCATTATTGAAATAAGATAACAATAAACGCAAAGAGTGAAAATTTTTCAAGAAAAAGCATGCGAATTGGATCCGTATTTTCCCCCTTAAAGCATACTAACACAGACGTAATGACTTTGCTTCGATCTTCACGCCTCGTTGAAATGGAGGACATTACAGGGCAGAGGTGAAGTTTGGGTTAAAGGCTTTTGGAAATCCCCGCCAAGACAGTGATTCGAACGGGGGTCCTTTCGATCTCTAGATAGACGCCGTAACCATTAAGCCAGACAGCTCGAGCAGTGGTAAAGTCTTTTTGTCATAGATAGTAAAAGAGTTTTCCACGATTTCCTGCAATTTCACACCCCCTAAGCTTACCTTCAGCTCAGGCAAGCTTGGTGTGAGTGAATTACACTTCGAACTGCAAGTCAAACTGTAGGTTCAGCCACGAAAGATAAGGAATGCATGCTATTTGGCAGCAAGTATTTAAGGCCACAGGAATTTAACTACTCTAAGTTCGACCGTCAAAGTTTATTTTTTGTCATTATATAACTTCTTCATCTATGATCTCTTTACACACTACGCCCTCAATATTGTCCTTTATGTGCTCTTCCCTACGTTTTGTTCTACTTTTATTTATAATTTGAATAATATAGCACCTGATGAAGAGAGCAGAGCTAACTGTCGAAACGTCGCGTTTATACAATACCTTCCGGCTGGACAACCGAGAGGATTTCATTGCATCAGTACGGCAGGAAAGTCTCCACTCACCCAATATAGCACAACTTGAACACTTATGCCACCAAGAAATTCCTTTATTTACTTTATTGATTGGTAACATAAGTGTTCAAGGAGAAAAAAATCAGTATGATACGATTTGCTGATGACATTATTTTGATAGCAGAAAAGGCTGAGGATATTGAGAAGTTACTGAATGATATGAACAAAACACTTAAGCAAGAGTTTATACTAAATATAAATCAAAGCAAGACAAAAGTAATGAAATGTAGCAAAAATGATAGCAATAACGGTAGGTTAAATATAAAAATAGGATCGGTTGCGATAGCGGAAGTAAGTGAACTCTGCTACTTGGGAAGTAAAATTACAACTGATGGCTGATGCAGGAATGATTTTAAAAGCGGTATAGAAATAGCAAAAAAAAGCCTCTATGAAAAAGAGAAACCTTTTAGTTTCAAATATTGATTTATAACTAAGAAAGAACTTTTTAAAACTGTATGTGTGGAGCACTACACTTTACGGGAGCGAAGCATGGACTTACCAGAAAGAAGGAAAATTGAAAAATTCAAAATGTGGTGCTATAGAAGATTGATAAAAATTAGATGGACAGATAAAGTACGAAATGAACGAGTTTTGGAAATGATGTGTGTGAAAAGAAGTTTGCGGAAGAGACAGAAAGAAGAGGTCATATTTTGAGACATACAGGATCGGTCAATTTGTTAGTGGAGGGAACAGTCGAAGGTAAGAACTGTAGAGGAAGACAGAGAAGAGATTATATGAAGCAGATAATTGAGGACGTAGGGTGTAAGGGGTATGTTGGGATGAAGAAGTTAGCGCAACGTAAGAAGGGATAAAAGATTGCTTCAAACCAATCCCAAGACTGATGTCTGTAAAAAAAAAAAGAGAAAAAAAAACATAACTTACCTCCGAATGGTTGGTTGTATCCTCCATAAGGACGCATACTAAACCGTTTGTACCTACAACTTAACCTTAAATCCCAAACATGGAGCAAATATGCGTACTTCAAATACACGACCGAGGTTCGTCAGAGGTAAAGATGGTGATAGAAGATTATACAAATTCGTGCCTGCACTAAGCGGTCTACTACTGAATTACGAGGCTTCACATTCTGAGTAAAACTCCATAAAACATAGAAATTTTATGACAGCTCTTGTGAGGCGTTACAAATTCTCTGTCGTTTACCTCACAGCGATGGTTAGTCTTACAAAGCTGGATAGAGACTTCCTCTAGGCGGGAAATCCCCATCGGTTATTCCTCTCGAGATGAACACGCTGATCCGGTCGCTGGGTATTTCACTGCTCGTGAAGTGTAGAGTCGTTCATCGGCGGACCTTATTTGGCCACAAGTGATTAAGTTTATCAAGGAGGTTCTCCTTTCAACGTAAGTAGCGGCACAAACGAAAGAATCAGCCACTGGACTTAATATGACATTTCAAACATGATTCATTGTGTGTGTGTGTGAATCATGATCTGCATATCATCAGTGAAAGAACATACGTGACTTTTCCCAATATTTATTGTTTGATTTCGAAACGGAAAATTTACGTTAGTATAACATATGTCGGACAACATTCACAAGTTCACAACAGTTCACTCAGTAGTTAGGATATTGGTGCGTGCTGAATATTATTTGACACATATTTCACTATTCATGACGCATTTTCACAAACAGATAAACTTTTTTTTATTAGAAATTAAAAGTACCCACAGACATAGGCAAAAGATTGCTTTGTAATGGAGCTAACTCATTCAACGATTTTCACAGATGTTTAATTTAATTCTTTCACGCATTCATAAATGAAATTTATATTCCTTAGTTATCGAAAATATAGATAATAGACACGGTAGTCAGTGTCATGCAAACATGAAAATTGATGCCAGGAAAATTATTTAAATGTGCATTCTGATTCGTTGGATATCCTGCTCAATTTATTTTACTCTCAATTGTCTCCACCATGAGATTAATATTTACTCAAATATTGAAAATTTTGTTGAAAAGAATTTATTTTTATCAATACGCAGTTCAGTTCACGAGTTCCCATATCCGATAAAATTAATGTTATTATTATTTTTTTGTTCAAATCAGATGTTAGAAATAATTTTCATTATGCTTTGAAACAGAAAAAAAATTAATCAATTAAATAATTATTTATTTGAGCAGGTAATATTTTGACTGGTTTTTTCTAAACATATAATATTGTTTGTAATCAAACAATAATCATAATCCATATGATTAGTACTGTTCCGACCGGTGTAACAGCTTCATCTTTACAATGTATCAGTCCACTCTTAATAACACGCTCCAGACATGGATGATCTAAATATTATGTTCCATGACAGCATTTCAGTTAAGAAGTTACTTTACAGGAAGTTCAAACATTGTTTAAACTGCTTGCCTAAAGAAATTTCTTTTCTGCTAAAACTATCCAGTACTTACATTCGGAATATAGAAGATGCCATTCACACATTACCACCTTGATAATGGCGCTATGCTCAAATAATGTGAAATAATTAAATAATTTCAGTGACGTATCACAAACCGTCTATTCATTTTGAAATAAATGTGAAACAAATGTAAAAATCTCTATTAGTACAATGAATGCTAAAGAAATTTATTTAACCCTGAAACAGGTTTAGAGAGGAATCCACGGCTTCTATCCCAGTTAACCGCGCGATTTAACTTCCTAATTTGCTTTCAACGCGTAGTATAGAATGTCAACAGCGCAGTGAGAAATCCAATGGGTAACGACTTCCATAAATGAGTTAAAGGACTGATGATGATGATGATCAGCTTCAATTTGGAATAATGACATTGTTACGTTTCTCGATACACATTTCTACTAGGAGAAATAACTTACCTTCAACATGATACTAATTTTAGCTTAATTTCTCAGTCTTTCGGCATCACATCAAAATGAAACGTATCCTGCTGTGTTTATTCTTTGGACCATGGACTGTGATCGAAATCTCATCAAAATCCAGCGAGCAGTTTCTGCACGAATCGCTTTCATCGAAACGAAAATGCAAAAGAGCAGAGACGTTTTTCCGTATTTCTCCGATGTTGTAGCTTGGTAAAGTATAGCACATTTATCCCTGGGACCCTGTGCTGCACAGTGTTTCAAACATTATGAAAATTCGTCCAATTGGTTTTGCGGGAGTCATGATCAATAAAACAGAATATGCTTCTCGCAGTTGAATTGTTAAGAGCCAACTATAAAACACGTCTAACTGAATAACTTGTATAATAAGGAATCCATTAGTCAAACACTGAAGTGATAGCAGTATATATGAGAGTTGAATCATTGTTATTATTACGTGTGCGCGTTTTCACTGAATATGTGGTTGTTATAGTTAGTTACTTACTGTTTATGGAAGTGACAAGAAATTACGTGTTGTTTGTCGAAATTGAATAACTCGGTAGTATTCGCGACTGCTGCCAGCGAATTAATCTTGGCCACCCATCAGTACGTGACCAGAGGAGTCGCACGTATGGGTGACGAGAAAATGCAGCCTTACATTTCCGCGCCAGCCGCGTCGAGCGCCTCAATGCCGGCGGACGTTGTGACGAATGAGACGACGGAAATGAATGAAGACGCTACACCAGCCGCTGTGTTTAACATTCAGCGTATACATGGTAAAGATTTAACACCGAGAAAGAATCCCACTACTCCACCACAGAGGACACAATAAACAGCCACGTGCCGTCAACTACAGAAAGAATGAGGTGCGAAAATCTACTGGAGTCAGTCTAGCAGTGACGAAACTAGGTCCAGCCAAGAAACCAAAGAAACCTAAGGCACAAAATAAGAAGACCATGGAGCCACTGACAATACTGCAGCCTCGTGTCAAGGCAGAATGGGGTAAGAGGGCGTCGTTCCCAGCATCCCAAGAGCAATGAGAATAACCACAATTACCAGAAAAGTGTGCAACCAGACGATGAGGATCTGTCTTCTCACGCTCGACCCAGAAAGTATGGAGATAACCAATCATTTTCAGGCAATACAGGACAACTCACCAGAGATTACGAGAAAGGCGCATATTCCACCATTTGAAGTGCAGTTCGAAGAGAATTATAAAACTTTGCACGACAAAGTGGGTGACCTCGTAAAGAACCCTTTCTCAGCCAAATCGGCTGGGAAGGGGGGGGGGGACAAATTAAAGTTTACATTCACAACCGTTGAAGACTTTACAGCAGCCACGGAGATGTTGCAAGCTAGCAAAACTACTTACTATTCTTTACCGATTGGAGCAGTGCAACTTCTGAAGGTTGTACTACGTGGGATTCCGCGGACTATGGCCACTGACGACATCAAGCTGGAATTAAAAGATATGGGCTTCAAGGTCCAAACAGTGGTTTAGATGCGCCACCCGGGAAGCAATGAGGTCATGCCTCTCTTCCTTGTCGTTCTTCCTGACATCCCTGAGAATAGGACCATCTGTTGGGTGGAGTGCATCTGCCACGTCAAGATTCAAACGGAAAAACTGAGACCTAAAGCTGGACCCCCTCAGTGTTTTAACTGTCAACGTTTTGGTCATGTGGCCAAGCACTGTAAAATGCCTCCCGCTTGAGTAAAGTGTGCCGGCCCACATGATTCAAAATAGTGCACGTCAAGAAAAGGGCACGACGCAGCTAAGTGCTTGAACTGTGGGGGCGGCCATGTTGCGTCCTACAGAGGCTGTCTTGTGTACAAGAAGGCACGAGATCGCCAGAGAGGTCTCCCAGTCAATAGTGACACCGCCAAACAACAGCGCGGGAAAAATCTTCAGCCACCGGCAGAGAATATGCAGAGCGTCTCAGCTGACCAACATCAATATACAAATACCTCCTCTTCACCGGCTAGCAAAGAACAGACGAAGCCCACTAGGATGACTAGGAGGCATCGAAAGTTCCACAAGCACAGAAAATCCAGTGAGTCTGACGGCCACCTGTTCTCGGAAGTCGTGGTTTCACAGTCGGTTACTGCTGCAACTTCTGACTCCAATCTGGTCGACCAACAAGAACATCAAAACATGCAGAGCACCTGCACTGAGGATGTGTTAAACAACCAACCATGACATTGGCCATTCTCAGCAGCCCCAGTTCCGGGGGAATCTGAAGGACTGAGCAAAATGTTGGAAACTGTCCGAAATATGCTGGTCAGCCTAACCAAGCGGCTAGACCAGATTACCACGGACATCTGCGCTGCAGTGAAGACAGCTCTAGCTTCTCCCAAATGCATTTGTAATCTTCATTATGGATAAACGACTCCAATTCAATAGCCTCTGTTTCTGCATTTGGAATGCCAATGACATTCATGGTCAGACCGTGGAATTCCGGCAGTTCATTAGGGAACAAGACGTAGATCTATGTCTTGTCACCGAAACCCACCTAAAACCGGGGCTGAAAGCCCGAGTAGCCAACTACTGCTGTTATAGACAAGATCGTCCAACTGCAAAAGATGGTGTGGCTATCTATGTAAAGGGAAGCATTCCACATCTCGAGATCTACATTCCGCCCCTGCAGTACATTGTAGCTGTCGGCATTGAGGTGGCCACGACAAGAGGACCACTGACCGTAGTTTCTGCCTATCGACCTCCTAGAAGGGAAACGACAGAGGCTGATTCTAATACCTTTGCCAACACCAGAGGCAAGCTGTGCATAGGAGGCGATCTCAACGAGAAACACACTGATTGGAAAAGCAGAGATACAAACCCTGCAGGCAACATACTACGGAGGGTCGCCAACAGACACAATATGTTTGTGTGGGGACCAGAAGAACCCACCTATTACCCAGCTCACCGCGGACGTCCGGATGTTCTCGAGGTGGCAGTCACTAAATGAATCACCGGATTCTTCACAGCATCCACGCTTAACAGGATGTTCTTTGACCATTGCCCAGTCATCGTGGAGCTAGATTCCGACCTATTCCGAAATGCACAACAAAAGCCGAACTTCAGAAAGACCGACTGGCGTAGATACCATCAGCTAGTCTCAGCAGCACTACCAGACCGCCCAACAGAGGATACAGACTATGCTCTGTCATTCTTCGTGCACACTGTCAAGGAGGAATCAGCAGCGACGACTCCGAAGAGACTCCTTACAAAGAACACTTTGCGCCAGCTCACACCTCACCTCCTAACAGCTATTCGCAAAAAAAACGAATAGCTAAGGAGTGGAAGCTGACGAGGAACACCGACACGCGAAGACTGCTAAACCGAGTCCAAAGAGAATTGAAGGTGTCGCTGGCGGAGCACCGGAGCAGAGAATGGGAGGCTCGTGTTTCGCTGCTGACCCCAGGTGATGGGACGCTGTGGGGACAGACCAAGAAATTCACTAGAAAGTGATCTTGACTCCCGCCCCTACACGGTAAACGGGGCCCGGCCGAAAGGCAAACGCCGTAGCAGATTCCTTCGAGTAGAACTTTCGGCCATCGGAAGTGGAAGACTAGATGCAAGTAGAAGAAGTACATCTCTGCCTAAACACCTATCTGTGGGCTGAGGAAGGGGACGACGAGGAAGAAATTGACACCATCACTCGAGAATAAGTTGTGAACTGCCTAGCCACACTTGTCCCAGATAGAGCACCTGGTCATGATCGAGTCTTTAATAGCTGTCTCAAGAACCTACCACCGGAAAGCGTCAACCTACTTGGCGGCAATCTTTAACAAGATTTTTCGCACTCAGCAATTACCCCAATGCTGGAAACATGCTGAAGTTGTTGCAGTACACAAAGCGGGAAGACCCGCACCTACCTCAAAGCTACCGGCCAATAAGCCTCCTGCCGTCTATAAGCAGAGTTATTGCTCAAGAGGCTAAATCATTACATCGAACGCAACGAGATTATCCCCCATCACCAGCTCGGCTTTAGCACCACGCAACAGCTAATGAGGGTGGTTGAAGCAGCGACAAAGGCATTTAACGAGAAACAATACAGCGGCCTGGTGCTTCTGGATATCGCCAGAGCGTTCGACTCTGTGTGGCATACAGGTCTGCTTACTCATACTATATGAACAAGGCTTCTCAGGCAGACTAGTAAAGCTCCTTATGTCACACCTCAGTGGGCGCGCCTTTTGCTTTCGTGTCAGCGAGGCCAATTCATGTGTGATTCAAATCCTTGCTGGGTACCGCAAGGCTCTGTACTGGGACCAGTGCTCTACGCGCTCTTCACCGCTGACGTGCCTACCGCTCCCAGAGTTCTTACTGCCACCTACGCCGATGACACGGCATATTGCACGGCAAGCAGAAGCTGTGCCATAGCAATTAAGCGTCTGCAAGATGTCCTTCGAACAACTGAGGACTGGGCAAAACGGTGGAGGATAACCATCAATACCACAAAAACCCAAGCCATAATAATCAGTAAGAGACGCACCCAAAACCTCCTCACCTTCAACTTTACAATGAGACGATCCCGTGGAAAAACGAAGTCAAGTACCTCAGAGTCACTCTTCACCGGCGACTGACTTGGCGAGCCCATATTCAAGACATCAGGAGGAGGGCAAGTGCTAGATTTTCCCGCTCTTTACCCCGTGCTAAACAG
>JARYHS010012519.1:109469369-109585712 GCA_031002005.1 Vandiemenella viatica | reverse complement strand
TTCTCTCTGTCACTTTTTTTCCCCAAATTTTCGCGGTCTTCCTACGAAGAACTGTGTATAGGTTATGTTATAGGTGGGTCTTCTGATGTTACAAGCGACATCGGGTAGAATTTCATTCTGAGATATACAGAAACAAATATTTCAGAATTAAAAAAAAAAAATATGAAAAAGTTCAGTACTGTGGAAAGTACAGTGCAAAGGTGGTAGGGTAAATGTTTATTCCAAGAAAGAAATACTGAATAGCGCAGAATCAATATACTATAATAGGGCGGTGATACGGCTAATAAACTTATAAAAGAGAACATAGTTAAGGTATAACAAAACAGCTGGAAACCATTGAAACAAACAAGGAATTTATAGATCAATGAGGGAAGCTAATGATGGATTTGGACAAACACTGCCTGTGCAGGGAGACCGTTAAGATGAACCTAGAAATTTCTAAGGGTATCGTAGAAAACTGTGGGGGAAGTATTCAGAAAATGGAAGAAGTTACTAATGATTTAAAAAGGACGGAGATATTAACTGATTTATAGAAACAACTAGTGAATATCTTTCAGGAATGGTAGGCGAAATATCTGAGAAGAAAATCTCAACATAAATAGTAATTAAACAGAATTAACTGGCAAAGATCATGAGGATATTGGGACTAGGATAAAGTGTAAAGGAACTGGTGTGAATATTAATACAGATATGCTAAAGATTGGCGAAAGACACCTTATAATTTTAAGTCTGAAAATGTTTGTTTATCAGAGGAATAGAAAAGTGCCATAATGGCACATGCCCACAAAGAAGGGTGATAAATAAATAGGGTTGAAAATTACGGGAGGATTAGTTGACTTCAGCAGGAGAAAAGTTGATTGAGAAGTTGGCACACAGTCCCACCACAATATCTGCAAGGAAATAAACTGCTTTGTAAAACAGCAAAAATGTGATTTCGGTTATTGGCTATATGCAAAATCGTATTTCGTATGAAATGGACAAGGGAGGTCAAGTTGATAGCAGCACTACGTTTCTCCAAGGCATTGGACTAAGTCATAATTGTTTTTATAAAAAAAAGGTAAAAACCATTCCAGTAGATAAGTGATTTATTGGGAGAGGGGTAAGGGGAGGAAATGCAGAATCAGTGGTGGAAGTGAAAACAAAGGCACTATATGGTATTGTTACTGTTTATTATTCTACTGTATCTATAGTATTGTGTGTATTTTATTTTGTCTATGTCTCTTAGAAACTAAACCAACCAATCTGAATGGTTTTAATAGTTTGATAGTTTATGCTTGAGCGTAAAATCAATTCCATAAATTATATGTCCTCATGACCAGGGAATGTAGCAAGAAATAATGCGTTCGTATAGAGAACAGGTAGGCGCCAAATATCACACAACACTCGAACACCTTCTGGCTTAATATTTTGATTACGTTACTTTATTTCTTGAGTTTGCTGTGGTAAAGTTTGTTAGAATATGTAGAAAAGTTAATCAAGCCACTACATTAAAATTAACACTCCAATAAGTGCAAAGAAATTGTGGAATTTAAATTAAGTTGAAGGTTACAAAGACACTACATCACAATCGTTTATTTTATGTATCAGATCAATAATCGACAGAATCAGTAAGAGCCTAAGAGGGCACATACACTTTCAATTTGTCTGGAAATAACTTTTTGAGTTTTTGTATATGATAACTAAAATTTTGTGCCAAAATGATTCAAATAATATAACGATAGAAAATTAGAGAAATCGCTTGAATCATTTATAATAAGCTGTAAGCAGTTAAATCCACGGCAATCGGCATTGCTCGCCCAGGACGCTCGCTCATGATTGCTAGGAGCTTGCGGATTGTTGGCATCGGACTCGCGTATATTGACAAGGCGTGAATTCCAAAATGTATTTATCCATGGTTTTTTAAATGGAACTGTAAATTTAACGACAACGCTGACTAAGCGACCATCTTACTAAAAGGAATGATATTCCAAAAAACCTGTTCCTATAAAATAGGCCAAGTCTCGTTTATAGGCCAACTTAGTGATAAAAAAATCTGAGCAAAGTTAGTGCTCTACAATATGTATTCACTTAATTTTTGAAACAGAATTGTTTCTCACGGTGTTATGAATAGTTCATTTAAAAAAAAATGATGACCCGACCATTATACATGCCATGTTATAGTAAACTAGATAGAAAAGTTTCTACCTATATAAATACCTTAATTGCGTTGCTATATCAATGTTACCAATCAGAAACGTCAACATTTCCCTCTAACTTAATTCTGGTTTAACAAGTGATAGAACACCGTTAAGGAAAGAATATGTAACAATTATCACATGCCAATCCACCATATTTTTGTACCTAATATCAACGAACTATGACACCAAGATAAATCATTTTGTTTCGGAAAGTGAAGTGAATAATACTGTAATAGTGTAGAGTTGGTTCAGAAATTGATAGCAAAACTAGCCACTAAACAAACACACACATTGCCTATTTTTATAAATATATTTTTGTGTGGATCATTCTTACTGTTTTACTTTTGAACCATAGATGACGAACAACAGTAGGTGGAGACGAAGAGTGACGGCTCGTACCCTGGAACGAAATAAGTGTATTCGATACCCCTCCCTCCTTGTAATCGATACACCCTTCACCTGCCTTCACCACTAACCCCAGTTGCCAATCCTTGTCATCGATACCTCGCGCAAGTATTCTGGTGTAACCTAATACCATGCCATTGACCTTGAAATAGATACCCCATTCAGCAGTTCCATTGTAACTTGCTACCTCCCTCCAACCTACTTTTGCCACTAACCATAGTTCCCGCTCCTAGTAATCGATACCCTGCCAGGTATTCGATGTAACATGATACCATGCCGCTGACCTTAAAATCGATACCCCCGCAGGTATTCCGTTGTAACCGGATACCCCCCCCCCTTCCACCTGTCTTCCCCACTAACACAGTTTCTCTCCTCCTGTAATCGATACCCCCGCAGATGTTCCGTTGTAACCTGATACCCTGCCGCTGACCCTGAAATCGAAACCGCGGGCAGATACAAACCTGTTGTAACCCCGACTACTCCCGCACAGGTGTTCTGGCAACCCAGATAGCTTCTAATCGTTACCCGTGCAGGTAGAAACCTGCTGTAACGGATACCCAGCTCCTTGGCCTTGAAATATATGCCCCGTGTAGGAAACTGCTATAAATCGATATCCCCGTTCAGGTCTTCGGGCATCGTCTCCCAACCGACCTGCCGTCATTCTGCAGTGATGCATCGGCAAGTACTGTTGTTCTCATCTGTGTATCAGCTCAACGCTGGTGATTCAAAACGTTTGACGATAGGTTTATCGTCTAAGAACGAATTTGAACCTGTTTTAATGCTCGAAAAAGTAAGGCACAACAAAGTTACACTAACGTATGAAGAATGGAACGTGCTGATCCAAATATTGGACGCAATGTCTGATTTATTCAACGCCGTCTCTTGCCGAACGGTGGCCGGAGTGAAAACAATATGTTACTACCCGATCTTCTTTGAGAATCAACATGGCGAAACCTCATCGACGCGCAGCCCGTAGTGACCAGCGCCTTGGCCATCAACAAGACGTGGTGCTCCCAAGTTGGAAGATACTACAAGGAGTTTGTCGACATTTTGGCTAAAGTACTACGTGACTATCATTAAGCTGCGGTTCAAAAACTGGTTGATGTGCATATTAATAATGTTTATTGACTAAAGTGACATAGGTACAATCCCAGGTCATCAATGGACTATACACTTTAAGACATGAACTATTTACTTATAAAAATTTACTCATATTGCATGATGTTATTAATATTGTAATTAAGAATTATGATCCTGGATACGATGTTTGTGGACATTATGGACAGTAATGGCTTATAGTTCATGAATTGAATTTTGAAGTTATAAAATAAATTTGAGTATTTGTATGTCAAAAGTATAAATAAAAACACATTGTATTTAATTTAATTTTTTTCACCCACCATTAGACAATTAACAGCACCTATTGCATTAAAAAGTAAGTGTCCTTTACAAAAGTTTTTTAATTATTTTCTTGAGTTCTTATAGGGGCGGACATCCTAATATTTGTCTTAAAGCTTCCATGGTTCGGATTCCACTTTAAACTGTAGGTGTCCTTAAGTAAGGTAAGCAGTAAAGAAACTGTCCACCCTAGTTCCAATTCAAGGCTAAGTATTATCTCATTCATGAGAGTTCCAACTAGAAACTTAAACAACTCTGCTATTTACCTATATGCTATAAGGGTTCCAGATATCAAGCCGGTATTTTAATTCTGTCTAGACAATCTTATGGCACTTACTTCCTGTTACTACAAAAGGATCTCTCGTAATTACAGATCTTAAGCGCCAGAGTGGGTCGGTGGTTAAGGCGTCTGACTTGACAGTGAAAGGTTTCCTGTTAGAATCCCTTTATCGGTAGTGAATACTCATGGGCCCGTAACCAGACTTTAACCTCGTACATAGCTTGTTGTAAAGTATTCCGTGATTCGGATTCTACGGTAAACTACAGGTGCCTTTAAGTAGGCTAAGGAAGGAGGTACCAGCCACCATATCCCCAATAATAGTCTAAGTAAAACTAAGGCATTAATATTAAAGTATTTCGATTTTAGTGATTTATGAATAAAATAAAATACAAGATTTTGTTGCACCAACTAACAGGAAGCGCTATTTGTTTAACAGTAAATTAGAATGCATGTATGCCTTGAAGAACAGATTATTGTTAAAATTCTTATAGGAGTAACGCGAGATTTCGACAGGCTAAAAAAGGTTTTTCGAGGTTTTTTTTTTTAACTGCTTTACGTCTCTTTTTAACATCGAGGTCTTTAGAGACGGGAAAGGATGGTGGGCAAGGATGGGGGCAAGGAATGGGAAGGAATTCGGCCATGGCCTTTTGAAGGAAGCATCCCGGCCATTGCCTGGAGTGATTTGGGGAAACCATGGAAAACCCAAATCTGGATGCCCGGACGGGGATTCGAACCGCCGTCCTCCCGAATGCAGGCGAGAACGCTAACCGTTACACCGCCCGCTCGGTTTTTTCGAGGTAAGTCTTTAGACTGGTTTGATGCAATCCTCCATCCTTTCTATCCTGTGCTAACCTTTCGTTTCTACATACCCCTTACAACCCCACGTCCTCAATATTCTGCTTCATATATTCTAATCTCTGTCTACCTCTACAGTTCTTACCTTCGACTGTTCCCTCCACTAACAAATTAACCAATCCAGCATGTCTCAAATATGACCTAAAAGCCTGTCTCTTCTTCCTGTAAGCTTCTTCCATAAACTTCTTTTCTCACCCATCATTTCCAATACCTCGTTCATTTCTTACTTTGTCTGTCCACCTAATTTTTAGCATTCTTCTGTAGCACAACATTTCAAATGCTTCAAGTTTCTTTCTTTCCGGTATTCCTAAAGTCCATGTTTCGCTACCGTAAAGTGCTGTGCTCCACACATAGAGTTTTAAAAGTTCTTTCTAATTCCTAGATCAATATTTGAAACTAAAAGGTTTCTCTTTTTCATGAAGGCTCTTTTTGCTAGTGCTATTCTGCTTTTAACATCATTCCTGCTTCGGCCATCGGTTGTAATTTTGCTTCCCAAGTAACAGAACTCACTCACTTCTCCTATTGCATCAGATCCTATTTTTATATTTAATCTGCTAGTATTGGTGTCATTTCTGCTACATTTCATCACTTTTGTTTTACTTTGATTTATATTCAGTCCAAAATCTTCCTTCAGTATTTTGTTCATGCCATTCAATAACTTCTCAATATCCTCAGCCCTCTCTGCTAATAACAATGTCGTCAGCAAATCGTAGCATACTGATTTTTTCTCCCTGAAAACTTATGCCACATGGAAATTTTTCTTTGACTTTCTTCATTGCTTCTTCTACATACAAGTTGAATATTAACGGGGATAGACTACAACCTTGTCTCACACCCTTTTTAACTGATGCATGTCTCTCGTGATTCTCTACTTTTATTACAGCCACTTGATTCTTATATAGTTTATAGAGTATTCTTCTATCTCGATACTTTAGACCTGACTTCTTTAAAATTTTGAACATCTTGTCCCACCTAACATTATCAAAAGCTTTTTCTAAATCAACAAATGCCATAAAAGTATCTTTGTTTTTCTTGATCCGCCCTTCAAGTATTAATCTTAAAGACAGAATTGCTTCCCTTGTACCGCGATTTTTCCTAAACCCAAACTGATCTTCACCTACTATCTCTTCTACTACCCTTTCCATCCTTCTGTATATTATTCTGGTCAGTAATTTTGAAGCATGTGATGTTAGACTAATGGTGCGATAATTCTCACATTTGTCGGCTTGTGCTTTCTTTGGAAGTGTGAAGATGATATTTTTATTAAAATCAGTTGGAATTTCTCCTGTTTCATAACTTTTTGATATCAGCTTGAATAATCTTTCGATTCCTTCCTCTCCTAGAGATTTAAGAAGTTCTGCAGGGATCTCATCAATTCCAACTGCCTTATTTGCTTTCAAGTCATTCAGAGCTTTATTAAATTCTGTCCTCAAAACAGGATCTCCTAAGTCATCAATGTCGACATCGCCTTCCTTTTCCAATACACTATTGTTCAAGTCGTCCCCATCATACAGTTTCTCAATGTATTCCTTCCATCGTTAGCTCTATCTTCTGAGCTTAAAAGAGGTTTCCCATCGGCAGCTTTAATGTTCATACCTCTTTTCTTCATTTCTCCAAAATTCTGTTTGATCTTTCTATATGCAACATCTACTTTTCCTACGACCATTTCCTTTTCTACTTCTTCACACTTTTCTTGTAGCCATTTTTTGTAGGATAATAAGGATGGACCTGGGAACAGCCAATCAGCGTCCAGGGATTGCATGACGTCACGAAGTGAGCAGCCAATGCGGCCAAGTCGTATGACGTCACACGTTAGTTCTTTGGCCGGCCCCACAGATGGCGACACCGGGTGGGCTTGCGCATATGTTAGTTCACCGACCGCCCGCCCAGATGGCACCATCTCCCAAGGGCTTAATTTCTTTGCCGTTAGTTCATTTGGTGGCGGCTAGATGGCGTTCGGTGGCAGTATTTCCGGCGCGCTTTGCGAAATGTGTACACTGTTTCAACGACTGTTATCTTGTTTACTAAGCGTGACGAAATATGTATTCCTAGCGTCCTGTTAAGCAAGCACTGACCATCTTGGCTACTATCGACACACAGTAAAATATTTTCTTCGGTACTTAAGCGTAAATCATTGCAATTTTACTAAAAACAAAAAAGTCCACATTAAACGACCTCGGCAGTGTTGGGGCTAGGTCACCGGTTCGAGTCCGGCCGCGGTGTTTAAGTGTTTTGTGAAAAAGCCGCAAAGTTACATAATTTCCACGCCTAAAAAAATAATTTGAAAAGCATACATTCTTCCTTTTAACGTTCGATATGGAAAAAAACAGTCATAAACTCCAATATAAACCGAGTAAGAATTCTATGTGTACCTGTTTTCATGAAATTATTTAGCGTTCTGGCCTTGCATTCGGGAGGACGGCGGTTCCGGGGCATCCAGATTTGGGTTTTCCATGGTTTCCAAAATTACTCCAGGCAAATGCCGGGATGCTTCCTTTAAAAGACCATGGCCGAATTCCTTCCCATCCTTTCCCGTCTCTAAAGACCTCGCTGTTAACATAAATTCCGTTCATCGAAGCAGGCAGACATTAAAAATTAATTCACCGACGAAGAGACGGGAAACAAACTCACTTTTTCATTATGAACAATATATATAACTCACGAGTGTCACCTACAGTCCGTGTATTTTAAAGGATGTATTAAATTAGGGGTATTTATATTTTTATTTATATTTCTCGTGTCCAGGACATAACAAGTTGAAAAACAAATAACATTAATTAATTAATATTAACTATAAACACAATTATATAGAATGTGACCAGAATTCCGCAATCTTGATGGCCTTCTCGTTTGCCCTGTAAAGGTCGTCGATATTGCAGGTTTCAGGGAGATTCCTGCATATCAGAAGATGTTGTGGGTTCTGAAGCTCACCACATTCACATAGATCGTTGTCATTAGTGCACCCCCATTATTTTAATACTGTATATTAAATTATTTGGGTTTTCCATGGTTTCCCAAATCACTCCAGGCAAATGCCGGGATGCTTCCTTCAAAAGGACATGGCCGAATTCCTTCCCATTCCTTGCTCCCCATCCTTTCCCCATCTCAAAAGGCCACGTTGTTAGAGAGACGTTAAAAAGTTTAAAAAATGAAATTATTGTGATAAAGTATAGCAATACCACACATACGTTATTCCTTTCAAAATTCGTAGCCTCAAAAACCCATCAATGGTGAAATCCTTTCATTGAAACCGAGAGACATTCACCGATGAAGGTAGGGAAAACCATAAAAAATTCCGTTCATCGAAGCAGGCAGACATTAAAAATTAATACACCGACGAAGAGACGGGAAACAAACTCAATTAGTCACATCATGTTGGATTCGTTATAAACAATTTAATTAGCTCGCGAGTGTCACCTACATTCCGTGTATTTTAAAGGATGTATTAAATTATGTGTAATGAACACAGACACTTTTTGGACTCAAAGAGGCATTGAAGGGTTTACTGATGGATGTAAGTATAACCTCGATTGGTTGAGAGCCTCTAAACTAAAGCAAAGTTGTCGATTTGAAAACCAGGCTCGTAATTGTTGCCATCCAGGTCAAACTTTGTCGTTTGTCTATCCAGGCCAATCTATGTATCAATTCTGTTATGCTTTCGTAAGCAATCACAAATTGAGTGTCCTTAGCTGTACTTTGTCTAAAATTCCAATAAATCCCTTGTGACACATCAGTGATTGACACCTTTAACTGTATTTTACAGTACAGCACTTATGTTCCAGGAACGAAATACCGTCTGTTAATCTTACTAATTTCACACCTGGGGAATCTAAGTACGCCAGTCCTAGTGATAAAAAATCGAGTCACGCTAAGCACAGAACATGGAGACCATCGCCTGTGACCAAGGTGGAGATATAGAAGATTACACACTCCCTTATAGAAGAAATCCAGTGCACTATTCCTAATTCTTTCACCAGATCCACCTCTAGCCTCATCGCCAACATACCCACAACACTTCCCCAAACTTCATTCTGTTTTCCAATGATTCCACTCCAATCCCTGATCAGTTACCTTTTTTCGTGCGTTAAAGTAAACCAAAAATTCGCAGAGTCTTCTGCTAATCAGTAGCAGGTACCAAATGTCCATTTAAGGTCGTTCTACTGCAGTTTTCCAGGAAAATTCTCCCCTTTTCCAGGAAATTATTTTTCAATAAATCAGGACCCAGGGGTTCTCCATTCGGTTTAAAATATTCCCATCTAACGCCAACCTTCGGATTCAGGACCAAGTGTGACATTTGTTTATAATTGCATGCTTCATCCAACTAACCACCATAAAAGTGACATAATGCCGTTAGCTAACTTGGTCATCAAACAGACATTATAACCCACATTTTCATAGAAGACCCCCACACATCGACAAGTATCCATAGGTGCAGACACTAGTTCTATTGCGCCGAAGATAGTACCCACGCTTGAATTGTCGTAAATTGTTAGATCAAAGTGGGTGTTTGGATATTTTATCCACTCAGGCCTCATCATCTAAAGTCTAATGCCAGATTGTGGTCATTGCCAACTTAGGCTCCATACACCACTCAGAATTATTCCTCCAATATCCATTCTAACAGCATTATACACCACATACAGCCCTGACACTCTTCCAATCTCCCAATGACATCCAGTCCAGTTCCTTTATTAAGGCACTTGTTGAATATTTTCCACTAATAATCTAGCTGCTATATTTTTGCACCTTGCATTTGATGTACAAAAAATGCGGTTCTCCATACTACACTTATATATACAAGAAATGGTCTGACTGTGGGTTTGTACCCAAGTCCTTCGTCTACTGCTACTCGTGGTACCTGGGGTAAATGTTACTGAATGGCAGTAAAGGCTTAGGTGTGGGATAGACGTGTTGGTGCTGATGTGAACAGTTTTACCTAGCACACATGATACTGGATGGTAGTGAGGTCTGTAGTGTGAAATAAATGAGATGATGATGTGAAGAGTATGGTGCCTGGAACATATTATGTTACTGATGATTTTTGGTCAGTTATGAGCCATGGGGGGTTCTACCCCACTTTTTCGTCGCCATGATTGGGGCTGGTTGTTGTGTCTAGCTCGCTGAAGGCATGGAAATGTGAGTGTTTGTGCGTCTCTCTCTGTGTCTGTATGCGTAAATATGGTGATACCTTCTATAAAAATGTCTGTCTGGACGAATGATTTTGCTGTCCCTCCACTTATGCTTGTTTGTGCTAGTGTATTGAGATATATGGATTTGTGGGTGAGATCTGATAGCCAAGTGTCTATTGCAACTCATGGTACCTGCGTCAATTTTTTACTGAATGGTAGAAAGGGTTGCGTGTGGGAGAGACGTGTTGATGGTAAATATAATCAACTGGGGCGCGATGAACACTATTTTGGTATAAACACTTAGGTTTATGGTGAAAACTTGTCATCTTTTGCACACCTTCTATCTCGCCAGGCTGATGATATGTAAGGAGAGTTCTGTTTTTCAGCCAGTCATGGGCAAGAAACTACACCACTTTTTTTGTTTCCATGATTGGTGCAGGTAGTTGTCCTGAACTTTCTGTAGACTTGTACATGTATATCTGCGTCTCTCTTTGTGCATGTAAGTGTAAGTATTGTGATACCTGACTTAAACTCGTCTGTCTGATGATTTTTTTAACGATAGTTCTACCCTTAATCAGTGGTAACGACAATCTGCCCCACTTCATCGTTTCCATGATGCTTGCTGTTAGTTCTGCGACCTCGCTGTATGCATGTACAAGTGTGTGCGTGTGTCTACTTCCTCTGTTAATTTGAGTCTAAAATATATGGTTATAGAATTATGCTCACCATCAACGTGTGCTTCTAACCATTGCTTCAGGGCTTAGGCAATCTCCCATTTGACTGTACTCTTTACAGTTTACTGCCGGTTGTGTTGGCATACGAATTGTGTTTCTCACGTTTTTCACTACATAAAAATCATTTAACAGAGAGGGTGATGAGGGAATGTACCAGAGAAGCGAAGGACTTGGATACAAACCCACAATCAGACCATTGTTTGTAAATAGTGTAGTATGGAGTCCAAATTTTAGTACATCAAATGCAAGGTGCAAAATATGGCAGCAAGATTTATTAGTGGAAAATATTCAACAAGTGCCTTAATAAAGGAACTGGACTGGATGTCATTGGGAGATTGGAAGAGTGTCAGGGGCTGTATGTGGTGTATAATGCTGTTAGAATGGATATTGGAGGAATAATTCTGAGTGGTGTATGGAGCCTAAGTTGGCAATGACCACAATCTGGCATTAGACTTTAGATGATGAGGCCTGAGTGGATAAAATATCCAAACACCCACTTTGATCTAACAATTTACGACAATTCAAGCGTGGGTACTATCTTCGGCGCAATAGAACTAGTGTCTGCACCTATGGATACTTGTCGATGTGTGGGGGTCTTCTATGAAAATGTGGGTTATGATGTCTGTTTGATGACCAAGTTAGCTAACGGCATTATGTCACTTTTATCGTGGTTAGTTGGATGAAGCATGCAATTATAAACAAATGTCACACTTGGTCCTGAATCCGAAGGTTGGTGTTAGATGGGAACATTTTAAACCGAATGGAGAACTCCCCTGGGTCCTGATTTATTGAAAAATAATTTCCTGGAAAAGGGGAGAATTTTCCTGGAAAACTGCAGTAGAACGACCTTAAATGGACATTTTGGTACCTGGCTACTGATTAGCAGAAGACTCTGCGAATTTTTGGTTTACTTTAACGCACGAAAAAAAGGTAACTGATCAGGGATTGGAGTGGGAATCATTGGAAAACAGAATGAAGTTTGGGGAAGTGTTGTGGTATGTTGGCGATGAGGCTAGAGGTGGCTCTTGGTGAAAGAATTAGGAATAGTGCACTGGATTTCTTCTATAAGGGAGTGTGTAAATCTTCTATATCTCCACCTTGGTCACAGGCGATGGTCTCAGGCATGTTCTGTGCTTAGCGTGACTCGATTTTTTTATCACATAGGACTGGCGTACTTAGATTCCACAGGTGTGAAATTAGTAAGATTAACAGACGGTATTTCGTTCCTGGAACATAAGTGCTGTACTGTAAAATACAGTTAAAGGTGTCAATCACTGATGTGTCACAAGGGATTTATTGGAATTTTAGACAAAGTACAGCTAAGGACACTCAATTTGTGATTGCTTACGAAAGCATAACAGAATTGATACATAGATTGGCCTGGATAGACAAACGACAAAGGTTTGACCTGGATGGCAACAATTACGAGCCTGGTTTTCAAATCGACAACTTTGCTTTAGTTTAGAGGCTCTCAACCAATCGAGGTTATACTTACATCCATCAGTAAACCCCTTCAATGCCTCTTTGAGTCCAAAAAGTGTCTGTGTTTCATTACACATAATTTAATACATCCTTTAAAATACACGGAATGTAGGTGACACTCGCGAGCTATATTAAATTGTTTATAACGAATCCAACATGATGTGACTAATTGAGTTTGTTTCCCGTCTCTTCGTCGGTGTATTAATTTTTAATGTCTGCCTGCTTCGATGAACGGAATTTTTTTATGGTTTTCCCTACCTTCATCGGTGAATGTCTCTCGGTTTCAATGAAAGGATTTCACCATGATGGGTTTTTGAGGCTACGAATTTTGAAAGGAATAACGTATGTGTGGTATTGCTATACTTTATCACAATAATTTCATTTTTTAAACTTTTTAACGTCTCTCTAACAACGTGGCCTTTTGAGATGGGGAAAGGATGGGGAGCAAGGAATGGGAAGGAATTCGGCCATGTCCTTTTGAAGGAAGCATCCCGGCATTTGCCTGGAGTGATTTGGGAAACCATGGAAACCCAAATAATTTAATATATTAAAATAATGGGGGTGCACTAATGACAACGATCTATGTGTATGTGGTGAGCTTCAGACCCACAACACTCTTCTGATATGCAGGAATCTCCCTGAAACCTGCAATATCGAACGACCTTTACAGGGCAAACGAGAAGGCCATCAAGATTGCGGAATTCTGGTCACATTCTATATAATTGTGTTTATAGTTAATATTAATTAATTAATGTTATTGTTTTTTTCAACTTGTTATGTCCTGGACACGAGAAATATAAATAAAAATATAAATACCCCTAATTTAATACATCCTTTAAAATACACGGACTGTAGGTGACACTCGTGAGTTATATTATATTGTTCATAATGAAAAAGTGAGTTTGTTTCCCGTCTCTTCGTCGGTGAATTAATTTTTAATGTCTGCCTGCTTCGATGAACGGAATTTATGTTAACAGCGAGGTCTTTAGAGACGGGTAAGGATGGGAAGGAATTCGGCCATGGTCTTTTAAAGGAAGCATCCCGGCATTCACTTGGAGTGATTTTGGGAAACCATGGATGCCCCGGAACCGCCGTCCTCCCGAATGCAAGGCAAGAACGCTAAATAATTTCATGAAAACAGGTACACATAGAATTCTTACTCGGTTTTATATCTGGAGTTTATGACTGTTTTTTTCCATATCGAACGTTAAAAGGAAACATTTATGCTTTTCGAGGCGTGGAAATTACGTAACTTTGCGGCTTTTTCACAAAACACTTAAACACCGCGGTCGGACTCGAACCGGCGACCTAGCCCCAACACTGCCGAGGTCGTTTTAATGTGGACTTTTTTTGTTTTTAGTAAAATTGCAATGATTTACGCTTAAGTACCGAAGAAAATATTTTACTGTGTGTCGATAGTAGCCAAGATGTTCAGTGCTTGCTTAACAGGACGCTAGGAATACATATTTCGTCACGCTTAGTAAACAGAGATAACAGTCGTTGAAACAGTGTACACATTTTTCGCAAAGCGCGCCGGAAATAATGCCACCGAACGCCATCTAGCCGCCACCAAATGAACTAGAAATTAAGCCCTTGGGAGATGCCGCCATCTGTACGGGCGGTTGAGGAACTAACGGCGGCCATCTTGGTCACACCAAACGGGGGCGGCAATCTGACCGGGCGGTGCGCTCGGCGGCCATCTTGGTCACACCAAACGGGGGCGGCCATGTTGTGACGTCACGGGTTTTCCCGGTTTCTGGCTTGAATCCGCCTTCCCCCCCTACTAGCCATATTACTGATGTTATTATTTCAGACGCAGGTAAGTAGTTGCGACTGTTTCGCGATGTAAGCTACAACCGAACTGTGTACAACATTACAAAATCACTGTTATGACCGTTATTTCTTAACAAATACGAAGAAATGTGTACAAATATCTGGATGTTGTGGATCATTTTTTGCAACTGCTAATAATATTGGTAAATAAATGACGCCAAAGCGATTGAATGTTTGAGTATTTATTGGACTCCCGAACGTGTTTCACTTCTTTTGCAGAAGCATCTTCAACGAGTTCTCCTGGTAATTATGTACAAATTTTATAAATTGGGTTTTGTTGTTGTGTTTTGTACAGTGGAATTATTATCTAAATTATAATCTACTTACATTTTTCGGTCTATTCCATTTACTTATTCTCCACTCACAATGCGGTGTTTGTGATACTCATTTGCTTATGCGCCACTCACAATGCAGTGTTTGTGATAGTCATTTACTTATGCTCCACTCACAATGCAGTGTTTGTGATACTCATTTGCTTATGCTCCACTCACAATGCAGTGTTTGTGATAGTCATTTACTTATGCTCCACTCACAATGCAGTGTTTGTGATAGTCATTTACTTATGCACCACTCACAATGCAGTGTTTGTGATACTCATTTGCTTATGCTCCACTCACAATGCAGTGTTTGTGATAGTCATTTACTTATGCTCCACTCACAATGCAGTGTTTGTGATACTCATTTGCTTATGCTCCACTCACAATGCAGTGTTTGTGATACTCATTTGCTGATGCTCCACTTACAATGCAGTGTTTGTGATACTCATTTGCTTATGCTCCACTCACAATGCAGTGTTTGTGATAGTCATTTACTTATGCTCCACTCACAATGCAGTGTTTGTGATACTCATTTGCTTATGCTCCACTCACAATGCAGTGTTTGTGATACTCATTTGCTGATGCTCCACTTACAATGCAGTGTTTGTGATACTCATTTGTTTATGCTCCACTCACAATGCAGTGTTTGTGATACTCATTTGCTGATGCTCCACTCACAATGCAGTGTTTGTGATACTCATTTACTTATGCTCCACTCTCAATGCAGTGTTTGTGATATTCATTTACTTGGCTTTCCGTGTCTGTGTTATGATAATTACCAGTTTAAAAAGCATCTGGAAAACGAATAGCTGACGCAATATTTACATCCTGTACGCAGCAACTAAGACAAATGGCTGTAAAGCAAACATGATTTGGATAAAAAGCAGAGATGTGTGGTTATGAACCTGAAAATCACTAATGTAAATAGTAAGTTTAAATAATTAGAGAATGTATTAATTTAGAATTATGTCAAACATTATATACTAAGTTTTTAAACCCAATGTAAATTTTAAAATAGATTCGTCGCTGATGATGATGAAAGGCAAAACGCGTACGGCAATAAAGCCAAAAAAACGGTTGCATTGGCGTAGTTTTATCATTTAATAAAGTATTAGTTTACAGAACATACTTGTTTGTGCATAATTTGTTGTTGCATGGCTGACCAATCCAATGGCTTCGCGGAAAAAAGTCATCACTGGATTCGTAGGGACTCGTTTGACGCGGGATATACAGAGAGCGAACCAAGGGAACGAGAGACCTGATAGGGGAATTGCAAGCGACCACAAAAATTTTTTCGAAGCAGTTTATATTAAAGTGTGATGTCTATAGATACCAGTCTCTGTTGGTATCATCTACGATAGTGGATGTTTTGGAGCACAGACTTCTGGTGAAGCTGCCTGTCGCTGTGGACCGCTGCTAAAAACGCTAAAAAATTACTCCGCCCAGAACTTATTCAGTGAGTGTTTGTACTTCAATTTTTCTCGAAAGAACCGCCTAACCTCCTGAGTGGTGCAAAGCACATAAGTCTCGCTCTACCGAACTGTTACCAGAAATTAACCGCGTGCAGTCACTGAACGCGAAAGACGCCTGAAGGCCTAACAGTTTGTAAATGTTGAGCCAACGAAATTTATTGAGTGACTTTTATTTATAATTCCAATGCTTTTCGTTGTCAGAAAGCTACATCTTTCTTTATGGTAAAATCATTATGTAATTTGTTAGAACACGTTTCTTTTATCTTTGTACCGAGAGTGGTGGTGTAATGGTTAGTGTTCTGGCCTCGCATTCGGGAGGACGGTGGTTCGAATCCCCGTCCAGGCATCCAGATTTGGGTTTTCCATGGTTTCCCAAATCACTCCAGGCAAAAGCCGGGATGCTTCCTTTAAAAGGTCATGGCCGAATTCCTTCCCATTCCTTGCCCCCCATCCTTTCCCGTCTCTAAAGACCTCGCTGTTAAGAGACGTTGAGCAGTTAAAAAAAATCGTTGTAAAGTCACATTATTTAACCAATAATAAAACAATTGTGTAAGATGTTGCAATCTAATATTCAATTTGAATAATGATATTTGAGTTTGCCTAGATTTTAAGACCGCTTGTAGGGCGCAAGGTATTGTTTATGGCTGTGACTTTTATTGTTAATAATCTTTAAAAATAAATATACCTTACGTCTGTTGGTATGCTCAATGTGTCAAATAAATTGGTCAGGTCATGGCCATGTTTAGCTCTAATAGCTATGACTTTAGTTTCATGCCTCTCCCATCTTAATAAAAAATTAATAAAATAAAGAATTAAATTAACGTTGAATCCAGAAATGTTATACCTTACAATCAGTTACAAATATAACAATTCTGTAAATATGGATGATATTCATTTTTTGCGAAGAACCCTCATCGTAACTATGTAAAAGTCATTTTGTTTTTGGGGGATTGAATTATTTATTATTTTTTGTTTTCTTTTGTATTTCAGGAAACATGACACATTTTTCTACGAAAATGATGCAAATATTGTTAAGAGATCTGCATCAGCAGTGAATTATATTCAGCGATTGTCAGTAGATGGTTTTTGGAAGCGGATTCCATCTTTTACAAGTTTATTGATAAGTTCATAGCTATTTTTCACATTACAAAAAGAATAATTTCAAAACACCCTAACATACCAGCTTCAATAATTAAAATTAATTACAAACAAAAATTATCTATCAAAGCTACAATTTATTTCGAACGAGTGAAATTATAAGACGGTACATTTTACTTGATTTTATGCTTTGCTCCGTGCGCTTCATTGCTCTTGTATTAATTAACTACTGAGTCTCTCATTGAAAGCAAACATTTCGCCAAACAGAGAGCGGCATATCTGCGGTGCTTTGGACATGGGGTTTTTTCCATAAATCAAACAATTAATTAGGTGAAGCGTGACTCTTTCGTCCATTTACAGTGTGCTCATTTCACCGCTTACTTTGGCAAGTTGCGATATATCATTTAGTTAAAATCTGCCGACAATTCTCTCATTAAAATGTTTTGGCCTTTACCGTGAACAGTAATGCTGGTTCAAAAACTAAGGAGAACTCTGAATGTTAATATGTGAAGGATCTCGTCACAAGAAACAGACGGTTAGCGTTCTGGCCTCGCATTCGGGAGGACGGCGGTTCGAATCCCCGTCCGGGCATCCAAATTTGGATTTTCCATGGTTTCCCAAATCACTCCAGGCAAATGCCGGGATGCTTCCTTCAAAAGGGCATGGCCGAATTCCTTCCCATTCCTTGCCCCCCATACTTTCCCGTCTCTAAAGACTTTGCTGTTAAGAGACATTTAGCAGTTAAAAAAAAAAAACAATAAACAAAGTGAAACTAGGTCAAACTTAACGCCGAAAATACTCTTCAACACTTTTGACCGAGCGTGGTGGGTGAACGGTTAACGTTCTGCCCTCGCATTCGGGAGGACGCAGGATCGAATCCCCGTCGGGGCATCCAGATTTGGGTTTTCCATGTTTTCCCCAAATCAATCCAGGTGAATGCTTCCTTCAAAAAGGCCTTGGCCGAATTCCTTCCCGTTCCTTGTCCTCAGTCCCATCCCGCCTCTAATGACCTTAGCCGTCGACGAGACGTAAAGCCACAAGGGGGGGGGGGGAGAAACCTGGAGTAATGCATGTATACTTGCGTTGTCTGAAATCTGCGTTTAAGAAAGTTATTCGTATTCAGGAATACTGGGAAACTCACGCTTTTAATGCACAGGAGTGCCTTATAAGGGGTCATGGAAAAAAAATTACCTAGAAATTTCATTATGAAGTGGGGCTGATTCGAAATTTTTGAAGAAATGGCACCTGGATTGAGGAATGAACTAGCTGTGGCGAGAAGCTCATGGCGACACGCTAATATGGTGTGTGTCGGACACAATGGCGCATGCACAGCCGTTTTCTAGCGCGCTTGTTTATCTGACTGGCTGTTGTTACGATGCAAATATAAATTCATTTATAGTTTTTTAAGAAAAACTAACGGATAATTATGCACAAGAACTGAACGACGCAGTTTGCGAATTTCGTCTTCAGTGTTTCACAAAAGAGTAGGTTTCAAAATGTGTTTTACACGAGTAATAATTCTATGGAGTTTACTGTACATGGGTTTTGTTCATGCAATAATTTGGCTGAACGGTTGCAGAAACGTAATGGAATTAGGTATTACATTCCAGCAAAGCTGGATCCCGTAAACTCGCTTTAGTTGACAGTCTGGTGGATCCTGCAATAAGTTTCGGGGATCCGCAATTCGTAAAATATCGCGAAAACACGACGTTGCCATCCCACTTCCCCGCGCCATCCTATGTGATACGTAAGCAAACTGGATCACTTTTACGTACTTATTAGAATTAGCGTTTGTTTTTGTAATATGCATTACTATAATTTGAATTTAATTGACTTTATAACTATTTAGTATGGCTATAGTGCACCTAGTAATAATACTCCTAAAATTCTAACACTATTATATATAAATTATAAATTTTTAAAGTCAATCGATATATATTAATTTCTTAAAATTATTCGGTATTATAAAGCAATGAAATGAGTGAAATGTTATTTGTATCAATGTAATATTCGTGAGTATTTTTATTAATATAACGTAATGTATGATTTTAAGAAAGTTCTAAAACAGTTTCATGTTCAATTCTTTTAAATATATATATTACACGTCGCATTGAGAGGGAATATGCTTCTCAGTCGCTGACTTTAAGAAGTAAAATGGGAGGCGAAACTATGGCACGGGTATCTTTAAGATCTTTCTGTTAAAATAAAAGTGATATATCAGATGTGTGTTTAAAAAAAAAAAAAATACTGAGTGTGCTTTCCTATTTTTATATACGTATTTTGAATACAGTTACCGACTAATGTTACTGTCTGGTTGCTAAGTGAATAGATAAGTTTGCAAGGTGATGTGATACATTGTAGAGCATGTAATGTGACTACAGACTGGATGCTTGGCGCATTTGATTATTTACCTCACTACCTGAATTAGATTTAAAAATAAAAATGTAAAAGCATAAATTTACTTTAAGTATTTAATTTATTCTTACAAAGAGTGTACCTAGAGAGACTATACATTTTTAAGTTAATGTCATTTTGCTAGCAAAAGTATTGTTAACTAAATTAAATGATAAAATAACGCCAATGGAACTGTTTTTGTAGCTTTATTGCCGTACGCGTTTCGGCTCTCATCGAGGCATCATCAGCAACGAATCTATTTTAAAATTTTACATTGAATTTACAAACTTATTATATGATGATTAACATAATTTTAAATTGAAGAATTCGGTAATCAATGTTCTCAATTCATTTTTGCATTTTAGTAACTTTGCAAATAAGGTACACTACATAAAATTTTCTCGGGGTTCCCACCGGAGAAACGCGCCAGTTGGAAGCGACGTTTCGAAATCGGAGAGCGATTTGTAAACGTCCCGAGAAAATTTTATACAGTTAATACACCGGGTAAGCCTCCATTCATTCAAGTTACACTACAATAAATACAAGATCAGTACATTGTGTTAGGGTAGCGGAAAAGGAAGCTTCAAAGAAATTTTCAGATCGCCCTCGAAAATAAATTGAGAGAAGAGTTTGGTAGAGAAACAAGGACTGTGTCAATTCAGCCGGTATGCTAGTGACTGAAAGCACTGAACGATTTTGTTGGAACAATGGTAGTAGTTAGCGGGGCTGTGAGGTGTAAGTTGCCAGATACCATTAAGAAAGAAGCGCAGGCACGATGCCACTTGCTGCGGCAGAGTGAGTTGTGTACCTAAGGAAGAGCTCCCTCGTTTTCTGCTTCCGCGGCCGTATTTTCTTCCGGCGCTCGCCGAGGCCGTTTAGCCCCTACTTAAACGACTTACAGCCGTTTCCGAGGTCATAAATAATTCAAGCGTGTTGGCTGCCGTATGTAGACGAGGCTGTAATGAATGGAGCGCTACCCTTCCACCCTCGCCTGGCCGGGAGCGATATCTTATCTGCCGCCGTCCGCCCTATTTTGGTTCCTGTATACTGCGTCTCCCTCACGTTTCACAGCTAATCGAACTCGACATCAGATGTCGGACTACTGTTAGAAGTCAACGGGTTGTGAGCTAAATGCAAGCTACCAATTATCCTCGAAATGGTCAGCCGATTATGAGCTAACCACTCCCTTAGTGCATGACGCCGTGTTAGGGGACATCCATAAATTACGTGAGGTGTTTTTCCGGATTTCCGGACTCCCCCCCCCTCCCCTCGGGTGAGATTTCGTGAGATCTGGTCCGACCCCCACCCCCCTCTGGAGAGATTTGGTCCGTGAGACCCCCCCCCCCTTTTGAAATCACCCTCGCAACTTTTTCAGACCTTTTCTTTTAGGTCTCACCCTCCCAAAGCCGGTTACACCCCCACTTTTCGCCCCCTAAAATCGACTGTCGCATCATTTGTAGATTTTTATTTTATTTATTTTTTAGCTCTATAATACAATTTTTTTTTTCAAAACCTCACGTGAGATTTCCGTTGACCCCCCTCCCCCTTGGTTAGATTTCGCCGGACCCCCCCCCCCTATTTCACCTCACGTAATTTATAGACGTCCCCTTATTTAGACGAGAAGGGCCCAATTCTCCTCTCTCAACACATGCAAGCCATTAGCCCGGATAGTTTTAGTTAGATTATCTGGCATGTAACCACCAACCAAATTGAGAGATGTTTTGACATCTGGAAATTAAAAACTTTCTGTTCTGGTCTAAATACTATTGACATTAATGAATAATGTTCCTTGACACAACTTTCAAAACACTTAAGTTAGACTCAAACAAGTTTCAAGTACATTTCACACGCTATTTTAGCTTGTGTAAAAAGAACACCAACTGGTACCAGACAACCAGTGGCGTAGGTAGGTTAACAAGGGCTCCGGTGCAAAAAAAAATTCAGATGGGAGATTTTTTTTTTTTTTTTTTTTTAGCTTTGAGCTGTGCTTGGGGGCTTCTGGGCTCAGCTTGGTGGCCCCCCTAAGCAGTAGCGTATCTAGGTTCACAAGGCCCTCAGAGTTGAAAAAAAAAGGTCGCCCATTTGCCCTGAAGGACCGTGGGTCCTGAGCTGCGCTTGGGGTCCCCTCCGCTATTCTCAGGGTCCCCCTGAGCATGGGGGCCCCGGTGCCCCTGCAGACAACCTTCTAAAAGCGGCGAGTCACACACACTGCCCCGCGCTCTACCATGATACAATGCAGGCGCACAATCAACAATAACTGGCCGTTCAGCTATGCTGGCCTGAGTCAAATATTGTTACACTGCTTAGATAACAACAATATGGTACTCCGTTTACTAAACAAACTACAGTCTGTAGAAACCCAATAATAATACAAATTAAGTTACAAACATTAATACAATTATTCAAGACACTCATAATTAACAAATGCAACATAATTCAATATTAATACAAGTAATAATAGTAAATTAATAATAAAAAATGATTCGAGGGTTAGTGATAACGTTACAAAGTGTAGGCAAGCTTAAACCTTTGTGAAAGCGCTGTAAATCTGTGATTCGCATTGTGGAATATTACATCGAACATGAATAGTTTTAATGTTAAATTGTTTTCGCGACCGTAGTAGTTGAGGAGTAACCTTCTGGCCTCGCATTCGGGAGGACGTGGGTTCAAATCCCCGTCCGGCCATCCAGATAAAGGTTTTCTCTGTTAGATTTCGTGGTGCTATCTACCGGGAACACGCTCAATTCTTTTCGATGCCAGTGCAAAAGTTCATTAATATCTCTGTGAGAGGTGCTGCTGCCATCTAGCGGCTTGGCTCTGAACAGATTCATACTCGCGAACTTCACAGTTATTACTTTTACCCTTTAAGAGTCAAATTTCAAAACATTTCTTTCATAATTTATGATGTAACTTAAGCGAAGACCTTAATCTTCACAATGATACCTCATTTATCGATTTCGGTAAGCTATCAAGGGAGATGAATGGCTCATGACAAAAAAAAAAGTTGTAGATATATTGATACTTTTCCCGTTATGGGTCGAATTAGAAAAAAAATCTCTTCTTAAAATGTAATGGGACAAAAGCGGAGAATTCAATCTTTAAAATGAAATTTCATTTTTCGATTTCAGTTTGGTATCAAGGGAGAAAAATGGCTCGTGATGTAAAAAATACGGTATGGGAATAATAATACTGAAAGTTTGATATCATTTTTAGTATTTAACTATAACTGGATATTTACGTTATTATTTTTATGTTTTGGATTTCGTAATTGTAATTACTGTTTTATTAAATTTTAAACCCATTGCAATGTTCTTAGAAATACAATAATTTTGGTGATTCCATTTGGCATATATACAAACAAATCCCTGGTCCTTCACGGGAGCATGCACCGTGTAATTGTCATTGATTTAATTTTCCCATTTCAAGTATTTTATCACAAAATGATTTACAGAAGAATCGTTTTGTAATTAAACACGCATGTTTATATTCAATGAAAACTTATTAACACAAATGTGATGTTTTTAAACACGCACCTAATGCACCAGCTGCTGTTGGACACGGAATAACAGGTAATGTCTATCGAAAATCATCTGCTAATAATATTAGTGCACTACCCAAAAGCCGTTCGTTTCTTTTTTTTTTAACTGCTTTACGTCTCCTATAACTACGAGGTCTTTAGAGACGGGAAAGGATGGGGGGCAAGGAATGGGAAGGAATTCGGCCATGGCCTTTTGAAGGAAGCATCCCGGTATTCACCTGGAATGATTTGTGGAAACCATGGAAAATCCAAATCTGGATGCCCGGACGGAGATTCGAACCGTCGTTCGTTTCTACGTAAATATTCCATCCAGTGCTTTCGACGATTTTTTGTGCGCTGTTGTGCATTAATCCCATAATTTCATGCATTGCTGGGGTACTTTACTCATTCCTGAAAATTTTCAAGTTTACATATCACATTTTTGTATATTCAATGGCAAATTAAGCGCTATCCAAAAGAGTCACGCAATTTCATATGATGCGAATTTTGTTTTTGGCATTACGCCTCGTTGACGTCGAAATCATTAGAGGGGGTGGAAAGAACTGGAGGCAAGGAACTGTCAGAAATCCAGCCTTGGCATTCGCCTGGAGTGATTGGATAAATAGAAAATCCAAATCCGTATGCCCGAATGGAGAATCGAACTCATTTCCCCCTAAATGCGAGGCAAGAGCTTTTATTGAAAGTGTCATGTTTACATTAAGTGTTCAAAATTGCGTCCACCAGTAAGCGATACATGCTTGACAGCGTCGGTGGAGCGAATGGCGTACACTCTTTGGCAAAACAATTGACTGTCGGCGCCTGAGTCTAAGTCCCTTATTTCGCACAATGTGGCATCATTGCGCGTATTCAACTCAGCGCTATCTGTTATTCATTTTCTTAAGTCAAGCCTCGAACAAAGCAGGAAGACTCCGCCCGCCCATTGACGATTCTTCTTGGTAGTTCATCTATCATTCCCCACAATTCAGTAAAAAGCTATTAACAGATCTCGAAACAAGTAACGCATTTTCCTGTTCCTGGATTGACTGTAATATTAGGCAAGATATCGGCGACCATACCTCAATCGGACGAAATTCGGTTCCAGCTACACTTTTCTTAAATTCAGATCGTGAAACATATCGTTAAAGTTGTTATTAAAAAGATTGCAATAAAGCGCAGTAAAAATGAGGTTCAGTTATACATTTTATTCCAAATGATTAGCGTAAAATTATAACAATATTTATTTATATATTGATGTGGCTAATCAGTTGCAATAATGCAACACATAATGGGGTGTGTGGTACGAGAAGTGGGTGTAAATGTTCAAAGATCCAGAGTTTTTGGTTCAACAAAACTATTGAAACGATTATAAAGAGATTATTTCGGATAATTGTCTAGTGCCAGTTGAATGTAACTGACTTCCGAGGCAGGATAAGGTTGTTTACCCACTGCACGTATGTTAGCAGCGAAGTTCTCACGTGTGTACCTCCGGATTGTGTTGTGAAAACAGAATCCGGTGGTATAGTTGTGAGGACTTCATTTCAAATGAGCGATTTTCTGAAAAAACTGCTTTTCTGCAACTTTATTAGGTTACTAGCTTCAAAGCTAGTAAAAAATAACGGTCTGAATGCTATGTTCTGGCAAGTCATTTCTTTGGAATTGATTAACATAGTAAAATTGTTATTAAAACAACGCACAAAGTAACTCCTTGTGTCTTACCTGTAACAAAACTATCAGTTATCACTCTGGTCCGGGGAGCATTTAAACTTTATCACAAACTCCGCTAATATGCCAGACCTATATTTCATTTACGGTTACTCCGGTGTGTCCCTTGATTCACATTAGATTTATCTGATACGGAGCTATTGTCATAAATTGGAAAGAAAATTATTAATTCAAATATCTAACACTTAATTACCCTGCAGCTTTCACTTCTCCGACGTTAGCGACTGTAGAATCTGGATTTGATGCAAAATACGTTTTCATCATGAAAACATCGTTTGGTAGATTATTATACAAAACGCTCCCATTCACTTTTGATTGTATGAGTGTTCTCGCAAGAATGTTGATAAATTACCATATAACTTAAACACAATAATAAAATTATAAAAACTCCCAGCAACTACAACTACGCCTTCGTTTACAATATGAACCTGTACTCTGACGTCACGATTCGATTCCACAAAAAACGTTGCGTTCCCGCGAAGTTACATTTTCCTTGATTTTGATTAATTAAAATCAATCAATAAAAAGCGAATAAATAGGTAAAAGAACGTTCTAGCTGTAATTCTACAGTAATTAAGCTTCCAAATAAAAGTACTAGACGAATATTTGAATTTCATGCATATTTCCTATTAAATGTTCGGAAATACCACCATTGACGATGCGCGCGTATCGGGACTGTATATGTCGACTTGAAGCATTAATAAAGTTTTTCCATGAATAAAGTACTTTAATAAGTTATCTGTATGTTCTTGATTATTTCCTGAGGTTTATTTTATGGGTAACATTCCACAAAACGTATGGAAACCAGACACACGTTTATATGAACTTTTTACTTAATAATTGTTCATACTACCATCTTCTTCAATATTTACCATCCCTCCTGAATCACCCTGTATTCATATGTATAGAGGAGTAAAACAGCCTTTTTCAGACTAATACCGAAGATACGAGCGTACGGTATATCGGATCAGCTTTGTGAATGGATAAAAGATTTTCTAACTGGTCGGTCGCGGTATGTCGTCGTTGAAGGAGAAAGTTCTTCTAGTCTAGATGTTACATCGGGGGTACCTCAAGGAAGTGTAATAGGACCACTTCTTTTTTTAATTTTTATAAACGATCTCGGAGACAAAGTGAAAAGCCTTTTTAAATTGTTTGCTGATGATGCGGTTATTTATAGGGAAGTAAGTAATTTGGCCGATTGCTTAGAAATTCAGCGTGATCTGGATATTATTTTGGCATGGTGCGCTGAGTGGCAACTTACGCTAAATTGTAAAAAGTGCAAGACAATGAGCATAACTAATAAAAAGAATCCAATTGTTCAGAAATACGAGTTAAACAATTCAGTTATTGATATGGTCGATTCTATGAAATATTTGGGAGTAACAGTACAAAGGAACATGAAATGGGACTTACACATTAATTCGTTGGTAGGCAGAGCTAATTCTAGGCTGCGATTCATAGATCGAATATTGAAAAATTGTAAAGAACAAACAAAGGAGATAGCGTACAAATCTCTTGTGCGTCCACATTTGGACTATTGTTGTGCCATTTGGGATCCGTTTCGTAAGGGGTTGATCGAAAGTATAGAGAAAGTACAGAGAAGAGCCGCTCGATTCGTGACCGCTTGCTACAGTCCTTATGAAAGCGTCACAGAACTGATTAGTAGACTAGGCTGGGAGTCTCTGGTAGATAGACGACGCACGATTCGTTTAAACTTATTGGTAAACATGCGTACTCCCACTTTCACTCACGAGTGTAGTGAAATACTTCGTCCACCAACCTATTTGAGCCGGAATGACAGGATAGATAAGATTAGAGAAATAAGGTGCCGCAATGATTGTAATATGAATTCTTTTTTCCCTCGTACCATTAGGGATTGGAATGCACAACAAAGAGATTAGCTTTGGTGCTGAGCACCCTCTGCCACCCACAATTTTGTGAATTGCAGAGTATATATGTAGATAGATATGTAGTAGAGTGGTGGTGTAACGGTTAACGTTCTGGCCTCGCATTCGGGAGGACGCCGGTTCGAATCCCCGTCCGGGCATCCAGATTTGGGTTTTCCATGGTTTCCCACATCACTCCAGGCAACTGCCGGGATGCTCCCCGAATTCCTTCCCATTCCTTGCCCCCCATCCTTTTTCGTCTCTTAAGATCTCACTGTTAAGAGACGTTAAGCAGTTTTAAAAAAAATTCTGTCTAATCAGACGTCGGATCTATTGTCGCCGAGCGACGCACCTCTTTGCACCAGTTGCAGCTGGGTTCAGTGTACGTCTATATTTACCAGAGGCATTCTTGTTTTAATTGGCGGAGACAGCGGACTTGTATTCCGCGAGGCTGCAGGGACCCATCTGACGTTCACAGGTTTATTTACATCTGGGTCGGCCGGGGTATATTTAGCTCCTCCAGCGTGACCGGCTAATACCTAGGCGATGAGTTGGCACGCGATATTGTCGCCTAGACACACGTGTCCAAAAAATGCGGTATCTCAGGATTTTAATTAAGGCCGCCCACTAACAAGTGTTACGTACCGAAATATTTATTTCCTTGATGCGTTTCGACGTTTTGCTGTGCGGCATGATCAGTCATTGTAGACTGTTATAAATTGTGGTAATGTCAGATACACACTCCCTGTCTCGTTAACTCAGTTGGTTGCGACATCGCGGTGATGCCCTCCGCCTGAAACGGTGTTGGAAGAAATATCTGTCTTTAAAAGGGGTTGTCCATTAATTACGTGAGGCGTTTTTCCGTAATTCTGGACCCCTCACTCCCTCTGGTGAGATTTGCTCTGACCCCCTCCCCCCCTTATGATGACGTGAGATCTTGAGGGGACCCCCCACTCCTTACTGACCGACTTCCCGACTTCTTAGTTTTTTGAGACCTTTTTTTTTTTTGCTTCCTAGAGCGGTTATACCCCCTAAAACCCTAGCTCTACTGTTAAAAATAATACGTGAAATTTCCGTCGATCACCTCCCCCCCCCCCCACACACACACATATTTCACCTCACGTAATTAATGGACGCCCCAAAACTTGGCTGGCAGGGAAGGAGAGGTGTTTGTGAACAATTCCTAATCACCAAATTGTGCACCAAAGTACTGAGTTAAACCGTAAATCTCTCTGCAGTGCGTATAGAGTGAGGGGATACGACACTGTTGTAGGGGACGTTAAGCTTAGTGGCCTTTGGTGTGTTTCGGAAGAGTAGATCTGAATGGTCCAGCACCACGTTTCACCGTATACCTCCTATCATCTCTCACCAAAACAACACTCTAATCTGAACAAACACAAAAGCACCCACACTTTCAGTGTAGCATGTAAATAATGTAATAGCGTGCTAGGGCGAAAACGACTGAAATATTTATGTAATAAAATCTTTAAAGTAGTTAAGTCGATGACAAGGTACTTTAGAAATGTATCGATTAGTAGTTTAAAATAACTTCCATATTGCAGTAAAACAACATTGTAATGCTGTGACATTTCAGTGATAGCTGAAATATTGCAGTAAAATTATTAAACTGTAAAACACCAGTGAATGCTGGACTCTCGCGTACCCCTCATATTGCTACAACGGAAGCGTGCATATAAACTCCAGTGCGCGTTAGTAACAAAAACATTAGGAAAACAAACTGAATCGGTTAAGCGTTAAAACAACGAAAGAATACGATTCTAAGGGAGCGTGCACAAACTACGTGGCTCGGTCCAGGGGGGGGGGGGGGGTTGGCTGGAAGGCTACGCTGACTACGTGGGGGGAGGGGGGGGGGTTCCGAGCAAAGCCACGTAGCTTTCCTTTCATAACATTTTTCACAGTTAAAATGATGAACAGAACACACAACAGCAAGTGAATATTTATTTCCGTCAGTTAATTATCTCCGTATGTAATTTACAATCATCTGACAAGAGAAAACAGTGCAAAATGTCGTCTGGAATCAAAAGGGAAAAAAGCTACGTGCAACGTGAGGGGGGGGGGGGTAGAGGCAAAAGCCACGTAGGTCTACGTGGGGGGGGGGGGGAGGGGGGTTCAGAGGAGGCCAAAATGGAGCTACGTGGTTTATGCACGCTCCCCAAGAAGGGATTGCCAGCTGATTACCACGCAGTCTGACAGACGATGTGGTGCGCTAACTCTCTCTTTTACATATCTATAACTTTTACAGAAACAACTCATACTTTTTGTATTCTTTACATGAATTATAATTTAATTTTTTTTTTTTAAAAAAAAAAAAAAATTCAGGTGAACGAAATTTTTTTTTAAATTATTTTTTGAAAATTTAATTTAAAATACTTGCGGCCATATTTTGATATGTAACCCGGCAGAATCGTATTCTGCTAGTAATACTTATACATACAAATTGCATTTTAATGAAATAACAGATGGACAAATAAATGTAGAAAGGCTTTTACTTTGGGCATCCGTTGTCTATCAGAGGTTGTGTGAAGGTCTTGTCGTTGGTAACGATCATTTTCCCGGTGAAAACCGTCTGGTCGGGTTTTTGTTTCCATTGTCATTTGGTCCCGTCAACAAGATCACCGCTGCCCACGGACATCTCTTGTACCAGGAAAGCTTCATTGTCATCGCTTCGTCGCGCCTGCGTCAACAGTCGGCTGCTCGCTTTCAGTACAACAAAGTAACAAGCTTGCGGTGTCAACTAAAGAGCCCCTTTTGATCCCTCCACACGCCAAAAGCTAACGAATGTAAGTCGCTCTAAGAAAGAAGAGAGCGGCCAATACCGGAATCGCCCAAACTTCCGACAAGAAAAGACTGCACGTAAGTTTGTTGTTAAAACTACCGTGGGATGTTATTTCACACAGCCTGAACCATTGCCTCATACACATGTTTTCTCCTGTCGTTGGGGGATCTGTAAAACAGCTTCTTGGAGTGGTGAATTTTTTTAACTTAACGTTTGATGCTACGGTTCCCGTGTTGTGAACCAAAGCCGTCTTTGTATAGCGGTTAACATTCTGGCCTCGAATTCGGGAGGATGTCGGTTCGAATCCCCGTCCGGGCATCCAAATTTGGGTTTTCCATTGTTTCCCTAAATCATTCCAGACGAATCCGGGGATGCTTCCTTCAAAAGGCCAAGGCCGAATTATTTCCCCTTCCTTGTCCCCAGTCTCATCCCGCCTCTGATGACTCGATGTCGACGAAGCGTAAGGCCATAAAAAACCACTTGACCAAAAATGGTTAACCTACACACTAGAGACTGCCGCTGGCGAGCAAGGAAGAAATGTATGACTTTTACAACCTGCAGACGGAATGTAATCTGTAACTCATGGAGGAAGTATTACACTCCTGGAAATTGAAATAAGAACACATTGACGCCGGTGTGTAAGACCCACCATACTTGCTCCGGACACTACGAGAGGGCTGTACAAGCAATGATCAAACGCACGGCACAGCGGACACACCAGGAACAGCAGTGTTGGCCGTCGAAGGGCGCTAGCTGCGCAGCGGTTGGGCACCGCCGCAGTCAGTGTCAGCCAGTTTGCCGTGGCATACGGAGCTCCATCTCAGTCTTTAACACTGGTAGCATGCCGCGACAGCGTGTACGTGAACCGTATGTGCAGTTGACGGACTTTGAGCGAGGGCATATAGTGGGCATGCGGGAGGCCGGGTGGACGTACCGCCGAATTGCTCAACATGTGGGGCGCGAGGTCACCACAGTACATCGATGTTGTCGCCAGTGGTCGGCGTAAGGTGCACGTGCCCGTCGACCTGGGTCCGGACAGCAGCGACGCACGGACGCACGCCAAGACCGTCGCATCCTACGCAGTGCCGTAGGGGACCGCACCGCCACTTCCCGGCAAATTAGGGACACTGTTGCTCCTGGGGTATCAGAGAGGACCATTCGCAACCGTCTCTATGAAGCTGGGCTACGGTCCCGCGCACCGTTAGGTCGTCTTCCGCTCACGCCCCAACATCGTGCAGCCCGCCTCCAGTGGTGTCGCGACAGGCGTGTATGGAGGGACGAATGGAGACGTGTCGTCTTCAGTGATGAGAGTCGCTTCTGCCTTGGTGCCAATGATGGTCGTATGCGTGTTTGGCGCCGTGCAGGTGAGCGCCACAATCAGAACTGCATACGACCGAGGCATACAGGGCCAACACCCGGCATCATGGTGTGGGGAGCGATCTCCTACACTGGCCGTACACCTCTGGTGATCGTCGAGGGGACACTGAACAGTGCACGGTACATTCAAACCGTCATCGAACCCATCGTTCTAGCATTCCTAGACCGGCAAGGGAACATGCTGTTCCAACAGGACAATGCACGTCCACATGTATCCCGTGCCACCCAACGTGCTCTAGAAGGTGTAAGTCAACTACCCTGGCCAGCGAGATCTCCGGATCTGTCCCCCATTGAGCATGTTTGGGACTGGATGAAACGTCGTCTCACGCGGTCTGCACGTCCAGCACGAACGCTGGTCCAGCTGAGGCGCCAGGTGGAAATGGCTTGGCATGCCGTTCCACAGGACTACATCCAGCACCTCTACGGTCGTCTCCATGGGAGAATTGCAGCCTGCATTGCTGCGAAAGGAGGATATACACGGTACTAGTGCCGACATTGTGCATGCTCTGTGGCCTGTGTCTATGTGCCTACGGTTCTGTCTGTGTGATCATGTGTTGTATCTGACCCCAGGAATGTGCATATAAAGTTTCCCATTCCTGGGACAATGAATTCACGGTGTTCTTATTTCAATTTCCAGGATTGTATACTGTACTACCTAGAGCAATGGAAGAGCTGAGATAGGATTGCTGAAGAGTAGGTTTGGAATCTCATATTATAAGTCGACTATGACGAATACTGCCATACAAATGAAATCCTTCAGTTTGATCGAGTGTCTTAAAGCACCGCCATAATGGACTTGGGGTAGTACAACGAACGCAGGTAGAAATTTGGAGTGCAGCATACTAAAATCCCCATTCCCCAGATCAAAATTACATGTTAGAGAGAAAAGCACTGAACGCATTAGGATAAAGTTTATATAGTTTACAGACAGTCGGAAACACTCAGTTGAGCTTTGTTTGATCCATTCCTCCATTTGTTCCTGTGATGAGTGCAATTCTTCGTCACAGCGTAACCATTACGACATACGTACTCAACTATCTGCTTCGTATGTTGTAATATTTCTTTTCCTCTGCAGTTCCTCTCCTCGACTTTTATTTACTAACAAATCAACTAATCTCACGTGTGTTCTAATGTCACTCATCATTGTCTCTCTTTTTTTCGGGGAGAAGCTTCCAATCTTCTTTCCTCACCGATAAATTCCAAAATATGTTCTTTTTTTACTTTATTTGTCCGTTTAATTTGTATCATCTTAAAATGCTTAAATTTTAATTCTTTCACCTCCATTACTTGTTTTGCTCCTTATTTACACAGAGTTAGATAGTTAATTTCGTGGTTTTTTTTTTTTTTAAGAAGATTTGTATAACTTGTACTCTCTTATTTTGAGATTGTTCTTACTCTGGGCTTAAGTTGTAATTTTGTTTCACGAATAAAAAAATTCTGTTACTTTCCCTACTACATCTCATAATACTTTTATATTTAGTCCGCTGTTACTATCATTTCTTACATTTTATGTTCTTTGTCTTCACTTGGTTTATATTTTTACCGAATTTTTTTTCACAATATTTTTTCATACCATTTATACTGTTTCAGTACCTTCACTTCTGTCTACTAATATCAACATACCACAGCATAAGCATACTGATCGTTTCTTATCAAAATTTTAAGCCACATCCAATTTTTCTTTTACTGCCTTGATTACTTATTCTACACAAAAGTTGAATATTAGTTGAGATGAACTGCAATCTTTGTTTACTCCCTTTTCAAATGATACACGTATCTCTTGTTCTGCTACCTTTCTTATAACCACCTGATTCCTATGTAGATTATAAATTACTGTTTCTATATCGATACTTGAATTTTTCAAAATTTTGAACACGTTGTCCCCTCAAATATTATGAAAAGCTTTCTCTAAGTACACTAATGGCATAAATGTTATTGATCTATCCTTCTAATTTAATTTTATCATGGTTTTATTAAACCCAAACAGATCTAATATATCTTTCACTTCATATTCTACTTTAAATTATCCTGGTAACAATTTGAATCATGTCGCTCTGTATGTGACAGTTTTAACATTATTGTCTTGGAGGGAGTCACGATGATTTTAAATATCCCCTCCTTCTTAATACTAAGACATCAGTTTGAATAATATTTGGTTCTTTCTTCTCCTAGATATTTCAGAAGTTCTTGAGGAATTTTATAATTTCCTGCTATCTTATTCGAGTTCAGATCATTTCAAGCTCGGTCAGATTTTATGCTTAAAACAGGATCTTTTACATTATCAATACCATCCAACATTTTCATCTTTTTACAGCGTACTGTTTGTGAGGTCTTATGTGTCATATAGGTTAACTCTTTATACTAAGTTTAGCTTAAGCATCAGCATATTATACTTTAATACACGTTTTCTATATTTTTCCCCCAAATTCTGTTTGATCCTCCTATAACCTGGACCTACTTCATCTTCACCAATTTCATTATTTATTTTATCAAGCGTTTTGGGCAGCCATTTATCCTTAGCTTTCTTGCATTCCCTCTTTATCTCATTTCTAAGCTATGTGTAACGCTTTTTTTTTCTACTTAATTTTGAGAATTTTAGCCATTAAGTACAAAATACAGATCACTATCTCGTTATATCAAAAATAAGAATACTTGCTAAGTGGAGGAAAAGAATGAATAAAAACTTACAACAAGATCAAGAAGTTTTTAAGACCTACCTTTTAAAAGATGAAGGAATAAAACATCTATATCAAAGCCGATTACAACAGTGCTTACTGGAAAACCCAACAAATAATGACATCAATAAAGAATGGGAAACTATAGCTTCATCAATACTGAAAGCAGCATATGAAGCCATTGGCAAGAAAAAGAAATTTAGAAGAAAAACTGGACTTAAAATGTGGAACGAAGAAATTGCAGAAGCCGTCAAACAAAAGCAAAAGGCTTATCTAAAAATGATACAGGACCGAACCCTAGAAAATGAAAATGAATATAAAAGAAGGAGAAATATTGTTAAGACAATAACAAAGAAGTTGAAACAAGAGGGATGGGATAGATTAATCAGTTCAATAGAAGATGATGTCCATGGTAGACAAGAGATGGCTTATAAACTTATGAAACATCTCAACAAGGATGAAAAGGAAAGTGCTAATATAAATGTAATTTAAGAAGAGGCATGGGTAAAACACTACAGAACATTATGGTACAATAGTAATTATAAAGAAGAAGAAGAGAAAATAGGAATTGACCATGTGGATACTAAAGAAATTGATCCTATAGACATAGAGGAGTTTGATGCAGCACTAAAATCATTTAAAAATAGAAAAGCTCCTGGACTAGATACAATTAACTTAGAATTGATTAAGTATGGGGGAATGATTCTGAAATTTAGATATTTACACTTAATTAATATGTGTTGGAAAAAGAGAACCATCCCAGAAGAATGGAGGAAGGCCAAAGTTATTTCACTTTTTAAGAAGGGAGATAGGAATTCATGTGATAACTATCGAGGAATTAGTTTATTAAACACGGGATACAAAATATATGCAAAAATAATAAATAACAGGCTAAAAGTAATAGCAGATGCTCTCCTATCAGAAGAACAATGTGGGTTTAGGAAAGGAAGGTCCTGCATAGATAATATATTCTGCCTTAGACAACTACTGTAAAAGAGAAGAGAATTTAATTTAAAGACTTTCATTGCTTTTATAGACTATGAAAAAGCGTTCGATAAAGTAAATAGACAAAAACTATGGGAAATAATGCAAAGAAATGGATATCCACAGCATTTAATACAAGTTATTCAAGGTATGTATAGAAGGACACAAATCGTCTTAGACCTAGGAAATAAACTTACAGAAGAAATAGCAATTAACCAAGGAGTGCGGCAAGGTTGTAGCCTGTCTCCAACACTCTTCAATATATATATAGATGACTTAGTTAGGAAATGGAAAGAAAATGTCCGTCCTGGTATAAAAATAAGCAACAACACTTACATAAATGCTATGTTGTTTGCAGATGACCAATTTATCCTCCAGGAAAATGAAGATGGACTTCAAAAAGCAATTCATATACTAAACATTATCAGCAAAGATTACAATCTGCAGTTGTCTCGTGCAAAAACGAAAGTTATGGCATGGCAGGGGAAATACCCTATCAGAGTTAAAATAGTGGTAGACAATCAGCCAATAGAACAAGTCTCCAGCTTTACTTATCTCGGATGTGAATTATCTTTTAATGAGGATAACGAGGTGAAGAAGAAACTTCACCGATTTCAGTATATGTGTGGAACAATTCGACGAACACTGAAAGGTAAAGCACGAGAGGAGACTCAACTCAAGTTTTATAAAACAATGGCCGTACCGACTCTGCTATATGGCAGCGAAACATGGGTAAATAAAACGCAATACAAAAGCAAAATTCAATCATCTGAAATGAAATTTTTAAGGTCAGTAAAAGGGTATTCCCTAAATGATAGGAGGAGGAACGAGGAAATAAGGGAACAACTGAATATCTCCCCGCTAAATGATAGAATTACCCAAAAAAGGGATAACTGGAAGAACCACGTCCTACGGGGGGGTCCGGCCAGATCTCACGAAATCTCACCAGGGGGGAGGGGGGTCCAAAAATCCGGAAAAACACCTCACGTAATTTATGGATGCCCCTAGGACTACGTGGGGGGGGGGGGGTTCACAGGAGGCCAAAATGGAGCTACATGGTTTATGCACGCTCCCTAACGTAGAAAGTATTTAAATGCAAGGGAATATTTCAGTGCCGTCTTTCTCGACAATGGCTAAGAGGCGCATGTTACCGCTTTGCCACATTACAATTTTGGCCATGAGCTTTTATGTCACACAGTGTGAACAGAATCTGAATTTTACAACTGGTGGCCTCCCCTTTTATGATAATTGGAAAAAATATACAATTACGAACATATTACTGTATCCACAACATATATTAGACAGCCAATCTGCGTGTGTGAATAAATCTCGAAAAAATAGTTTCCATTTTTAACTTATCATTTCATCTACTAGGAATAAGTGAGGTTGAGCTTTTTCTAGAAATGATACTCTGGAAAAGCTAATTGAGAACCTTTGATGTAGGCGAATGCTGGAGGGTCCCCAATCTCCTCATCATAAACTATATATTTCACAAAAAACACAATTATCATAGAGAACGAACAAAGTAGCACACAGACATATGGCAACGAACGCAAGGGTGCCTGATGAGGCTCACCGGGGATTGCTTGAGCAGAGCTCTTCCTATACCTCGCCAGCATTACCCTGCACCACCAGCGGCCATACCAAGGGGAAAGACTTCGAAGAATTACCCTTTCTCATAAAGAGGAGACAGCTTCCACTCATGTGGAAACACCTTCAGCCATTGCTCATGCAGTGCCCGCGGGGAGCCACGTGGATGCGGTGCCACCCGACTTGATGGCGAAGACCAAAAACCATCAGCCGTCTGGCGCCTGTCATAGTTGTTATTCCAGAAGGAATTACAGCCGTTCATAAGCTGCATTCTCCACTCAAAAGATTGGACAGCTCGTGTATGGCAGAGCCAGGCTTTACTCCAATAGATTAGGTACGGCGCGCAGGCCCGGTTATGTTGACTACTCACAGCCCGTGGTATTGTAAACCGCGCCATGCAGCCGAATTGTGCGGGTCAGCACGCGCCACATGCTAGCTAGCCCTCGTTAGCTCGCAGCCACCTCCCCACGACGCACAGTGGTTCGGGATTGGAAAATAGTGGACATTCGAACTAAAGTCATAATATCGATCAAAAAAAATTGGTTTAGATAGCATTTGTTGTGCTGATCAAAACTTGTTATATTCCATTTTTGACAAAAATGAGTCCTTCATCCCTTTTTTTTTTTAAAAAAAAAAAAAAAGAAAAAAGTTATAAGAAAATGTATGGGTGAAAATCAATTTTATTTTATTGTCATGACTATATATCAAAGTGTCAAAGTCAAACCTTATGCAATTGTAAGTACCTATCCTTCTTAATATTACAACATAAAACTTTCTTGCATATCCTTGCCGCTTTGACTACAGGGTGTAAAAGAATTTCTGCGATAATAATATAGTTGACATTCGAACTAAAGTCATAATATCGATCCAAAATTTTTTTTATTTAGATAGCATTTGTGGTGCTAATCAAAACTTGTTATCTTCAATTTTTGACAAAAATGAGTCCTTCTCCCTTAAAAAAAAAAAAAAAAAAAAATTATAAGAAAATGTATGGGCGAAAATTTTTTGTTTTTTTGTCATAGCCATATATCAAAGTGTCAAAGTCAAACCTTATGCAATTGTAAGTACATATCCTTCTTCATATTACAACATAAAACTTTCTTGCATATCCTTGCCGCTTTGACTACAGGACGTAAATGAAGTTAGATATGTTGAATTTAATAATATAATGTAATATAAATATTTTAGTTAGGACATAAGAAAAAAGATAATATTTGTGCTAGAATCGTATATTATCAAGAATTAAATTCGCTTTCAATTTATTTATATCGAAAAAACATATATAATTTCATTTACGCCCTTAGTCAAAGCGGCAAGGATATGCAAGAAAGTTTTATGTTGTAATATTAAGAAGGATAGGTACTTACAATTGCATAAGTTTTGACTTTGACACTTTGATATATGGCCATGACAATAAAATAAAATAGATTTTCACCCATACATTTTCTTATAATTTTTATTTTTTTTTAAAAGGGTGAAGTATCGTAAGACTTTGCACCACTTTTTTGTTTTTTCATCTATGAACTCTATTATGTTCTACAATTTTTAAGATCTAAATATGATTTCCTGCATATATTTTTTCCGAAGACCATTGAAGCATTGAACAAAATCCCAGATTTTTTATTGCATAGTTTGATTTTTTATTGAAATTAAAATATTGGTGCAAAGTATCCTCATAGGAGGAGGATACTTTGCACCACATAGGGAATTACACGGAATTAAATAAGAGCATAGCATTCATACAGTAAGATTACTTTGCACCATAATAAGTAGTGCACAATATTTGGAACAAGCGAATTAATTTATTTATAATTTTAGTTGTTGTTTTATAAGCAGACAAAAGTCAAAATCAAGAAATATTTTATAACTTATGAATTTTATTACAAAAACTTTAGTGATAATCAAACACAATCATTTAACTCTGGTAACCACGTTCACATATTTGTTTTGGAGGTTTAATGGACCCCAGGACATCATCCCACTTAATGTTTAAAATGTCAACAGCAGTTGGCCATTGCCAGGGGTTTTCTGTTTTTAGCATTAAAGATATCACTGTTTCGTCTTCAGTCAAATGAATGATTTCCCCAGGAACAGTTCATTTTCATGTTTGAAAATAACAAACTCTCCAATCTCTCAGATTTTCTAAAATATTTTCTCGGCATGTTCATTCTGTAAAAATCGAAACAAATGGTTTCCATCATATTTTTAACAATATCTTCAATTATTTGTTCTGTAGACCAAGTTATTAACAATAATTTCTTGCCAGGAATATGTGGGGCTTCATTGCATCGATTCAGTGATGGTGCAATGTAACCCCAATATCACCTAAATGTTGACATGCCTGTGTATAAACTTGAACTGTGCATTTCAAGTTTGACTTACAATGACCCATAATTCATTTATAATATGCCAAAATATTGAGAAATGAAATAAATATAGTCTTATCTCACAAATGTTTGCAGGATTTGAAATCCACACAAAAGTATATACACCAAAATTTTCCACAATTCTCCATCGTAAATTGAGACACACACCACATGGGATCGGGCCATCTGGAGGGGATCTGATTCACCCTGAAGTGTAGCGTAGAGTTTATAATGAATTAAAAGGTACAGTACCATTAGGCACTAAGTGATCCCACGGTATGTGTGAATATTGCCGATGCGTCGTGTCAACATACAGAAACGTGACGGAACTAAAGCGTCCAGATTTACACGCACCTTGGGGGGTGCTGACAACGTCCTACTCAACTTGGACATTAAGCGGATTTATAACCCCCATAAATAACTGAGACCCGCTTTCTATTTTCGCACGTTTCGGAAAGTTTCCGCCGAAAACTGGCGCACACTAGCAAAAATAAACCTTAGTGACGTTTCCTAGTAAATGAGTGCTTTATGAGAGTAGGGGAAGACGATCCAGCCAATAGAGAAGCCGCCTCAATTTATTGCCGTGTTGGTGTTTTTTTTTGTCTGTTCTGGGGCCAATGTGGCGCTGGTCCTTTGGCGCGGATTGCGGTGATTCGCCAAGAGCCGGACGCGACATCGCATTACGAGAAGTACAGAGTCTTGCTCGGAGGAGAAGAACGGACGACGAGACACTCTGGTTCAGATCTTCATCTAGTACAGCCGAAGTGACCTTCAACGACGCCGGAGCTGGGGACACTGCTATCACGGTTGAGAAAGCTGGACGACCCCATGTGGCGCTGGTCTTGCCTGGTCGCTGACCAGGGCTGTGAACAATGGTAAAAGCTACGACCCGGACGGAAACTCATGCAATCGTTCCACCCTGAGATTTTGCTCTAGCTGTTTGATATTCAATGATATGTAATTGTTAACCTCAGAATAAAAACAAAATTCATGTTTGCCTAATTTCACAATAATAAATTGTACACCCAATTTTCAGTTTTCCTATTCATTACAATAATATTTCATGTGATAAGCTGAAGATTAAGTATGACTTTTGATATTCCAAATTGATAATTTTGTTAATGATAAAACAGTGTGACCCAAATATAAACGTCCCCAAGGCAGACGTTACAAGTTCCATCTTTGTGGTTAATTTAGAACTAACTGCAAATGACTCATATTTTACCTATCAAAGACCACCAAATGTGGTGCAAAGTATGCCCTCAAGGCGCAAAGTAACCCCGTCTTACGGTACTCATTTTTGTTAAAAATTGAAGATAACAAGTTTTGATAGCACAACAAATGCTATCTAAATCAATTTTTTTGGATCGATATTATGACTTTAGTTCGAATGTCCACTATTTTCCAATCCTGAACCACTGTGCGACGGCTCGCTGTTGATAGCTGGACTGGCGCGGCCGGCAAATGCGCGGGCCGTGGGAAGACAGCTCAGTTCCTCTCCCCCTCCCCCACCCACCTCTCACTCTCTGTGGTGGTCAGTGTCAACGTGTTCCTTGGTAGCCTAATCGGAGGGAATCGAATGATACCAGAACGTTGTTAGCGGATTTTTTTGTTTTTTGTTTGAGTGTTGTTTAACACATTTTTTTTCCTACCTGCGATGGTTAAAATGACGTATATACTATAGCGCATTCAGTTAACAGAGGTGCTTCAAAGTCACCATGCTCTATTCCTGTTCCGTTGCCCTCAGCCCTACACGCGAAGGACACAATGTCACATTTGCTCTACACCTCTTCAATCTAGATACTGAATGTCGATTTTCACTAGGGTACTATTTTATTCAGTCAAAACAAGTTTAAAGGGGTAAAGAGCACCAAACCAAGGGATAAGGGAATCATTGGTTTACTGTTTGCAAAGAGAAATGAAGCCGTTCCAATGTTGGAACAATAATTGAAAACTGTTTTTGGTGGTTTGGAGTAGCCTGTTGTAGTATTTGAAACTACAAGCCTGAGGCCATGAATAAGTACGATTGTATTAATAAATTGTTGTTAATGTTTTAACGAAGACATATAAGTTATGTTGAGATCAAACAAAAGACAAACAAATGGTAATAGTTGTACAATTCTAAAACTTAATAAACCATTTGATTTGAAGTTTATTAACAAGATTTACAACCATTACTAACAATCACAGATGATAAAAGAAGACGGGGTGGACACAACCCATAACCTAGACAGGATTCGAACCGTCGACCCCTGCAACAAGAAGCCAGTTGGCTGAAGGAAAGAAGTTCGTGGAACAGTCCCACAGAACCAAGATACAGAGTAAAGCATCAAAAGTTTACGACACGCCAGGCTAGGTACAGTTGAAAAAAAGAAAGATAGAGAAAGAAAATACCATGATACAATAGCAGTTACTCGCGACTTTGTACTCGTGGAATTAGAATTTTGTTGCTAGAATTGGATCCAGAAAGCTATGAGTTACGTAGAAGGTGTCCCAAAAAGCATGTATCAAGATAATATGAAGTGAAGCCATCACAACACCATTCTACCATCACTCATCAAGAGAACCAATTAGCAACATGTTTAAAAATAGCAGTAAATTAGGGGGGTGGGGTTAGCTATGGGGGACTACCTACCACAATTCCACTTGCAGATTTTTGTTTGTGGTTTAAAATTCTGTGACTTTCTGGGGACATATTATGTCGGTGTCGTGACAATCGCGCACAGTGACATTCGCGCACAACGACAATCGCGCACAACGACAATCGCGCACAACGACAATCGCGCACAGTTTAAAGGTCGGGCCACACTCTCCCCTCTCTCCCGTGAACTTTTTAATTTACGGAACGCAGAATTGACAAATCATCATCACACTAAAGCTTTGCCAGAGGTAAACGTCAATTTTATGGCCTGTAATACTTACATACAACGGAGCCCGGGAGTTGGACCGAGGACCTTCAGTACCCAAATCGTGCGCCGTAACACTGAGTCGCCAGACCGAATATACAGAAAATGGGAAATAAATATTCAAACACAATAAAACAAAGTACTCTTTTTCTCTACAATTTATTTTTGCTTTGTAAAACACAAATGTAATCTTAGATTTGTCTGCTTACGGGGTGCATTTCAAGAAAATCTGATGAACCTGAAAGTCAGATTGAAGAGAAGAAACACACTTTTGTAAGTCAATCAGTAAGATCAAAATAAAATTTGGTCGTAAAGGACCAGAATTTTCCGCAATCTACCTATCGCTTCTCCATGTTCACCAGCGTGACACCGACCCGCACCGTCAAAAAGTAAACCAAACTAGTGACTACCGAGTGTCGGACGACATACATGTATGTTTCTTTTTTCGTCAGTACTGCCGCAATCCGCATGTATCGTGTAGATTTGGGAGAACTGTTTACTGGAAGTTTTAAAAGCACCATCCATAAAGAAATGTTCGTGTAATTTTAAACTTTGTTTGACTCTTTCACCGCTCAGAACAATTATTCTTTCACCTTCCATATCATCCGTAAGAAGGAAACTTCCTCCATCTCCCATCTTCTACAATTCATCATCCAAGATCACTTCGACAGGATTATTTGGTTCCTTTTGGTTTCCTTGTGATATACTCCACTGACGGTTCAAGTTTCTCTTGACAGTTGATTGGGCTGGCATTTCAGCAGCAGCCACGCCAATTTACTGCTTATTTTCAGTTACAAAGTCGTAGCCTTTATTATGGAGATCTCCTAGTTCCTCAGCGTAGATTTTTGGAATTGAACTATCTTCCTCTCGAGCTCTCTTCTTCGGCGCATGAAGTTTTTGATGTACTTCAACACGTGCGTCGTCAAGGGGTCCACATATATGCTCTGTAACATTCAGTATGGCTGCATCCTTACTCTTCAAAATTGCACGACATTGTTTTGATCTTTCTTTGAGACACCGCCAGGTGATCGTTCGATATTCTTTCTTTCTAAACTCTCGACAGCTGTACCCGTCATAATGCGCACACGGCTTTCCATGTGTAGTTGAAGTAACTTCCATGACTAAAACTGTGATACTCAAGGTAGCAGTCAATGCGAACAGTGGTGTGCGGTCTGGTTAGGAAGGGATGGGAGTTGGAATTCCCAGAATTCAGCATGCTGTTGTAGCGGTGACTAATTGGCAGCTAAAAGCAGGTAGCACGAGACGACCTGGTTGTGCGCGATTGTCTCTGTGCGCGATTGTCACGTATCCATTATGTCAATATCGTTTTGTACATGTTTTAATAAGCCTTTTGACCTGGAAAGATAGATCGGTCGGAACTATTAGGATTCGAAGAACCAACTCACCATCTCTTGCCATTATAGTCATGACCAGAGCTTTTATTACGTTGCGCTTCAATCCTGTTATTTTTAGGTTGAACAGTTACGGTGCATCGAAGTTTGGCATTAGTAGTACCTGAACCCGAATATTTAATCTTAAATTATAACAAGGCACCTTCCATAACCCCAACAGGTTAAGGAATCTGTGGGATATGTGGTAACTAGTGCTGTATCCATAACTGTGTCCACCGATAGATATTCTACTATTTCGCCTTGCACTTACAACATTTTTTTATCCAACAGTTTCATTAGTCGGTGCTAAAACTGCTTGTCTATTAGATTTATCAACAGATCATTCACAAACTGACTGCGATAGGGAGATCCCGAAAGATTGTTTTGCCACCTATGTAACAGTGTTTGGATTTGCCACGGATTCCGAGTCATGGCTGGATCTACAATTTAAAGTGGAATCTGAACCAATGAACCTCCAGGCGTGACTAATATGATAAAACACAACGCTTAAAAATTCTTGGCCTCAGTGTGATTTTAAACCAAAATCGCACCTTTCCCAACTAAAGTCACTCGACCGCTCAACGAAGAAACATTACAGAGAATTTACACACACTATCCATCTGTCTAACACTGTTCGGCTAGTTTTCAGAATTTCATGACAAAATTGTTGTTTATTTCGAAAACAGTATACTATGACCCACCTAATAGGACATAGTATTTCTTTGTCAAATTTAATCAAGACTAGTTTAGACGTGGAAACATAACAAACAGCCATAACTACTTGCGCATTTATAATGTTAGTATAAATGAATCAGATAACAGAGGACGCGGTATGCTGAAATGATGTGCTTAGCTTAGCACAGATAAAAATTCAAGACTGCAGCAAACCAGTTGAGAAACTCATGACCGAAAGATAATCGGTGAGATTACTATAAACTGGTTACAAATTCAAATGGTGATATGTCAATCGTCACCGGTTTAGATTCTGTTAACCGCTTCTAGTTAATCCCAGACTGATGGCTCTGTGTGTTTCGAATATTAACTTTGCCTTCGTCTGCCTTAGTCCAGACAAATGAAACATAAGTAGCGCGGAGTCACACATAATTAACACCGCCTGTCTGCTCGTAGTCGGCGCTATCAGAGGACTTTATTGCGGTAGGAAAGGTAGGCAATAAAACGTTCGTCCTTAGCCGAGCGTATCGATGGGAACGCCCCTGGCCGGAGGCAGTTACCGGCGGGGCCCACAGATGGCAGCACGTGGTCAGGCGCGCGACGACTCGAGCGACGTTGCCGTCCCTAACAGAAGGTTGGCGGTCACGTCGACCATCCGTCACTCTGCGCTTATCGACTGGCGTATCGATATCGCCATCACGGTAGTGAAATCGAGAAACTACACGTGGTGTCGACCTCGGGACGAACAGGACCTTGATTGCTTCTTCAACTGCGTAACCATTTCGCATTATGAAAAACATTCTAGAGTACAATATCGTATACTGTATATAAAAACAAGGACAGGTTTCTAAAATTACTTTATTTGAAGATGTTAAAAGCCTTAATGTATTGTTCACAGTTTGATTAAGAAATAGATATTGCATACATTTTTTTCAGAGAGCTGAGTTCTGTATAATGACACTTATTTTTCGATGTTTGGTGCCATATTTGTTATCAGCAGTCTTAAATCGCTGCGTACCACTTTTAACAACATTTTTTTGTAGCTAGTAAACTGCCGACTACACTATATTCTTTTTTTTTCACTACATATGATCATAGGAATGCAATTAAAACCTTATTTGTCGGAAGCCGGAGACCACCAGTTTCTTCATCAGAATGTAAAGCTCCATGTAAATCTTTTATCAGCCATTTTCTTACAAAGTCAACAAGCCAGTTCGATGCCCCCAATTATGTGGCGCCTCTAATTACGTCAACGAAGCTTAAAGCCATTAGGGGAAATATCAGTACGCACTAACTGGTGGTAAATGGAAAGCAATTGTGAACGAGGGCCACTAAAGATGAGTTCTCAAAAATGAGACGAGAACAAATATTTCGCTCTTAGTGAAGCAATACCGTTGGGATTTCAAGGTGATATACCTCAAGCGATGTATCCAGACAGCGCCTAGAAAGTTGTAATGTGACCTTTAAAATGACTGTAACTTGAAATGGATATCTCTGTTAATCCATAAGCGCCCCAGGGATCTAGTTGCTCATTTGACACCGAAACATAATACATGATTAATTTCTTTTATTCAACTAGCAGGATTTTCAAAGAATTTAGCTTTATGTATACGGTAATTTATGATTTTAAAAGCGTTAAACCTGTTTGGTGATTTAGTACAATTTCAGATTTCTTTTGGTCTATGCAAATTCAACGATAATTCTTCTGTGTTGTACTCTAATTTGGGCATGAAGAAATAATCCACATTGCAAACTAATAGCCTTCAAATATTGCTCCCAGTGATTATTAAAGTCGCAGATGCTAGTCATTTTATAAACTTTACTAAAGTCCTTTCATTTACAACGATGGTGCAATAAATGTCACATTAACGAGTAACAGAACTTTCATTTGAAAATATTCATTTTGTCACTGATATAATTAATATTTAGAGGAAAAGATTGAATTATTATTAAAACACTGAACTTCCTTGATGTAACAATAACCAGAAATGGTCCATCACACTCTTTCAGCATATACAGAAAACCCACATACACAGACACCATAATACACAATATATCTAACCATCCTAACAACCATAAACAAGCTGCACTTAGACACATGCTGAGCATTCTAAACACTACCCCTATCTGAAAACGACTACACAACAGAATACAACACAATCACTCAAATAGCAAGGAATAATGGGTACACAGATAAACTAATTGAACAACTCAACAACAAAATCAAAAAGAAAACAAGGATACCACAAGACAGTCAACACACAAACACCATCAACCACACTAAAAAACAATGGTATACCATGACTTACAATAATAAACACACACACAGAAGAATAAGTAATATATTTTGGAAACAAGGAAGACAAATTGCATTCAGGACAAATAACACAATACACAAACATTTGAACACCAATAGCGAAAATAAACAGTACCAGCAATCAGGCATATATCAGTTAACATGTCAACAGTGTAAAGCAATTAGAACTAGTCAGAATATAACAGACATTGTGCAAGAAATTTACTAACTGTTATACGAGAAACAGATATATTTAAGTATATCAGCAAAAATTTTACACAGTAAAAACTACACGAATTGAAGAATCAGGCGGTTAAAAAACTAACTTTCATTAACGTTCCGTTTCCAATTGCCAAGGAAGAACATTGCCAAAAACAGGTTGGGTGGGCTCTGGGCATCCATCTACCGATGTCCAAAAGCCATAGAGGAAAATGTTAACTTACATTTTATACGGAAAGGTAGAGAAATGCCCAACCTGGGTGAACTGTTAACGTTTGTGACTAGCATTCAGAAGGACGCGATTTCGATTCTCGGGGCCGCTATCCAAATTTCAGTTTCCCATCCTCATCATCATCCTCAACAGTTTCCAGCCTCTGGCCGGGTCTGCTTCATGCACAATTCCTTCTTTCTTCCCACCACCTCTCTGTCACCACTTTGTTCCAGTCCTTTCCTCTCTTCCGTACACACTCCTCCACTCCTTTCAGCCATCCATCTCTTGGTCTTCCTCTGGGTCGTTTACCATGCATTTTAATTTCTTGGATTTTTCTTGGGATTCTCTGAACCTCCATTCTCTTTACATGTCCATACCATCTTAGTCTGGTCCCCTCTACCCTTTCCTGTAGGGGTTCCTCTTTTATGGTGCATCTAATCACTTCATTCCTTATCCTGTCCATTTTAGTAACTCCCATTCTACCTCTTAAAAACTACATTTCGCTTGCTTGTACTCTGCTGATGTCCCGCTTCTTCATTGTCCACGTTTAAGCAACATAAGTCAAGATAGGCACATAGTATGTATGATAGATTACTCTCTTGCTTCTCTGTGGCACCTCTTTATTCCATATCAGGCATCTAATGCTCCTTAGAAATGCCTCTGCTTGTCTTCCTCTTTCACTTATCTCGCCATCATTTCCTCCACATTCCTCTAATACACTCCCCACGCACTTGAACCTGTTTACCTTATTTAGTTGTTCCCCTGCCATCACAATTCCCTAGGTTATCGTATTCTTCTTTCTGGTTGTTACCATGTACTCACATTTCTTTACATTAAATTTGAGGCCATATTCCTCCACACTGTCTGTCCATACATCCAACTGCCGCTGAACTTCTTCTTCATCACCTCCTCAAATCATCAGATCATCCGCAAAAGCCATCACCTTCATGTTTTCCCCTCCCATCCTCACTGCCACCTTCTGCATTATATCATCCATGATTAAAATAAAGAGTAGTGGTGATAGGGCACTTCCTTGTTTTAGTCCATTCCTTTGTTTCAGCCAAACTGTTTTTCCTTCCCCTATTTTCTCCCATGATTACCCAAAATCAGTCATGGCGAATGCGAGAATGGTTCTCTCAAAAGGCTATCGCTAAAATCTTTGTGCAAAATCCTAGAACAGTCTCTAATGATATCTAGGATGTAACGTAATCGTATGTTACGGATAGACGACCCTAGTCTGTCTATAATTGGTTAGGTGCCTTCCTTCACTCCTAGTCTTCCAAACTTAATTACTTAATATTTTTCAGTTCCAATGAAAGTTGCTATTGCTACCAATTGATCAGACGTTGTTCCAAGATACTGCAGGTCCGGATTCACATTTGCTACGGGCCCCGCGCTATTTTAATCCGGCCCTGAGATACTGCATTTATTTAATACTTTCAGCAAATTAAAACATGGAAATCTTTACAATGCATGATTCCTATCAGTCAAAATGTTTGAAAATAAAAGTCAAATGTTACAGCTTTCATCCATAACTTTCATACTAGCTAAGGCTTTTGGCCTTAGCTCCAGGACACATTGGACAGGTAGTAGGAAAATGTTTCAAAATTCTGCACTTGTTAGAGAGAGTGATGAGGGGATGTATGAGAGAAGTAAAGGAATTGGGTTACATAACTTTGGTCAGACCATTGCTTGAATATGGTAGTGTAGTATGGGACCTACATCTTGCGTACCAAATACAGGAGTTGGAGAGGGTGCAAAGAAGGGTTGCTAGATTTGTTTCTGGAAATTACCACAGAATGCAATCAGTGACGGATATGATAAAGGAGCTGGAATGGGATTCATTGCAAGACAGGAGGAGGGTGAAGAGGGTCATGGGAGTGTACAAGGCGTATATTGCTGATGATGCGTGGAAATATATTGGTGTAAGAATTAAAAGTTGTGCATGGAAGGGAAAAGATGACCGTGGCCACAAGCTAGCACTCGATTTCAGACACAAGGGTGTGGGAAGATTCTCTTTTATAGGTAAGGGTGTCAGGAATTGGAATAAGTTACCAAGAAAAATGATGAATAATTTACCAAAAATGTTGAAATAATTTAAAGCTAAAATTTAAAGAGGGCAAATGTAGGTGGGTGTACGAAAGGGAAAAGATGGGTGTGTGGGGTAATTGCCACCGAGGCGTGCGCTCCATCGAAATTAAATTAAATATTATTATTATTATTAAATATTATTATTACTTCCCTACATATTAAATCAGTCTGTTTTGTCCTTACTCCACGCCCGATCGCTGTCTCGTCAGCTAAATGGAAAAATCCCGGGACTCATGCCCTATTTCTTTACAAAAGGACCTTAGCACAGCGAACAATCCAGCATTGTTAATTGTATAACCAACAAGCTATAAAGCCCAAAAAAGTTAATTTAAATTAATTAAACTAAAAATATGCTAATTCTGTTTAATAGAGAGGTCTAATGGCTCAGTGGATAAGCTGTCTGACTAGGGCTCGAAATGTCCCCGGTTCGAATCCCTGTCTCGGCGGAGATTTTCATAGGCATTTAACCCAACCTTCACCTCAGCACAGCTTGCTGTGTAATAAGAAGTACGCCAGAACGCTTACGTGGTTCGGATTCCAAGTTAAAGTGCAGGTACCCTTTACCAGGTAGCACTACGGTTTAGGTTAAGGCGGCTACGACAGGAAATGAATGCGCAGCCAATAGAAACCCTGTCACCAGGTTATTACGACCACACGAAATTGTTATTATATATACAGAGTGTATCAAAAAGAATCATATTTCGTCTATATTTCTGAAACTGATAAATATATAAATGAATTTTGTTTTTTGATGAACGGGAAATCAAAAAGTTTAATTTTTTTTAAATAAAAAAACATCTTTTAATAGGTGTTCAATATGTCAATGCAGTATTCAAATTATTCCCACACTGCAGCGTAACAACTGCTGTTATGCGATGTCTCAGTACATTTATTAAATGGGATGTTGCCTAGTCACTAAACACTAAGAGTGGAAGAAAACTGTCATTTTGCCAAGAATGAAATTACAGAACTCCACACGTTGTTGTTTGTCACCTTCACGAAGAGCTTGCAGTAGCTGAATTTTGTATGGTTTTTTATGTGTAAACATCGACGCAACACACGCCAGACGGACGTCGGGGGCATGTTGAGCTGACAAGCTGAACGGCGAATGGATTTCTGCGGACTCCTTGTGAACGTATGGCGGATGCGTTCAACGTCTGCGTCAGACACTCGGGGGCGGCCCCGCTACTTGCCTTTACACAAACAACCTGCTTCTGTGAATTGTTGATGCCATCGTCTAATGCTCTGTGCTGTAGGAGGATCCACACCATACCTAGTACGAAAGTCACGCTGAACAGTTGTTACTGACCCGCGCTGCACAAAAACGTAGAACACAAAACGTTTTCGGTTGTCCCGACGCCATTTTTGCTAGAACTGAAGTGGGTGCCCACTGCTGCTACCTAGCGGGAACCATGTAAACCTCGAGAGTTTGGTCTTTCCAACAGTTCGTTGTTCAGGCACATATCTCAAATAACATAATAGTTAAGAATTTTTTTTTTTTTAATCGGATGATTCTTTTTGATACACCCTGTATATTTAATATGGACCGGAGGGTAGGCCTATTGTATATAACAGCGTGTCACAAGGTCGACAAGCCACAAGCATTAAAGAAAATGCAATTTATCCACTTTCACCTGGAGAGATTTCAAGTAACCCTGGAAACCTATTTGGGTCGCAATGACCGGAGGGATAAGATTCGAGAAATAAAATGACGTACTGATGCTTTTATGTATTCTTTCTTTCCTCGTTCTATTCGGGATTCGAATGCGCAGAATTAAGATTGGTGCTTAGCACCCTCTGCCACCCACAATGTTTGTGAATTGCAGAGTATGGATGTAGAAACAGCAGCCCTTCATGGCCGATCTTGGACTGGAACTAGCGTCCCTAATACCAGTCCAGTACTCCACAGTTTACCTAACGGGATCGGTACACGTGTGGTCGTCGGATAATGTGTTGTTTCAAACGTAATTAGAGATGACGAGGTGTAGCCGCTTTCGTTAGCTGCCGGTTTGGCGTGCGGTGTAAAGCTGAAGGTCGCAGAAGCGATCAAGGAGAGCTGGAAGGCTGCGGGGAAAGACCTTCGACAGTGGATCTGCGCCATGTCAACACAACTGCTTTTTGCAGTTTTCTACTTCTCTGTTAAACTGGGAACGTTACCAGTTCCGTAACCGGAGAAGTTTGTCTTGTACTGGTACTTCGAGTTTCACTCTTGAAATGCACACGAGCAGTAATGGACTATTTATTTGAAATGGCATTGGCTACACTCCACATTTTGAATGTTGATATTTGTTCCACGAAGCAGAGACCACACAAGACTAACATGCATTTAATTAAAAACCACCAATTGCCGATGCCAGACTCGAACCGCGACCCCTGACCTGCAACACGAAGCAAGCACGCTACCCAACGCTGCTTGGATCGGCTAGTACAAATACTTCAAGTCACAACAAATACATGCCATAACCTGATGACAAACCAAAAACGAAGCCATGACACGTCATAATTAATGAAAGTAAATGTCAGAAGACAAAACTCCATTATACTCTCCCCACTTAAAGGAATGGGTAGCAAATTACATGGCTAGCTAGTGCAGAGTTTCTCATACTCATAGCTTCGCGTATCCTTATTAAAATTCCCAGACAATAGCGAACCCTCTTAAAAAACTGGCTTTTTAGTGTTTTTCTTTAAAAAAGTGAGGATTTTTATTTTAAAAAAGTAATACATTCACAAAGATAAATATGTTATTAATTAACGTGTTAGATGGTCTTTCTTGTATACGTTGAGTCGATTTCAGGAACAATTTTGCTAATTTTCGATCTCAATTCATCATCGTGCGTTTTCTACGATTAAGACAGCTAGTCAGCCGCCATACCGTAAATCTTGTTGCTTAAGTCCTACGATCAACTAGCGAACCCCAAGGGGTTCACGTACTCCATTTTGAGAAATCCTGCTGACTGGGCTGAACATGCTAAAATACTACATGCTGGGCTTGGCGTTTGGTTTCAAAAGTAGTAACGGAGGTCCTGATAACGGTTTTGGTGTTTTTCAGAGCCTATAAGGAACAATCCATAAACTACGTCCTACGAATTTCGTGATTTCCCTCCCCCCTCCCCCCTCCTTGTCACAGGTGATCACTCCCCGGTGTGACCCCCTCCCCTGGTGTGGCGTCTAAATCTAAAAATTATTATATTAAAACAGCACTTCCAAAATTATTTACGTACTTGTATTAAAATATTTTTGCATATAATCAAAAATAAATCATAGATTATAGAAAATTGACAAAACATAACAAATCATATGAATCACATAAAATTTAATCATTTTGTGTCCATGGACTTTGAACCAATTCCTTTACAAGCATCGACATTATTTATCAAACAAAGAACTTCCCTGTCACGTTTAACTTCATCTCTTCGAGAACGAATCTTCGTGATGGGCTGTGTTGATTAGAGGCTTTGTATGATGAAAGATATAGACCAGTAAACACCATCATGAAAAAAGAAATATTAAATGACGGAAAGGTTTCTTGTAGCTTTTGCCTTAAATGCAATCCGACGGGTGTTTCAGTTCCTATGTACCATACAGAATATATGGTGTTATTTTTTTAATTTTATTTTGGCAATCGGCCTGTAGCCATTCAGCCAGCATTCAATGTATTTTATATATCGTCAATGTCAATGAATTTCTGAATTTTTATGTGAACGCTCAGTTTGTAGGACAACACATGACACACGCAACACAAACTTAACATAAACACCCGTCCCTCGGCCGGACTCGAACCGGCGACCATCGGTAGGTGGAGCTAGCACTTTAGTCCCAACGCTACCAGAATATAGTTAATTTACAAACGGAGCTATTGAATGGGATTACAATTTATATTTGAAATACTTTTACCATCATCGTACTCGGAAAACCGCATCAACTTAGCTGCTGCTGGGTCCCCAAACTTCTCCGCATAAACTAAACGTTTCACAAACAAAAATAGACATATCATAGAAAACATAAAGTTACACGAATTGCAGACAAATGGCAACACTAAGCTCTCCCATTATTCCACGAACCGACAAACGAGTCAGATGATTCATCTTGGAAGCTGAAAGTCGACAATGGTTCCCCAGGCCCACTATGACTGCTATCCGATGAGTGCAGCTTGAGAAAAATTGCCGGCGTGTGCTGCCGACCACTCGTCTTCCGTGCTTAAGATCGAATTGTGATTGCGAAGCTCTAACCCCGAGAATCCTGCGGAGAAACAGCTGTTGAGCCCAGAACATTATGACTACCTACCCACTGTCGGTACAAACCCGTCCAGGCGATAGCAGCGTCATCTGATGAGGAATACTAGTAAGACAAATGCACCGTGCGTGTAGTATCAGTGAGCGTGCTATCCGTGTTTAGAATGAGGAAGGCGTGCGATCTACACAGACGGAAAAAAAAATCCCAACACCAAGAAAAAATTATTGTAGAGTAATGAAATTTGGACAATGCATTTGTCAAGTTAACATGTTTAATTGATTAAATTTTCAAGATCACAGGTTAATTTAAGCTCAAGAAAATGCATTTCAAATGTGAAATACTGTTAAATTAATAGCCGGTGTAACCTCCAGAATTTTGAATGCAAGCCTGCAAACGTGAATGCATTGTGTCATACAGGTTTCGAATGTCACTTTGTGGTATGGAGTTCCATGCTTGTTGTACTTGTGCTGTCAATACTGGGACGGTCAGTGCTGGCTGTGGATGATGCTGGAGTTGTCGTCCAATGATATCCCATACGTGTTCAATTGGAGACAGATCTGGTGATCTCGCAGGCCAAGGTAACATGTCGACACTCTGTAGAGCACGTTGCGAGACAACAGCGGTATGAGGGCGAGCGTTATCCTGTTGAAAAACTCCCCCTTGAATGCTGTTCATGAATGGCAGCACTACAGGTTGAATTACCAGACTGACGTACAAATTTGCAGTCAGTGTGTTTGGTATAACCACAAGAGTGCTCCTGCTGTCATAGGAAATTGCTCCCCAGACCATGACTCCAGGTGTAGGTCCAGTGTGTCTAGGCCGCAGACAGTTTGGTTGCAGGCGTTCCCCTGGCCTCCTTCTGACCAACACTCGGCCATCACTGGCACCAAGGCAGAACCTGCTTTCATCAGAAAACACAACAGATCTCCACTCCGTCCTCCAATGAGCTCTGGCTTGACACCACTGGAGTCGCAAACGGCGATGGCTTGTAGTCAGTGGAATGCACGCTACAGGGCGCCTGGCTCGGAGCTGTCCTTGAAGTAACCGATTTCTAACAGTTCGTTGTGTCACTGTGGTACCAACTGCAGCTCGAATTTCTGTAGTGCTGCCATTCATGAACAGCATTCAAGGGGGAGTTTTTCAACAGGATAACGCTCGCCCTCATACCGCTGTTGTCTCGCAACGTGCTCTACAGAGTGTCGACATGTTACCTTGGCCTGCGAGATCACCAGATCTGTCTCCAATTGAACACGTATGGGATATCATTGGACGACAACTCCAGCATCATCCACAGCCAGCACTGACCGTCCCAGTATTGACAGCACAAGTACAACAAGCATGGAACTCCATACCACAAAGTGACATTCGAAACCTGTATGACACAATGCATTCACGTTTGCAGGCTTGCATTCAAAATTCTGGAGGTTACACCGGCTATTAATTTAACAGTATTTCACATTTGAAATGCATTTTCTTGAGCTTAAATTAACCTGTGATCTTGAAAATTTAATCAATTAAACATGTTAACTTGACAAATGCATTGTCCAAATTTCATTACTCTACAATAATTTTTTTCTTGGTGTTGGGATTTTTTTTTCCGTCTGTGTATCTGAGTTTGACCGAGGGCAGGTTGTGATGGCCCGGAGACTCTGCACGAGTATTTCGGAAACTGCACGACTTGTCGGGTGTTCGAGGAGTGGTAAGTGTCTAAAACAAGTGGCGAATCCAAGATGAAACCAGGTCCAAACGTCAAGGAGTTGGGCGGTCAACCATCACTATTGTTGTCGAACGTCGTAGGCTGGGCAGACTGGTAAAACAGGACAGGCGGTGAACTGTGGTGGAACTAACATCAGACTTCAATGCTGGCCAGAGTACAAGTGTGTCTGAACACACAGTGCACCGAACACTCCTCACGATGGACCTCCGCAGCCAACGACCCATGCATGTGCCAATGTTAACACCACGGCATCGGCAACTACGACCGATCATCGTCACTGGACGTCGGCGCAGTCGCAGAGCATTGCATGGTCTGACGAATCGCGATACCTTCTTCATCATGCCGATGGGAGGGTGCGAATCCATTGTTTTCCAGGGGAAAATTTTCCTGACACCTGTACTGACGGAGACAAGCTGGCGGCATCTTAATTATGCTCTGGGAATCATTCAAGTGTGTATCCATGGGTCCAGTGGAGCTGGTGCAAGGCACCATGATGGCCAATAAGTATCGTACACTGGTTGCAGATCACATACACCACTCAATGATGACCATATTTTCCAACGGAAGTGGCATTTTTCAGCAAGATAATGCGCCATGTCACAAGGCCAGGAGTGTGATGGAATGGTTTGAGGAACACAGTGGCGAGTTGAAATTGATGTGCTGGCCCCTCAACTCGCCAGATCTGAACCCGGTCGAACACATCTGGGATGTGATTGAATGTGGCGTCAGAGTTCATCACCCCTCTCCCGGTATTTACGGGAATTAGATGACTTGTGTGTGCAGATGAGGTGCCAACTCTCTCCAGCGACCTACCAAGGTCTCATTGCTTCCATGCCAAGACGCGTTGCCGCTTTTATCCGTGCCAAAGGTGGACATACCGGCTATTAAGTACGTGGTCATAATATTCTGGATAATCAGTGTATCTACAGTAGATTTATTCACGACATCGTTCGCAGGGGCCAGATATGTTCGCAAACTGTTGAAACTAATTACAACAGTAACTACACAAACGGAAAAAAAAATCCCAACACCAAGAAAAAATTATTGTAGAGTAATGAAATTTGGACAATGCATTTGTCAAGTTAACATGTTTAATTGATTAAATTTTCAAGATCACAGGTTAATTTAAGCTCAAGAAAATGCATTTCAAATGTGAAATACTGTTAAATTAATAGCCGGTGTAACCTCCAAAATTTTGAATGCAAGCCTGCAAACGTGAATGCATTGTGTCATACAGGTTTCGAATGTCACTTTGTGGTATGGAGTTCCATGCTTGTTGTACTTGTGCTGTCAATACTGGGACGGTCAGTGCTGGCTGTGGATGATGCTGGAGTTGTCGTCCAATGATATCCCATACGTGTTCAATTGGAGACAGATCTGGTGATCTCGCAGGCCAAGGTAACATGTCGACACTCTGTAGAGCACGTTGCGAGACAACAGCGGTATGAGGGCGAGCGTTATCCTGTTGAAAAACTCCCCCTTGAATGCTGTTCATGAATGGCAGCACTACAGGTTGAATTACCAGACTGACGTACAAATTTGCAGTCAGTGTGTTTGGTATAACCACAAGAGTGCTCCTGCTGTCATAGGAAATTGCTCCCCAGACCATGACTCCAGGTGTAGGTCCAGTGTGTCTAGGCCGCAGACAGTTTGGTTGCAGGCGTTCCCCTGGCCTCCTTCTGACCAACACTCGGCCATCACTGGCACCAAGGCAGAACCTGCTTTCATCAGAAAACACAACAGATCTCCACTCCGTCCTCCAATGAGCTCTGGCTTGACACCACTGGAGTCGCAAACGGCGATGGCTTGTAGTCAGTGGAATGCACGCTACAGGGCGCCTGGCTCGGAGCTGTCCTTGAAGTAACCGATTTCTAACAGTTCGTTGTGTCACTGTGGTACCAACTGCAGCTCGAATTTCTGCCGCAGACGCAGTACGATGCGCCACAGCTGTACGCCGAATACGGCGGTCTTCCCTCTCAGTAGTGCCACGTGGCCTCCCGGAACCCGGTCTTCTTGAGGCAGTACCATCCCTTGACCACTGCACCCAACAATCATGCACAGTGGATACATTCCGGCCAAGTCTTTCTGCAATATCGCGAAAAGAAAATCCACCTTCTCGTAGCCCTATTACACGACCTCGTTCAAACTCGGTGAGCTGTTGATAATGGCTTCTTCGTCTTCTTAAAGGCATTCTTGGCTAACATCAACTCACTATGTCAAATCTCAGCGGTAAATAACGTTCACAAACTTTACAGCGCGTATTTAAAGCAAACCTGATTTGCAAGCTCTGAGTAGCGCTACTAGCGCCACACTTATGCGCGAAGCGCGAAATTTGAATCGATGTCATCTTTCAGATGTATAAACACGCCTACCAAATTTCGTTTATCTAACACAAGTCTTTCTTGGTGTTGGGATTTTTTTTTCCGTCTGTGTATAATCTTAATATGTTTTTGCTTGAAATGAAGATATATTTCAGATTTATTCAAATACAAAATTCAGATTTCTATAATTATCAGAAAATTAAGGGTCAGCATAACTGTACAATGATATAAGTTACCCGTAGCACCATCTAATGGGAATTAGTAAAGTTAGGTACATCTCTGCAAAATAATTAACATCGGATCAACCCCCTCGGTATTTATTTACTGTCACAAGAGCGAAATGTATCTCCATATTTTTTTACTATTTTTTTTTCTACGCCTAGATTCCTCGTAAACCATTACCAAGCGCTAACAACACAAAGTTCATGTATTGCGTCTATAGACTACTTAACTAATACTAAAAGAAAGAACAGATATAAGTCATTAGGATGCCATTATTTATTTCTTTGTTCCTGAGATATCAATTTCCTGTTGTTCCGTTCCTAATTCCATACCGAGCGTGGTGGTGTAACGGTTAGCGTTCTGGCCTCACATTCGGGAGGACGCCGGTTTGAATCCGTTTCCGGGCATCCAGATTTGGGTTTTACATGGTTTCCCAAATCACTTTAGGCAAATGCCGGGATGCTTCCTTCAAAAGGCCATGGCTAAATTCCTTCCCATTCCTTGCCCCCATCCTTTCCCGTCTCTAAAGACCTCGCTGTTAAGAGACGTTAAGCAGTAAAAAAAAAAAAATCCATAATGAAATTTAGGCCAGACGCTAAGCTTTAAATCTGCTAAAACCTCATCAAATTCGGATTAATAGTTTCTTAGCTATGCATACTTTTCTTTAATGTTGGTTTCAAATTTTAAAGGAAAAAATATTGAGGCACTAGAAAAACATAATTAGGTTAGCTAAATTTATTGCTTGTTGCAATGATCATATCTATGGGCATAGATTATAACGAAAACATCTGGATCAAACGAATATATATATATATATATATATAAACAAAAAAACTGTGTATTTAATTGAAATACATATTTTTATTTATGATTGATTTCCAATTTGAAAACATATTTAATCATTACAGAAACAAAAAGACAGTCTTTATTTGTAGGTTGATATAACAACATTATCTGTGGATACAGAGTGAAAACAACTCTGGCTACGCGTGTGAAGTCACAAAGTTACAAACACGATGACCAAGCTGGCCTTTTATTCGTAGTGATAAATATAAGGTATGTAGTATGTATGAGCACGCAATGTTTCCACTATCTTTTTTTTTTTTTTTTTTAACAGTTTAACGTCCCTTTTTAACAACGTGGTCTTTAGAGACGGGAAAGGATGGGGGCAAGGAATGGGAAGGAATTCGGCCATGGCCTTTTGAAGGAAGCATCCCGGCATTCACCTGGAGTGATTTGGGGAAACCATGGAAAACCCAAATCTGGATGCCCGGACGGGGATTCGAACCACCGTCCTCCCGAATGCGAGGCCAGAACGCTATCCGTTACACCACCACGCTCGGTGTTTCCACTATCCTCGCCAAACAAATTATTTGAATCAAAACCTGTTCTACGACATGAGATTGCAACTTAATGCTTATATTGCACTCTTCTGCCGGGGACCGGTAATTTTCCAAGCATCTGTCCCTACTTTCACCTATGAAAAGCTTCTGTCATATATGCGAAAGAGCTCTTTGATCACTGTGGTTCGGATACAAAGTTAAACTGTAGGTCTCAAAGGAAAGGAAATGTAACACTGGCCTAATACTCCTCATTGGGGAGGATTAAACCAATCTTCAGATTGCCAATTAAGCTATTTTAAAGTAATTGCACAGTGTGAAGTAAGAATCTCTTTCAAATACTCTCCATTTTCGGTGCATAGAGTCGGATGCTTACATTACCGTGGATACATACACTAGGAAGCGAGACTTCGGTGACCGCTTTGTGGTCTTCCAAGCCGCACTCTGTTAGCTTTTGCATTCATTCAGTCTAGGATTCCCCAGCAACAGGTTGAAAACAAATTTGAGCAATCCAACATTCAGAACTTTTGGCAGATCGGAGTGTCATATTTCGGCACCTCACAATCTGTCTTGTGTCCTCATTTTATAATCTCTGCCTTAATTCATTACGTTGTCGAGTCGTCAAACTCTAACAAGTCGTTCGATATCTAAATCCATCAAATCCATGGACATGATTACATTCTTACTGCGATTTCTCAATTCACGAAGTTGATATATGACTGAGAACTCTCTGAAGTTCCCACGCTTAGGCAATGACGAAGCGAGTCTGAAGATATCTGTTATTCCTTTCACTAAGCACTACGTAATTCTGGAACGTCGTCCGAAGAATGGAAACTTATGACTTAATCCTTTCAGAATTTCAAGGAAACTTTCGGTGGTGTTTCTTTAGACTACCGAATAGAAATCACGTTTACACCTGATTTCCTACATATAATCTTCTCAGTAACCACAACACTACGCAACACTTTAGCTAACTACCAACCGTTTAATACCTTTTACGCGTCTTAAGCAAATCAAAATTATGCTAATTTTTACTTTTTATATCTTCTTAAGTAAGTTTCTTTAAGTTAAGAATTCTTTGCCAGCGTTAAGATATTAATGGATTGAAATCTAGCTGTCTGATTATAACTATAATATCGTCAATCTCTCCATCATTTTGCTTTCTTCGTCTAAATTAAAATGTATACTCAACCTTGCTTATTCTCTTGCTTCTTTTACTTCAAGAATACCATTAGTTATAAGACCCCCAATTAAACTTTACAAGCTTAACACATTTCTGCAGCTTCTCAGAAATTAAAAATTACCCAACGCAACTTTTACGTACATGTAACGTTTATAGAAATAATCTTTTGCAAGCATCAAATTAGTCAAGAATCTGCCTTCTAGTTACCTCCGTATCATCAAGCCATCTTATTCATACCTCTCCTTCCCCATTAATAATGATTTCCATCGTCTTCTTTGTTTCAGGTCTGTTGCGCAAGCTTTATTATTTGCTACCAAAGTTGTTGCCAAAATGCCGTTAATATATTATATTCACAAATTATAATATACACAACAACCACCTTTCTATATTTATTTACATTCATAGGTTAGTGTGATGCATGGCTACTACATACTTCTTTCTGTGTTTAAAATATTTTTGCGCTCGTTTTGCAGGAACTAATTGACAATCACATTTTCTGGCTCAGTGTTTTATAAACATGTGGTCCGCGAAGATGATTCAGGTGATCCACGGGCAGAATATTATAAATTTAGATACTTTATACGACTATTAATGAGTGTTACGTATAAGCCCAACCTTTTAAAAGTCACGAATATTTCAACACCATGCAAAAATCTGGCATTTCCAGTATGAGGATAGCACAGCATTGTTTCTACAATGGTCTATTCATTTCCAGTTGGCATAAAAAAGTGCCGTTCATTTAAGAACTAAATTAATGGTTTTTTTTTTTTTTTTTTTTTTTTTGAGGATCTTGTTTGAGGGGGCGCGGTATGTGGTAGGGTTGGTAACAAAATATCGGTAATGTACACAAAAACAAAATGTGCCTCTTAATTTATTTTGTTCATGTAAGGCGGTAGTACAGTGTAGCATTCAACCTATAAAAAGGTTATTATTTATTCGATTACTAAATGTTAAGAGTCTGGTCAATATGTTATTATAGGGAGAGCACAACAAGTAATAAAAAGAGGCAAAAAACCGTTGATAAATTTAAAATTCTTAATTTTTTGAAAAGAGCCGTAGGTCTACAAATAAATTTGTAGGGCTGGCAACACTAGTTCAAATAGTGAGTATCAATCCAAACAACGGGGATTCCTTCTCGTGCAACCTAGCCTATTCGAGAAATCCCCGTTCGTAAAAGAATACTTCAGTCAATGTTGCCAATATTTTTGTAATTTTTTTTCTCTTGAACCAGAAAAATATAATAGATGTAAAAATTACTTAGTATAAACTCTAAAACAGTCATATTAAACGATAAATGCCTTAAAAATATGAAATTTAGAAGTTATAAAAAAAACATGCCCCGAAAAAAAAATGTTTTTTTCACAGTTTTTTTTCATGTTTTTTTTTTTTCAAGTCAGAAAAAAACCGTTTTTTTACAACACTAGAAGTGTATCAACAGACCACAGGTCGTTTCATTTTGGTCGGGTTTGCGTGCATGTACGCTTGCATAATCGAGCGATGGATGAAGGTTGATTCCCGGTTAATCCATCGGATGAATAAAAAATCAATCGTAAGTCAGTAACGAAACGCGATAGACATGTGATTCATACACATAGAACCTTTGAGGAATAAAAGTATGTCGTTAATAGTTCAAAAGTAATAAGTCGCAGAAGAATGAAGATTTTAAATAATGACCTCAAATCGAGCACTGAAGCCCCAGTGGGATAGGATTCGAGCGAATAAAGAAAGCCCAAGAGCATATCTACGGAACTACTGAAAAAGTTACGAGAGAGTCGCAAAGTAGAGACTTCTAGAATGGTGAACGAGTCTGTTGTCACGTCTATTTAGTGGGGCTGCATGTACCACGAATATAGACACGAATCGCGAACAGTTAACCCAAGCCGACATAGAGGAGAAGTATATATTTGAGTAACTCTGCATATATGTAATTAGTAGCGGAAGGCCCTTCGCTAGATCCTACATCTACTTCAACAAGTTACCATGGTGATTGAGCGATAACGTTCTGGCCTCTCATTCGGGAGAATACCGGTTCGAATCCCCGTATAGTCGTCCGGATTTGGGTTTCCTATGGTTTCCACAAATCACGCCAGACGAATGGCGGGATAGTTCCTACGAAAGGCCATGGCCGAATTCCTTCACGTTCCTTGTCCCCTGTTCTTTCACGCCTCTATTGATCTTGAAGTCGACAAGGCGTAAAATCATAAGCAAAAAACAACAACAACAACAACAACAAACAAAAACAACAACAACAAAAAACAACAACAACAAAAACACAAGCATAACATGTATCTTTGTAATTCACAGAATTGATCTCATGAAATTCGTTCATTCTGTTCAATTTTTAATAACTATATTTCATTTTAGAAAATCGTTGTTTCTTTAGCACTGCTACAAGCCTTACGCGCTTCACAAAAAGATTTTGAGTTGCGGAAGTACCTCCAGTACTACCCACCACGCTGTTAATTATATTTACCTACTAACAGACAAGTGTTCTACGCTTATTATACTAGCGCTAAGCCAATGAAACAAAATGAGAGTGGGCACATCCATTCTATCTACTACTAGTGTTGTTGTATCTGTTGCACCAATGCTTAGACAAATCTAGACTGTTATGAAGACTACTAAGTACCTGTAACCAATAAAGCAGCCACATAGCGCATATTAACCACGTAACGTTTTCCCAGCCCAAAACTTTATCGTGTTTACGGACAGCACAATACATGGTGTGTTTCACAGTTGGCTTGTGTGGCTGTAGGAATAGCTTAATACTGCATTTTTATTTATGGCCTTATGCCTCGTGGACCTTGAGAAAATTAGAGGAGGGAAGTACTAGGGGCTGGGAATGAAAATGAATTCAGCCATGGCCTTTTGAAGAAACCATCCCGGCATTTGCCTGCAATGATGTAAGGAAATGATGCAAAGCCGAAATCTGGATCGACGGATTCGATCCCGCGTCCTCCTGAATACTATGCCCAAGTTTATTGTCCTACTGGATGTAGATTTCGGTGCCAGCTCAACATTTCTAAGGCTTCCAGTCGAGTCTTTTACTTTTTCAGCAGCGTCTATTTGAAAGTGGTAATGTCCCATACGTACCCTAAGAGAAATATGAAAGGAGAGGTAAAATGGGTTTGATCAGACCGACGAGAAGTTGTGCCTCACAACAGATCAGCGAGCGAGAAAATGATGAGTAATTATGTATCTTGTTCGCGCCATACGAGAGCACCGATTTCATTTAATAGAGCTGTGACAAGGCGTAACGGCAAATGGCAGATGAAGTGGCGCGTATGACAATGAGCTTGTGTTACGTGTCAGAGAAAATATTAACACTCTGTTTAACATCTGACAGACGTGCGCGTTTGTGAAAATAGAAATGTCCCACGCAACAATCACACTCGTGTTGCAAAAGCATTTATAAAATCACGACGGAACGGCACAAACGAAAATAAATTATGAATTCACACCTCACTGTTTTATGCGAAAGTGTTAAAGAGCATAAACAAAAAAATAAAAACAGTCGCTTTGCTGTGGAAACATTAGCTGACACGTGCGCTCGTAAAAAATCTGACAGACGCAGCGGCGAAGGCCGCGTATTCAACCGCTGATAATTATCTTTCACCATGACGTCATCACAACATTTTTATTGATGTCGAAAAGCTGTAATACATCCATTAAAGGCCTTTCTGGACTTCAGTAATTTTTTTCTGGTGCGCGTTAAACTGACTAACAAATTAAAGAAGCTTTACAGTAAAAAAATTCTTTAGATCTGTTCCGCGTATCCGGTATCCACACATTACATAGAAGATTCTCTAGCAACAGTATTTTTATAGGATTCTACCAGTAATAATACATGTTACAATCTATATTAGCTCTCCAAATTGTAGCGGATTGCTGTGTGGGCAGATTAATTGCTTACCTTGCATGATTTATAATCGCCACCTTCCACTATCTTATGCAAAGCACATATATTAATTTCAGGAAACAGAGGTAAAACCATTACTTCTGTTATTAATATTTGAAAAGATCCTAAAATATTGGTTTATTTGGTACTCATTACTGCTTACAGAGAGAGGTATATTTACCATTAATCTTTAACATCTGTCTATGCAAAATAAAGTTCAACGCAATACCTTGCCTTAGAGGTGCAACATAGCAAACAAACAATTATCGTTAATTGAAGCTAAGAAATTGCAATACATGTACATTACAAAGAGTTACAAATTCCATAAGCAAATGAAGCAAAAACTCTCTTATACATAACGAGAGCGATTCTTGTGTGACAATGATTACAAGAAAACATCATATTTAACTGGATTACATAGGGCGCCAGGGAGTTAATTTCTTCCCACAAACAATAGTCATTGAAAGTTTCAAAACATGGAAATCAGTCTTTCAATTCATACTGGATAACGAAAACCAAAAAGCACTCGGCTTTTAGACACAACAAGCTCAGGAATTAATGTCCGGCGGCATAAGAACTCACACTCATCAGGCCTTTAAAGGGCTATCTCAATGATTCGTCTGAGTACACACTGTTTCTGGAGGTATAATTACCGTGTCTGTCTGGCTGCACGCAGCGTCGTAACAAGAGCGCTATCGCCTCTCAACAGCGCACCATCCAGGTAATGCTAAGCACTTGTCACGTCAACCAACACAAGTGACAACATCGATCGGACTAGGCGCTCAGTCATCGAAGCCTCCAGAACGAAATCATCCGCAGTACTCTGGCAGGCAGTTGCCAGCGCGATCGTTCTGGACGGAATGACCTCTTCTCGCCCCTCAGAGCTCGTCTCTCCTTCTCCTCGGCGAGTATCATGAAAAACACAAAATTTGTAATATTCCCAACCACGTGAGGAAATAAACATATCTGATTGGCTTCGCAAAAGTATCCCCTCTATGCTGGCTAATACTTTGTCTCTTATTTGCTAAGAGTCTTCGGGTTTTGTCGCGATTGTTCGGGAGGATACGTAGAAATAATTTTCTCACGACACCGAGCAAACGGCGCATCTACGGATCCCTTCCGCAAAATTCCCCAGAGTCCAGCCTTTCTCACCGTTACCAGTGTCACAGATAATCCCCGCATTGTCTCGACCTCCCGGACACTTCCGGCTCAAGTCAGACTGTCGCTCACGCTAACACAACCCTTAGCTAGACGCGGATTTCTGTCTCCAACTCGAACATGAATATCCATTTGTTTCTTATTTATATTAAATCAAACAATAATTAATTTACACTGTACGAGATGACCCATCTAGTCATCTCGCTACAAAATATACAGAAAAATACAGAAATGTTGGAGCGATTTCACGAAACCAAGGAAAACCGAAGTCTGGAAGGTCGGACAGGGATTCGAACCTGCGTCCTCCCTAACACGAGGCCGGAGCCTGACCAGGGGCCCACCATGCTGGTTGGCTGAACAGAGTGCACGGGATATATAAAGTATGTACCGGCTACAGGGCCTTGGCACATATTGTTAGAAGAATTAGGATAATAATTTAGCACTTAATTTCAAGAGTAAGGAAGCAAGAAATTTTTCGTTTGTAGGTAAGGTAGTAAGGGACTAAAGTAAATTACCTAGCGATATAAGGAACAATTTTCCTTAAACACAGAAAGAATTTAGAGTAAGAAATCGTGGGACCGGAAAGATGTGAAAGAAAATAGTCAGGACAAGGACTTTATTGTTATTAATTTTTCTCGTCACAACCACTGTGGAGTATGTAGGCATCAGATACTTGTTGGCACAGGTAGCTGTTGTAAACCAAGAAATGGGGGGTAGGGGGGAGTGGGGGAAAAACAGAAGGCTCCATTATAGTTACAATCCTAGTCGGGATTTGGAACGTTTTACCCTAAGGGTGGAGTGTTAGAATAGCCATGTGTTATTTGTATATTAAATGATAAGTGTAGTTTTGTTTGTGGGCGGAGATTGGAGACCGCCTCAACATTTGACTAGGTGATTAAGGGAAACCGCATAAAAAAAGGAATCACGATGGCCGGAGTAGAGTGGCCAGGACTGAACCTGGTCCACTTGTACCTTCCCGACCCAGTGTAGAGGCGATTTAACAGGAAGGTTCAGTATTCCTACGAATCAAAATCTAGCTCGTATGTCAATTACTGATTGATTTATATGGTTACTCGAACAAATTTACCGTTTTTTTATGTCTTTACGCCTCGTCGACGTTGAGGTCATTAGAGGCAGGAGGGGATTGGGGACAAGGAACATGAAGGAATTCGGCCATGGCCCTTTCTGAAGGTAGCATGCCGGTATTCACCTGGAGTGATTTGTAGAAACCATGGAAAACCCATAAATGGATGGTCGGACGAGGATTCGAACCGCCGCCCTCCCGAGTGCGGGGCCAGAGTGACAAATTTACCTGCTCTCTTTTGTAACCATTACATTTTCTCTATTTGATATGCATATCGCGGATTCCATACAACTACACTGAAGCAAGAGTATGACCAGAGGCATGTATCAATATTCCCACACTTCCCCATGTCAGCATCCACAACAGATGCAGAAATTTGAAACCATTCTGTCATTTTCCCAGCCAAATTAAGTGTATCATGCAATGTTATGCCAAGGTATTTATATTTCGTATCTTCAAATAGCTATACAGAAGTTTTATTTTTCTATCTGTGTGACCAATGAGGCGACTCTTTTCGTCATATACTATCTTCATATTCTGTCAGAATTTGCCTCCCCCCATTTATTCAAATCTACGTCTCGTTTTAATCGTATTATAGAACTTTATGTCTTCGGGAAACAACCTAGCTTTTTACTGTTAACCAAAAACAGTCGTTCATTACAATGATGAACAACAATGGTCCCAATACACTACCCTGGGTTGAATTTCAGGAGGATCTTGGAATATTGTGAAACAATTCCGAAAGCATTCACCGAGCGTGGTGGGTGATCTGTAACGCGTTGGCCTCGCATTCGGGAGGACGCTTGTTCGAATCCCCGTCTGGCCACCCAGAATTTTATGTGGTTTCTCGAAATCGCCCCAGGTGAATGCCGAGAAGGTCATGGCCGAATTTCTTGCCGTTGATTGTTCCCAATTCTTTCTAGCCTCTAATGACCTCAACGTCGACGATGCGTAAAGCCATAAAAAGACGAAGACAATCGTCATAATGGAGCCTACGTCATGGACGCCATGGCATTAGCAACAAAGTTGTATCACAGGCTGGAATATGATGCATGTAGAAGGCTGCATATGTCAGAGGCAGTGAATGATGTTCCTTTGTTGAGCAGGGGAAAAAATAAATAAATAAATAAAAAACAAACAAAAAACAACAAAAAACAACAACAACTAAAAACAACATCAACAACAAAAAACATCATCAGCAACAAAAACAACAAAAAACATCAACAAAAACAACAAAAACAACAAAAACAACAACAACAACAAAAACAACAACAACAACAACAACAACAACAAACAAAAACGTGCGGCTGTGTGAGAAGAAGAATTGTTTTGTGAAATAAGACTGTATATTTGAGGGCATAAAAGAACGATGTTGGAAATGAATGATGGAGAAATACTTCATAGAACAATTTTACAGAAGATACAAGATAGTGCTTTAGATTTTTGGATATTTAGGCTTCATTTGCAGAGGAAATAACTGCAGGGAAAACCTACATGACGTAAAAAATATCGGAACATTTGTAGCAGATAACCGTGAACGTATTTGCTGTGGCAAAATGAATGGGACAATGCAGGAAGATATGGAGTGGTTCATGAAAGACAAAAATGTGTGAAAGACCCAAGACTTTTTCAAACTAGGATTGCGACAAAGAAATATCATTAAACACAACTGATGATTACTTAATAAGGTGTTGGTTCCTAGTTTTTAGGTAAAACGTGTAAGCGTTACTCTGATGTTGTTTGTGTTGCGGTATTGTAAGAAGTGTATTTTGAGGCGAAAACTTGTACTATTCAGCGTTCAGCAAGACGGTTCCAGAAAACCGAAGATGTTAGATAGGGCGACGGTAGCCTTCTAGTCACCCTAGGAATGACACGGTGTTTAGGATGGCAACGCCGTAATGAGTAATATACTCTCGTGCAATAGCCGGTTCAGTTAACAGAGGCGGCTCAAGGTCACACTGCTCTATCCCCACTCCGCTGAGCTTCAGCTACAGGGGAAGGGGAAATTTACCACCTGCCTACTGGACACAGCTGTCAGCTTGGAGAGGTTGGAACGGTAGGGGCGTTGAGGCGTGAATCAGGGCCAGGAGAACATGGCCTTGGGCTGCAAATTCGGAGTGAATAAAGTGTAGTTTCAGATAGGTGCTCTATTACTATAATACATCTAATTTGAGAAACTTTATCGTGAGCTGATAAAACAGTACCTGAAATATGAAACTTACCAATATGTTTTTTTTTTCGTGACCATTCATTTATTTTTACTCCTCCCACAATTTAATATGCCGCTTAACGTTTAAAGCGGATGAACTATTTCACTTGGAATCAGAAGCACAGAACATCCTAGCATATTGTATTAATATGCGATAAGGAAAGGGGAGGGGGTGATTTTATTTTATTATTTAAAGAATTAATTTTCAGTTGGCAAGAATCTCATCACTGCCAGATCGCAAGGAAACTGACACTGATATTTATTTTGTTCATTTGGCTTTTACACCGCTAGGCATATTTAAATTTACTATTAACATATAAATCAATGCAATATCAAACACAAGCCCAGACGTTACAATTGGCAGATTTATCAAAGCAAACAATTGATTGAATTTACGTTAATGTGATTTGGGAATTATCTAACGAAATTAAATATTAAAAGATGACAAATATGCACAATATGACGCGATAACAAATATCAGCAATTAAGTACACGAACATGAAAATGAATCTCGGGCGCCGTTAAATTAAAGAAAACATTATGGAACTTGTGATATGCAAGGGCCTCCACAGTACATAACGTTCAACAAAAGATGCCAGCTAGCTCAGAATTGGATCTGCTTGATGAGCAGAGGTCTCCGTCTCATGTCGCTTACGGGTCTGTTGCAGTCTCAAAGAACCCAATGATTCATCACCTGGCGTGTAAACATTATCATCTCGCAGACGGCGTCATTGGTGGTTGCCGTACAGCCAATTACTGTGCGATGTCGACTCGGCGACCAGACGAGGATCACCAGCCAGCAACCAAAGGACGGTTACTCTCCGACACATCGCGGGTCGAACCGTCTCGGACTGCTGCCAAGCCAGAAGTGTCCTCTCCGCTCTTGGGAAAGATGGCTTCCCTCCTCTCGGCGAAGAAACATGCAGGGATAGAAAGAATAATCCCTGGTTTAAGTTAAGAAAACCCTGAGGCCAAGTTTCATTGGCTGGATAGGCTTTCTAGAAATCAAGTGAATCGCAGCACACTCATATTCGCGACCCCCATTATCCGCGTGTCAGTCTTTGGTGGGGAGGGGGAGAGCTGGCTTTCATAGCTCCGCTACACAAGCCAAAGGACGGCGCCATGGCCTTGACCGGCGACAGTCTGTCTATCCATTGACCCTAGGCGTCTCTCAGGCGGGTTGACTAACGGTATTACTTCCGCCCTTGGGCCGAGGTCTGCAATCCTCGCTTTAAATAGAAATCTTACGCTCGTATATTTGCGTTGAGTCCTCTAACATAAATACCCTTGCATATTAATTTAACCATATACAATTTGGGCTGCCCGAGATCAGTTTAATTAATCTAACCTAGGACCTGAATAAAATTAGTATTAAAATAATCTGAAATATATAAATTGTAGTGTGACGTAATAACGTCCCGCTACAATATTACTTATGAACAAATCAAAGTATCGTAACAAAAAAAAATTGTGTCAAAGATCGCAATTCGAAAGGAGCTGCACTTGGCAGCTACGTAGCCATATTTACCATCTAAGCCACAAAACTGTACTGGGAACGCCGATGTAGTGCTACTTAAATGTAATGGTTATACCCTTCAGAAAGAAAAGTGTATATTTCGCCCCCTAGCAGGAGAAAAGTTTTTGTGTTGATTTTATAATCCGCTGATTGTGGTTTAGCTGTAGATACCCTACAACAGGTTGCCATCTAGGCGATCGACAAAAGACATACATTTAAAAAAAGATATTCGAAAACCAACCATATTGCAGGCCAACAGTGAGAAAGCTCGAACCTGACAGAGAACTCTTCTGCAGCTAATCAGGTTTATTGTTATTGCAGTTTTTTCAGAAACTACTGTATACTGTGCGTTTGGTCCAAAGCACCGAAAGTTGGAGGCTCCCGCGGAGTTATTTGCGAGAGGTGGGACGTGGGACAGCTATAGTCAGTGCACTTGCGCCTCAAGGTCACTGCTTCATCCCCTCTCCGTCGCACTTAGCCCTCCCTACGCGGATCAGCGCATGCGCGGGCGAGGCACGGGGCAAGGGGAATGTGCCCTTGAACCGCCAGTTCGCAGTGAATGGGCTATAATTCCCGTCATTCGTGATTTCCGGTGTCGATGAATGTTTCCAGAATACTGTGAAGACTTGTTAGGTGTTTGTGTTCTGTATCTGATGTTAATAGTAATAAGAGAATGAAACCCGGTACCAATCCGGACGCCTATGGGGTGCCAAGATTCATGTCTCTTTCCGATTACAAATCGCAGATATGACTTCATTCTTAGCTGTAACGTTAGCCAAGCTCTGATACTAAAACTGATAAGGATTGGTCTGATCGTGTTGGGTGAGCGGCAACGTTCTAGCCTGGTACCGAGCTTGGTGGTGTAACGGTTACCGTTCTCGCCTCGCATTCTGGAGGACACCGGTTCGAATCCCCGTCCGGGCATCCAGATTTGGGTTTTCCATGGTTTCCCAAATCACTCCAGGCAAATGCTTCCTTCAAAAGGACATGGCCGAATTCCTTCCCATTCCTTGCCCCCCCCCCATCCTTTCCCGTGTCTAAAGACCTCGCTGTTAAGAGACGTTAAGCAGTTAAAAAAAATCTAGCCTGGTATTTCGAGGACTCGGTTTCAAACCGCCATTCGACCATCCAGATTCTGCTTTTCCTTAGTTTCCCGAAATCACTTGAGGCGAATGGCTGGAAGGCTTCATTAAAAGGCACTGGCCAAATTGCTTCCTGTTCCTTGCCCCACCCCCTCCAAAAAATCAATCGTCTCGTTATTGTAATGACCGCAAAGTCAACGAAGCATAAAGCCTTCCGAACAAACAAAAAATTGTACATAAAAACTTCATCGCGGCGTTGAGATTTCTTTCGTTGCTTTCTATATAATACATTGTTCTTTCCACCCGAGTCTGTGGTGCATGTCATGGCATAAGTTTCTCTATCGGCTGAAGACAGGCACATCGAATTTAATCAGCACAATACTCTAGGCGCCGACGCGTTTCCGACACTACTTCACTTGCTCATATCGGAATTCCCGGAATATCTTAGGATTCCCAGTGAATCGTTATCTGAAGCGACTAACTGTTTTAGTATTCAGACTCAGATTTTCTACAGATATGTTTCGATTTTTCAATATATTAGGTGTTTTCAATTTCAGCCTAATACAACTCCACCATAATCAGACAACGATAATGTTTTACACACCAAATCAGTAGCTCTTAACTGGAGTTGCTGACGAGAGCACGGTGAGGGTTAAAGGTTCACAAACTCATACTGCGAGGAGATATTCCAGACGCGGAGCAACAAATAGAAAAAGCTGGCACAACCAGCACCCCGCAAGTACAGACACATGATCACCACTCGCCCTATAAAAACTCTCAAATCTTTTAGCTACCGAATATTATAGTTGGATAATAATTTCGGAACTGTAATATTGAATTGCACGCCGCGATTTTGCTATCGCAAGTTTTTCGGGAAAGCGGACTTAGAAGCTAACTTAAATGCTATTCCAGTAAAAAAACAAAAGCAACGGTTGTAGATCATACAATACAATAAAAATACAAAATGTTCAGTGAAAAGTCTGTGCCTGTACTTTTTTATAAAATAAATTGTCGATTCGTGGGTGTTTTTGTGAGACGCAAATAACCAAATAATTTTCTAATTGGATCCCATTTCTCTTCCTCTACCATATTTCAGGTAATTGTCGTCATAAAGACTATTTTTGTCGGTTTTGATTTACTTCCGCCACTGCCAGTTATAGCAGACGTGGAGCGCTGCGCAGATTTTTTAAGAACTCCATTTTATCCTCACTCACAGCGAAGCTAGTCCGTACTCGCTGACTTACTCGCACAACTAATTGCAGCGAACGGAAACAAACTGTTCCTATGTGGCCGCCTACACGGCAGCAAAGCATATATCACTACCCTCAGAATATTCGCGACAACCTTGCACATCATTTGATTTCTCAATCAGTAGGTATAGTATCAACAGAAAGAAAATTAAACACGTTGCTTTTTAATTCACTGACGCAGGTTTTTTTTTTAACTTGTAGAAGGGTCGCTATTCAAAAAGGTTGAAATACACTGCTCTATAGTGTCAAATCCCATGTAGTTCCACTGTTACACTTCTCTGTAACAGGAATCAATAAGGAGGAATTTGAATGTTTCCCCGAGTAGTGTAAGTAACGTATCCGCTGTATGAGTCCGGAAGTGTTAGTATGCGCCCAGTGTGCTAGTGGTGAGGTGCGGGTGACCTCCACTCACAGCACCTGTTGTCTCCAAGGACACCGGCCCAGTCTATCCGTCACCCAGAAAACCAGGAATATTACTTACGGTGACGGCAGCTTATCGAATGTGGCGATGAATGTTTTAACCACGGTCGTTGGTGACCGCCCGCTTGACAATGAAATGAGAAAAGGGGAGAAATGTACTGAATCGGAAAGCCGTAAAAGGTATTGTGGACAGCGAAACGACATCACAGTAGGACGTCCGTAAAATACTTTAGGCTGAATGGCGAACGTATGATTTTTTCACTTCCGTAACGCATGGTTAAGGAAGCAACTTAATACTAATACATGATTAGTCTATTACATTACGGGCCACGGGACGCATAATAGCTTCAGAAAACTGTAGAAATTAACAAGCGAGAGTGATGAGTAGAGTTGCAACGACATATCGATCAACCGGTAATATCGATAATATCTGACCAAAAATATCGATTTTATATCGATATTTTTACGTGGTCGATACGATAATATCAATATGATGCGTGTTCTTGTTTCTCTCTGGAACGTATTACAATATTCGAAAGGGGGTAAAGAATAGCCCAACTGTTGCAATTGCTTATTTTATCAATGTTGATAATAGACATTTAATGCAGTTGAAAGTTGTTAAGTTTTTAATGAAACACCTACCATTGTTATACCAAGCCCCTTCTCGTGGAACTATCAAAACAAAAATTGGTAAAAAATATGAAAAAATTATGAAAGTTGTGAAGGATGAGTTGAAAAGTGTGAAGCAATTTTTCTAATATTATGCTTATAGTAACACTGATTTTTTTAAAAAAGATTACGGTACATCTTATGTTGCAAAATGAATTAAAAATCAATCATGACTGGCATACGAGTTGGAATAAGATATGTTCAAAATTGCAAATAATCATCTACTCAAAGTAGCCTTTTCTCACAGGCAGGAACCACTATCACTCAAACTGGGAATAGACATCATGGGAAAAGATTAACCAAACTAGTGTTTTCGGGATCTGTTGAACCTTAATATTTGCAGACCTAATTTTTTTTTCAATAAACTACCTCAAATTTATTGATTTACATACTTATTTCTAGCTTCTAAGGCATACAAATATCGGAAAATATCAATATTATCCTCTCGATGCGGCCGATATTATCGATTATCGATATATCTGCCGGTTGTCGATATGAATATCGATATTTTTATCGATTTTGATATCAACTTGCATCCCTAGTGATGAGGAGAGCACGACGAATCAGATAGTATGAGAAGGTGTAATGACGACTTAGAAAGATCTATTGTAGCGGAAGGGACTACTTGGTATAACGATGATCCAAAGAGAGCTTGTGACACCTTATCCAGCATCAAAGTTTTGGAAGGAGGAATTTATAGAACGGAGAGAAGTTAAATGAATCAGAGAGTAAAAGAAAGCAATAATAACTAGGCTTCTGTTTTTTATGACTAAAAAATAGAGAAATATGTATTCAAATATGACCTTAAAAATGGGTAAATATGACCTAAAATGACAAAATACGACCAAACATGCTTAATGCCGTGATTTATCGTTCTTGTGTCTTGCTGTCTCCGTAATGCTGTTGTACATGAAATCGCTTTGTTGAAGTCACTTTTGTTTCACATAATTTACAGAAAATAACTCTTTCATCAATATTAAAATACTCCTCTCCAGATACCTTTACGTTACTCCGTAACTTCACACTTCCAGAAAATTTTGTTTTTGGCATGACGGTACTCAATGATCCACTGCAGATTTAACACTGACTCGCGATTATTTTCTATAGTATTGACGACAGTGAGACATTGATTGACGCTGCTGCTTTACTGATGGAATTAAAAGAAGAACGAAACATTAACGTTTAGATAGTTACAATAATGTATAACATTAATTCTTGTCTGGTGAATTCTGAGCAATTCAGTGACAGTTTTGTTTTTTCTCCAATGGATAACAGCAGTACAATATCTTAATTCTTTTTTTTTTATTAGTTCTAGTGAATTTCTGGTATTGTTAAAAAAAATTAACAGATTTTTCCTCAAACTATGACCATGTGATTAACAAAATTATAGTAACATGACCAAAACTAGAAAAATGGCTTGAATATGCATTTATATGCTATATAAAATTCATTTAAATACAATTAGAAACGTTCAATCTATTAGAATTTGTTGTTTAATAATACGCCATTACAACTGTTGGATATTGCTTTTATTTTCCGGACGCGTTTCGCCTCTCGCCGAGGTATCTTCAGCGTACAGTTTTGCTGTAATATGTGATTTGTTATTGACTTTTGAATACAATGATTTTTAGATTTACCAAAATTATTCTTATATAGGAAGCATACTATTACTTATATTCATATATCAGTTTGATTACTAATACTTATATATCCGTTCTGGATTATCATGCAAAGACGTTTTGTTTACATAAGTATACTAGGATAAGTTTTATATTGTAACTTAGATTTTACATTTGCATTTTGAGGTGTGGTCGTTGCTCGCCTGCGACCTATACCAGCATGTTCTTTTTTACACTATTGCACTTGGTATAGTTCGCTCTCGTGACTTGACTAGCAATCAATTTTGAGGCATAGTTTTCAATGCACGACATTGTCAATCTTTATGTGAGGCTTTTGCTGTTCTGCTGTTTTCTTGACGGTGCTCTATCGGTAGTGTAGTGAGCGTCGAGTTTGAATTTCGTAATTGAATTTGTGTGTGTTTTGCTTTGTTTTAGCTAAATGCGCATGTGTGGTGGATGGTGGAGACTAAACGTGGTATTATATTACTGTTGTGGTGGTGTTTTGTGTGTTTGATGTTGTTTTACGTCAGTTTCAATTTTTATTAGCTTGAAAAAGGTATGGTTGATTAAGTTAACATGGTCATTAAGTACGTGTTTTCCTGAGACTATTGCTTTTTGAATTTGATAATTTTCTTGCAGAGTTAAAATATTGTGTTTTGTGTTGTTTGTTGTTAGGATTTTCATGTCTACATTTAAATTTGTGGGGAAATGATTATTGTCTAAGAGGTGTTCGGCGAAAGTTGAATGATTGCTATACTTTAAGGCTCGCATGGAATTGTCTCCTTGTTTGGCCGATGTAAACTGCCTCACAGTTCTGACATGTCAGTTGGTATATGCCAGAGTTATTGAATTTGTTTGTTTGTGATTGTGTTCTGATTTGTTTTTGTATTGAGTTGTCTGTTTTGAGAGCAATGTTTATCCCTTGTTTTTTGAATATATTTGTTACCCTGTGTGTGTGCTTGTTACAATATGTCATAGTATACCATTTCTTTTTACTGTGTTCCCTGTTGTTGTATGTTTGTGTGATTTGAGGTTTCACTGTTGTTGAAGTGTTTGTGCTTTGGTTGTTGACTTGGTGTAGTGTGGTGATGTTCTTTATTTTAGCTTTTTCCAACTTGTTCATTATCTTTCTGTTTAATGTATCAACCATGTGTGTTGTGTATCCATTGTTCTTGGCTATTTATTTTATGGTACTGTTTTCTTTTTGGTAATTTTGTTTTGTTAAGGGGATTCTGTTTATTCCGTTCAGCATGTGTCTTATTGCAGTGTATATATTCTGATTCTACAATGGTTTTCTCTATGAATTTTCCAATTGAAGGGTCACAGATGTTGTGTTTTAGACCTTTTGTTAATATTTCTTCTTCTTTTGTTAACCTTACAAAAACACAACTCGAACCTAAAGAAGAAGAAATATTAACAAAATATTAGTAATCAAACTGATATATGAATATAAATAATAGTATGCTTCCTGTATAAGAATAATTATGGTAAATCTAAAAATCATTATATTCATAAGTCAATAACAAATCACATATAACAGCAAAACTGTACGCTGAAGATACCTCGGCGAGAGGCGAAACGCATCCGGAAAATAAGAACAATATCCAACAGTTGTAATGGCGTATTATTAAACAACAAATACTAATTTACAAAGCTACTGTAGAAGAAAATGGCCTACAATAATCAAATATATCGTTCAATCTATGTTTAATTCATAATTACAGCTGAAAAAGAAGGCAGGAAAAAATATGACGTCATAAAGATCATAACTAACGAAAGAAGCATAGGTCTAAACAGAACATTTATAGTCTGAATCATTTCATCAACGAAAAGTTGAAAAGTTCACCAGTCAACAAGAATGGATGGAAAAAAGGGTTCCTAAAACAAGGAACAACATCAATCGTCGGAAGAACCTCTGCTTGTCATGGATAGGCTTTCCTCTGAGTGACAGCTTGGTATTCCGAGAGATCATCTCTTAATGGCTTGGATGGCTCACTACGCTGCCTATTTCAGAGGAGCCTTTCTTCTGATCAAATTCGTCAATGTGACTGAAGGAATACTAGTACAATATTTAACTGCATACGTAACCCCAGCTGTGGTAATAGAAACACCAACATTAACAGACATTTAACAGCTACCCTTCTGCAACGACTATACCACAGTCATATATGCTGTACCCTTCAACATATATGAAGGCGATCGAAATTCCTTCTTAACATGTCTGATGGTCTCCAAGTAAAAGCGAACCTTTCTCTTACTGTAGCAATTAATGCATTGCAGCGAGGTAAATTTTTTTTTATTTAATGCGTTATTTATACGTTTAAATCACGATAACATTTCGATTGCCAGAAGAAACTAAATCCGACTAGTTGCTTTTATGTGACTCCTCCTTAACCAAACTGACAGATAGAAAGGAAGAAAGAACTGTGGTCGCGAGGCCACAGCCGTGTGCATTCACTCAAGAGAAGGACACATAGTATTTGTCAGTGCGTATCTAGCCCCAAATAAAAACTTACATGAACAGAACCTAGACCTGATAATGGCTGTGGGCAACAAGGTCATAATTGGTGGAGATCTTAATGCCAAACACCCCATTTGGAATTCAAGAACAAGTAACAGAAGAGGCGAACGGTTGTTACAAATGTGCGATCTCAGGAACTTAGAAATCATCGTACCATCAGAAGCGACGCATATTCCCTTTAACCCGAGACATAGACCAGACGTGCTGGACATTATAATCGCCAAAGATATTTCCGGACACATAGAATTGTCAACGCTGAATGACCTTTCATCAGATCACCTCCCTGTACTGCTCACTATTCATAGATGGCTCTACTCTGACGTGAAACCAAAGAAAGTAAAAGAAACTGACTGGAACCACTTTACTAGACTTATCCACAATAAGATACGAACCACATATAATGTCTCTAGCACAGAGCGAATCGAAGCAGCTATACAACACTTCGACAAGATAGTTTTAGAAGCCGAAAGAAGAGCCTCCACTACATTCGTTTTGGATAACCATAAACGAGAGGAGCTTCCAGCCATTTTGGAAGATCTGCGATATCTGCGAAACAGATACAGAAAACTTTGGCAGCGGTACCGTGATCCAAGGGACAAGAGACAATACCTCCAACTCGCACGGCAACTAAAAGCTAGGCTACAAGAAAGAAGAACTGAAAAGTGGGAGGACAAAATGTCAAGCCTTTTGCTGCAGAACAAAGAGATGTGGCAACTAATTAGAGCCTTAAAAGAACCTCGACAAGCGAACATCGCGATAAATGGTCCGGCAGGGCCTTGCTTCCTACCTGTAGCAAAGGCTGAATTACTAGCTGAAAATTTCGCATCTCAGTATACCACAGCGGAGTACCAACTTACACCAGCAGAGATTCGACAAGCCGAGGAAACTGAAAGCCATGCATTGGAAATCCTCCAACCAACTGCAGACCAGCCAGAGCTTACAACCCCGAGGGAAGTAAGAAGTATAATAAAGAATCTTGCAAAAAATAAAAGCCCATGACACGACAAAATAAAAAACATACATTTGAAGAACCTGCCAAAAAAGGGATTAGTACTTTTGACTAGAATTTTTAACAGCTGTCTCCTAAATTGTTATTATCCCACATCATGGAAGGTAGCAAAAATTAAAGCCATACCAAAACGTGGAAAAGACCACCGCCAAGCTGTAAACTACCGCCCAATTAGTCTTCTTTCGTCAACATCAAAGATACTAGAAACAATACTGCTGAAGAGGATTAACACCAGTCTCTAAGAAGAAAAGACGATAAGACCAGAACAATTTGGATTTCAAAGCCGCGTAACTGCAACAACTCAACTCCTCCGTATTACAGAAGATATAACAAAAAATGTAACTTTAGCAAATCTACAGCAGTAGTATTTTTAGACATAGAAAAAGCTTACGACAAGGTTTGGCACGCTAAACTTATACAGGAATTACGGACTCAAACTGCTATTAAACACTGCTATATTAAATTCATCGGTAGTTACTTAGCCGACAGAAAATTCTACGTAGAAGTTGACGGACAGAGGTCTTCTATTCTTCCGATTCCAGCTGGAATTCCACAAGGATCGGTGATCGCACCGCCACTTTTCAAAGTTTATACAAACAAAATCCCGACCCCGCCTTATGTGAATTTGGCACAGTTTGCCGATGACACTACAGAGTACACATCAGGAAGAAGACATGATCTTAACGTTACTCACCTACAACAAGGACTAGACGAAATCAGTAAATGGTGCAGAAACTATAAAATCAAAATAAATCCTGGAAAATGTGCGGGAATCTATTTCACAAAAAAAGGCCGGAAATAAACAAGAATTTAAAAATTTTGAACCAAAATATCCCCTGGGTTAAAGAGCATCGGTACCTGGGTATATAATTGGATAACAAATTACTTTTTAGACAACATATCATGGATAGGAAAACAAAAGGACTAGCAATTATTTCCAACCTTTCACCAGTGTTACGAAGCAGCAACCTACAGTTTAACACAAAAATAAGAATATACAAATCGGTTATTCTCCCATTTTTTATGTACGGATGCCAGAAATGGGGGCTGGCAAGCCAAACCAATCTACAACAAATCCAGCTACTCCAGAACAGATGTCTAAGGATGATCCTAAACGCACCCAGATATACACCAATAGAAACTCTACATAACGAGACAAATATTCCCTTAATTAATACCGAAATATTTAATCTAACAGAAAAATTCCATAAGTAATTGAACGACGCCAGAGACGAAAGAACTGAGTCGATTGGAACGGTAATGCCGAGACGTTGGCATAAGTATAAAGTTCCCCTCAGTATTCTATACCAGCCATCATAGAGCAGTACAGTACATGAACTCCGCAGGGGTTTTTTTCACCATTAAGACCATCCTAGATGGTCATAGCCCTGGTTTTTCCCCTGAAAGTGAAATAAAAAGTGTCCCAAAAATAAACACCCTATCCTAACACCTAGAAGTTATACTACCGAAGGTAGTGGGACTTCAATCACAGCCGCAGAGGCTGCGGGAAAAAAAAAGAAAAAAAGAAAAATAGTCGCCGAAACTTGAGTTTCCTCTCGCAGCTGAAATGTTTATGATTTACAATATAAAGAATACCACGTTTGACTTATTAAGCTATATGTATTAACTGTTAGCAAGTCTTTTAAATCAATGCGGTAAATTTAGAATACGTTAACAAAGTTGGCTGAGTAATCCTGAGAAATCACAAAATCAATTGATTAAAATATTGATCCTAGTAATCACGAAAATTAATTCCGGAAAGAAACATCTTTTACAAGCGAATATGACATTTATTGCACCCTCATGGCCAACATAAAAGACTTTAGCTAAATCTATCAAAATTAATGGCACTTTTAATAATGATGAAAGCAATATTTCAAAGTTTATAATTTCAAACACAGATTATTTATACATGTCCTTAACTTAACATACAACATCATCATTTAAAGGTTAATTTACATACCACCCAAAGAAACGTGATAATATATTCAATAACTAAACACATTAAACCATTTAAAGAAATTAACTACAATATGCAAAAAATTACGATCTTATAAGTCCGATTAGCCAATAAAAGAAATTAATTGAGAATAGTGTTGTAAAAAAAACTTTTTCTGACTTGAAAAAAAAAACTATGAAAAAACAGTGTTTTTTTCTGGGACACGTTTTTTTTTATAACTACTAAATCTCAAATTTGTAAGGCATTTTACGTTTAATATGACTGTTCTCGATTTTATACTAAGTACTTATCTTAATTTTTAAATCTACTATATTTTTTTTCTGGTTCAGTTGAAAAGAAAATTACGAAAATATTGGCGACATTGACTGAAGTTTTCTTTTACGAACGGGGACTTCACGAAGAGGCTAGGTTGCACGAGAAGGAATCCCTGTTCCCCGTTGTTTGGTTTAATACTCGCTGTTTGAACTAGTGCTGCCAGCCCTACGAATTTATCTGTAGACCTACGGATCTTTTCAAAAAATTAGGAATTTTAAATTTATCCATGTTTTTTGCCTCTTTTTATTACTTCTTGTGCTTTCCTTATATTCGTATACTTGTTAAACTCTCAGTAATTATGAATCGTTTCCTTGCAACCGTTCGCGTAAACCAAACTTTGAAAAATAAATAGAGCTCCTACTTTTTATGATAATAGATTTAAATTCAAATTTAAAAGACCGTAATACTGAATTATCTGCGCAGTTTTTATGCACAGTGTGTACTTTGCTCACAATTTAAAATTGCAATCTCAAAATCATTTGCGTGCAATACAAGAATAACCAGTAAAAGAACATTTCTGAAGTTATGGCTCTAGAGGAGACAGAAGAAGAAACAGAAAATTCCGACACAAACCGAAGTAGTGTTGGTAGTGCTGATACTAGTGAATGTGGTACTGACACAGGATTAATAAAATTATGTTACTTATATAGATACATTTATGAATTGTTATGTTAAACATTATATGATTCACTTAGATTTAAAACAAACATGTAAAATGTAAGTTCCGTAAATAAAACTATAATTTATCAAATATATTGTTTTCTGAAAAATAACAACCAAATTTAGAAAAAAACAAGTGCTAATTTTTTTTTCATGTTTTTTTTCACAAAGCTGAAAATAAAATTTTTTTTTTTTCAATTTGTAACACTAATTGAGAAATATGACTCGGTTTTGTAATGAGTAATGAGATGTTATATGATCTTAAGAATTCAAACCGGTTGACAGTTTCTGCATTGTGATTATTCGGATATCAGATTACAAATTTATGCATGATGTATTGATTAGCAGAAAGTCAATGAACGCCTCTACTGAAAGCGGAAGTGAGTATTGGCATCAACCCTCTCTCGGGAACTCTGATACACCTGACCTCGTCCACTGGGACGTCAACTCTCTTCTCCCTCTCTACAATGAAACAGAGTTTTTTAAACTCTATAATTGAGTTTCAAATTTATCTGCTCGACGGCTAAACAGAATTATTTGTTCACCTCGCTACTACGCAAATACTTTCCCTAGTCTTTACCTATCCGTAGTTCCATTCACACCTTCTAAATTACAATATTCCTTTCTACCAGTCATGGCACCGTTAAGATTTTAACCACTTATTATTGACCTTCTTAATTTGTTTTATGAAAAGAAATTATTTAGAGGCCATTTAATATGTCTGACGACAGAATTGTGCAAGAGAATTGCTTCCAAGTATTAAGGCAAGTTACGATGTCTAAAGGACAGTTTACTACAGTTTAAAATGATTTCTGTGGATAGTTTTGTGTTCAAGTATCTTTAATTTCCATTTCTGACCATTGTGTAATAGTTGTAAATGATTATGCATTAATTCTGATTGTTTTTAATATGTTTAATTTGTTTAAGTATTGTTAATGCTCGAGAAATATCTTTCGGAAGCTTTTGTAGTGTTCTAAAAATGTCTTTTTTTTTTTTTTTTTTTTTTTTTTTTGTAACAGTTTAACGTCCCTATTTAACAACGTGGTCTTTAGAGACGGGAAAGGATGGGGGCAAGGAATGGGAAGGAATTCGGCCATGGCCTTTTGAAGGAAGCATCCCGGCATTCGCCTGGAGTGATTTGGGGAAACCATGGAAAACCCAAATCTGGATGCCCGGACGGGGATTCGAACCGCCGTCCTCCCGAATGCGAGGCCAGAACGCTATCCGTTACACCACCACGCTCGGTCCTAAAAATGTCGATGGAGCTTATATAAAGCGAACATCCCAGACAGAGAAACAATTTTTACAGACTAAATTGTCTGTAGAAGAAGCATTGTCTGCAGTCGCTGGATTGTATGTATGCATGTAATCTATATCTTTGACGTCGTGCTTATGAAAATAAGAACAAGTTTAAATTGATCTGTATGGTGGAATGGTTATTTATAATACGTATTAATTAAACCACGAACCATCTAATACTGTACCCACCTACATTTGCCCTCTAAAAACATTAACTTTAAATCTTTTCAACTATAAATTATTCATCATTTCTCCTGGTAACTTATTCCAATCCCTGACCCCTTCTCCTACAAAAGAGAATCTTCCTATATAAGGTGACCAGACGTCCCGCTTTTGGCGGGACAGTCCCGATTTTTAACAATTTGTCCCGCGTCACGCAGCGTTTTAGAAAAGTCCCGATTTTTTGAAAGAATGCATTACAAGTTAGATAACGGCGGGAGAACGGTAAGGGAATATACGGCTTGCGGCGACCATATAGTTATTTAGTCAGGGCATGAGTTTTATACTATTTTTGTTAATTTTATAATGTTAAACTTTAATAAAAACAAATAATTGTTGAGAACTGATTACCGAGAAGTGATTATCAAGAACTGCATAGAATTCGATCACCATTGTTTAGACTTAATGAACAATGGCATTTTTCGACACTGGCAACGACGAAATCATTTTGTGTCTCTCAGACGATACACATCGTGCTGCGTGCTAGTCCTAGTTAAACAAGCGATGTCAACAAATCAGCCATTCAGATAATTTAGGTAAGTAATTTTTTTCATAAATACATAAATGTTCTTGAATTTAGCAGTCGTATTATTTATACTGTATTTTATAGAGGCGGAAAAAAGTCTAGCGGTGGCCTTGAAAGTGACACTTAAGACTTACATTACGGCAAATTCAGAACTTAACTGGAATGATGTGCAAAAATTGTTCGATCATACTATTCAAAATTTTCCGTATAGTAATGTTTCCGAAATTGATCTTTTTAATAAAATATAATTATTCAAAAATATATATTTACAAGGAAAAGGTTAAATTTTGGTCTTCAGCGAAAGTCAAAATAGAGAACAAATGGTTGGAAATATTTCATCATTTTGATACAAACCATGTTCCATACAATAATGCACAAAAAATTGTATAATACGCGCTGTCCTTAACAGGTACTAATGTTGCCTTTTATCTACGGTAAATAAAGTGTGGACATTAGAAAAGTCATAATTAAGTGCTGAGACTTTGAAAGCCATATTATGAGTGGAATATAATTTAACAAAGTCTTGTGAAAAATTTCATGAGCTTTTAAAAATGACAACAATCTGCTGAAAAAAATTTACTCAAATAAGAAATATAACATAAAATAATACAATACATAATTTTTTAATGTATTATTTTTGTAAATTGTACTTATGTTGAAATTAAAAAATATATTACAATACTATTTTTGCGTTATATACGAATTTTTGTTACTCCATATAGACCAACTTTTTAATCAAGAACACCCCCCCCCCCCCAGTCAATGGTGTCCCGCCTTGCCAATGTTAAAATCTGGTCACTTTATCCTATACCCTCGTGCCTGAATTCGAGTGCCAGCTTGTGGTCATGGTCATATTTAAAATACCACTCGTACAAGGTAGCAATAGCTACAATATTACACTTACTGTTTTAGTAATACATATTTTCTCTGGTTCGCTAACAGATTTGGTCAATGCGGATGAAGACACAGTCAAAGACGATCATCAAATAAACTTTGGATCCATATTATTTTAATGATCAAATGCTTTAGTTTATGTGCTGCCGTAAAATAATAATTTTTTATAACTATACTTTTTATACTAGAGAATGTATCGTTCTTTTATTTTGCGTTTGTGTTTGGAGGCCTGCAGGGTGGGGGTATATATAGGGTATACAATTTCGCGCTTCCACTCCGCATCCGAGCAAAGCGCCGTTTGGACAGACATCTGGCGAGCACCCCGGAAAGCAAAGCGAGCCGACAACTGTTCAGGCAACGAGGGTGTGCGCGGCTATGACGCGCCACGGGCGGCACAATTTGCATGCAAATACAGCCCGCCCCACCTCGCCCCGTCGGTAGGCACTCTAATTAAATTCTTGCAGGAGCAGAACACGAACCAGCCCCGCGCGTGTGTCGTCCGTGCCACTGACTTCGGCACAGAGTTAACACCAGTACAGGTCGCGATATGCAGATCGCGATAATTGTGTAACCTGTTTTGTACTCAGACAGAGCATCGCAGTGATTCCTGTGCAGAAGCATTACATGAGATGAAGTTATGCTGCCTGCAAACGCCGATTGTGGTAGGCGAGGGAAAGGTATGGATGTAGCAATCCCTAGGACTGAAGATCACGCCCTGATCAGGGCTTTGTAGTGTTCAGCACGTGAGCAGGCACAGTTCATTGTAAAATTAGATACTTCTGCGTGAAGCTGGACGTGTAGCCTGCGCAGCCGGTGGGGACAATAGGTATGTGATATGTGTGGTAGCCACTAAGGACTCAGTGGGAAGCATGTGGGAGCATGGTTATAAAGAGCAAGCCTTGTTCAAATATTTTATTACCAGAATCATGGTCAACGATTGAACTTGTAGAAAATATCACAAATAATATAATACAATATAATACATAAGAACACTTCGATCTTGCAGATTATGATCTTAATGAAGCCTGTAATCACAAATAATATAATGCAATATAATACATAAGAAAATGCGATAACAAAAATATACCAATTATTTCAAATGAAGAGGAATCAGTTTACCTCAGCGTCCTTCAATTTAACCTTAAGAATGGAGTTCTTACCAAGGTTCTGACACACTATAGTGTGTGCACACCGGAGCACAAGGCGGGAACGATTAGCACCACACATCGGAGAATTTTGTCCATTCCGGTAACACAATTAACAAGAATTCAGTAAGCGACGCACTTTGTAGTTGGAGTCATCAGGTATTCTATCTCAAATACCCAACAGAGCTAGGAAATGGCAATTTATCACCACGAAGTCACCACCAGCCCCGACCACCACCGTACCCCCGAATCGGCGGGAAACCGCTCACGAACATGGGGAGCAGCAGAGGAATTCCTTCGATTAATCCGAGCGAGGAACGGTCTCGGTGAAATCAGAAATCCACCTCATGTAGTACTTCCAGGCTGCCTGGGCAAATTACAAGTGCTAGCTATACCAGCGGGCCTCTAACGTCGCAGTCCTTCGAGGAAAGTATTAGGCCCAACGAGCCAAGCCGCTGCTGCCGAGCCACCCACTTCCCGGTTTCGTGTCCCCGATTATATATCAACTCATTCAGCCGGAAGAGGGCACCACAAGACAACAGCGCTCTCTCACGGGTGAAACTAGCACGCGGGCTCAGCATCAGAAGACGATCGCGGGCGGGGAAAATAAACAATGCGAGCCGAGCACTGCTCGGTATGAAGGTGTTTTCCCACGGCGCGTGTTTTTGTAGGCCGCGCTACATCAGCCAAAGTGTACTGGTGAGCACGCGTCACAGGATAGCCCTCACCGGTTCCCCGCCTCCTTGCCTAATGTCTTTTCAGCTACCAGGGCCTTTGTTCTTTACCGACTGGGTGACGGATAGAGGATGTTAGCTGAGAATAATAAGGATATAACGAAATTAATTAAGTGCATGAACAAAATACCGATACAAAAATTTCTAATACATACAAATCACAGCGTAAAAATATAGAAGAACAACGATTCTAATTAAAAAAGAAAGAAGAAAACTAAAACTCTGAAGATGGACTGAATACATAAATCAGATTTAAGCAGATTTGTGTGGAAATGAAAACAAATATTTCCAAATGAGGTTTATTAGTAAAACTAAAACAATAAAAAAACCTAAATGCTATAAAATTGAATAAGGGGAGAAGAATAGTACGAAGGTCTTGTAATGTTCCGGATGAAACTCATGTGTGCGTGTTTCTTTTCTCGTCGGTCCCAGGGGAGGTTCTACTAGTGTTTGAGGACGCCAGCCCTTGAGTATTGCCATTAGATGTGACGGATGGCAGAAAACAGTCCCGTGACAGGACCACAGCTCAAGAGCAGCCTGGACTGTTTCGGTAAACAAATAAAATAAAAAGTAAATCCGTATCCAAGAACGAAGGGTGAAGGGAGGCCTGGGAGTACAACCGATAGAAATTTTTGTTATTTTTATTATTAAAAAAAAGGGTGGTTTTGTTGCATGTCCCGAGCCAACCAGAAAGAAGAGCTTCCCTCCAACTACAGGCATTGGCCGACGTCACGAAGAGGGGGCGGAAAACGACGCTTCTTCAAGGCAGCGCAAGAAGAGAAGGGGACTTGTTGACTACCGACGGAGAGGTGCAGATGGACCGACCAGCTGAATACTGGGGACAGCAGTGAGGCAGCCGGCCGTGATGGAGAGCTGGTCACCCACCGACTGCACAACGTAGATTCGCCTGCACGGTAATCATCATTCAGAAAAAGGAACTTTTCCATCATCGTCGTTTTCACCCTAGTCAGCCCTGAGACAAACTGCCTTGCTCCACCGAGAAAGTTATGTACCCTTGTGTTGCAAAAAGAAAATTAATCTTTGTAAAATCTTGTCAAGTAACCAATTAAAATACATAAGTAAATCGTAAAGTCAGATTGTGAACCTTGTTTTCAATAGATCCCATCCAATCATGTAATGTGTCATTTGACTTTATTAATAATTCTAGTTGTTCAATAATTCATGTTTAAATAACAATACTTTGAGATCTGGATGTCGCTTCCCTCAGAATAGGGTACACTCCAATCTCTGGCGCCCACCTGATTTTTTATACTTAATATTATTTGGAAATCAATGACAGGTAGCAAACGGCCACAGTGAGGTCGAGAAGTCGCTTTCCTAACATAGGGAACACTTCAGACTGTAGACAGGAGGTGACCAGATTAGCATGATCAATATGAAGCATGTTCTACGTGTACAGTACATTCGATAAGAGTGAGAAATTTACTATAATTCTTGATAAGAACAAGAAATCACTAGATATATAAATATGATATTACTAGAATACTCCTCAGACCCTTAACTCAAAAGAATATTAACGTTTATAATTGTGTATTGGGCAAAAGCCTATATATCATTCCAATTTTAAAAAGGAGATAGAAATGTTTGTGACAACTATTTAACTAAATTTATAAACTATCATGCTAAATTCCTGTCACTACGACCTTAACACTATATTAGATCATATTTGAACAGATGAAAAACATCGTTTTCTTACAGTTGGAATAAGTGTATTTTCAGTACAACTCACCTTATTGAAAAGCAAAAGGAATTTTAATAAACCTACTTTCTTAGCTTATATATGTTAAAGCCCTTAACAAAGTTAGTAGAAATACACAGTAGGAAATTATAGAAGAAAAAGGATTGCCAACACCTCCTACATACCATAGAAATTCTATTTAGAGAAACAAACATTAATATATAAAGAAATAGAAATAAGAGTAGGAATATAACAATTAATCAAGGTGTAATAATATGATATCTTTCATCACCCATGTTTAATAACGTTTACATAGATGACGGCATCTGCAAATGGAAAGAATGATTAACACAAAAAATTACTCAGCTTGAATTTGTTATTTGAAGATTGATCAAGTAAGTTAATTGCGACAGCGAATGATGTACAAAGATCGAGAGAAACCTTAGAATCTAGAAATATCAGTAGAAAAACCAAAATCCAACAAATTTATAGGAAAATATTATAATACCAGACACGCCTGAAAAGCAGGTTCCAGAATTTTTTCTTTTTGGAAAACTCTTCACAAAGTATAAAAGTTTCACAGTGCAGAAGAGAGCTATTAAGCTGCCGTATAGATTAAAACTACGAACTTCTTGCAGGTAACTCTTTAAGACTTCTCAGCATGAATATTCTCTCATGTGCTTTGTCATAGAAAATTTTAAGTTTTTTATATTAAATTCACAGGTACACAATGTCAGTACAAGAAACAAAAATAACATGCATTTTCATTAGAACAAAGAGGAGCTTATAATTCTGGGAAACATCTGTTTAAGGAAGTTCCTAGAAGTATAAATAGTTTGTGGGTAGTAAAGACTATTTAAGGAAACACTGAGATTTTATTTTACTCGCAACACGTACTTCATCCCAGAATTTGTACAAATGAATTAATTGTATCTAATATAACTGTTGCAAAAATCAGTTCTAAGTTTTAAAGTTTAAATTTTGTTCTGTTTGTAACTTATAATAGTTAGTGCAGTCTTCTCGCTTCATATGTGATGTTCTAAACCATCCCGTTAGCTCAGGTGATTCGGCACCGTGATGGTGTCCGGAGCCTAACAGTTGGTTAGATGATCCTAGTGATGATGGTGGAAGAAAGTTTCGTCAGCACGACGTGGCGCTTGAGGTAGAAGGAGCGGTAGTACACAATTCATGATCACCAGATTGCACACTGAAGACCTAGGTTAAATCCCAAGCATCTCGGCATTACTAATACACAACGCATTTCAGTTGTCCATAAAAACAGTAGCGCCTACATACACTTCCATCGATACGGAAGGCAAGGGAAACCACTATTATGTTTAAATCTTCCAACACATTGCTTTAGAGTAGCTGAAAAATCCTTGCTGCAATTCTGTAAATAATGTGTATTAATTATAATAGTACACGCATAAAATTCAGATTACACATACACATGGTACCGTCACTGCCTTAGGTTACAGGCAGGTGGGGGGTGGAGTATTTGTCCGAAGACATTGCCTCCAACGTCACGAAGGTGTTACAATTCTTTTAACTGCCGGTGCGTCTTCTTGTTGGGTGTCAGTTTGCTAGGAGACTGGGCGGTCTTCTATGCCTATCGTCGCCAATGTCGTAACGTCCAAGCGAATTGACAGCCGGGTTGTTGCATTATCTGGTATTTTTGTAAATTGTTTCCGCCAGCTGTTGGAATCTGTCCTTCAATTTAGGTATCCCGGAGGCCTCGTGGAGTGCATCCGTGGGGAACCGGCACGGGAGGTGGAGGGCTCTCTTTAGGGCCCTATTTTGAATAACCTGAAGCTTTCTGATTTGCCTGTCACTGGCGTATGCCCACACAGGACATGCATACTCCATAATGGGGTGTATGAACGATGTATATATCTTGACTCCAGTGGAAGGGGCTAGCTTACTGTCCTTATTTAGAATAGAGTAAAGGCTGTGGAGCCTGGTGCTTGCTCTCCGACGGACTTCATTGATGTGGCTACACCACTTCAGTTTCTTGTCTAGAGTCACCTCCAGGTAGCGTGCCGTGATGGACCATGGGATTTCTCTACCATATAGGCGAAGTGTTGGGTCAGGATGAGTTGGTTGACGGGTCCCAAGTCCCTTGGTTAATATAATGGCTTAGGTCTTGGTGGGATTTATGTCACACAGTTAAATTAAAAAGTTTTCATTACTTTCTCGCATTCGAAACTTTGCCCTTCTACAATAAAGTCTGTGTTCATTGTGTGATATTTCTTACAGTTAACTTGATAATTTTCATTACTTTATCACATTCGAAACTTTGCTTTTCTACAATAAACTCCGTGTTCTGTTCTTATTTTATGTGATATCTACTTATACTACATGTTAGGCATATTTTGCTGAATGTACGGCTAGATGTTATGATGTTAAAGTTATGGACTCCTCTGTGTAACTCGCTTTTGCGAAAAAATTTTTTTTTTGTGGGGCGGACGGCTTAAAAGCAACTGGCCCCGCAGCATGTGGCGGAGGCAACATCTGTCTCTCGTGATTGGTGTATTTTCTAAGGCTCGCTGTCTGTGAAGCCGATTCGTGTGGATGGTCTGGCTATTGTGCCCAAGCACGCAACATATCCTCGTTGCAGCTGTTTCTATTGTATGGGAAACGATAATTTGTGGCAACGGCGGAGAGCTTCAGACTAGCGCTGTTGATATTTTTAAAAATATCAGATTTTCGATATATCGATGTTTTAAAAAGTATCAATATCGGCTGTCGATATATCGGAAAGAAAGTATCAATATATTTGATAAAGGCAATTTCATAAAATCAAATCTTGATTAAGAATAATGCTGTCCACTGATAAATAGATGTGTGATATTGTTCTTACTCAAGATTTCACTTTTGGATGTTTGCTCTTGATGATGATGATCGTAGATTTTTTTTAATATTTTGACCATTATGCGTGCCATAATTTTCATAAAAATTAATAAAATTCGATAGAGGTTTGAGAAAAATCTTATTTTGTGTATTTTTAAGATTGATAACCAATACAGTTGAGGCATTTATTTAGGTAGAAGTTTAGCTATCATAGCATATATTATGGCCAAATTACATAACGTTTTTTCATAAGATTTTTTTTTTTTTTTTGTATTTCATTTAGTTTTGTATGTTGATAGCTTATTCTAAGTTGTCTTACATTTCTTGCTCTCTAATTAGCAACTATTTGTTATTTACACTTCCCACTATTCCTTCTAACACACTAATTTCAATGGTCACGCTCATTTCAAACAATGGGATCGCTTTCGATTTGTGCTGGGCGAGCGATGACTTGCCCTACACTGTTGTCATCACCTGAGTAGACGTGGTACCTATAACTTCCAAATTATACAGGGCGTTCGCCGGGAAACGCAACCCACTGTTAGCGCTACAAGGAAGAAACTGCTCCCGGCGAGCGAGCGGTCAGCTTCCGGCATTGCTCGACCGTCGGCCGCGGACTATTTCATAATAATTACGCTTCATAAACTTCATAAACTTGTATGTGCTAAGCATTTAAATGTGACGTAATTCATTAGCTTACCTTATAAAAGATGCTGGAAGTGTTGACCCTCTTGTGTAATGCACATTTCACATCTTCTGAACATATTTCGAGACACACGCTGCCCTAACTGACTTAATGATTTTTTGGTGACTGTTCTAGTCGAAAAGCGATATCGTCAATTTTCTCCTCTGTGAGAATACGGTTGACCGACAGTCTCTTTTTGTTAAAAAATGAACCCGTTTCTCTTACTTTTTTAACCAGACGCAGAATTGTTGATTTAGCTGGCAGTAAAGCGCCAGGAAATTCGCGACGAAATTTACTGCGACACTTTTTAAACGACTTCTTCTTCACATATGTATCGTAGAGAAATATTCTTTGTTGCCAGCTGTAACGTACCATAATTTTACTCACACTCAAACACTTAGTAAGAGTATGAAGCCCCAAACCAGCCAAACAGCAAAGAAACGTTTATTCACAACACTGATTAATAAGAGACTGAAGTCACAAACTAGCTACAATCTAAGGGTCCCATTATACTGCGTCACTGCACTGTTGGGGCAGCGGAGGTGTTAAACAGTGCGGTGATTCACGGTGCCGTGTGGCGGAAACTGCTGGCACTACTGACCGAGCAAGTTGCCGACGGCAACAGACTGGGAGGGTAGCGTTTTCCGGCGAACGCCCTGTAGAAACGTAGTAAGATTTACTTAAGCTTACTGATCTCTATGCGTAACTGAAATTTTTAATGACATAGTGTCATTCAGAGCAAGCAAAAAGTGATAACTTATTTTTTTAAATATCGACGCCGATATCCAGATTTTAGTATCGATATATCGTCCTAAAAGATGTCAACCTTTACTAAGTACAATAATAAAAAGAAAGACGATTTAGACATTCTTAAGTAATTAAAAAACTTGTTGTCGTCTGAATACAGTTCATCAGAAAGAGTATAGATTCCCTTAGCAATAGAATATGATGTATATACAACATTATCTCCCTTCACCTTCCCTTTTTTCATTTTAATTATTTTTAATTAATTATTAATTTAATTGCGATGGAGCTAACACTCCAGTAGCAATTTCCCTAGTCATCTAATTTCCCCATTATGTATATATTTAAATTTTCTTTTATAGCTGGAATGTTAAATTCCTCCCCCATTTACTTTTCCGATTTATAAATTTTAATTTTAAAATCCTTAAGCGTTTTTTTTCCCAGACTACACCACCATTTTCAACAAATGATCTGACCAAAGTTTCGTAACGCAACTCCCTAACTTCTCTGTTACATCCTCTCATCACCCTCTCCAGCAAATGAAGGATTTTGTAACCTTTTTCTACCACCTGCCCAATTGAGTTTGTTATCAAACGTTATGCAAAGAATTTACACTTCATCAAGCAAATGTGACCCCACTCTGTAATCATAATTAACCTTTAGATCTATTTATTTGTGTACCTTATAAGCCGACTCTTCTTGGCATTTATCTTCGTTCCATGCTGACCTACCAATTTAGATTTTCTATCCATATCACCCTGCAGCTGTTCAGTCTTAACCTGTTTTAATCCTATTGTATACCATTATATCATTTGCAAAATACCTAGATTCTGACCGTAACACAGTCATTCATTAGAATAATGAACAGCAACTCCCATATTTACTTCCACTTCTCTTGATAATGTATTTCCTACTTTAACCCTTTACTTTCTGACTTTTAATAATTCCTGTACCCAGCAAGTAACTTCATCATCCAATTAACTACATTTCAGTTTATTTAAAACCATTTTATGGCTCACTCTGTCAAATGCCTTAAAAAATCTAGTGCCACACTATCACCTTGGCCTCCCACTTCCAATTCATTTGAAATATCTTGAATATAGCCCATCATCTGAGATTCACATGAATATCCTTGCCTAAAGCCATGTTGAAGATCTGAAAACTATTCCTTTCTTCACAGACATTTCTGATATAGTTGCATATCAATCTCTCCATCATTCTGCCTATCACTGATGACAAACTAATTGGCCAGGAATTTTCAACCATATTTTTAACCCCTCCTTTATGAACTGGTACTACTATCAGTCTTTTCCAATCCCCTGGTAAGCAGCAAGTCTCCAAACTCATTTTAAACAAAATGTACAATATCGTATCCCACAATCTTTAATAAATCTGTTGTAATATTACCTACAACAGTTACTTTTTTTTATTTTATTTTTTAGTGTTCTGAGTTACTTCGGAATTTTCTGAGAATTTATTTCAAATTTTGTAGGTTCGTCATTTATACTCTCCTCTGATTCATTCCCTCCCATCACATGATGACTGTCCCTAGTTGTCTCACCAAACCTGTCACTCAGTATCTATGCAATTTTAAAATCGTAAAGTGGGAAGGAGGCGTATGGACAGTAGTCTGAACGCGTGGTGGCGAGTCTAGCGGCGCCGTCTGGTGGCCTAGTGTAATAAGCTAGGTAAGATACAATGCCCCGCCACGATTTTCCGCCACCAGTGGCTGCCGGCATGGTGGTAGGGCGCGCAGTCAGCCGGCCGCCAGTTTCTGGCGGCGCCACTGGCTGCCCTAGTGTAATAAGCTCCATAACACTCAATGCCCAGCGACAAGCAGAGCCACCAGTGGCGCGGCTGGTTGCGCCGCCAAGTCGCCTAGTGTAATAAGGCCCTATTAGTTAGTATCGGTTACAAGCCAAATTTTCTAAGAGCCTTGAATATTTCAACCAACAAAATTCTGATATTTCCATGATATGGGCTGCATTTTTACTGTAATAGTCTACGATTAGGCCTCATTGTGTATGTTTTAAGGGATTGTGGCTAGTGCCGAAAACAGTTGTTGTGTGCGTAGTGACGAAGTGACAGGGTTTTTGGATGCATATTCGTCCATATGGAAGCCGCCTCAACCTAACCCTGTAATCCTACTGGGTACGAGGGACCTGCAGTTCAACGAACCACGGAAGCGTTCTGGCGTGCTTCCCATTACACAGCAAGCTGTACCAGAGGTGAAGGACGGATTAAGGGGGTTTGAAAATCGCGACCGAGTTTCGAACCGGGGACCTTTACGTTTACCTGTCAGACATCTTCGCCACTGTGCAACCAGACCACAACAACTATACTTTTAACATTAGCATGTCGGTGGCGCTAACTCATAAGATTTCTCCCACCCAAAATTCGAACAAGCAGTCAGACGCCTTAACCACTGAGCCACCAGACCGCTCGTTTGGTTAACAATACACGGTCATATAAATCAGTGGTCTGTAGAAATATTTTTTGTTATTTTACTGGTCCTCCGGTTGAAAATGGTTTACAGACGCTGCTCTCGGAGAATATTATAACGTCTTCACTGAGCGCGATAAGACGACGAAACGTTTGCTGCGGGTAAACGTATTTGTTTCGAGGTCTGAAATCAATTTAGAGCTCTACAGTGCAGTAAGTGTAAAAAAGAATACGTTTTGAGTTTAATGTGAGTCTGGGACACTGCCTTGGGAAATGGTAATTTCCGGCGCTGACAAGTGAGCATCGACAGGCTGGGCTGCGGTAGTGTTATCGCTTCACCGCCAGATGCCAGTGAGGGGTGGCCGTCTCGTTATCAGCTCTCTGTGGGGAAGCCTCACTCCATTTGCCGCACAGCGGTGCACCATCACCGAACTAAAGTACTGGCCGAAAAGAGGTCAAATGAATATAGAAAGAGATGGAGCGAAGCGTAGAAATGCATTTTATATTACCACGCAAAACGCTGCGCTTGGTATAATAACATAGAGGAGTAACAACAGCGATCGGCCCAACAGTGTGTCTGGAAAGTCTCTTGTTTGTTTTGTTGGTGTCAAGAGTCAGATATACAGTGAGCAAAAGACGCCCAGAGGCCTTGGGCGAAAATTGTCGAAATTAACCAACTTCAACGCCCAATTCAACCAACAACAGTAAAGGACGTCCTAAATGAGTTTGCGTCCACATGGGGCGGTTATCTATCGTAAACAAAGGAATGATATCGACTTTGCCCTCGGAGGAAGTTTCTAGGACGCAGATCTAAAAATACGTAAATTGTACCTCTTCCGTTATGACGACGTCTTTAGTGGAATCTTTTCTAGAATCGTTCAGAACCAGTGCTGTGAAATAATAACGATTCCAGATATTACTGCATAAAATTTTTCAGAAACGTTTCGGTAGCTGACATAACGGAGGCTTTCTCAGTGAATAAACTGTATAAATACACCGAGGGTGGTGGTGTAACGATTAGTGTTCTGGCCTCGCATTCGGGAGGACGGTGGTTCGAATCCCCGTCCGGGCATCCAGATTTGGGTTTTCCATGGTTTCCCAAATCACTCCAGACAAATGCCGGGATACTTTCTTCAAAAGGCTATGGCCGAATTCTTTCCCATTCCTTGCCCCCCATCTCTAAAGACCTCGCTGTTAAGAGACGTTAAGCAGTCAATATATATATATATATATATATATATATATATATATATATATATATATATATAAATACGTTGGGCTTCCCAGCGATGGAGGGAGACTCATAAAGAAAATTTGAGTCTGCTTCTCGAAACTTCCTGAAATCGGAGGGACGCAATGACGTCACTGAAACCAGGGTGATGAATCTATCTGTGAAAGAGTTACGCTTAAATTTCGATTTTCGAAGAAAATCAGTAACGGTAAGTACAGGCTTCTTAGTTGTACAGACGAGTAACGTAAACATTTTCCAGATTTTTTCAGTTTCAATTTATATTGTTTAGGTGGGAAATTTGAAAAGAGTGGAGACACTTCACCTTCAAAAAAATTGTTAAACCGGTAAGCAGAAATTGTGAATTTTATCCTCTATCATAAGAAAAATGGTGCAAATTGTTTCACGGAATAGATTTTATACTCTATGTGAGCTACAATAAAACTTCTATTTAATGCTTTTAACTTATATGTTGTATTTCACTTTCTTTAAAGAATTTTTCGCACACAATAAAATATTTCAGAACTGTATTAATTTGTCATCTGTGATAATTTGTATAGGTGCCTCACGGCCGGGTGTGGATTGGAGGAGGAATTCAACGATGGCCTGTTTGAACGAACTATCCCTGTATTTGCCTGGATTGATTTCGATACGCCATGGTGAATCGAAATCTGAATGGTCGGATCGAGAATCAAACCTGCGCCCTACCGAAAAGAAATCCGTATTTCATAATGAATTCGGCAATGTCAGTTTCATCACCAAAGACCGAGCGTGGTGGTGTAACGGCTAGCGTTCTGGCCTCGCATTCGGGAGGACGGCGGTTCGAATCCCCGTCCGGGCATCCAGATTTGGGTTTTCTATGGTTTCCCCAAATCACTCCAGGTGAATGCGGGATGCTTCCTTCAAAAGACCATGGCCGAATTCCTTCCCATTCCTTGCCCCCCATCATTTCCCGTCTCTAAAGACCTAGTTGTTATAGGAGACGTTAAGCAGTTACCAAAAAAAAAAATATCATCAACAGAGACTTGAATAGCTTTTAGTTTATCTGGCAAATTTGTAAACTGGATTAAATATGTTATCCGACACTTATTTAAAATTGGTGAGAAAATATAAGACTCACATTGTTACAGGAGTTGTAGACGATGCCAAGGGAGACAGCTTTTTTTCCGTTAATTTTCGCCTGAAGGGAACTGTTGGTGATTTGATAAAGGATGTGGACTGGCAGTCAATGAAATTTAGCAGGCGGGTGAAAAGGATGTGAAGAAATCATGAGTGCAGGATAATAAATTCCGTCGTTAGCTTGCCATGAAGGATTTTATAATATATTTTTAAAGTTCCCTGTCAGTTTTAGTGAGGCCATGTTTCAGCCATAGTCAAAGCATTTAGTTTCTTGGATTCACGCGTTGTATTGGCTTATTTCTAGAAGGTACATACTAGTAGAACAATGGGTTTTGGCACGTATTAAGTAAAGATTAGTTTGATTGGCGGAATAAGCTCAGCGAGATTGGCCTGCCAATGACAGAGATTTTAGAAAGAGAACTCAGAATTAGATTGTGTTAGTATGCTAGAGCTTAGTAAACAAAATATCACCCTGACATGTGTGTCGTATTCCGCATAGAGGAGCAAGAAGTATTAATTTATTTGTGATACTGTAGGAAGAGTATTTCTATAATACAAGACGTGTTTAGGATCTATATCTTCATTGAATGAACATAAAAGAATAAGGACTGCTAATAAGAAGAGCAGAGATGGTAATTTAAAGAAGATTTAAATGCTTCGTATCTGTGCTTCTTATTGAGAGGTTCACTTGAGAGAATGAAATAGTAAATACTCTAGACGCGAATTATTGAAGTGAAATCTATAAAAATCACGAGGTAATAATTTGGGAATAACTTTCAATTTAAAGAACCAATTAAAGAATCACGGATAAGTATTTGGTGAACTAAAAATTATTTAATGTGATGCTATGTATGGAAATAAAGTATTTAGTAAATATATTAGGCCCCAAAGTGAACTGGGGAGCGTGTAGACGAAATTTTATTAAAGTAAATATTTCCACATAATTCGCATGTAAAGGTGTAGTGGAAATTTTCTACATGTAAAGGAAATTGTAATCTGAAAAGAAGAAATGTTGCCAAACTTCACAGCGAATTGGGGGCTTGATCACATCTACGTATTCAGAAACAATTAAATTGTATGTTTGTAACTGTAAGCTGTGAGTGAAAAGGTTATTTATGTAATCCATATACTGTTCTCACTAGAACTTGCACTATTTAAGCAGTGTATTTACGAGAATATTAAAATATCAATTAATTACTATTGAATCACTAGTAGTAAATAAAAATCCACAGTTGGCGATCAGAACTGGATATATGTTGACAGAAGAATCAGGATTTATTCATGATGGTATGACCTGGATTGTATACCAACAGTTGACATAAGCCTTCAGGTAGGGGGTAAAGTTTGGAGTAAATTTTCTACCACAACTTAATTCAAACGGTGAAAGAATTTAAGGTAAAAATGTATGTAGTGATACATTAAGCGAATAATGAAAGGGAGTTTCTTATTAAGTGATTTTTTAATTATTGCAATATCGCTCTTTTCAAGTGAGTATAGAAGCATGAATTATTCCGGTCGCTGTATGTAACACGACACACCCCAGTGTATGTATGGGTTGTTAATAAATAGTTTTGGCTGCGTGTTAAAGTAGTTATGTGGTAAAGTGAGCGGGGGTATGAATAATGCTGCGGACCGTATCCCGGGCTCATTATGTTTGCTAATGGGACGCTGAATGTTTAATGCGATTACGTGCGCGAGGCCAGTTGTTCGGTGCGCTGGGTTCTGGCGAAGCTCGTTTTGGCTCAGGTTGAGATAGATCAGTGGTTTACGATTTAATACGATAATTTAGACAAGGAAAGAAACTCTGTTTCTCCTAGAGTAAACCGAGTGTGGTGGGTGAGCGGTAAAGCTCAGGCCTAGCATTCGGGAGGACGCGGGTTCGAATCCCTGTCCGGGCATCCCGAATTGGGTTTTCCATGGTTTCCCCAAATCATTCCAGGCGAATGTCGGGATGCTTCCTTCAAAGGCCATGGCCGAATCCCTTCTCGTTCCTTGTCCCCAATCCCATCCCGCCTCTAATGACCTCGATGTCAAAAAGGCATAAAGCCGTAAGTAAAAAAAAAAAAAAAAAAAATCTCGCCTCAAAGGGAGCGTTCATAAACTACGTAGCTCCATTTTTTCCTCCTATGAACCCCCTCCTCCCTTCCACGTAGCTTTACCTGGCTTTTGCCTCTATACCCCCCTCCCCATTGCGTGGCACGTAGTTTTTTTCTCCCTATTGATTCCAGAGACATTTTGTACTGTTTTCTCTTGTCAGACTATCGTAAATCACATACGGAGGTAATTAAATGATGGGAATAAATATTCACTTGTTTTTGTGTGTTCTGTAACTTATTTTAACTGTGACAAATAATATTATTGAAAAGCAACTTGGCTTGGCGCCGAACCCACTCTCCCCTTTTTACAAGCAATCCAGTGCAGCTATTTACCCCCCTAAACCAGGCATGTAGTTTATGGACGCACCCTAGTGGCCTCGGCGTCGACGAGGCATAAAGAAATAAACAAAACAAAACAAAAATCATACCGGAACCCACTTTATACTTCTTGGTACAAAAGTAATTTATTTATTTATTTTTATTTACAGCTTTATGAATCCTTGTTTCAGGATGTAGTCTCTTTATGCCAGGTGAACTATAATTTACAATTTAATGCTACATAATTTTGTTTTAGTTCCTTCCAGGCTGATCGATCTTGTGCAACTCTCTTTCAGTTCACGCCTGTTACTTGTCGAATGTCCTTATCCCAACGATTACAAAAGTAATTAAACTTGACTAATTAGATAGCAGAAATGGTTTATCTGGACAAACAATATGATGTAATTCACACGACTGCTAACTCTACAGATTGAAGCGTTCAACAAACATTGCGTAATAGCCGTAGCCAGTAGTTTCTGTATCAGTATCTTTGATCAAGGAATCCGATGTTTTATTAAAAAGTCCTCTTTGCTTATGACACATCATCTTTTTGAGACTGATGTTGGGACATGAGGAAATCATTCCGAGTGTTGCTGACGGGCTAAAAAGTACTTTTTGTGGCATCGCAGACTTCGACGGAACCATAGTTCTCATGCCAGAAATAAAACGCCAGTTAACTGAATTACTTCATCGTTCTCTTCTATTTTCACGCACATACGTGTAAATACACAGCTATTTGTGAAAATTTCAGCACCAGAAATGAGACAGCGAATTACATTGAATTACAGCGAATTTATTCCAAAGATTAGGGACATTACAATACACAAATCATTAAATTTACAACTGTACATGCGCTTTGACCACAAAGGCGTCACGTGCTACAATCAGAGTCTCTAGAGGTCGTGGATAAGGATTGCAATCCCGCAGTGTTTTCAATCCCGCGGGATCCGTGCGGGATTGGTACAAACAGTTTTTTAACGCATATATTTAAAACAGTTACTTTAAACGTTAATAAATTAAATAATAATTAAATTAATAAATAATTTTTAATGTTAAATGATAAAAATTAACAGTTAACAATATTTTGATTGGCAAAATGACATTAAAACTTTTAGCGTGTCTTAAGTGTAATTCGAGGTTTTACATTTTTGTTTTTTAATCTAAACCAATTTTTAAATAAATAATAAAAATGGAAAATATTGAGTCTTAGGTCATATGATGTGCCTTGCAATACATCACATAAGTTTAAAAATATGGTTTGTTTAGTGGCCAAGTTACCAGAGTTTTTTTTTTTTTTTTTTTTTTTTTTTTAATTCTAAATAAACGTTCCATAACACCGAGAAAAGCATTCCATTTCACAAAGTGAAGTGAATATACTCAGTAAAGTGTAGACTTGGCTCAGAACAAGATCTCATAACTTTTTGTCACTGCACAAACACGAGACTTGGCCTTTTTTTGCGGGATTCATTATTATATCTCCTGATTCATTGATTGATATTACAGTTGATTCAATGTTATTAAAAGAAACTACTCACCAACACGTAAACTGTCAAGTATTTCAGATTTACTTATGTGGCGTAACGACGTTTTTATAGTGGAAATTATTATTTTTTAGTAAGAAAGGAGACTTTCTGGGCAAATGATTGCAGTGAAGTCCTCATAGGTTGTATCTCCCGATTTCATTGCAAACACACGAAATTACACACGTGAGGAAGACGGCGGAGGCAGCCGTCGAAGTATGGTGTTCCTACAACACAATTCGTCCATACAGCCGTGAAAATTTTATTATAATTTTTTTTACCTTTAGTCGAAATAATAACAAGGAGAAGAGGGATTAATTGAAAGCCTGAGCGGCACATGTAAGCAGGTGGCTTTCGTCAAAGAAACGCATTGAGGCAGCGGGCAAAACAACAATAAGTCAAAGGATATACAATTTCCTTTTGATAGCTGTTAAATAAATAGGTACGCGATCGTTAAAATTACGATAACATTAGTTTCATATCAACGAATAATCAAATTTTCAGCCGGAAATTAGGAAATTTTCACAATTACTTTATCTGCAAATACAGAAAATGGGAATAATGAAATCATGATTAAAAAGCTGTAACCGTGTAGTTCAGATAACGTGTGCGACACTTAAAAAATAATTATATAGTTAGAAAATCGTACTAAATATTCACCATAACTCAAATTACAGAAATGTATACTCGAAACAAACGTAAGTTTTGATGAATACGTAAAAGTGTATTTATTTACTTACGAATGACGAAGGTTGACAAAAACAAACGCTTGTTCACACGAGTCAAATGCCAACTGGAAGGGTACAGGCAAACAGTGCAATACATCCGATAGAGACCGACTGGAGCAGTGAGTCACGAAGACTGACACGCGTTTCCGCCGGATTTTGCGGATTGTGGATCCGCTTAATTTTGTGCGGGATCCGCCAGACTGTCTAATGATGCGGGATTGCGAGATCCCGCTTTGCTGGATTGCAATCCCTAGTCGTGGCATGGAATTAAAGAGAGCCTGCATATGCTTTTGGTGAATATACTGCGATGTCGTCTGTAGGCGCGTCCACAGAACATCGACAGTGGTTGTAGGAGAACCAGAATGAACAAGATGCCAACTGATAATATACGGTGGCTGACATGAACGTGCTGGTCAGGGAAGCAATGATACGCGTCGTTCTTCGAATAATGCTTGCACACTGATCGGCACATGTGCGCGGGCATTTTCCTACTGAAACATGGCATGTGGAGCTGCCTGCGGGAGGGGGCGGTGCCCCTGGCTCTAAAACCTCCCTGATGTTGCAGTTACTGTTCAGTTTTCCCTAAATATGTAGGAGGGGGAACCACATGTTATAAGCATTGGAGTCCCTAACCATTGCACCTGGCGTTGGTCCGGTATGCCGCTCAACAACGCAGTCTGCCCGATTGAGTTCACTATCGTAGCATCTAACACGTACGCGGGCATCACTGTAGGACAAGTTGAATAAGAAACGTCCGAAACATTACATTTTTCCACTCAGCACCATTGGACCCATTGCCCATTGCAGTCAGAGACGTTAATGGTTTCCGGTCAGTGGAAACCGAGGCAATGGCATGCGTGCCGTCATTCCAGCACTTAGCAGACATGTGCTCCAACGTAGAGCCAACACACTGGACGAAGCTGATCTGTCGGTTACGGCTATGCGAACAAGATGGCGGTCATCTAACGCTGTGGTCACATTGTGTGGTCCAGTACCCATTCGTCGCTATATACGACACTCTTTTATCCACTGGTTTCAAACACGAATCACTAATATCTGTTGTAGCAGCGCGCCCTGTTCAAGCCGCAATGTCACAGTACGATAAATTTGTTTCCCGGAGGTCAATCAATCTGCCACGTTCGTTCTCACTTACAAGCTGATATTAGCGAGGCATACCGGCACTTCTTGCTTGTTTCTACATCGTTCCACTCTGCATCGGGTGAGCGTGGCGTTACATTGACCTGTCCGGTCCCACATCTCTCAGCAATCTCAATCACTTATCGTGGTTTAACTATTCTATATATCAAACAATTTTGGAGTAACGCAGACCATTCCATCTGTGTGTTACAAATTTTCACAAAAGGTAGTGTGCGTTTCTTCAATGCTGAAAACGCCTTATAATATTGAGAGCACAACAGCTGCTTTCCCTTTGAGCGACACTTTTGTATGGAGATGAATGATTTCCCACGAGGCCCTCCCTTACACCCAGCCAAGCAGCGATTTTCAACGGGACCCAACCTTCAAGACGCAACCTGAATAACGCAGAGGGTAAATGCGGAGAGACTGTCCTTATGAGGAGTTCGTTAAAACTCGAAATCACTGACTGGAAATAGGAGGTGGTCACTCAGCGAATACTGCCAGTCAGGCGGGAAGTGTTTTAGTGAGAGTTAAGGATCGGCAGTTTTGATAAGGATCGACGAGAAATGCAGTCAGAGATAGTTAATTAGGCGTACAGTAATAGAGATCAAATCTGTGTGCAACCCGAAAGCCAGTCTCTGTCGCTTTAAAGGATCTATAATTAGCCAATAAGATTAATAAGGAGTGTTTGTATGTTCAAGAGATAATACGATCAATAAACAACATCTGCTAGGAAACAGAAGTGTTTAATATTTACGACAAACTCGTTTACTGCTAACATCATTTTTCTATTTAATCTATAACAATTTCACCGTGAACTAGTGACTCAAGGTCATGTTTCCCTGGCTCCGCCTCTCATTTCACCACCCCCTCCCTTAAGCTGTGTTCCCAAGACGTCTCTTAACGGAGGCCTCCCAGTACGGATAGCCCCTCTGCTAGCGGGGATGACACGCAGCTACCCACTCTATGTCGCTAAGCATCACAGGGGTGCGTAGTGGAACGCTGTTGTCATCGGTTTGCAGCAGAGGTGCACACCCCTTCTGTTGCTGTAAAGTGCTCTGTGCCAAACGACACTAGGCAACTTGGTGAGGAGTTGGTGGCGAGGTAGCGAGGGCTAAACTGCGGCGCGTGCTCATCCTTCACTTCGGCGTGCGGCCTCCGTTACAAGACGTCACGTCGTGGGAATGTAGCTTTACTATTTCTCCGGTCTGTCCACTGTGTCCATGTAGGCAACAGGCAAATATGCCCTCCACCTGTAGGGGTAAGGGCAGCGGAGTGGTGATAGAACAGACTGTCCTTGAGCCGCCTCTGCTAACTGAACGGGCTACAACATGATGACCAGAGACAGTGGAATAAGAACCATTGAATCAATTGCCGTAGCGTATATAACCATTAAACCACGTAGACCACTCTGGATCCTAAGAACAGAAGTCTAATACGCTGGGAAAGAACCAATACCAAGCTCTGTTTTCTAATAAGCTCAACGAGACATCCAGAATAGCTGTCAGCACCGAAGTAACATTTTGTGTGGTACACATTTTCACTGGCGTTTTAACTTCGTGGAACCGGGAAAGATGGTATTCCAGCCGAATGAATGCAAATATATTTTTACTTCCGCCGAAAAATATAAGTGCCGGTTTTTTACACAAACACACACATACATAGTTTATATCTAGAAATGGTTCAATCGCAAATCAAACCCAAGTTCTCCGCCATACCAGACTTACTCCATCGTTTCTTTACTGATAACATTACTGCATCTTTTACAGTTAATTTTAACCCTGAACAGAGACCAGTGGGTTCAGTTTAGAAATATATTTCTCTTTGAGATCGATGCCTTTAGACCATAATTGTAGGCATAATACCCTAGTCTATAGAAAGGAGAAGTGTCACGGCTTATAAAGGACCTACTTCGCATGATTTGGTTTCTTACAACCGCAGAAACATCAGATTGGACCATGATTTGAACCATAGTATTTCTAGGTGCCAGTCTAACCAATTACTCCCACCGCATTTGTTTTCGACTTTATGTCTGTGGATCCACAACAGATTTAAAATTGTTAATTGTTAGAAATTATATAAAATTTCGTTTTTAAATGCCCAGATTTTATTAGATTTTAGTTATTGTACTTTATGTGATCTTCATTCATTTCCACTCTTCTTTGATGTAAATATTTTAACAATTTCGAATGTACCTAAGTTAAATACAAACATTACGTGGAAGTGGATTTCACTGTATGATGTGGGAAACTCAAAAATCGAATTACAGCGATCAGATGGTCTTAAAACTTTTCACTTATTTGTTCCTAAAATTTGATTGTCTTTATTTAGTTCAGAAGTTTTCAACAACTGATGATGATAATGAATACGTCAGTACTTCTGGTGAATAAAGTTTTACTAGCGGCAGGCGAGAGTCAAGAATAATGTGATACATATCTGGCTTCGCTCGGATGTCGCGTGGGATCCAGATTATCAGATACAGTTCAAAGCTTTCATTACACGAAGCGCATAAATACGTTTTTTCGTCCTGGCTATTTTCAGCTGACAGGATGCTTTATTCCGTGGCTACAGGCGTGGGAGTATTCCTGTTTGTAACATTACTAGGAACTGTGTTTAGAAACTCGTATTTTATCACGACCGAGCCCGATGGGTGGGCAGTAACGATCGGATGTGACATTCAGGAGATCGTGGGTTTGTATCCCATTTTCGGTTTTTCATGGTTCCCCGAAATAGCTCCAGGCAAATGTTGGTGTCGTTATTTCAATCCTTCCCGTTCATTACACCATTCCCGTCCCACATCTAATAACCTCAGTAACAACGAGGCGTAAAGCTCGATGCAAAATAATAATAATTTGTTATTCCGCCGTATTACAAACATGTTTACAAATACTTATAGCTATAAATAAGTAGATGGCGTGGAGATAGCGTCAAATGCTGTTGAAATACAATGAAGTTATTTCCCAATTATTCACTCAAACCCAAAAAGGAAAGTGTTACTTCAAAGTGTGTAAGGGATGGTCCAACAGTACGAGACTCGGTCTAGTAATGAGGGGGTGGGGCGGAGTTGGGTTGAAAGCTGCGCTGGAGGGGGAGGTGTTTCGAGCGAAGCTTTTTTACTTATGGCTTTACGCCTCGTCGACATCGAGGTCATTAGAGGCGGGATGGGACTGGGGACAAGGAACGAGAAGGAATTCGGTCATGGCCTTTTTGAAGGAAGCATCCCGGCATTCGCCTGGAGTGATCTGGGAAACCATGGAAAACCCAAATCTGGATCCCCGGACGGGGATTTGAACCGGCGTCCTCCCGAATGCGAGGCCAGAACGTTGACCGTTCACCCACCACGCTCGGTCACGCGAGCGAAGCTACGTAGATTTTCATTCATATTATGTGTCACAATTAAAATAAGGTACAGAACACACAACAGTGGATATTTGTTCCTGTCATTTAATTCTTTCCATACGTAATATAGATATTGTAAATACTAACAGTATTGCGCATGCGTGTGTCTTGAAGTCATAGCATTACGATTCGAAAAACATTAGACATGTCGTAGTTAGACTCAAAAATACTAACAGATTGTTTTTTGATGTTTCGACATAAAACTGTTTTGATAAGAATCGCCCACGTATTACCATTCCGCTATTTGATAAAATGATTTTAATGTCGCTCTATCGAGTGAATTTCAGGACAACATTAATTATGGTGCTTGCTGAAGAATTATTTCAAGTTCAAAGTGTAGAATGAAGTAGCGCTGTACAATAAACTTTACGAGGCTTATGTTTTTCCCACGAGTTTTCATTGTGAGATATTGAAATCTTTTATGCAGGTCAAATAATCATTCTCTGGAAATGCAGAAAGAAAGGTGACAGAACTGCAGCAAAAGAAACATAAAAAATGCAGTTCTTCTTAGTATTTTTACGCGGCAGGTATAATTTGTTCTATTTTATCAATTAATGAACAGTGATGAATGAAAAAAATAATTTTTTTAGTAACATCTCAAGGGGCGTCCATTAATGACGTAAGGTGAAATAGGGGTGGGGTGTCCGTCGAAATTTCATGAAACCTCTTCTAGGCGGGGGGGGGCAACGGGGGGGGGCAACGGGGGGCAACGGAAATCTCACGTGAGGTTTTGAAATTGTAGTAAGAATTGTAGAGCTAAAAAAAGTCTGCAAATGATGAGAAAGTGGATTTTAGGGGGGGTATTTTGGTCCAAAGACCGACCTTAGGGAGGGAGGGTTATGACCACCCTTCGGAACATGAATGCGACCTAAAAGAAAAGTCCCGAAAAGTTGCGAGGTCGATTGGTAGGGGGGGGGGTAATCCCTCAAAATCCCACGTCATTTTAGAGGGGGGGATCCGGAATTCCGCCGCCTCAAGAAGAAAAGGATCTCTGACTGTACCTGAGAGAAAGGTTTTTCCCACTAATTGATCATTTTCAAAAGTGGCTGCTGTCAACATTTCACTCAGAATATTTATAGTTATAGAAATCACATGTCTCAAATAACAGTTATGTTCAATCTATACGTAAAAATTTTATTGATAGTCTATTAAGAGAAAACAATATAAAATGTCTTCCGGAAGTAATAGGGAAAAGGGCTACGTGACAGAAGGGGACGGGACGGGATTATTCAGGCTAAGGATATTGTCGCGTTGGAACCGGGACAGGTGTGAATTCGAAGGTTACTTGTCAATGAACACAGCACTTAAACTGAGAACAGGTTTATTGAGAACTCAAACATACACGCAGCACTGACTGCCTCTTGGGCAGAATGCTCTTCTATTTATACACAGATAGAACGTACTAGAGATTACAAGAGTAGTTAACAAGTGAAATGTGTAGAAGTTACAAGTGACCTTAGGAAACATGTAGAATCTTCTGGAAATAATAAACAGAATTAAATAATTTTTGTCAGTGGGCGGGATTGAACCGGCGACCTTCGGTACCGCAATTCGTGACGCTACCCGCTGCGCCATGCTGGCAGACGGTACACTGGCGTTCATGCGGCATTGCTCCCTCTCCTGAGGAAAACAGCGTCCCGCTGTTAGATTTCTTTTGGGGCACGCTGAAGTGTCCTGGATCTTGATCTTGTCGTGGGTCCTCTGTATGGCAGTTCTGGAGGGCCCCTCCTGTTTGTACTATTATCTTCCTGTCCGACTTCCTCAGTATCCAAACCGTCCTCAGAGTCCTTGAACAAGAAGCTGGTTGTGCCTAGCTGCTCGTCAGGATTGTAGTAAGGCTTCATGCGGAGGACGTGAACAATGTCCCTTCGCTTTCGTCGTTTCGAAGACGGCTCATAATCCTCGACTTCGTATGTGACGTCTGACCGGCGGCGTATGACACGATACGGACCAAAGTACCGCTTCAGTAACTTTTCTGATAGCCCAACCTTCCGGACAGGGGTAAAAATCCATACGAGATCTCCTGGGTTGTACGCAACAGGTCGGTGCTTGCCGTCATACCGCTGACGGTCCCTCTCCTGGGTGGCCAGTGTTCGTATGCGAGCCAGCTGTCTTGCTTCTTCGACCCTGGTAATGAGCTGTTTTATATAGTCATCCTGAGTGTCGTCCGGCTGGAATGGGAACAGCGTATCCATTGTGGTCTCAGCTTCACGGCCATGGAGCAGAAAAAACGGAGTGAAGCCTGTCGTATCTTGCCTTGCTGTATTATAAGCAAATGTGACCACTGGCAGTATTGTATCCCAATCCTTCTGCTCAACATCCACATACATCGACAGCATATCGGCTAATGTCTTGTTGAAGCGTTCTGTGAGACCGTTTGTCTGAGGGTGGTATGCAGTTGTCATCCTGTGGACAACGTCGCATCTTGACATGACCTCTGATACTAGTCTTGACTGGAATACCTTTCCACGATCGGATATCATCACACGTGGTGCTCCATGCTTCAAAATAATGTCTTCTACTAGAAATTTTGCAACCTCTGGAGCTTCTGCAGTCGGCACAGGTTTGGTGACAGCGTAGCGCGTGAGGTAGTCGGTGCAGACTATTATCCATTGGTTACCGGTTGTCGACTTCGGGAACCTCCCCAAAAGGTCGATCCCAATTCGGTGGAATGGAACTGCTGCAGGTGGAATTGGTACTAGATGACCTGGAGGTAATTGCGGCACATGTTTCCGTCGCTGGCACTCTTTACAGTGACTCACATAATGCTTGACAGATCGGTAGAGACCCTTCCAGTAATACCTGCGTCTGATTCGGTCCAGGGTCTTCACAAATCCCAGATGACCGGATATTGGAGCGTCGTGGAAATACTTGAGAATAGCTGGCTGGAGATGAGCTGGAACGACCAGAAGCCACTTGGGGCCTAGTGGATCGTAGTTGTTCTTATACAATGTCCCATCTATCAATTGAAACCCTCCTTTGGCCGGTTCTCCTTTCTCCAAGGCGTCTATGGTTCTTAATAACTCTGAATCTTCCCTCTGTTCAGCTGCAACGTCACCTAATTCAGCGAGGGCTGAAATTCCATTCATGCTGTTGTGTTCTATTAAAGGATTCCTTGAAAGGCTGTCGGCGTCCTTGTGTTTGCGTCCGTTTTTGAATACCACCGTGACGTCGTACTCTTGAAGTCTAAGTGCCCATCTTGCTAGTCGACCTGATGGATCCTTCAAGCTGGTTAGCCAACATAAAGAATGGTGGTCTGTTACGACGGTGAAAGGTTTGCCGAATAAATACGGACGAAACTTGTTGATAGCCCAGACAACTGCGAGGCATTCTTTCTCGGTTGTAGAGTAGTTTATCTCGGGCTTAGAGAATACTCTTGATGCATAGGCTATCACCTTTCTCAGCACCTTCCTGAATTTGCACAAGCACTGCACCGATCCCATAACCGCTGGCGTCAGTGTGAAGTTCAGTTTCTGCATTCTCGTCGTATAAGGCTAGAACTGGTGCGGAAGTTAGAGCCTCCTTAAGTGCCTGGAAAGATCTTTCTTTAGTTTCATCCCAGTAAAACTTGGCGTCTCCCTGCAAAAGTTCTTGCAGTGGACGTGCCATGTTACAGAATCCTTTTATGAAACGCCGGAAGTATGAGCACAGCCCAAGAAAGCTTCTCACATCACGAATGTGCTGAGGAGTTGGAAATTCCATGACTGCCCTTACTTTATCTGGATCAGCGCGGACGCCATCTCCGTTGACCAGGTGCCCCAGGATTTTTATCTCTCTGGCGACGAAGAGGCACTTCTTCGGATTGAGGCGGAGTCCTGCAGTCTGAACACACTTCAGCACCGTTGGACAGGCGACTCAGATGTTCTTCAAATGTTTTCGAGAAAACAACAATGTCATCTAAATAACAAAGACACGTCGTCCACTTAAGGTGTCGAAGTAAGTTGTCCATCATGCGTTCGAATGTGGCCGGAGCGTTGCATAATCCGAATGGCATTACTTTGAATTCATAGAGGCCATCAGGTGTAATAAAAGCCGTCTTTTCTCTGTCAGCTTCGTCAACCTCGATTTGCCAGTAGCCTGTCTGCATGTCCATGGTTGAGAAGTATGTAGCTCCTTTCAAGCAGTCTAAGGCGTCGTCGATGCGCGGCAGTGGGTAGACATCTTTCTTTGTGATTTTGTTCAGCCGCCGATAGTCGACACAGAATCGCCACGTACCATCCTTCTTCTTTACGAGGACCACCGGAGATGACCAAGGACTCTCCGAAGGTTGAATAATGTCATTATGCAACATCTTCTCCACTTCCTCTCGAATTATTCGCCTTTCGACTGGTGACAATCGGTACGAGCGCTGGCTAATGGGCGGATGATCCCCAGTATTGATACGATGCTTTATCGTGGGCCGTTTCGTCTGACCTTTTTTTTGCTGGGGTGTGAATACACCAGAGAATTGGCGTAGTATAGCTAACACCCGGTGGTGTTGTTCCTTGGTCAGGCCGGACCCTATTGGCAGTTCCATAGTTGTTTCCTCCAGCGTGTTGTCGGTACTAGTAACAGAGCATGGATCTTCGTTAATGACGTTGAGCTCGCCCTCCTGGACTGGTTCAGCTGTCCCTATGCACATTCCCTTGGGGATAATTTGTGACTGCTCGTGACAGTTGGTGATCCAAATGTCTCCTCGACCACCGATAATGCTTATGATAGCCGCTGGTATGTAGATTTCTTTCGTGAGCCTAATAAACTTTCTACTATCGACACGCACTTCAAGGTTGCGGTCGTCCGTGTTTTTGACTGGGACTCTTCTCATTGCGAACGGCGGGATTGTCACGTTGTCAACGGCGAATACTTCCCAGGAAGATTCTGTGTTACGTGTACCCGTCCGCACGACTTCTTCAATTGCAGCTCAGACGATCCACAATCAATGACAGCTTGGGATGCCTTAAGGAAGTCCCATCCAAGGATGACATTATGACTACATTCTGTTTAAAATGACAAATTTCAACGGCTGGGTCCTGTTGTTGATGGTTATTCTCGCGACACAAGCTCCAGCTGGCTGGACCGTACTTTCCATTTGCGACCTTTAGCACAGTTTGCCCCCGTATCACGGAACATTGTCTTCTTTAGTGTGCGACGATAATTGTCCGACAATACGGAGAAAGAAGCTCCTGAATCAACCAGCGCCCGGACAGGTGGCCGTCGATTATAACGTTGATGAGATTTCCCGACATCTTAGTGACTGTCATCCATGGAGGATTTTCATCTGCGGCGGCTCTCACCTCCGTAGATGGTCGCCTTGCTTAGTTTTCCTGCGTGCGGCGGCTAGGGGAGCGGCTGGTAGCTCTGTCCGGCGACGATGAACGGCAGCGGCGCCGTCTGGGGATCGACCTCGTCTAGGGTACGGCGATGGGCTTCTTCCCGTAGGTCGACCGAACTCGTCAGCGGGTGGCTGCCTGGGGTAGAACTGTTCGGATGGCGGACGTCTTGCGGCAAAATAATCGTCAAATACTCGTCTTCTCTCTCTGCAGTAGCGTATGACATGTCCAGGGCGCCCACAGTGGAAACATACTGGCGCGTTGTCTTCTGTCCTCCAGACGTCCGTTCGTCTGCGGGACGTCATAGGTGCCGGAGGATTTGGTTGTGGCCGTGTCGGCCGGTTCCTAGGCTGCCGTTTGGCAGCTGCAGCATACGTCATATCAGGGCGAGGCCATTCTTCACGTCGAGTGCGATTGGCTCGGCAGACAGGAGCTATTGTCTGAAATACCTCTTTTTCCGCCGCGTCGGCTCCTTCATGACCCACTGGGCTTACATCCATGGCCATGATCTGATGCTCACTCGGTTCAAGAGTCCCAGCTGCCATGAACTGTTGTAATTCTTCTCTCACAATTTGTCGTATGAGAGACGCAAAGTCGTGCTGGTCTTCCACAACTGCCATAGGGACTACGTTGGGAAGTCTGTCATACTTCTTTCGCCCAACCCTCCTTTGTTGCATCTCCTCAATCCGCTGGCACCACTTGATGAACTCTTCCGTCGTAGCGACGTCTTTTATCAGAAGAGCTTGGTACATGTCTTCTGCAATACCTTTCATTAGGTGCGTGATTTTGTCGGCTTCAGTCATATTCGGGTTGACTACGTTGCATAGGGCCAAAACATCCTGTATGTAAGATTGCGTCGGCTCCCCATGTCGTTGGGCCCGGTTCTTCAGTTGTTCTTCCGCCGAGCGGATTTGTCGCTGGTGGTCCCCAAACGTTTTCTTAAGTTCCGTCTGGAACATTTCCCAGTTATTCAGTTTTTCTTCGTTGTTCTCGAACCACTGCTGGGCGGTTCCGTCCAGATAGAAATAAACATTTGCCAAGCACATGGTATGATCCCACCTGTTGTACTTGGCGACTCGGTCGAACCCTTTTAGCCATTTGTTAGGATCCTGTCCAGCGTCTCCAGAGAACACCGATGGGTGTCGAATGTGCAGCTGGCTTGCCGCCATGGGTTTCCTAATGACGCGGACTTTCGGAAGGACGTACTGAGTATATCCTTTGTAGTCCGGTTCCAGTCCGTGTAGGCGGCGACTTTTACGTTGCCTAATCGGAGCCACGACGATGCAGCTGTTGCACAGGGTACCCGGCGCCTCCACCAAACTATGTCGCGTTGGAACCGGGCAGGTGTGAATTCGAAGGTTACTTGTCAATGAACACAGCACTTAAACTGAGAACAGGTTTATTGAGAACTCAAACATACACGCAGCACTGACTGCCTCTTGGGCAGAATGCTCTTCTATTTATACACAGATAGAACGTACTAGAGATTACAAGAGTAGTTAACAAATGAAATGTGTAGAAGTTACAAGTGACCTTAGGAAACATGTAGAATCTTCTGGAAATAATAAACAGAATTAAATAATTTTTGTCAGTGGGCGGGATTGAACCGGCGACCTTCGGTACCGCAATTCGTGACGCTACCCGCTGCGCCATGCTGGCAGACGGTACACTGGCGTTCATGCGGCATATATGCAAGATATTCAGATGAAATGGACAAGGGAGGCCAAATTGATAGTGTAGCACTAGATCTGTCTAAGGCGTTGACAGAGTAAGCCATAAAATGGTAGTAAATAAGGTAAAAACCAGTGGATGGATAAGAAAGTCATTTGCTGGGTAGAAGAATTTTTAAAAGGTAGAAAACAGAAAGTTAGGGTAGGAAATGTAGTATCAAATGTAGTGGAAGTAAAAATGGGTTGGCCACAGGGTAGCGTATTGGGATCATTGCTATTCATTATTCTAATGAATAATTGTGTTGATTGTTTACTATCTGAAATTATATGTTTGCAGATGACATAATGCTGTAAAAAGAATCAAAACGATAGAGGATTGTAAACAGTTGCAGGGTGATCTGGACAGGATATCTAATGGGGTTGGTAAACATGGAATGAAGATAAATGCAAAGAAGAGTCAGCTTATTAGATACACAAATAAAAAAACAAAAGGTTAATTATGAATATAAGGTGGGGAAAGAATTGCTTGCTGAAGACTTGAATGTAAATATATTGGAATTACTTTTGATAACAAACTTAAGGCAGACACAAAGGACAGGTGGTAGGAAAAGGTTTCAAAGTTCTGCACTGTTGAGAGAGTGATGAGGGGATGTACGAGAGAAGTCAAGGAATTGGGTTACAAAACTTTGGTGGACCATTGCTCGAATATGGTAGTGTAGTATGGGACCCTCATTTTACGTATCAAAATAGGAGTTGGAGAGGGTGCAAAAAAGGGCTGCTAGATTTGTTTCTGGAAATTATCGCAGAATGCAATCAGTGACGGATATGATAAGGGAGCTGGAATGGGATTCATTGCAAGACAGGAGGAGGATGAGGAGAGTCATGGGAGCGTACAGGGCATATACTGGTGAAGAAGCATGGAAAGATATTGCAATAGGTATGAAAAAGTAGTGCATGAAAGGGAAAAGATGACCACGACCACAAGCTGGCACTCGATTCAGGCACAAGGGTGTGGGAAGATTCTCTTTTTAGGTAAGGGTGTCAGGGATTGGACTGAGTTACCAAGAGAAATGATGAATATTACCGAAAACTTTGAAAGAATTTAAAGATAAAATTTGTAGAGGGCAAATGTAGGTAGGTGAGGATAGAAGGAAGATGGGTGTGAAGGGAAATTGCCACCGGAGCATGTGCTCCATTGCAATTAATAATTAAAAAATCCATTACTGGAGAAACTGCTGAAACGAGTAGATTCCCTATTGCAAAATTTTTCTCTCGGTGACGGATCTAGTGTCATTGTTTTAAGGCAGTTAGTTTTCAGCCTTATCTTCTTGTATTTTAGACAATTTATCCTGATCACTTCACAGTCCACATACCACCAGTTGCCTGAGCTTTTAATGATTCTGAATGTGGCATCCGTCCCCAAATGTCACATAGACAGGATCTACATAATCATCGCCTGATAAAGGAGCGACACATGTTCTCAGGAATTCAGTTTGCAGTACGGCATAAAATTTCAGGAGCTGATAGATTTGAAATCTTCACATCGATGACATGCTACTCAGGGGCCGAGTTCAAATCTCAGAGGGGCACAGAAATTTTCACGGGCTTTTGCTTGATCATACGAGTATGCCAGAACGGTCGCTCTTTCGGATTTGAATCTTAAGCTGTAGAATCCAGCCAGACAGAGGCGGAATACCGTCACTGGAGACGAACAAACCTAGGCGGGTCTCCACGAGGACAGTGACAACATCAGGGACATCCATTTAATACGTGAGGTGAAATAGGGGGGGGGGGGTACGCGAAATCTCACAAAGGGGATGGGGGGGTCAACGGAAAGCCCAAGTAAGGTTTTTGAAAGTCGATTTAGGGGATATTTCGCCGAAAAGTTGTGGTAACTGGCTTGGAAGGGCGAGACCTAAAAAATAAAAGGTCTCAAAAAACTTGCGAGGGCGATTTCTTGGGGGGGGGGTGTCTCACAACCGATCTCACCAGATGGGGGAGGGGGACCAGTTTCTGACTAAGTTCACCAGACGGGGGAGGGGGGGTCCGGAAATCCGGAAAAACACCTCACGTAATTTATGGATGCCCCCTAAGGAGGACAACATACATTACGTGAATTAGGGATCAGATTCCTATTAAAAATGTTATGTAGGCCACAAAGCTCAAATAATTACTAGATTTTGTACTAATTTTTTAAATCCTATGTCAATGAAATATTCAATTGTTCCACGTCTACATATTGTAACGGAATGACGAAAATTTATCATTCCGTACATTTTTACATTCGACATATAAAAAGAATAATTTGAGAGGCTTGTCAGCGTTTGCGGGACCTCCCAAATAGTCCGTCACCAAGGAGTCCGCGTCAGGTAGGCGACAGCGGGCATACAATGGATAGGCAGCTACCCTGCCTAACGGAGCTGGTCAGGTGTATAATCCCTTAGCTCCGGGAAAAATACCCCACCAAGATGAACGCACGGTCGGCGACCTCTTGTCCTCAAACGGACGTTACTGAAGGTCAAAATGATCCGAGCTGCTTCGACTGATTCCGTGATTGCGCGCAATCCCGAAGTCGGGCCGACCAATCGTTTTTAGCTAGAAATGGTAGAATTGTAGGAGGAGCCAATGAATAGCGAAAATAATTCTCCGCATTTTGTAATTCCTGTTAATTTCTCTATGTGAAAATTGCGGCGTGGAAAAGAGGCGTGGGCTACGACGAGCGACGGAAAGGAACGTTGACTGCGGACGCTGGAGAAGGACTCGACGTCCAGCCTTGAGAGTGGAAGCAGTGCATCTTCCAAAGATGGAAGATTGTTCTGCCTTGGCATCGAACCTTAGGGTTCGAAACAAGGCGTACTGTGGCAGTGAGATTGCTGCGGAAGTAGTCAGTTGCGTTGCTTGAAGGATGTACTGCCCTGTCCGCAATATCTAATGTGCTACAGCATTTTCGCCGTCGAGGGACGCCCATCGCCATCACGGTAATAATCCCACGAACAGTGCAGTGTGGTACTCACAGGCAGTCATTGGACACAGCCTATAACGACCTTTAAAAGTAACCTTTGAGTGATTTAGAGTTCTCACCTCTGTAAAGTATTGAGCAAGTTGGGACAGACTTCGGGAGCTTCCTATAACAAAACTTGGTGGATAATTTAAATAATTCTGGCACCCGGCATTTGAAATCTAATGTAGTTTCAAGTTAGTATTATATTTGATTTTTGGTTCCCTATTTTATGAAGGGATCTTTCCATTAATAAAGTGTTAAACTTTTTTTTGTTATTATGTTGGGAATTTGTTTCTTGACCAGTTAGTAATGTGTTAGTGCTTAAATGTTGTTTGATTATTAATATTGGCATTTGTAAGGTGAGGCTCTGATGTCCATAGATTTGAGATTTCATGTGTTAATATTAAAATAAATAGCCTCAGCCTGTACGCCAGTACGAATACCCAAATAAATTAGCATCCTAGGGTTTTCATTTGATATTAAAAAGAGGAGTAAGAAAGTTTTAATCCTTTCCTCCACCCAACCAACCACCCACTACAATATCGGCTATCACAGCTATTACTTTTAACAATAAGGTTGCAGTTTTTTATTTGTTTTGTTTCCACTGTTAGTTTATTTAAAAAACTAGCTGCCCAACAGACTTCTTTCTGTCAAAAGTTATTGTCCTATTGTAGACCAATAGAAGAAAAAGAATAAAACGTATTTGAGAGGTGATCACTTTATTATATGATTTAATGTCTCAATAATAAAACAGCGGCCGGCCCTGGGCAGTGTAGGGGCTAGCACGCTGGGCCTCGCATTGTAAGGGCCGCCGGTTCGAGTCCGGCCGCGGGCATGGGTGGTTTGTGCTGTCCTCACTGTAGTGTCTACAATATCATGATTAATGCCTAATACAAACAGTTGGTAAAATAACAAATTCGA
>JARYHS010012519.1:109443552-109468369 GCA_031002005.1 Vandiemenella viatica | reverse complement strand
TAAAAGAGCTGGACTGGCAGTCAATGAAATTTAGGAGGCGGGTGAAAAGGATGTGAAGAAATCATGCGTGCAGGATAATAAATTCCGTCGTTAGCTTGCCATGAAGGATTTTATAATATATTTTTAAAGTTCCCTGTCAGTTTTAGTGAGGCCTGTTTCAGCCATAGTCAAAGCATTTAGTTTCTTGGATTCACGCGTTGCATTGGCTTATTTCTAGAAGGTACATACTAGTAGAACAATGGGTTTTGGCACGTATTAAGTAAAGAGTAGTTTGATTGGCGGAATAAGATCAGTGAGATTGGTCTGCCAATGACAGAGATTTTAGAAAGAGAGCTCAGAATTAGATTGTGTTAGTACGCTAGAGCTTAGTAAACAAAATATCACCCTGACATGAGCGTCGTATTCCGCATAGAGGAGCAAGAAGTATTAATTTATTTGTGAAACTGTAGGAAGAGTATTTATATAATACAAGACGTGTTTAGGATCTATATCTTCATTGAATGAACATAAAAGAATAAGGACTGCTAATAAGAAGAGCAGAGATGGTAATTTAAAGAAGATTTAAATGCTTCGTATCTGTGCTTCTTATTGAGAGGTTCACTTGAGAGAAAGAAATAGTAAATACTCTAGACGCGAATTATTCAAGTGAAATCTATAAAAATCACGAGGTAATAATTTGGGAATAACTTTCAATTTAAAGAACCAATTAAAGAATCACGGAAAAGTATTTGGTGAACTTAAAATTATTTAATGTGAGGCAATGCATGGAAATGAAGTATTTCGTAAATATGTTAGGCCCCAAAGTGAACTAGGGAGCGTGTAGACGAAATTTTATTAAAGTAAATATTTCCACATAATTCGCATGTAAAGGTGTGGTGGAAATGTTCTACATGTAAAGGAAATTGTAATCTGAAAAGAAGAAATGCTGCCAAACTTCACAGCGAATTGGGGGCTTGATCACATCTACGTATTCAGAAACAATTAAATTGTATATTTGTAACTGTAAGCTGTGAGTTAAAAGGTTATTTATGTAATCCATATACTGTTAAACACTGTTCTCACTAGAACTTGCACTATTTAAGCAGTGTATTTACGAGAATATTAAAATATCAATTCATAACTATTGAACCACTAGTAGTAAATAAAAATCCACAGTTGGCGATCAGAACTGGATATATGTTGGCAGAAGAATCAGGATTTATTCACGATGGTATGACCTGGACTGTATACCAACAGTTGACATATGCCTTCAGGTAGTTTGGAGTAAATTTTCTACCACTCTTAATTCAAACGGTGATAGAATTTAAGGTAAAAATGTATGTAGTGATACATTAAGTGAATAATGAAAGGGAGTTTCTTATTAAGTGATTTTTTAATTGTTGCAATATCGCTCTTTTCAAGTGAGTATAGAAGCATGAATTATTCCGGTCACTGTATGTAACACGACACACCCCAGTGTATGTTTGGGTTGTTAATAAATAGTTTTGGCTGCGTGTTAAAGTAGTTATGTGGTAAAGTGAGCAGGGGTATGAATAATGCTGCGGACCGTATCCCGGGCTCATTATGTTTGCTAATGGGACGCTGAATGTTTAATGCGATTACGTGCGCGAGGCCAGTTGTTCGATGCGCTGGGTTCTGGCGAAGCTCGTTTTGGCTCAGGTTGAGATAGATCAGTGGTTTACGATTTAATACGACAATTTAGGCAAGGAAAGAAACTCTGTTTCTCCTAGAGTAAACCGAGCGTGATGGGTGAGCGGTAAAGCTCAGGCCTAGCATTCGGGAGGACGCGGGTTCGAATCCCTGTCCGGGCATCCAGAATTGGGTTTTCCATGGTTTCCCAGATCACTCCAGGCGAATGTCGGGATGCTTCCTTCAAATGCCATGGCCGAATCCCTTCTCGTTCCTTGTCCCCAATCCCGTCCCGCCTCTAATGACAACGATGTCGAAAAGGCATAAAGCCGTAAGTAAAAAAAAAAAAAAAAATTTTCTCGCCTCAAAGGGAGCGTTCATAAACTACGTAGCTCCATTTTTTCCTCCTATGAACCCCCTCCTCCCTTCCACGTAGCTTGACCTGGCTTTTGCCTCTATACCCCCCTCCCCATTGCGTGGCACGTAGTTTTTTCTCCCTATTGATTCCAGAGACATTTTGTACTGTTTTCTCTTGTCAGACTATCGTAAATCACATACGGAGGTAATTAAATGATGGGAATAAATATTCACTTGCTTTTGTGTGTTCTGTAACTTATTTTAACTGTGACAAATAATATTATTGAAAAGCAACTTGGCTTAGCGCCGAACCCACTCTCCCCTTTTTACAAGCAATCCAGTGCAGCTACCTCCCCCCCCCCCCTAAACTAACCACGTAGTTTATGGACGCACCCTAGTGACCTCGAAGTCGACGAGGCGTAAAGACATAAACAAAACAAAAAAATCATACAGGAACCCACTTTATACTTCTTGGTACAAAAGTAATTTATTTATTATTTATTTATTTTTATTTACAGCTTTATGATTCCTTGTTTCAGGATGTAGTCTCTTTATGCCAGGTGAACTATAATTTACAATTTAATGCTACATAATTTTGTTTTAGTTCCTTCCAGGCTGATCGATCTTGTGCAACTCTCTTCCAGTTCACGCCTGTTACTTGTCGAATGTCCTTATCCCAACGATTACAAAAGTAATTAAACTTGACTAATTGGATAGCAGAAATGTTTTATCTGGACAAACAATATGATGTAATTCACACGACTGCTAACTCTGCAGATTGAAGCGTGCAACAAACATTGCGTAATAAGCATAGCCAGTAGTTTCTGTATCAGTATCTTTGATCAATGAATCCGATGTTTTATTAAAAAGTCCTCTTTGCTTATGACACATCATCTTTTTGAGACTGATGTTGGGACATGAGGAAATCATTCCGAGTGTTGCTGACGGGCTAAAAAGTAGTTTTTGTGGCATCGCAGACTTCGACGGAACCATCGTTCTCAGGCCAGAAATAAAACGCCAATTAACTGAATTACTTCATCGTTCCCTTCTATTTTCACACACATACGTGTAAATACACAGCTATTTGTGAAAATTTCATCACCAGAAATGAGACAGCGAATTACATTGAAATTTATTCCAATGCTTAGGGACATTACAATACACAAATCATTAGAATTTTATAACTGTACATGCGCTTTGACCACAAAGGCGTCACGTGGTACAATCAGAGTCTCTAGACGTCGTGGCATGGAATTAAAGAGAGCCTGCATATGCTTCTGGTGAATATACTGCAATGTCGTCTGTAGACGCGTCCACAAAACATCGACAGTGGTTGTAGGAGAACAAGAATGAACAAGATGTCAATTGACAATATACGGTGGGTGACATGCCAGGCGAACGTGCTGGTCAGGGAAGCAATTATACTCGTCGTTCTTCGAATAATGCTTGCACACTGATCGGCACATGTGGGCGGGCATGTGGAGCTGCCTGCGGGAGGGGACAGTGCTCTAAAACCTCCCTGATGTTGCAGTTACTGTTCAGTTTCCCCAAATATGTAGGAGGGGGAGCCACATGTTATAAGCATTGGAGCCCCTAACCATTGCACCTGGCGTTCAACAACGCAGTCTGACCGATTGAGTTCACTATCGTAGCATCTAACACGTACGCGGGCATCACTGTAGGACAAGTTGAATAAGAAACGTCCGAAACATTACATTTTGCCACTCAGCACGTTAGTGACGGCGTTCATGGGCCCATTGCAGTCAGAGACGTTAATGGTTTCCGGCCAGTGGAAACCGAGGCAATGGCATGCGTGCCGTCATTCCAGCACTTAGCAGCACTGTGCTCCAACGTAGAGCCAACACATTGGACGAAGCTGATCTGTCGGTTACGGCTATGCGAACAAGATGGCGGTCATCTAACGCTGTGGTCACATTGTGAGGTCCAGTACCCATTCGTCGCTATATACGACACTCTTTTATCCACTGGTTTCAAACACGAATCACTAATATCTGTTGTAGCAGCGGCCGTCTCTAAAGACCACGTTGTTTAAAAGGGACGTTAAACTGTTAAAAAAAATAAAAAAAATGTAGCAGCGCGCCTGTTCAAGCCGCAATGTCACAGTACGATAAATCCGTTTCCCGGAGGTCAATCAATCTGCCACGTTCGGACTCACTTACAAGCTGATATTAGCGAGGCATACCGGCACTTCTTGCTTGTTTCTACATCGTTCAACTCTGCATCGGGTGAGCGTGGCGTTACATTGACCTGTACGGTCCCACATTTCTCGGCAATCTCAATCACTTATCATGGTTCCACTATTCTATATATCAAACAATTTTGGAGTAACTCAGACCATTCCTTCTGTGTGTTACAAATTTTCACAAAAGGTAGTGTGCTTTTTTTTCAATGCTGAAAACGCCTTATAATATTGAGAGCACAACAGCTGCTTTCCCTTTGAGCGACACTTTTGTATGGAGATGAGTGATTTCCCACGAGGCCCTCCCTTACACCCAGCCAAGCAGCGATTTTCAACGGGACCCAACTTTCAAGACGCAACTCTGCACCCGGCTAACTGAATAACGCAGAGGGTAAATACGGAGAGACTGTCCTTATAAGGAGTTCCGTAAAACTCGAAATCACTGACTGGAAATAGGTTGAATGAGGAGGTGGTCACTCAGCGAATACTGCCAGTCAGGCGGGAAGTGTTTTAGTGAGAGTTAAGGATCGGCAGTTTTGATAAGGATCGACGAGAAATACAGTCAGAGATAGTTAATTAGGCGTACAGTTATAGAGATCAAATCTGTGTGCAACCCGTAAGCCAGTCTCTGTCGCGTTAAAGGATCTATAATTAGCCAATAAGATTGTTAAGGAGTGTTTGTATATTCAAGAGATAATACGATCAATAAACAACATCTGCTAGGAAACAGAAGTGTTTAATATTTACGACAAACTCGTTTATCTGCTAACAACATTTTTCTATTTGATCTGTAACAATTTCACCCTGCACTGGCGACTCAACGTCATGTTTCCCTGGCTCCGCTCCTCATTTCACCACCCCCTCCCTTAAGCTGTGTTCCCTAGACGTCTCTTAACGGAGGCCTCCCAGTACGGATAGCCAACAACACGCCCCTCTGCTAGCGGGGATGACACGCAGCTACCCACTCTATGTCGGTAAGCATCACAGGGGTGCGTAGTGGAACGCAGTTGCCATCGGTTTGCAGCAGAGGTGCACACCCCTTCTGTTGCTGTAAAGTGCTCTGTGCCAAACGACACTAGGCAACGTGGTGAGGAGTTGGTGGCGAGGTAGCGAGGGCTAACCTGTGGCGCGCGCTCATCCCTACACTTCAGCGAGCGGCCTCCGTTACAAGACGTTGTGGGAATGCAGCTTTACTATTTCTCCGAGTCTAATACGCTGGGAAGAAACCAATACCAAGCTCTCTTTTCTAATAAGCTCAACGAGACACTGGCGTTTTAACTTCGTGGAACCGGGAAAGATGGTATTCCAGCCGAATGAATGCAAATTGGCCATGATATTTTTACTTCCGCCGAAAAATATAAGTGCCGGTTCTTTTCATACACACACATACATAGTATATATATAGAAATGGTTCAATCGCAAATCAAACTCAAGTTCTCCGCCATACCAGACTTACTCCATCGTTTCGTTACTGAAAAAAATTACTGCATCTTCTACAGTTCTCTTTAACTCTGAACAGAGACCAGTGGGTTCAGTTTAGAAATATATTTCTCTTTGAGATCGATGCCTTTAGACTATAATGGGAGGAATAATACCCTAGTCTATAGAAAGGAGAAGTGCCACGGCTTATAAAGGGCCTACTTCGCATGATTTGGTTTCTTACAACCGCAGAAACATGAGATTGGACCATGATTTGAACCATAGTACTTCCAGGTGCCAGTCTAACCAATTACTCCCACCGCATTTGTTTTCGGCTTTATGTCTGTGGATCCACGACAGATTTTAAATTCTTAATTATTAGAAATTATATAAAATTTCGTTTTTAAATGCCCAGATTTTATTAGATTTTAGTTATTGTACTTTATGTGATCTTCATTCATTTCCACTCTTATTTGATGCAAATATTTTAATAATTTCGAATGTACCTTAAAAATTGAGTGTAATATATACCTTTAAAATTTCCTAAGTTATATACAAACATTACGTGGAAGTGGATTTCACTGTATGATATGGGAAACTCAAAAATCGAATTACAGCGATCAGATGGTCTTAAAACTTTTCACTTATTTGTTCCTAAAATTTGATTGTCATTATTTAGTTCAGATGTTTTCAACAACTGATGATGATAATGAATACGTCAGTACTTCAGGTGAATAAAGTTTTACTAGCGGCAGGCGAGAGTCGAGAATAATGTGATACGTATCTGGCTTCGCTCGGATGTCGCGTGGGATCCATATTATCAGATACAGTTCAAAGCTTTCATTACACGAAGCGCATAAATACGTTTTTTTCGTCTGGCTATTTTCAGCTGACAGGAAGCTTTATTCCGTGGCTACAGGCGTGGGAGTATCCCTGTTGTAACATGTAACATTACTAGGAACTGTGTTTAGAAACTCGTATTTTATTACGACCGAGCCCGATGGGTGAGCAGTAACGATCGGATGTGACATTCAGGAGATCGTGGGTTTGAATCCCATTTTCGGTTTTTCATGGTTCCCCGAAATAGCTCCAGGCAAATGTTGGTGTCGTTATTTCAATCCTTCCCGTTCATTACACCATTCCCGTCCCACTTCTAATAACCTCAGCAACAACGAGGCGTAAAGCTCGAGGCAAAATAATAATAAATTGTTATTCCGCCGTATTACAAACATGTTTACAAATACTTATAGCCATAAATAAGTAGATGGCGTGGAGATAGCGTCAAATGCTGTTGAAATACAATGAAGTTATTTCCCAATTATTCACTCAAACCCAAAAAGGAAAGTGTTACTTCAAAGTATGTAAGGGATCGTCCAACAGTACGAGACTCGGTCGAGTAATGAAGGGGTGGGGGGCGGAGTTGGGTAGAAAGCTGCGCTGGAGGGGGAGGTGTTTCGAGGGAAGCTTTTTTAATTATGGCTTTAGGAGCGTGCACAAACTACGTGGCTCGGTTAGAGGAGTGAGGGGTTGGCTAGGAGGCTACGCTGGGCTACGTGGGGGGAGGGGGGGTTCCGAGCCAGGCCACGTAGCTTTCCTTTCATAACATTTTTCACAGTTAAAATGAGGAACAGAACTCACAACAGCGTGTAAATATTTATTTCCCGCAGTTAATTATCTCCATATGTAATTTACAATCGCCTGACAAGATAAAACAGTACAAAGTGTCTTCTGGAATCAAAATGGAAAAAAGCTACGTGCTACGTGGGAGGGGGGGGGGGGGGAGAGGCAAAAGCCACGTAGGGCTACGTGGGGGAGGGGAGTTCAAAGGAGGCAAAAATGGAGCTACGTGGTTTATACACGCTCCCTTTACGCCTCGTCGACATCGAGGTCATTAGAGGCGGGATGGGACTAGGGACAAGGAACGGGAAGGAATTCAGTCATGGTCTTTTTGAAGGAAGCATCCCGGCATTCGCCTGGAGTGATCCGGGAAACCATGGAAAACCCAAATCTGGATGCCCGGACAGGTATTTGAACCGGCGTCCTCCCGAATGCGAGGCCAGAACGTTGACCGTTCACCCACCACTCTCGGTCGCGCGAGCGAAGCTACGTAGATTTTCATTCATATTATGTGTCACAATTAAAATAAGGTACAGAACACACAACAGCGGATATTTGTTTCTGTCATTTAATTCTCTCCATACGTAATAGAGATACCGTAAATACTAACAGTATTGCGCATGCGTGTGTCTTGAAGTCATAGCATTACGATTCGAAAAACATTAGACATGCCGTAGTTAGACTCAAAAATACTAACAGATTGTTTTGATGGTTCGACATAAAACTGTTTTGATAAGAATCGCCCACGTATTACCATTCCGCTATTTGATAAAATGATTTTAATGTCGCTCTGTCGCCGGCCTCGGTAGCGTAGGGGCTAGAGTGCTAGCTCCGCGTGCCGAAGACCGCCGGTTCGAATCCGGCCGCGGGCATGGATGTTAAGTGTTCTGTGTCTGTGTGAATGTCCTGTCCGTCCTGTGGCGTCCATACATTGGAGAAATACAATAAATACTGGATGACGACTTACACACTTAAAGCAATTATAATTACATTGAGCTGGCTTTATGGCCTCCGTTGCCAAATGCCGTTAAAAAAAAAAAAAAAAAAAAAAAAAAAAAAAAAAAATGTCGCTCTGTCGAGTGAATTTCAGGACAACTTTAATTATGGTGCTTGCTGAAGAATTATTTCAAGTTCAAAGTGTAGAATGAAGTAGCGCTGTACAATAAACTTTATGAGGCTTATGTTTTTTCCAACGAGTTTTCATTATGAGATATTGAAATCTTTTATGCAGGTCAAATAATCATTCTCTGGAAATGCAGAAAGAAAGGTGACAGAACTGCAGCAAAAGAAAATAAAAAATGCAGTTCTTCTTAGTATTTTTACGCGGCAGGTATAATTTGTTCTATTTTATCAATTAGTGAACAGTGATGAATGAAAAAAATAAATTGTTTTTAGTAACATCTCACGGGGCGTCCATTAATGACGTGAGGTGAAATAAGGGGGGGAGGGGGGCCCGGCGATATCTCACTAAACCTCACTAAGGGGGAAGGGGAGGGTCAACGGAAATCTAACATGAGGTTTTGAAATCGTAGTAAGAATTGTAGAGCTAAGAAAAATAAAAATAAAGTCTACAAATGATTCGAAATTCGATTTTTTTTGGGGGGGGAGGTATTTTGGTCCAAAGACCGACCTTAGCGGGGGGGGGGGGGTTATGACCGCCCTTCGGAGCATGAATGAGACCTAGAAAAAAGGTCCCAAAAAGTTGCGAGGTCGATTGGTAGGGGGGGGGGGGCGGGGGTAATCCCACAAAATCCCACGTCATTTTAGAGGTGGGGGGGTCCGGAATTGCGGAAATACACCTCACGTCATTAATGTACGCCCCTTCAAGAAGAAAAGGAGCTCTGACTGTACCTGAGAGAAAGGTTTTTCCCACTAATTAATCATTTGCAAAAATGGCTGCTACATTTCACTCAGAATATTTATAGTTATAGAAATCACATGTCTCAAATAACAGTTATGTTCACTCTATACGTAATAATTTTATTGATAGTCTATTAAGAGAAAACAATATAAAATGTCTTCCGGAAGTAATAGGGAAAAGGGCTACGTGACAGAAGGGGAGGGGAGTATTCAGGCTAAGGATATTTCAGGTTACGTGGGTTCAAGTGAGGCCAAAATGGATCGACGTAGTTTATGGACGCTCCCTTACATAAAGTTCGTTCTTCCATCATTAAGATACTGATATTCATTCCAATAACTGTGATAACTTGCATAGCTTTTCAAAGAGCGGAATGATACTGGACAATATTCGCAGGTATTCCCTTTTTTGTTTCAAAATACTTCACAAGCTCCTAACGCATGTTGTAACAGAATGTGCATGCGCAAGTTGGAAACCCCTGAGCCATATGATATGTTGCAAGGGTTTGAAGGTCAAGAGAGCCGCGAGCGAATTGGATTTTAGTGCTCTCTGAAGAGAGTTACTGCGTCAGTCAGGCTTTTATGTCCTTTGTCATTATATAGTCGAGCAGCCACCCAAAACGTGAAGCGTCGTAAAGATTTTAAAATCAATTTACTGTTCTCCTCCGGAATGTTTTAAATTATAAGAACCAGATGTAGGATCATCCGCGGTTCATGGTGGCGTGTATATGGTATGTTTAAACCAATCGCGAAAGTATAAAGTCGGCAATTTTAAAGATGCTGAAGAAGGTTACAGGATGACGACTCAAACGACACAAACAGGAGCATTCAGAAAGCCAACATGACAGTAACTCCAAATAAATGCCAAGGAATCCATTAAGCATGCTTTAAACTCACTTATAAGGGACAGTGAACTACAGTATTCCGCTCAAAGTAAAGTGCGTTAAGAACACGTATTCCAGGAGACCTTGGATCTTACCTCTGGTTAACAACGGGTTTGTTACAGCCAGGAGAGAATTAAGGGTATGGGACACGGATGAAATGGACCATGACCTTTACGGAACAATGATTCAGGATTTCACATCGAGTGATTTCAGAAAAAAACATGAAAAAACGAAATCTGGATGGCCGGACTAGAGATGAAACTCGCGTATTCATTGACGAAAGGCCCGCAATTTGTAGCTTTTATTTGCTGCGTCCTACGCTTTTTGCCAGAAATCCGCGACGTTCAGAGAGAAAGATGTAGTGAGGCGTTCTTATGGTGGCATTCAGCCGAATTGTACGGATCAACACGCGCTACTGGCTAGCCCTCGCCACCTCGCAACCACCATCCTACGAGGTTACCTAGTGTTGTTTCAGCTACCCGGGCGTTTGATGTTTACCAAATGGGTGACGGATAGAGGCGCGCCGTCCCTGCCAGCAGAGGCGGCTCCCTTCCCACGACCCACTGTCGATAGCTGGACCGGCGCGGCCGCCAAACGCACTGGCCGTGGGAAGCCGTCTTTAGGCAGTTTGTACCGTTGGCTCAGTTAGCTGCGGCACCGTGATGTTGCCCGGCGCTGACACGGGTTAGCTGCTTCGTGTCCTGATAGTCGACCATCGTAACTAGGCCGACAAGGTAATAAAAGTGGAGGCGCATAGTTCACCGGATTTTGCACCATTATTTACATTAATTTATCCTGGGTTAAATCCCAAGCCTCTCCGCTGAAGTATGGGGTGAGGGCATTCGACAGTTGTAGGGGTGTGGCACGAGTGTGGTTGCTATTATATTAACTATCCAACATTACTAACGATTTTCATCTAAACTTTACATTTACTTGCAATCGAAAAGGGGGGGGGGGAAGGAGAAGATAGCTAGGAGATGTTAATTCTAGCAATTTCTATCAGGTTCTGACACCAGGTAACCTTTGATTACGCAGAGATCACCAAACTGCGATTGATTTTAGACTTTCTTACCTCTTGTAAATAAAACTTCGTTCACTCTTCTTTATGACATCAACTTCCGGTACTATAATACTTAATTAACATTATTATCATGAACCACAATATAATAGCAGGATGAGGGCTATGAGTACTTTAGTCTACGAGTGTTATTGAGACCAAACAGTGCGGATTGATTTACAAACCATTTAATATAAAAAACCTAACATACAATTTAGTCCGATTCCAACTAACTGACCTGAAGAGAAAATGACACGTCTTTGCATTCTTAAACTGAATTTACTGCTCAAGGTTATCACATAATTACTGCCTGTACTTTAACGAATGCTTCCTACAATCAATCACTTATTACTTCACAACCATTAACACAAATAGGTCGCTCTCTCTCTCACTCATACACAATATCCTCTGAAATACAATGGCGACTAAATAATTCTTATAACTGGCGGCATCTTCTACCAACACATTTAAATGGAAGCTTAATCAACCAAATAAGTTACACGGGGGCAGTTTGAGCTACTTTACGACGTATTATCCAACTTCAAACCAACCGAATACTTTAGAAATTATTATAACAAAGACTGAACACTTTTGGAGACAAACTGACTAACTTGAAAACCAAACTGATTGACTTGGAGAATAACCTAATTGACTTGGAGATCAACCCGAGGCTGCTGCGTGTCTTACCTTCTGTAAGCGACTACATGGTTACTGCACGCTGTTCTGTAAAGAATGAAGAACGACTGGAGCGTGCTGGCTAGCTTTGTACCAATCCTAAAAGTGCTGACGATAGGGCGTCACCACGTGACTTATCGCGTGATACTGCTTCTGTGGCTATAAGCAGCGACTTCCAAGCGACGTATAACTCGCACATACAATGACAAAATTTACATACCAATTCTCAAATAAAATTAAATCCTGTTTATTATCTTGGTTCCCTTACACAGTGATTAGTCCGTCGGATGTGGACGTTAAACCTGGCAGCTCCTTTTTCCCTCTCGGGAGAGTAGGCACGAATGGGCAGGTACCAACTTCACTCTCTCCCTTCTTTCACCTACAACACAAACAACATTCTACACTGAAGACTGTAACAGTCATCCACGCTTATAACAACAATGACGAACATTCTCCCACAAGTCAAAATCCTCCAGTTCGTTTTAGCAGATGTTACCCTGGAAGAATAAACATCCCCCATGTAATCAGCTACGCTCGTACACGGGCAAGGTGTTCATAAGAAGAAGTATTCTGCGCCATTCCTGCAGACTTGACAAGGCACCTTCAGATCTTTCCAAACTGGGATGTACAAAGGCCAACTCAACGCTAGGTGTTGGTGGAGGATATATTGAACGCAGTGAGTCAATGTCTTCGAGCAGCTGGAACTGAAATCTCGCGCAGCTAAAGTTTCAATCTGCCAGGACGGAGGATAAAATGTGTAAACAGGGTGATCAAGGAATTTGAAATATTGAAGATAGCGGTATTACGAACAACATTGCGTAAAAAAGTTCATATAAAAATGTGTCAGATTTCCATTCGTTAGGGAGATACAGGTGCTGGAATGTTATGCACCTTACCCCATTAGTTTTTTTTGTGTGTGTGTGTGTGGATGGTTGAAAAATGAATTGTACAAAGAAAAAGTAAATACAAGAGACGAACTACTCGTACGCATTGTAAACACTGCTACCCTCATAAAAATACACCAAGACGTTCTCAGAGGAGCTACACGTATTGTTGGGGTACAGGACGACTTAGGGCTAGTGAAGAGTGTGTTGAGTGAGAGAGTCTTTCACGCGTAGCCCGAAGAAATCAGTTCGGAAGGCTAGTCGTGAATTAGAAATTCCGGTAACGACTGTTTGGGAATTTTTACGGAAACGCTTACAACTACGTCCTTATCGTTTGCACTTGTTACAGGCTCTAAAGCCTACAGACCCTGGTATACGTGCCAAGTTTGCACTTGAAATGTTGTTATACGACGATGAAGATTTTCTGGATCATTTACCGAACGTGGTAGTGTAACGGTTAGCGTACTGGCCTCGCATTCGGAAGGACGGCGGTTCGAATCCCCGTCCTGGCGTCCAGATTTGGGTTTTCCATGGTTTCCCCAAATCACTCCAGGTGAATGCCGGGATGCTTCCTTCAAAAAGGCCATTGCCGAATTCCTTGCCATTCCTTTCCCCCAATCCTTTCCCTTTTTGAAAGACCTCGCTGTTAAGAGACGTTAAGCAGTTAAAAAAAAATGGGTCATGTTGTTTTCAGTGATGAATCGACATTTCACCTCAGTGTAAATGTGAACACTCATAATGCGCGCGTCTGGGGCTCAGAAAATCCTCACGTAATGGTATAATTGCAACGAGACTTCCCTAAACTGAATGTTTTATATGCCATATCTCGCGGAAAGTTTATGGGACTTTTTTTCGTTCGAGAAACAACTGTTATTGGTATTCCCTACCTTGATGCTCTACAACTATGGCTATTTCCGCAATTGGTAGAAGACCAAACAAATAACACATTTGGGAGCAAGATGGTGCACCGCCTCACTGGCATAACGACGTACGCGATTGGTTGAACGTCACTGTACCCGACCGCTGGATTGGCCGCAAAGGGCCCATAGACAGAGCTTGTTTCGCATGGCCTCCACGCTCTCCCGATCGACGTCATGTGATTTCTACCTGTGGGGGTTCATAAAGGATCGTGTGTACGTGCCTCCACTACCAGCTGACGTACCCGCCCTAAGAAACAGGATAGAGGCAGCTGTTGCAACAATTACACCACAAACACTAATCAACGTTTGCGAAGTAATGGGCTATCGACTTAATGTAAGCCGTGTGACAAGACATACTCACGTTGTACACTTGCAAGCTTATAAGTATAACTGTTTGAGTTGCTCTTTCATTTCAGGTATTAATTATAATTTTAGGTTTTATGTAATAAATATTACAAAGCGTTAAAACCCCGATATTCATTTAGAAACACCTTGCCTAGTGAAGTTGATGCTAAGATTTTCGAACATTTAATTTTGTAATATATGCGTGTGTTTTTACATTAATAAAATACTCCATTAATTTATTTGTGGATTTTCCGAGGTTTAATTTATGTATAACATTCCAACACCTGTATCTCCATAACGAATGGAAATTGGACACAAGTTTATATTAAAAAAATTTACTCAATATTGTCCACACTACCACCTTCTTGAATATTTGTCTTTTTTTTTTTAACTGTTTTACGTCTCTCAACAGCGAGGTCTTTAGAGACGGGGAATGTTTGTCATTACTCCTGAATCACCCTGTATAAGCAAGCTGATACTTTGTGGAGGTAAAATAGCAAAAACTGAAGATTATGATAACGGTTTCCATTTATGAGGCCTAATAAAGCCAGAATTGTTTTGAAAAAATGTTGCTCATTAATTTCAGTGTCATAGCAGCTGCCATGATGAATGCGCTTAGAAGTGACCGTGGTGATAACTAATGATTTAGCGAGTGTGTCACCCAATTTTTCCTCGTCGCGGCGAGTGCCCGTGAAATGGCCCGTGGAGGCGTCAGGGATCAATGATTGGCGTTCGTGGTAGGTTGCCGACCGAGAGGTTAACGGGCAGCCGTAAAGAGAGTCATAAACGGCAGCAGCCACCACTCGGGCTAAATATACGGCGAGAGGCCCACATCAACACCACCACAGTGTCGCTCCGAGGAGATACCTCGCTCCAGTGTCGGAGAATGAACTCCCAAGTTTCTCTACAATTAAACAGTTCCCTCGTTGTTAAATATCACTCGCAAGTCTGCGAGAAATTATTGTGGTCCAGCAGTATAAATAAATCACAACATCTACTGTGGAAGTGATGTAAAGTAGTGAGCAGAAAGTACTAATGCGTTACCTGCAAGTGTCTTGCACAATATCTCTCTTCTTTGACTACAGAATGAGTTTTGTCAATACAGGCATTGCCTAAATCAGTGTTTCTCAAACTTTTTATCTCCACGTACCCCCATAAAATTATACAGGCAGTGGCGAACCCCCTTGAGAATAAACTGCAATCCTTTTTTTAGCTCCACTACAAGCGACAGTAGGCAATATTCACCATTGTGCGTGTTAGCCAATCCGCCATTACGTAAATCTTGTCGCGAACGCCCTCCGATCCACTGGCGAACCCCTAGGGGTTCGCGTGCCCCATTTTGAGATTTGAGAAACACTGGCCTAATGAATCACTGGTTTTAAAATACTGTATATTGAAAAGTATGCGACCTGCAAAGACGGGTGATACATGAAATGATACATAAACTCGTCACGTTTCTGTTACATACTGTATAAATGCTGTGATGTCAACACGGCGGACGGGCTGTCACCCGGAGACGATCACGCGAGAACCGAAGCAAAGTCTAAAATGAGCTGCGCAGAGTCCAAGAAAGAAACAGACCGTAGACCGAGACGCGCACTGATCCGAGTGCAATATGCGATGCACGGAGTCCAAAGGAGTAACCGAACATAAGCCGAGACGCGCGATGATCGAAGTCCGAGATGAGATGCACTGAGAGACGGTATAAATACTGAATAGCAGTGAATACAGCACTGTCTTAAGTGTGACCGCGCGGCTGTATTTATAGTAGGCCAGTCGCTTCTGATTGGCCGCTGCCGAAACCCTACTATGCAGCGGCGCTAGTTGGCCTGTTGCTTGCGCCGTCTATCGGTTGTCCACCTCAATCTCTTCTTCCGGGCATGTGACGGTGTCGGGCCGGGATACCAGACGCCCTTAGTCACCTGGCACACACCCAAACGGTAATCTACATCTACATCTACATCTACATATATACTCTGCAATTCACAAAATTGTGGGTGGCAGAGGGTGCTCAGCACCAAAGCTAATCTCTTTGCTGTGCATTCCAATCCCTAATAGTACGAGGGAAAAAAGAATTCATATAAGAATCAGTCTGGCACCTTATTTCTCTAATTTTATCTTTCCTGTCCTTCCGACTCAAATAGGTTGGTGGAAGAAGTATTCACTACACTCATGAGTGAAAGTTGGAGTGCGCATGTTTTCCAATAAGTTTAAACGAAACGTGTGTCGTCTATCTACCAGAGACTCCCAACCTAATCTACTAATCAGTTCTGTGACGCTTTCATAAGGACTGTAGCAAGCGGTCACGAATCGAGCGGCTCTTCTCTGTACTTTCTCTATACTTTCGATCAATCCCTTACGAAACGGGTCCCAAATGGCAAAACAATAATCCAAATGTGGACGCACAAGAGATTTGTACGCTATCTCCTTTGTTTGTTCATTATAATTTTTCAAGATTCTACCTATGAATCGCAGCCTAGAATTTGCTCTACCTACTAAAGAATTAATGTGTATGTCCCATTTCATGTTCCTTTGTACTGTTACTCCCAAATATTTAATAGAATCGACCATATCAATAACTGTATTGTTTAACTCGTATTTCTGAACAATCGGATTCTTTTTGTTAGTTATGCTCATTGTCTTGCACTTTTTACAGTTTAGAGTAAGTTGCCACTCAGCGCACCAAGCCAAAATAACATCCAGATCGCGCTGAATTTCTAAGCAATCGGCCAAAGTTCTTACTTCCCTATAAATAACCGCATCATCAGCAAACAATCTAAAAAGGCTTTTCACTTTGTCTCCGAGATCGTTTATAAAAATTAAGAAAAGAAGTGGTCCTATTACACTTCCTTGAGGTACACCCGATGTAACATCTAGATTAGAAGAACTTTCTCCTTCAACGACAACATACTGCGACCGACCAGTTAGAAAATCCTTTATCCATTCACAAAGCTGATCCGATATACCGTACGCTCGAAGCTTCGCTAAAAGGCGGTTGTGTGGCACAGAGTCAAAGGCTTTCTGGAAATCTAAAAAAATTGCATCTACTTGTGAACCTGTATCGATAACTTTCATTACGTCGTGTGTAAATAGGGCCAGCTGTGTTTCACATGATCTTTTCTTCCGAAATCCATGTTGATTTGTTGTAAGCAAATTATTATAATCTAGAAAATTCAAAATGTTCGAGCATATAATATGCTCCATAACTCTACTACAGACAGATGTTATAGATATGGGACGATAGTTCCCAGGATCACTTCGATCACCTTTTTTGAAAATCGGAGTTACTTGCGCGGTTTTCCAGTCTGAAGGTACTTTTCGCTCTTCTAATGATTTACTGAATATATCAGACAGAAATGGCCCGATTTCTGCAGCATACTCTGAAAATACTCTTACTGGAATTCCATCCGGGCCCGGTGCTTTCCCCCACTTCAGGAGCTCTAATTGCTTAACGATACCTGCTGTATCTATTCGTAATGATTCCATCACCGACTCGCCACGGCGTGGGAAAACGGGAATACTATCCTTATGTTCATTTGTAAATGAATTTTTGAATACAGTATTTAGTACGTTAGCTTTATCGCGGCTTTCATTAACCTCGGAACCTTCACGAATTAGTGCTGGAATATTGCTGTTGGTACAATTAACTTTTCGTACATACAACCAAAATTTCTTTGGGTTTTCTGTGAGACTCTTAGAGAGAGAGTTTGAGTGAAAATCGTTGAAGGCCTCGCGCATTACATTCTTAATACGTCCTCTTAAATCAGCTAAGGTTTCTAAATCGCTGCGACACCCCTTCCTTCTTGAGCGTGCGTGTATTTTCCTTTGTTTTTTGAGTAATCTTTTGACTTCGCATGTGTACCACGGTGGATCATCCTCTCCCTTTATTGTCCGCTTTGGTATATGTATATCCATTCCTTCCCAGACTATATGTATAAAACGATGCTACATCTCTTCAACGGTGTCCTTTGTTGACTTGAAGTTATGGTATTTATTCCTCAGGTAGGTTCTAAAACACTCCTTTGAGGCCTTACTGAATCTGTATACAATCCGCCCTTTTTTCCTTTTTCGCTCGGTCATTAATTTGATAGTCGCAATTACCGCTTTGTGATCGCTTATTCCTGTGGTCGTTGAAATGTCGGTGAATAATTCTGGCCTGTTGGTAACCAGCAAGTCTAAAATGTTTTCGCTACCGTTATGACACCGCGTAGGTTCATTAACTAGCTGCTCGAGATGATTATCTGACAACAAATCGAGAATTACTTCAGAAGCTGCCTTATCCCTGCTACCTGTGATGTGAACGTAATTACGCCAGTCAATATAAGGCAGATTGAAGTCGCCTCCTAGAATCATAGCATGATCTTTAAAACGGCTAGCTATACTATTTACATTATTTCTTAACTCCTCGACGATAGCTATATCCGAATCAGGTGGACGGTAGAAGGCACCTATGATGAGTTTTGACCCAGCAACGTTGAGTTTAACCCATATGATTTCACAGTTCGAATCGACGTCTATTTCTTTACATGGGAAATATTTACTCACAGCTATAAATACCCCACCTCCATGAGAATGTAATCTGTCTTTACGAAAAACGTTCATGCTATCTTTAAAAGTTTCGGCGGAACTTATTTCCGGTTTCAACCAACTTTCTGTACCGATAACGATATCCGCTTCTGTACTACAAATAACGCTTTCAAGTTCCGGTTGTTTGTTACAAACGCTTCTACAGTTAATTACGAGAACTTTTAACTGACGAGATTCTTTCACGTTGCTCCTACATTCCGGTGTTGTATCTGATTGGGTTGACCGTAACTGAATTTCGTGTTTCGGGTCTTCCTCCCTCAGCCTAAAAAACCACCCAGTGCATTCCACACGGCCCCTGCCACCCGTGTAGCCGATTCACGTGTGTAGTGCACACCTGACCTATTGAGGGGAACCCTACAAGACTCGACCCTATGGCGAAGATCGAGAAATCTGCAGCCAATGTCATCACAGAAACGTCGTAGTCTCTGGTTCAGCCCCTCAATACGGCTCTGAACCAGAGGTCCACCATCAACTCTGTCTACGATGCTACAGATGGTTAGCTCTGCCGATATCTTGCGGTCACTGGCCACAGAGTTCACCCTTTCAGCCAGCCGCCGGAAGGAAGAGAGGATAACCTCCGACCCAAGGCGACAGGCATCATTGGTGCCGACATGAGCCACAATCTGTAGTTGGCTACACCCCGTCCCCTCTATGGCATCCGGGATGGCCTGTTCCACATCTCGGATCAGGCCACCCGGAATACACACTGAATGGACGTTGGATTTCTTCCCCGAGGAATCCGCCATTTCCCTAAGGGGCTCTAATAACCGCCTAACATTAGAGCTCCCAACTACCAGAATGCCCTTCTGCGTTTGCTCAGACCTGGCGGGCTGGGGGGCCGTCAACTCGCAGGATGACAATTGTGGCACTGAGTCAGCCTCCGACAATACATCAAACCGGTTGGACAGACGAACAAGTTTAGCGTCTTGGCCTTTAAGCCTGTTCGACTGCCCCCGTGTGCGGCTTCGAAGTCTAGAAGCCATACAGTTCCGTCCATACGTTCGATAGCATGTTTCTATCAATGTCCATCAAAGCAGCAGTGATCCGTTTCTGTAATTCTTGTACTGTTGTTGGCATTATTGGGGGGACACAAACTTTGTCCTTCACTTGGCTTGACAAGAAGAAATCACATGGGGTCAGACCTGGCGACCTGGGTAGCCAAGATAACAGAGGAACTTCACTCGAACCAGCGCCCCCTGTCCAGCGATGTGGCAGTTCTCTGTTAAGAAAGTCGCGGACATTTGTACTCCAGTGAGGTGCAGACCCGTAATGTTGTAGGATGAACGTGGAGGAGACTGTAGTCACTTGTGGAAAAAACCACACTTGCAAAATATCCCGTTACAAGGATCATGTCACCGTCGATGAAGAAAAAGGGCTGCGAGGTTTATTCTGAGGCACGTGGTCGCCCCGTGCTGGTCCGTTTACACAGACAACCAACGTCTCGAAACTGTCGGAATCAACGTAAAATGCTCTGGTGACTTTTCCGTATTTGCGTACGTATGCACTCTACATTTCGTAGCCGAAAAACACTTCGCATATTCTAACACACAAAAACTCTGCTCTTGCTTTTCCGCCATATTGTCCACTGCTACCATCTAGCGTGCACGCCAGACACCAAGCGTGCTTTTAATATTGGTGAGTTTATGTATCTTCTCATGTTGCACTCGAATCGGTCTATTGGCTCAGTGGTTAAGGTATCTGACTGGGGAATGAAAAGTTCCTGATTCAAATCCTTGTCTTGGCGGAGATGTTCATAGACCGTTAACCCGACCTTCACCTTCGGCACAGCTTGCTGTGTGATGTGAAGCATGCCAGAACGCTTCCGTGGTTCGGATTCCACGTTAAACTGCAAGTCCCGTGTTTCTGGTAGCACTACCGTGTTAGTTTAGGGCGGTTAAGACAGGGGCGGAAAGCGCAGCCAATAGAAACCCTGTCACCAGGTCATTACGACCACACCGATTATTATTATGTATTACTCGTCTTTTTAGGTCGTATACTTTTCAATAGACAGTGTTTCGAAACCTGATGAATCATTTGGGCTACCCCTGTATTGTAAACTACTAAAAATGATATCATATAAAGGGTGTTAAGAAAGTATTTAATATTTTAGGAAGTGATAGTCCGCATCAAAATACGAAAAAAATATCGAATAAGCACTGGGTCGCAACCACAAATAATTTCAGAGTTATTAGCAGGTGCTGTGAGATCCGTAATGGCAATGCATGCCTCTGTCTTTCGGCGTAAGGAATCTTGTCGCTTTTGAACGATTCTTGAATGCATGTTAGCATGTACGAGACCAATCAGGACAGTTTCAAATACTGGGTGATTCCTTACGGCTTTATTTTTTATTTTTGTGTCACTGTCTCAACGGCGTGTTTATGTAAAGGTCACGCTACCTCAGTAGCTCTACTTAATGTGATGCTTGTTTGGGATGGGTTTGTTTGTGGGACGCTTTTTATATTCTTTAAGGGGAAAAATAGCTATGGTATGTCACTGACATCCTTGTGGATATCGGGTGACATCCTTATTGAAAACCCCTTTAGGTTTTACTATATCCGTTGGGGATCATCGTCGTAATCAGCTGTCAGCAGAAGCTTGCAGCTTCTTCCTTACAGCACAGCCGCCGTAGCACGCCGCGTGGTCAGCCCCAAAATTTGCACACGTCGGCGTGGCTTCACGCGGACGCATGCAGACCGCGACGCTGTGGGTTCCTCCGCAGCGGACACACCTCACTTGGTTGTTGCCACGTATTGCCGTGGACGAGCGTCACATTGCGGCCCTGCTGTTAACTCCGGAAGTATGTGTTTCCGACCTAATGTTTATTAGACATTTTTATCTGGTTTCGATGCATACTACCACATGCTAAAATATCCGGTACCATTTTTACTTCCTGTATATAATGAGGAAAAATATAAACACGATTGACCTTACTGTGGGATTGACATGGTCAAATCTTATTTTTAGAATAACGATACCAATAACATGCACTGAAGTACCCTAGGTAATTTTTCTTTTGCTCAGCCAAAACATTCTCACAAGTGGCATCAATTTAATGAGGAAACAATTTTTTTTTTTTTGGGGGGGGGGGGGTTTCGGTTTGTCAATCACCGGAAGAGAGATAAAAGGAAAACACACTAAAACATGAAAACAACAGTAATGTTTCTCAATTATGGCCGGAGCAGGCCACAATAGCCTAGTCATAGCAGACGGACGATGATAATGAGCATCATCGAATGGATCGATTATTGCTTGCCAAGTATTACTCGGAAAAAGTCTGAAAATTTCTTGCCCTTCAACACTGACAACAAGACCCTGGCATACTACCAGAATCAGTCGGTTCCTTGGAAGCTGGTCTCTATTTCCCAGAAATATGTGTGTTCAAATATTGCCGATTTTTTTTTTTTTTTTTTTTTTTTACGAAAGACTGTACGAATCCTAATGGATTAGCGAAAATATTAGAATTTTGATTTCTGAAGGATCCTGTTCAGAAGGAAGCGGTTAAGGGGTCTGAGTGGAGATCGTAATTTCCCCGGTTCGAATGCCTTTCACGGCGGGGATTTTCAAAGGCTCTTTACCCGACCGTCACCTCTGTCACAGATTGTTGTGTAATGTGAAGAACTCCAGAACGCATCCGTGGTTCGGATTCCACCCTATACCTAGCAGGACTGGCGGCTACGACAGGGGCGGAATGCGCACCCAATAAAATCTCTGTCACCAGGTCGATACGGCCAAGCAAGCCTTTGCATAGTCAGTGAGAGTTTTTAAACCAAGAATTAAAACTTTTTACAACCCAAACACTGTTTTCATTCCTCTCCAGCATTCACTATAGACGTGGTTTGTCTGAGATTGGTGTCTGGTAATTGTAATACGTTATTCGTCCAATATAGGCCGATGAGGAGTGAAATCCAAGTTTAATGGAGAAGTGGCTATTTATCATTCGAAAATAGGCGGTGTGAATATTGGGTACAACTATCCTGATTTCGGCTACCGACAATGTCTTTAAAACGCTCCACAAGAATATCAGAAAGGTTCCTTAATAAAGATCATAATCTGTTTTCTTCCTTTACTGTGAACACTCCTACCCCAGTTCAAATGATGCTCACTCGGGTTTAGCATTCGGGAGAATGCGTGTTAGAATCCCGTTCTAGGATTTCATATTTCGGTTTTCATTTTCTCAAGATTTCCCAAAATATCTACAGGCTTAAGCCAGGATGGTTCCTTCAAAAGTTCATTACCAAATTCCTTTTTGTCCCTAGTCCTCTTCTCGCTCTAATGTCGGTGACGCCGAAAAAAACTATTAATTCTAAAGCCGTGGAGAGTGTGCATCCATTACTTGTATTCAGCCTTTTATATAAAGAAAGAAAACTGACTTGCCAGTATTAGCTGCTTGGCAAGTAATGGATCATCAAACGTTGGATTGTCAATTTGTGATTAATCGACTACAGCTCATATCATAATTAGCATCAAATATATTACCATTAGTGTCATACGAAGATCCCAGTCAACCAGCTCTAAGAACAGATCCAGATCGGAGGAGGAGGAAAAGGGGAGGGGGGATAACAAACCGCGGAGCTTGCCCCGGGCGGCAAGTTCAGGGGGGTGGCAAAATGTTTGATAGGGCGGTAAATGTCAAATTGGTGTGGTAGCGACATTTTTTAGCTCTATTGCCCCAACAGCAACTTCAGGGAGGCGGCAAAATCAAAGAATAGCTCTTTACTGCTCAGGCGGCTTATGTTTTAATTGGTGGTATATTTAAGTCTTTACCTGGCTCGGAAAATTTATTAATCCACCATTGTCTAACAAGCAGCATATCCCATCTTTCCACAAGCAGTAACACAGGAATTTCAGTGCCACAGAGCTCGAAACTTAATTAGATTAGGGGCATAGAGTGTACTCTACATACGTTGTGAACGCTAAAATTATTTGGAAAAGTTGTAATGACGGTTACGAAATTTAATTTCACACAAATTCACAAAGAAAACATTTCAGCATTGAAGGTCGCTAAAATGTCGGCCTTAGCAATTAAGCTACGTGACTTGTAGATCCGTTTGGTTACAAGTTGTGGTTGTTTAGTGTTGCTGGCGTTAGTGAGCTCTTTATCGTTGTATTCTACTGCTATAAGACCTCATTATCAGGGAACTAAGGCTGTGACAGCATTCGCAAAGAACATTTCTGTTTCAGACACCTTGTCAATATTCAGATTATTGTGCCATTAGAGATAGTGGTTTGGTAGTGAAATAAGAGATTGTTGTAGCACTTTTTAATCACAACCAACAAAATTCCAATGCAAATGTGCTACTGCTCACACTGGAATTAACTTAGTCGGTTTTGGGACTTAAATTATAGTCGGGCTTCAAGTAAGGTGCTGGTGGTCTATATCCTATGCGTATCCTGTATTCACCGCGGGAGTCATGATTTCCGTAAATTACGATTAACAGCAATTATTAAACCCACTGTACGCACAGAAGAGAAAGAGTGGAAAAAACAAGTCGGTCCTCGAATAAGCGCTCATTCAGTAGCATAGCATAGCATAGCATAGTAGCATAGCCATCCTGATCTTGGTTTTCCATGGTTTCCCAGATCACTCAACGCGAATGCGGGGATGGTTCCTCACAATAGCCCATGGGCGCCTCCTGCCATATCTCTTATAACCCTTCCAAACCATAACCCTTTTCGATAGGTGCAATGCACCCTCCGCCACACACTTTTAGTGAATCGCGGAGTAATAATAATAATAATAGCATATTTAATAAATAACTTCGCATCAGAGCTTGTAGCAATTTATGAAAACGTACAGACAAATTTTTTCTGCTTGTTGATTTTCGTTTCACTGCTTAATAAAATATTTTATTATATAATTCATAAAACTGAAAAAAAAATCAGCAAGAATTTAATTTAGCAGTGCGAAGACTTTGCTTTTAAAAAATGGCATTTGTTTATACAGCTGTGTACTATGGTTTATTCATGGATATTTCTAAAGACTGCATAGTGAATCTTCTTTAAGCGTTTGAGAATGAACTACACTAAGAACAAACAAGAGCGTTAATTAAAAATACCTATTCCCGATGCGGATTTTAGTTGAGTTGTGAAAACAGTGCGCTTGCTACTATGCTGAGGGGGACGGAGTAAAAAAGATTTTTTCTAAGCGTGCTATTAAATCTAATTTTAACGACAGTTTTCCCGTATCCAACTGATAAAAATGAAAAAGATAAACAGCAGATCAGCCAGAGAGGATAACTTGAAGCTTCTGAAATTGTTTTGTTTTCCGACTTCTGATTTCCAAATCATTCGTTTTTCTTTCTCAATACAGCAGAACTTAGGGGGCATCCACAAATTACGTGAGGTGAAATAGGGGAGGAGGTCCGGCGAAATCTCACTAAATCTCA